>OX369279.1:16566263-17286930 GCA_947284805.1 Coleophora flavipennella
AATACGTTTTATCAAAATCGATTCAGCCGTTTCAAGGTCATCAGCTCTTTTGTTAGCTGCGGTAGGGTTCTTAGACTCTTAATGTGTATTTACTTTACTTTCAAACATACATGTGACCTAAAACTTGAAACACTCATGTATGCTTAATAACTATGCAGGATTATGGAACTCTTGGTCTGATGCTGCAGCCAGGATATCCAGAACACTAGCACGCTCTTAAAAAAATAATAGCAGATATGTCGTGTTTGGACTCGTTTTGTTCAGTATTTGATTCTGCATACAATGCAATGGTGGCAACACGGTGAGCTGATGCTGCGGCCAGGATATCCAGAACACTAGCACATCCTTGAAAAAATAATAGCAGATATGTCGTGTTTGGACTCGTTTTGATCAGTATTTGATTCTGCATACAATGCAATGGTGGCAACACGGTGAGCTGATGTTGTTAAAATCCGTTAAATTTTTGACATACCTACGTACCTGAAACTATGACTAACTGTAAACTAAATATTATTGAGATAAACCTTCGCTTTGATTTCTTAAAATGTTATGTTATTATGAATGTGTTATAGCCTAGTCATTGGAAAACACTCCAATTAAGTTTAAAGGCCCATTTACAGTGGCGAGTTAACTTAATCCGTCACTAAAGTCAGCAAGTACTCGGTATGTACTAGGTTCTCGGAGTCTTCCAAAGCAGGGACGAGCTTCTATTTTCTTCTAATTTAAGTGCTTATTACTTTTTTCTTCTATTTTAAGTGCTTATTACTTTCTGAAGTGTAAATCAGCCTTTAGAGCTAAAATCCCATGGCTTTAAATAAAAAAAAAAGAAACGATCTCACTAAAAATGATTTCCAGAAATTTTAGGAATTGATTCTATTCGATTCTTGTTCTGATTTTCAGTGATTTATGTTACATGTACGTACACACAAAAAACTAAATTTTATATTCAATAACTACCTAATAATTTACGAGTATTCAATAAAAATATTAAAGAAAACATAAATATTTTTAAGAAGGAAAAAAGTGGCGCTCGTTGATGTATTAACGCAGCCTTTCATAATAAAATATTTCAACGCGCGCCTAAATAATTTAGCATCTCTTACATAACTTCCAAACATTTTGGTTTAAAAACAAAACAACCGAACATAATTTTGATGAATGTTTTATAGACAAATCTATATCCTTTTAGATATAACTGTACTTGTCATTAATTATTTTGAAAATAAGTTAAAAATTTTGAAATAAAAATTAAATTAAAAATTTAAACCCCCCCCGCAAAAAAGTAAAGCGGACATTTAAAAAGTAAAAAATAATACCTTTCGTTGAGCCATCAAATTCATTTCAGAAATACCTATATATACTTTAATTATCGAAATCGATGGATGGCACGATAGGGTTTGCTCATTAAAATGGCGCTATAATGTCGCGTCGGGGTACCGCTAAGTTTAAAGCAATAACTAGTATTTTGTGAATGAGGCTGCTAACTTCCCAAATATAATAAAATACATAGCTAAAATAGAGAACTTTCAAACTCATAACGCTCCCAGACTCATAACACCCAATGTTACTAGATTTGTCATAAAAGTTGATCGTCGTCGCAAGTTGGTCGAAAATACTAGTAAATAATAAATAGTCAATCAAATGAAGGGTCTGATTCACTAGAGCGGTACCCCGACGCGACATTATAGCGCCATTTTAATGAGCAAACCCTATTGTGCCATCCATCGATTTCGATAATTAAAATATATATAGGTATTTCTGAAATGAATTTGATGGCTCAACGAAAGGTATTATTTTTTACTTTTTAAATGTCCGCTTTACTTTTTTGCGGGGGGGGGTTTAAATTTTTAATTTAATTTTTTATCATTTAATAAAACAGTTCAGCCAGCTACCAATTATACTTCCAAAAAAACTACCTTTTGAAAATCGGACAGACAGACAGACGGACAACCAGCGTAAACTTAGTAATAGGGGTCCGTTAACTCTTAATTTAATGTACACAATATTACTATTAAAACAGGTTTAGTTTTTTTAGTTTTTTTTTACTTAATTCAACAACATTATTAATTCTGTTGTTATCTCGAGAGCGGCCCTCTAAGAAGGCAAAAAGTAATGTCTAAAACGACCATTACGTTTGTTTTATTGCTCCGCTTCACATTTCTTGCTACATAAAGAAAAAATAAAGCAGTACCATCAATTTGAAAACAAGTACAAGTACAATAACTCGAGACAGGTCAAATAAGCGAAAAAATATGTATATTCCTGAAGCGCCACACACCGAACTGGATTACTGTGCGGCCGTGCTCTAATGTAATGCCCACTTCTATTTTGTCTACCCTCATATCGTAATATTCGAATTAAAAACTTTAAAAAAGATTTTATATTTATATCTTATTACTTTAAACGAGCAATTCTAGTACTGATGACTGGTAAGTAGAGCAGATCCTTTTAAGGGAATAAAGTGCATCTAATTTAGAACAAAAAAATCATATGAACTAGTTAAAGCCCATTTATTTCTTAAATTTTGTATAAAAACGCAAAACTGAGCATGCTAACCAATATTATTTTATTTCGAGATTAAAGACCTAAAAAAATGTACAAAGACATAAAAAAAGGTATTTACACATTAAATAATTCACTCAAAACATAATTTAACTTATCCAAGATGGTTCCATAAAAAAACAGCAAGATTTTTTATTTTTTAAGATATGGTGAAAAATATTGATGGAAAGAATGAATTTGGGTTTTTAACACAATCATGTCAACGCACGCGTGTAAAATAAATAGATGGAATGAAAAAAGAAGCAATAACAGCGTACCGCGTTACATGTTTAAATGTTTTGCGATTTTTCAGAAAAGTTATACAACAGTTGGCATGCAAAATACGGTAAAAACTTCCTAATTTTATCAGCACTCCAACAAAGTAAAAAGAGTTTTAAAAATGCAAATGAATTGCAACAAAAAAACAATGATTTTTGTCAAAAGAGTGCATCAAGTCCCAAACTAGTTATCCAATAATTTTGTATCAAAAAAATCATGTTCGAAATGCGAAAAATATCATAAATCTTGGAATTAAAAAAACATAAGAATAATGTTTCATGAAAATCTGTATAGGCTGAAGGCACCCTTTTGACAGCAATCATTGTTTTTTTGTTACAATTCGTATTTTTTCAACTTTTTTTCTTTGTAGGTTAGAAGATAAAATGAGGAAGTTTTTATCGTATTTTTCACGACAACTGTAGTGTAGCTTTTTTTTGAAAATATCAAAACATTTAAAGAAATGCATTTTTCATTAAAAAAACTGAAAAAAAACTAAAAACCGACTTCACTCAAAAGTATAAAATAATATTATAATACTTAAATACACAACATTAACTAATTCAAAGGTAGATACGAATTAAATTAGGGGCAAAATTATTTTTTTTGAGGTCGGTACCAGCACACAGTAACTTACGTATCAAATGTTTTAGATTCGATAGTTTGCTGACACCAACCTTAAAAAAATTTTTAAACCTCAAATTTAATTCTTACCTCGTAATTCTCGTAATTCGTAATTTCGTTATTGTTGGTTAGTGTTGTAATATTATTTTATACTTTTGAGTGAATTTCATTTTGAAGTCGGTTTTTAGTTTTTGTAAACTTTTATTTTTATTTTCGTTATTTTTAGTGATATGTAGCATTACCAACAGGAATTGTCAAATCATAAAACATGTGTTTCATTAACAGATCAGAGTCCTGTGGCTTCCATCATCATCTCAGCAGCATGAAAGTTGAGGAGTTAAATCGTCCATCAGCAGCTCATCTGAATAACCTGAAAGAATACAACCTATAGGTCTATGCATACCTACGTATATATCTATGTATAATATTGAAAGAATTTTCCTCCAACTCCTAACCATTGAGGAGTTGTACCTTCCTTCATCAGCTTATCAACATGAGATGATGACTAACAGACGCAAGTATTTTAATAGCTTTAGAAAACATGAACCACGTAATAAGTGCCTATAAAATTTGAGGGTTGCCCTCGATTTCCATGGGATCCCATTATCAGATCCTGACTTGGTGACAATGGGACGGGGGTCCGAGGGGTCGGGAGTAAACTCTTTCGTATAAAAAAAGAATTTTGAAAATCGGTCACAATTGACGGAAAAATCGGTGAACATACATTAAAAAAAATATACGCAGTCGAACATAGAACCTCCTCCTTTTTTTAAGTCGGTTAAAAATAGGCTTTAACTCTAAATCGTTGATTCCCGACCCCTAGTTAATATTATTTTTTTTCTGTTGATAATTAGATGTAATGTAGTTTAAGTCCTTAAAAGGATTTGCACTACTTACCAGTCACCTGTATTGATCTTTTATTTAGGAGGTTAAATCCCAATGTATGAGATTAGATAAAGTTGTTTCATCATATCAGCCGAAGGAAGTCCACTGCTGGACATAGGCCTCCCCCAAGGATCTCCACGACGACCGGTTCTGCGCTGCCCGCATCCAGCGGCTTCCCGCGACCTTCACCAGGTCATCGGTCCACCGAGTGGGAGGCCTGCCTACACTATGCTTTCCGGTGCGTGGTCGCCACTCGAGAACTTTATTGCCCCAACGGCCATCTGTTCTACGAGCAATGTGCCCCGCCCACTGCCACTTAAGTTTAGCAATTCTGAGAGCTATGTCGGTCACTTTGGTTCTCTTACGAATTTCCTCGTTTCTGATTCGATCACGCAGAGAAACTCCGAGCATAGCACGCTCCATTGCCCTTTGGGTGACCTTGAGCCTTCTTATGAGGCCCATAGTAAGCGACCATGTCTCAGTTCCGTACGTCATCACTGGCAACACACATTGGTCGAAGACCTTGGTCTTAAGACACTGCGGTATCTGGGACGTAAAGATATTGCGAAGCTTCCCGAACGCTGCCCAGCCGAGTTGGATTCGACGATTGATCTCTTTCTCGAAGTTGGACCTACCTAACTGGACTGTTTGTCCCAGGTATACATATTCGGTAACAACTTCGAGTGTAGAGCCTCCAACCTTCAGAGGAGTAGGTATGACACGGACGTTTGACATAATTTTCGTCTTGTCCATGTTCATTCTAAGACCCACTTGTTGAGAGGCTCTACTGAGGCCATCGAGCATTGTGCCTAAGTCGTCCATAGTCTCAGCCATGACCACGATATCGTCAGCGAATCGAAGGTGGGTGATGTACTCGCCGTTGATATTGATGCCGAGTCCACTCCAGTCCAAAAGCTTGAAAACATCTTCCAGGGCGGCGGTGAACAGTTTCGGAGATATAACGTCTCCCTGTCTCACCCCTCGCTGCAGCTGGATAGGTTCCGAGTTTTGATACTGGAGGCGAACCGACATGGTGGCGTTTTCATACAAACACTTCAGCACTTCGATATATCGATAGTCAATTTGGCACCTCTGGAGAGACTGTAACACAGCCCAGGTTTCGACCGAATCGAAGGCTTTCTCATAGTCCACGAACGCCAAGCATAGTGGCTGATTGTACTCTTCGGTCTTCTGTATAATCTGCCGCAGCGTATGTATGTGGTCTATGGTACTAAATCCTTTTCGGAAACCGGCTTGTTCGGGAGGCTGGAAGTCGTCAAACCTGCGTGCGAGACGATTCGTAATGACCCTCGAAAACAGTTTGTAGACATGGCTCAGAAGTGAGATGGGTCTGTAGTTCTTCAGCAGGGTATTGTCGCCCTTTTTGAAGAAAAGCACGACCACACTTCTGTGCCATGCCTTAGGCGTTTGTCCCTCAATTATAACGGAATTAAATAATTTCTGAAGAGCTTTAAGTACCGGTGTTCCACCTGCTTTCAGAAGTTCAGCCGTAATTCCATCATCACCCGGTGCCTTATTGTTTTTAAGCTGTTTAAGAGCCATTCTAATCTCGTACAGGCTGACGTCCGGGATATATTCGGTATAGTGTCGGGTAAGTCTAGCTCTTGGGTCTTTAGCCAGATCGCTGACAGGCAGACGTGTGGTCGTGTACAATTGTCCGTAGAACTTCTCAACTTCTTCCAGCAACTCAGTCTTAGACGATATGATCCTGCCGTCCTCAGTCTTCAGCTTGGTCAGTTGGCTTTGACCAACAGACAGATCTCTAGCGAACACTTTTGAGCCTTTGTTGTTCTCAATCGCCTCTTTAATACAATTTGTATTAAAGTGGCGCAAATCGCGAGTTAGAGACTTAGAGATCTGCCTGTTTAGTTGCCGATACTGAGTAGCGTCTTCAGAGGACTGCAAAACCAATCTGCGTCTTTCTTCCATGAGGTTGCTGGTGAAGTAAGAGATTTTTTTGGTTCTGTTTGAACGGCGAGTTTTGAAAATCTTAGACCCGACCGTTTGGACAATTTCCACGACCCTGTCGTTATAATCGTCCACATTCTCGCAGTCTCCTAGGCATTCGAAGCGATTGTGCAACTCGAGCTGAAAGTTTTCGGGGTTTTGGAGCTGGATGGGCGCTGGTCGGAGTGTGGACTTCATTAGTCGACATCTTTCCAGCTTGGTCTTTAGATTCAATGTGCCTCTTACCATTCGGTGATCGCTTCCTGTTTTGACTGAGTTGATCACAGAGACATCATTGAATATTTGCCTTCTTGTCGACAAGATGAAGTCGATCTCGTTCTTCGTTACGCCATTGGGATGCAACCATGTCCACTTTCGCTGTTTAGGCTTTTTGAAGAAGGAGTTCATCATAAAGAGGCTCTCCTTCTCCATAAAGTCGGCCAGCAGCTGGCCACGTGCATTTCTCTCTCCATATCCAAATTGCCCCACTCTCAGCTCACCATCACTTCGTTTGCCCAGTTTCGCGTTAAAGTCCCCCATAACAATGGTGTATTGAGTCCGGGAGCTATTATGTAGAGCTCTAGAGATATCCTCATATAGGAGCTCCACTTCATCGTCGGAGTGTTGCGCGGTCGGTGCATATACCTGAATAACTTTCAGCGAATACCGTTTGGTAATTCGGAGAATGAGGTACGCTACCCTCGTCGAAACACTCTCGATCCGGACCACATTGTTAATGAGGGACTTGTGGACTAGAAACCCGACACCACCCTCGGACAGTTGGTCGCCCTCCCGGAAATAGAGCAGGTTTCCGGATTTAAGGATTATGGTGTCCTCCCCCTCTCTTCGGACTTCACACAATCCTACGATGTCCCATCGTAACCTGCTCAATGCTTCCTCGAGTTCTGTTAGCTTTACGTCGGTTCGCAGTGTGCGCGTGTTGTAGGTTGCCAGGGCCAGAGGTCTTTTGTTGAGGTAGCCTGGCATCTGCCGGGGATTCTTCGCACCCCATGCCCCGCCGTTACCTTGACCGCTACCGGAGCCAGGAATAGCGGGGCCGCCGGGGACTAGGGGCCGTTTTTTCTTTGTGTCGGTCATTTGGGGGGGTGTTGCCGTAATCGCCACGCTTGGCAGGCGGGTTGGCGATCGCAGTGTTGCAGATTGGCTGCAAATCACGGAAAGACGCTGCTGCCCATCCTCCGGTTTGAGTCCCTTAGTCGGCTCTTACGACACCTATTGGATGAAATAGGATGGCCCTATTCTAAGCCGGGAGCCATACGGCCATAATAGATAAAGTTGTTTATGAAACTACAAATAACAAGGTATTAAAACACTCGTATAATACTATTAAAAACTGAGCCTTGAACAGGTTATTAAACTCATACTCGTGTTTTGATACCCCTCATTATGCAACAGTTTCATAAACTAGTTGTTTTTTTTTTGTTGTTGTCTGAAGGGAACGAAGTCACAAGAAAAAAACGATGTCCGCGTGGACAAAGCTGTGGTCAAAAGCTATAAAATAATCATTTTGTACTCTACAACCTTAAATAAGCCATTTTATGGAAATTGGTCTGGCCTGGAAAAATTTAGCCAAAAGGTTGACTCGTTAAGAAGAAAATTAAAATTGTGCAGTTTATTTTTTAACTCGATTCCGGAGTTAAAATGCGAGAAAATCTAATCACGAAACCTTTACGTTAGAGTAAATAACTGCTTTCAAAAATAAACTAAGAATCATGATTTGAATAAAGGGTTGAAATATTTTTTGTATGGATGCCACCTGCATAGTAACAATATAAAAAGCCTTACTTTTTATATTGTTACTATGCGTGTGGCATTTTTACACACATTTTTGAACCCCCGACGCAAAAAAGGTGTTATAAGTTTATCGTGTGTATCTGTGTGTGGCATCATTCTTACGCAAATGGATCGATTTTATGCGTTTTTTTTGTTTGAAAGCTGAGGTGATCGAGGTATTTCTTGGCTATAATATATGAAGATTTGTACAGCCGTTTGAAGATCATCAGCTCTTATCTAGGTGATGAAAGGATGTGGGCAATTTATAACTGTTTGATTGATACGAAACTTGGTGCCTTGTAACTGTAATAATATTGCAAAACCAAGGTAACTTTGATCTGATGTAACAGCATCTCCTGATCTCCTGGAATCTGCAGGATACCTAGTTAGATTCAATAGGTTCCTCTCCAATTTATAGCAGAGACATCGTATTGGGCTCATTGAAATAGTCTCAATAAATAGGTGTTAGATAGAACATGGTAACCTTGACCTGATGCTGCAATATCTCCTGGAATCTATAGGATACCCTACTCCTCGCCAACTTTCAGCAGAGGTATCGTGTTTGGGCTCATTGGAATAGTCTCAATGAATAGATTTTAGATAGAACATGGTAACCTTGACCTGAATCTGCAGCATCATCTGGAATCTGCAGGATACCCAACTTGAGATACGTAATGTTTAAAAAGCATGAAATGAAACTTAAATTAAAAATTTAAAAAACCCGCGACAATAACACCCCTAAAAAGTAGAAAATTATATGTTTTGGACCTTTAAGTTTAATGTAATTAGTTAAATTTTGATCTAAGAGTCGTCGCGTAGGGGGACCGCTAAGTAAATAAAATAAAAACAGAATACAACTGTTTTACTTCACAACAACTAATTACTAATAATTTCACAACTACATGGCCAAAACATAATATTTTTAACGTTTGAGAGTTTTCTTTGTCGGTTTTTTTTTAAATTTTAATAGATAATCAACCGCACTCGATCAAACCTGCAAATACATACCGAAAACGTAATTGATCTTAAGCTATTTTAAGACAATAATTGTCCCACGTTGGGTGCCAATGAAATGGAATTGACTGTCGATATTCCTGGCTACTTTCACATTATTTTGTACACGATTAAACCTACATAATAATTATTAGGGATTTAAATGCATACTAAAAATATACCAGGACATTTTTATCTTAAGCGTCATTTTACCAAGATTAAAAAACCGGACAAGAGCGAGTCGGACTCGCGCAAAGAAGGGTTCCGTAGTCTTTTCAAAAAAATAAATGTTTATTTTATAAAAAGGAAAATTATATTTGCAGTTGGTAAAAGAAGATTTTGTATGGAAAATCTATGAACTTTTTTCAAATACAACTGCGCACGTTAAGTTGGTTGACTATTACTCCTTAACTAAGAAAGTCTTCTTAGCCGTAATAGTTGTCCTTTTAAATAGATTATATGTTATATTATTTACAATATTTTTCAGATGTCCTTAAGAGCCGCCAGGAGGCTCGAGTTTCCATACAAACGTAGTTCCGCTTAAATACAAAAACTACATGCCGGATTGAATCCAAACTTTGCAAATATATTGAGGAGACACAATATCGATGCCTGTTATTAATTTTCGATGTACTTATATTAAACGGAAAAAAATAAGAGCCGTTTCAAATTTTCAGTACAAAACTGATTTATGCCTTCGTTTATTTACGTTAAAATTAACTACTATGAAAACTAATTACAATCATCGATATGTGTCTACTCAATGTATTTGTCTACTCACGAAATCCTTGGGGGAGGCCTATGTCCAGCAGTGGACGTCCTTCGGCTGATATGATGATGATGATGATTAACCAACAATAACGAAATCAAAGGTGGGTACGAATTAAATTAGGAGCCTAAATTTATTTTTGAGTTCGGTACCAGCACACAGCTACTTACGTATTAAATGTTTTAGATTCGATGGCATTGCTGACACCGACCTCAGCTCATCAACGTGAGACGATGACTAACAGACACCAAAACTTGAATTGTTTTAGGTAATACATGCAACACGTAATATGTGCCTATAAAATTTGAGGGTTGTTCCTGATTTCCCTGGGATCCCATTATCAGATCCTGACCTGGTGACAATGGGACCCCCTCAGGAGTATATTCTTTCGAATAAAAAAATAATTTTGAAAATCGGTTCACAATCGGCGGAGATATCGCGTAACAAACATACAAAAAAAACCATACAGTCCAATTGAGAACCTCCTCCTTTTTGAAGTCGGTTGAAAATTTGAGTGCGTTTGACTGCACCTCACCTGATGGGAAGTGTTGATGCAGTCGAGGATGGTACACGCAAACTTAAATAATGCGTATTAACTATTGCCTTGAAGAAGATCTCCAAATTATAGGAATCGGGAAACACGGACGCAGGCAAGGCGAAAAAAAGTTGCAAAAAAAAAGTAAATGTGTGGTTTTATGAAACCACGGTAAAAGTGAAACTTTACATAGGACGAAACGATCATACTGTCAGACGAAAGCGACCGTCACTCGACATGCAACACACAGACAAAAAAATTTGAGACGATGTAATAAAAGTTTCACTTTAATAACTCAAATGAGTTGTAGTCAACTATACCCTTTTTTTATTATTCACATTTGGTAAACCCTTGACAACATCTGACTTGGTGGTAAGTGAAGATGTTGCCAAAGATGGAAGCGGGCTTACCAAGATTCCCCAACGCAATGGGGAACTGGCTATCTTATCTTCATGCCGGAACACATTAACGATATCTACATTGATATTTGGCGGCAAGACCTATTCGGTGTGAGACACGTCAACGTGCTTCCCCCCCCCCCTGACCCCGCCTCCCTGAGCCCCAAGCAAGCGTCAACTCACTAAGGGTCTCGAGATAATGGTAAAAGAAGACCAATTTGTGTCGCGAGCAATCTCATTGTTTTTGATTAAAATTATTATTGTCCTCACTGTGAGCGTCGAGTTCCTCTCGGTGAATGGACCATCAATCTGTTTGGGACTACACTTAGATTTGATTAAATTGACTGTGCCGTGTTTGTTGAAATTGGAGTCAATTTTTTCAGCAGTTCTCCGACAAATTGCGAAATTCTTAAATTTTTATTCAATTCAATTCAATATATTTATTCAAAACTAGCTTTTGCCCGCGGCTTCGCCCACGTGGACATAGCTTTTATGACTCTTTTTGAGGGTGAGTGGTGCGCGAGCCGCAATCAGCTCGCAAGCGTGGACATGAGTTTTCTCCAGGTACCTCAGGAACTGTATCGGGCTATTCGGATTAGCAGTCTTTGTCACTTCCCCCCCCCCCCCCCAAGGGCTACTACCTCCTGTCCGGAAGGCCGTGGTTCGAATCTGCCACTTACCAATATCTATGCGAATATCGATTTCATACTGGAATGTACGTTTATCCGACGCTCTTACGGTGAGAAAAACATCGTGAGGAAACCTGCACACGCCTGCGAAGAAATTCGAAGCTTATGTGTGAAGTCAATTAACCCGCAATGGGCCCACGTGATCGTCTAAGGCCAGATCGCCCTAACTCAGGGCAGGTCGAGCCCCTTGGTGGGGACGTATATAAACTGATATGATGAAATAACACATTACCTATATTATCAAAAAACTAATTCAAATCGTTATAGGTATCAATCTAGTAATAAAATTTCCTAACAATATTATTATGGGTCAAATCCTCGAGTCGTACGTATAAGACGCACTTCTCGTTGCCGCGCTGGATAGCAATAGACAACTTTAGCAGCAGGTAGAACCTCACGTCACATCTCCTCTCTCGAAGGCGAAGGCCAATCTCCTTTGTGAAGGCAAAGCCCTCTGAGGGTTCAGCAGCCGGTTGTCTCACAGACCAGCGGCAAAAAGCAGTAATTTGCCTCCAAGACCGAGTACTCACTATGCTTCTTTCTCGCCGCAAATTGAGCAGCAGTACCGTACGGGTGAGGAGTGAGACAGAAAAAGTGGCTTCCCAAAGCAGACACGTTCCTCTCTGCCATAGCACCTGTTTAAAACCTCCGGCCTTTTGCCATCAGATCGACTAAAGCCCGGCCGGCGGCTGCATCAAAGATGGAATATTCCATCTGGCCGAGACCAGTGCCCTCCGAGTGAGGTCATTAAGGAATTGGTGACGTGGGAATCTTCACAAACCCGACTGCAACTCAGTGAGTGATGGACAATTGCCTCCACCGTGGACCCGCAAATACATTGATGGGGTTCACATATATTGATATTGCAGGCGGAGAGCAACTGCCACACGCAAATAGTCGCCGTCAGAAGAGTTCCCATATCTGTGCCTCCTGTTAAAAGATGCTAAACTCGATTTATGTGTTTTTATTTTTTTACACGATTGGAATCTGTAAAAAAATACCTCTCTGTTCGTCTATGAAACACATCGCTACGTACCATAGTTCCAGAGTTTAAAGTAGCGTATGCTGAAAAATACATAAAAGAAATCCACTCAAAAGTATGAAACAATATTTTAATGTTTTAATACAACTTAAGCGTGTTTTATTATCCCTACAGCGCCATCTATTGACATTCTGCTACTATGATTATAATGTTTGGTATGTGTAGCTAATAAATAGAAAAAAGTACTCTATTGCTATTATTGTAAGTATCGATAGATAATTTCCCACGGGACCTCTTTAGTTTTCCGGGATAAAGAATACCCGACTATACAATGATGGTCAAAATACCCCATCCCAATGTAAAGGTTTCATAAATTGTTACGTTGAGCCAATCTAAAGATACAATTTTTTGCATTCCTGTAGGAAACCTAATTTTTTTGGGATTCACAATGTCCCAGTTTTAGTTCGCGATAAGGGTATCAACGTGTAAAATTTGATTGTAATAGGTTAAGCCACATTTGCGTGGTGAGCCATTTTATAAATGAATACTTTTGATTTTCCCACGGGAACTCTTGAATTTTCTGGGATAAAAAGTATCCTATATGTTAACCCGGGCTATAAGGAACCACCATACAAAATTTCATCAAAATCGGCCCGGTAGTTTTTGCGTGATGCGCGAACATACAGACAGACAGACAGACAGACAGACAGACAGACAGACAAAAATTCCAAAAGTTATTGTTTTGGCCTCTGTATCGTTAGTAATGTCCACCACAGTTATTATTTTCCAAAAATATTCCATGTACAGACACGGCCCCGTTACAGTTTTATTATATTATAGATAGATAGGTGCAAATTACACTCTTTCTGATAGTCATAAAATAATAATAACAATGTAATTTGTGAAGAATCAAAAATAAGCAATAATTAGTTAATAACGTCAAAATTAAATCCTTGATATAAACCAGATTATGTCATTAGAACATGAAAACAATATGACACGAAAAGTTATACATTAAATAATAATTAAATGCATTCAACAAGAGTAGGCCAGTTCACACGGACAGCACCCGGTCACGGGTATAACGCGAGAGTCAGCCATCGCTCCCATCAACCATATTAGAGGGAAAGGAACGACCCGGCTCCCGATGCGCCACCATGCTTCTTTCCTTTCTTCCTACAACCTATCCTGTAAGGATTTGAGAGAGACCTGAAAGCACAGAAAAATATGATAACTAAAAATTTAATTATTTCCCTGATTATTTTTTAGGTTTCCGTGCATATAGTTCGTAGAACAGATAGATTTCGGGGCATTAATGTTCTCAAGTGGCGAGCGCATGCCGGAAGAAGTAGTGTAGACATGGTTACTGACGACCCGGTGAAGGTTGCAGGAAGCCACTGGATGCGGGTAGCGTAACGTAGGATCGGTCGTCGTGAAAATCCTTGGGGCAGGCCTTTATTCAGCAGTGGGCGATTTTTCGGCTGATATAATGATGATGATGAATTAAACTTTTCAATTCATAATTTACATATTTTGAAAACCGGTCCTGCTTGTCCACATTCAGCGGCTTTCCGCGACCTTCACTAGGTCGTTGGTCCACCAAATGGGAGGTCTCCTACGCTACGTCATCCGGTACATGGTTGCCACCTGAGAAACTTACTGGCCTAACGGTCATCTGTTCTACGATCTATGTAGCCCGCACATATCTCGTAGAACAGATGGCCGTTGGGGTAGTAAAGTTCTCGAGTGGTGAAGGAGCACCAAAAGATGCACAGCACACCGCATTTAGAATGACCGGTCCTGATTGTCCACATCCAGCTGCTTCATGCGACCTTCACCAGGTCATTGGTCCACCAAATAGGAGGCCTTCCTACGCTACGTCTCCCGGTGCGCAGTTGCCACTAGAGAACTTTACTGTCCCAATGATAGCTATGTGCCCCGGCCACATAGCTCGTAGAACTAATGACCGTTGTGGCAGTAAAGTTTTCAAGTGGTAACCACGTACCGGATGACGTAGCGTAGCTAGGTCTCCCACTTGGTGGACCGAAGACCTGGTGAAGCTCGCGGGAAGCCACTGGATATACACAAGCAGGACCGGAGTCGTTCCCAATGCGGTGCGCTGTGCGTCTTTTGGTGCGTGGTCACCACTCGAGAACTTTATTAACCCAACGGCGATCTGTTCTGCCACATATCTCGTAGAACACTTAACCGTTGGGCAGTAAATTTCTCAAGTGGTGACCACGTACCGGATGACGTAGTATAATCCGGCCTCCCACTAAGTGGACCGATGACCTGGTGAAGTTTGCGGAAAGCCGCTGGATTCCGACGTGCAGGACCGGTCATTCTCAATGCGGTGTACAGTGAGACTTTTAGTGCAGTTGCCACTCGAGAACCCCCCCACGGCCAACGGCCCCCAACCCCATCCCCCAACGGCCATCTGTTTTACGAGCTACATGGCCGGGGCATATATCTACCGTTAGGGTAGTCAAGTTCTCTAGTGGCGACTGCGCACCGGAGGACGTAGCGTAGGAAGGCTCCATACTCCGAGGACCGATAACCTGGTGAAGGTTGAAGAAAGCCGCTGGATGTGGATGAGCAGGGCCGGTCATTCTCAATGCAGTGTGCGTTTTAGTGCGCGGTCGCCACTCGAGAACTTAACTACGTCAACGAACATCTATTCTACGAGCTATGTTGCTGGGCCAAATCAATTAGAATTTAGGCCTGTTTGATTTTTTTTTGACGAGTCCTTTGATGTCAGGTTGGTTCCAAAGTCCGACACTGTATCATTCGCTTGACCAGCTTCTGGGTCCAGTACAAAAAACTAACCTGGTGAAGGTCGCGGGAAGCTACTGGATGCGGGCAGCGCAGAACCGGTCGTCGTGGAAATCCTTGGGGGAGGCCTATGTCCAGCAGTGTACGTCTTTCGGCTGATATGATGATGATGACGATGATGATCATGATCATCATATCTCTCGGAGTTTGATTAATTACTTAAAGGATGTCGTATTTGTCTACTGGATCAATAAAAATAGAGTTCTTTATTCTAGCCTTAAGATTCGTCTCTTCTGTTTTATTACTTACTAGTATTCCCGTCGAACTTCGTACCACCTTACACTACCCTACCCTACCCTACACTACCCTACACTACACTACACTATCCTACCCTTCCTTACTCTACCCTACCCTACCCTTCACTACACTACCTTACACTACACTACACTACCCTACCATTCCCTACCCTACCCCTACACTACACTACCCTACCCTACATAAGAACCTTCTCCTGACAATAACGAACTCAACAAAAAAAGAATTAGCGAAATTGGTCCAGCCGTTTACGCGTGATGCCGTGACCAAGGGAATTTGGGATTCATTTATATATATATATATATATATATATAGATTATTTTGCTAATGTTAATGAAATAGTCGTTAAAACAATTTGCTATGCTTGACGGATCGGTCTCAGTTGTGTTATTATTCTAATTTTTTCAATATATTTATTTGTAAGTGTTTTGCTTGAATCTTGCTGAATAACATTCTATGTCCCTTTGCTTTTATTTTTACTATGAAGTATATATCTACTGCACTCATTTTTTTAGAGCGAGATGTACATTTTTTTAATAGTTTGCTGTAGTCCTTGTAGTTATTTCTCAATTCACGTGTTTTACTCCTAGAATAATTCTTTTATTTTTAAGACTCTTTGGCATCCAGTGAGTCTTACTCAATGTAGATTTCTTGATCTTATAAATTGGGAAACAAAGTTTATATATAAAAGACAAAACAAGTCATGAAATTTATTGAAACTTCACTTAAATCCGATTTACTATGGTTTTTGTAACAGTTTTTTATTTTTTTTTCTATTTTCTCACATGAGTAGCACCTTTTGAAAATAAACAAGCTTTGCAGTAACACATTTTTTAATTTCAAAAAAAATTTTAGTAGCCGAGCTCCATCGTGGTCCGTCAGATAAAGTGCCTAAGTGTTTCCTGTTGCTTTTTAATGTTACTTATTATGTGATCTAAACAAGCCTTGTCTTACTTTATCCTTATTATAAATAACTAGCTGTTTCCCACGGATTCACGCGCATGGACAACGTTTCTACGACTTGTCGAGGGTGCGCAGTGCGCGAGCCGCAAGTAGCTCGCGAGCGTGGAAAAAAAGTAGTCTATGTGGTAATCCAGGTACTAATCTGTCTACCCACCAAATTTAAGCCAGATCCAATCAATTTTTGCGTGAAAGAGTAACAAACATACATCCGTACATTCTTACAAACTTTCGCATTTATAATATCGCACATCTAGTACTACAATGACACAACTGTCAGAAAATGCAAAATTAAGTTAAGAACGTCACAATATCTATAAATGGTCATTAAATACGGTGCTACAAAGACTCTTTTATAAATCAGCCAAATGAACGCAAGATGGCGCCAGCGTCATTGTAACATTGGTACGAAGTGAGGCGCGTCTTGGGTGCAACGTTTCATTGGTCAGTTGTGCGGGGCCCCCCGCAGTGTTCGGACGTATCTAGGTGCTACATCGACGTTCAGGTAATTAAGACAATATTTTTTTCTATTTCTAAGTCAACATTGACGCAATTGTATTTTATGTCAATGTAGTCCTAGAAAAGGATCCGTTAATGAAACGACGAAGACGTTAATGTTTATTATGTCATTGTAGCACCAGAAAGTTATCAATTTTGAAAGCAAGTTAGGTGTGATAGTATTTAGTGTCATTGTAGCACTAACTTTTTTTAAAATTTTAAAACAACTTCAGCTTTGTTGTACTTTGTGTCAGTGTAGTACTGCAACATTTCAATTTGACAATTAGTAAGGACGACTTGTTTTACCTTAAAAATAATCTGTATGTGTGTGTGTGTGTTTGTCTGTGCATGTCTGAGGCACCGTACATTTTAACGGGTGAATCGATTTTTACGAGGTTTTTTATAAAGCTGGTCTTCGTGGTTCTCATACCTATAATATTTTTTGTGGTTCTTATATCATCAAAATTAGTATAATAATGTGTTTTTGATGTTATTTTTGATGGTTTGCTTCAGAATTTCACTGAAAAGTATTTAACCCAACTACAAAATGGCGAGTAATCGCAATTCGAGATTGGTTGACAAAGCCATAAAAGGACAAATTCCTAAATTCAAAAAATTTTCTAAGGATACAAAAAAAATATGAAACTAGCATAAAATAAAAAAAGGAACGTAGGCTCGTCTGCACTACCATCGTCTGATGACACTGACAAAAATGATACTCAAAATATGACTTCTACTCGCCTTGAACCTCAAACTCAAATCCCAGTTTCTACAGACATTGAACAAAAAGATCTTGGTACATCATTGACATCTCCAAAATATATGAAGAAATTATGTAACAAAGAAACAAAGGAAAATATCAAACCAGCTTATAACAAAGTAACTAATGAAAGCTTGTCTGCATCTCCACCATTAGATGTAGTCGAAAAATTTACTCAAAATATTGTGCCTGCTTGTGTTGAACCTCAAACTCAAATTCCAGTTTCTACAGCCTTTGAACCGAAAGAACTGGTTAATATATCGTTGACATCTCCAAAACCTGTAAACAAACGTAAGTAAAGTCTTGATGTTGTGGGATTAACAAAGCAAAATGTGAAGATTAAAATTTAATTTAACGCGATGACATAAATTGTTAAAGACAGCTACGGAATTATGTTATAATTATTTTTTTAATTGATTTGATATTTATTTTTAAGCACAATGCAATTGTGGCAACATGATGAACTATAATATAAGCAGTAGGTTGGTATTTTTTTTGTAAGTTAATCTTGCTTTGTTACAGCAAGTTTGAAATTATGTTTACCTACAAATCTATTAAAGATGCCATCTGAAGAGAATGAACAACAGAAAAATACTGATCGAGAATTAATAACCGATCAATTTATTACAGAAGAACAAATCAAACCATCAAATGCAAAAAGTAGCGATACAGAAAATAAACTGGTGAATATTATATCGTTGACACCTCCAAAACCTGTGAACAAACGTAAGTAAAGTCTGAATAAATATGGTGTGAAATTAATTAAAATAATGAAGTTAAAATTTGACATCGATTGTTAATGGCAATCTAAGCAATATGTGTTTTATTTAATCGATTTAATATTTACTTTTAAATATACATAATAAAATTGTGGCAACATGATGATGTATACGTAAGAGGTATTAAGCAGTTGGTTGGTTTAGTTTTTATTTGTAAGTTAATCTTGCTTTGTTACAGCAAGTTTGAAATTATGTTTACCAATAAGTCTATTAAAGAATCCTTGTAACAGAAGAACAAAAAACAACATCGGGTGCAAAAAGTGTGGATACAAAAATTAAAACAGTTTGTACGTTTTGTAATTTTAATTCTGTAATATTTTACTGAAAATAGAAAATATATATATATATATATATATATATATATATATATATATATATATATATATATATATATATATATATATATATATATATATATTATATATATATATATTTAATTCATTATCATTTTATTTCAGGTGAAGGTTATAAGAAAGAATCTTTATCTTTATTTGCACCGTCAATTACCATCAACGCGGACGAAGAATCACACGTACAAAGTTTGAAGTCATTGTGTTTAATAGTAGTATTGGAGCGTATGGGTACTGATAGTAATTTTACGAATTATGTAGGAAGTGAGCAAGGTCTTTCAGAAGAAGACGATTTCTCTGGAACTGATGACTGTGATGATTATGTACCAGAAAGGACTAAAAAACGAACCAGGCTTTTATCGTCTTCATCAAGTTCATCTAGCTCCTCTTCTGGTTCATCGTCTAGCACCTCTTCTAGCTCTTCTTCTGATTCATCATCTAGCTCTTCTTCTGATTCATCTACTGCTTCTCTTCCCAAAGGAAAAAAAAGAAGGAGGAATGTTGCACAATGGAAAAAAAACAAAGTGAAAATCTTGAGAAATTCCGGAAAACAATATGTATCGCGCACTGGGAAAAATGTTGAAGCCAAAGAAATGAAACCACCCTGTTCAAATAAATGTAGGCTATCGTGCGCAACAAAATTAACTAACTGTGAGAGAAAAAAAGTTTTTGACAATTATTGGAGTCTATCATCACTGCAAAGGCAACGCGATTATTTGTCTTCTTGTGTGAATATTTTGCAAGTTTCTGTGCGTCGAGTAAAGACTAATCCTACAAAAGATAGACGACCTAACTGTAGTTTTTCATTTTTGTTGAAGGGTAAAACAATCAGAGTGTGCAAAACATTCTTGATTAATACACTTGCAATATCAGAAAGGACACTTCGAACAGTCATCCAAGCCAAAAGTAGTGGTTCTGGCATAGTTCCTTCCGATGGTCGTGGAAAACATTCAAAGCGTAAACAAGACCCAGAAGTCGTGAATTCTGTACGTGAACATATCAACTCTATTCCACGAATAGAGAGCCACTATGTCAGAGCAAATACAAGTCGCGAATTTATTGATGGTGGACTGACAATTGCCGAACTATACAGATACTACAAAGGACAAAGAGAGTCTTTAAATAAAGTAGCAGCAAAATACGAGTACTATGCTTACATTTTTAACACTGAATTTAATATTTCATTTTTTGCTCCGAAGAAGGACCAGTGCGACGTCTGTGAAGCTTACAAAAACGCTATCGATCAAGAAAAACAGAGACTGGAAGAAGAGTTTAAAGAACATCAAAAACAAAAAGAGTTAAGCAGGAAAGAAAAGACTCGAGATATAAAAGCATGCAATGATACAAACCGTTCAAATATCGTCGCCATTTACGATCTACAGGCCGTAATGCCAGTGCCCTTAGGAGAATCTTCGGCATTTTTTTACAAGTCGAAGTTAAATTGTTATAACTTTACGGTAAATGTTGTATTTAGGGACATTAGCAGCTTTTTGTAACATGTGCACGATTAATTTAATGTTGGAGAAATATTTTTTTGCAGGTCACTGATATGAAAAATAAGACCACGACATGCTATTTCTGGCATGAAGGACTGGGCAATCGTGGAGCAACGGAAATAGGAACGTGCGTCTTTAAGTTCTTAGAACAAATTGCCCAAACCAATCCTAACTGCGATATGATTTTTTACTCTGACAATTGTTGTGGTCAGCAGAAAAACAGGTACTTATCATACATAATCGTGTCCTATTTTATATATTATCTTTCAACTAGCTTTCTGCCCCGCAAATTCACTATAATATCAATATTCATCATCATTACAGCTCATATACGTCCCCACCGAGGGGCTCGAGCCTACCCTGAATCAGGGCGATTAGGCCTTAGTCGACCACGCGGGCCCAGTGCGGGTTGGTCGACTTCACACACAACCTTCGAGTTTCTTCGCAGGCGTGTGCAGGTTTCCTCACGATGTTTTCCTTCACCGTTAAAGCAATCGGTAAGTATGTACGTAAGTTTTTTTGAAAAACTCATTGGTACATTGGCCGTCCAGATTTGAACCCGGTACCTCTGGTTAGATGGACCGAGTCGTTACCGGTTGAGCCACCGACGCTCTATATTCATATTATTACCTAATAATGGGATGGATAGCGATTATTTTAACAACATTGTTGTATTCTGTAAAACTATTTATATTATTTACAGATTCATACTTGCAATGTACTATTACGCTGTAACAACACTGGATATAAACTCAGTTACTCACAAGTTCCTTATTCGTGGGCATACCCAAAATGAGGGGGATAATGCCCATTCCCTCATTGAAAAGTCAATTAAAAGGGCTAAAAAATCAGGACCTATATACGTTCCTAGCCAATATGTACAAATAATACGCAGCTCAAAAAAGACTGGAAAAGCTTTTAACGTTGTGGAGCTCAATCATGATGATTTTATAGACCTTAAAATTTTGGCTGATGAAATAGGAATTAACTCTACCAAAGACAATGACGGAAAAACAATTAAACTGACGGAAATAAGAATGATACGTTTCTTCAAAAATAGTGATACATACGAGTATAAAACAACATACAATGAAGACGAGGATTGGACAAAAGTCCCGATTAAAATCAGGTCTGGAACTGGGCGCAAATAGCGCAAAAACGAAGTGGATATTGAAAATATTACTGTGAAACCCGCATATAGTTCTAAACTCACTATAACAGAACGAAAGAAAAAAGATTTGTCTCAACTGATAAAGGATAACATTGTGCCGAAACAATATACTTACTTCTATAATTCCATTTTCTAATATTTTTTTATTATTTTAATTTTGATAATTATGTCTTTTGCTGTTTCTATTATGGCTAAGCAAGCAGTAGATAGAGATATAACCTCTATTGTTTATGTTTATAGATTTTTCTATTCTATGTTGCTAGATTCCATATTCTTAGATTGTATACACAGAGAATTTTTTACCGTTTAAGATAGGATTAGTCAAACTACTCCTTCATTGTGTAACTTCTATAGGTAGAATAAGTTAGACATTGATTAGGACTATTTTCTAAAGATTAAAATGTACCTGTTAATTGTTAGAAGCTACTTTTGCCAATTAATGTAAAGACTGAAGTTACAGAGTTATTTATAGCTATAGGAATTAAGTTTTGTTTTAAAGGGTTAAACAGGGTTGAGGCCACTTAAGTGAGAACATAAAGTATTACTGTAGTGATAACTATTTTATAGTGTTTAAACTTTTATGTAGGAACTCTATATAACCTTCCGCTGTGAGAACATTAATTTAAAAAGGTTGACTAATGACTCATACTTGTGTTAAATAATTATTGTTCAATTTATCTGTAAGTACTGAAAAAAGAGGTCTAATTAGTTAATAGTTCCTATTGTTTCTGTGCCATTTAGTCATAATCAAAGACTGTTAAATATCTAGCAATTTTGATTATCTTGATAAAACTATTATGTAAATAAATGTGTTTTATTTATAGAAAACAGTAGTCATTATAATGTCACAACTTTATTAACGTTACAATTTCAGGGTTACAATGACACAAATGTAAGGTGTCAATGTACTTTCAGCAATTTTTTCAGACCTAGCTTTTTATTTTTGTTTCTTTTTTAGATCTATATAAAGCCTAAATAACCATGGCATAAAAATAACCCGGTTACAGCGTAGTTCTATGTCTAGTTTAATCACAATCTGAATTTGAATAATACTGAAATCTTTGAAACGCTCTCCTGTAAATTTTACGAAATGACAGTTGTGTCGTTGTAGTACTAGATGTGCGATATTATTAGTAGGATAGGATTAAGTTATAGTTTTTAATTATGTCCTTAAAGTATGATGTTCTAATATTTTCTTCTTTGATATTTATATAAGGTCTCCTAATATTATTATCCTTTACTTCGGTAATTTAGTCATTAACCTATGTAGCAATATTTCGAATTTTTCCAAGAAAAAAGCCATATCACTTTTATTTTTAGAAGGATTTCTATAATTTAATATCAATATATTATTAGTGATTAAATTAATGTCACAGCATTCAAACCGTTTGTCAGCTTGTAGGTCATAGAATTTTATATCCTTGAAAATAAGACCTTTCTTGACCAAAATACATGATCCTCCCCTTTTTGTACTGCGGCAGTAACTAGGTGACAGTCTATAGTAAAGTATATGTATACTTTTTTCTCACCTTTTTTACGAACGTTTTGGTAAAGCCTAAAACCTCTGGATGAAGTTCTGATTGAAGATCTGACAACGTTATTTCTATAATTACTTTTTAGACAGCAAACCTTGAATGTTTTGGTGAAAAATGGTCTGAATGGGGTGATTCCAACCTCGTAAGGTAGAATGCCTCTAAAACACAGGCGTGTCTTTTTTCCGCCAAAAGGAGTCCATTCACCTTGACTCCAACTCTCCGGAATGAACCGATTCATATATCTGACAACTCCTCGGCGTGGATTTAAGACCCAACCTTAACTTCGGTCGTTACATTGAGTCCAAGGCAAAAGTTGCTGCAATGAAGCTGGGCATTCTCTCTAAGGTGAGACGGTACTTCACACCTGGACAGCTGCTTACCTTATATCAAGCACAGGTCCGCTCATGTATGGAGTACTGTTCACACTTATGGGATAGATCAGCCCGCTATCAGCTGGATACCTTGGACGCCATCGATCGACGCGCACGGAGACTCATTGGTGACGACTAGCTAGTCAATGACAAGCTCCAACGCCTTGAGCATCGCTGCAAAGTCGCCTGTCTGTCGGTATTCTATAGAATTCATTTCGGAGAGTGCGCGCAAGAACTTCACGATCTCATTCCCCCGGCTCCATTCCACCGTCGGTCAACGAGACGCAGGAAGGGGTTGCACCCCTTTGTTGTTGATGTTCCACCTTTTCGCACGAATCGTTACACTTCTTTATTTATTATGCGTACAGCGCAGGAGTGTAACTCCTTGCCTGCGTCAGTGTTTCCCTATTCCTATAATTTGGGGATCTTCAAGGCAAGAGTGAATAGGCATTATTTGAGTTTTCGTGTACCATCCTCGACTGCATCATCAATTACCATCAGGTGAGTTGCAGTCAAACGCACTCAAATTTTTAGTAAAAAATATATATAAAAAAATGATGTTTGTGATTTAATTCCAAAACGCAAACAGCCAATCTGTAGAGTAACTCTTTGTGTCAAAATTATATTTTTAATTTTATTTATTTAATTAGTTTTCTATTCAATTCTAGCACAGCGGGAAAGCTAGTTTACCTACTGCCTGTTCTTTAGTAGCTTAGGCCCACTCACTCCCGTGAGCGATTTTACGATTAGGTTCAAAAGTTTATAAACACTGGAAAATAATGTTTAAGATTTTTGACGAGCTAGATCTTGATTTTTCCAACGCTGAGTACAGTGAAGGAAAACATTGCCAGGAAAACTGCACACGCCTGCGAAGAAACACTAAGGTGTGTTTGAAGTCGACCAACCCGCACTAGGCCCGCGTGGCAAGGCTCGATCACCCTAATTCAGAGGTCAGGCTCGAGCCCATCGGTGGGGACGTATATGAGCTGTTATATGACAAAAATAATAGTTAAGAATGTTTGTTAGAAAAACACTAATAACACTTAGACATTTTTTTCAAATTTTAAAGGTTCCGTACCTGAAAAGGGAAAAAACGGAACCCTTATAGGATCACTTTGTTGTCCATCCGTCCGTTTGTCTGTCAAGACCTTTAATATCGGGAACGCGTGGAGGTATCGAGTTGAAAAAAAAAACATATACTCCGGTCTACAGACCCTTAAAGCTGTGAAAAAAATCAAACTTCTAGGTCAGCGTACATAAAGATACGGCCATTTATGCCGCAAAAACTTATATTTCGACACTCTCAAAGAAATCAAAATTCATAGGATATTTCCCGTTGACCTAGAACTATGAAATTTGGCATGAAATATAGTCTTATACTACAAGTATAGGAAAAAGTCTGAAACTATACATTGGTCAAAAAATCATAAAAATAAAGTCTTTATTTAAAGTACCTACGTAATCAATTTTGCAAGGAACAGTGGTCACAGTTTTGAATTGAGTTGACCGTGTCATGTGGGTATCGTATGAAAGGGCTTCATTGGCACGAGCTTGAGCAGATTATTATTATTTTAATGATGTATAGCTGTTTTACATTTATTATTTTTAAGGTTTCTAAGGTTTTTAAGGTTTTTAAGGTTCAGAGATGTGGAAGTACGGAACCCTCAGCGAGTACGACTCGCACTTGGCCAGTTTTTCTCTTATTTACTTGTATTTATACTTACCCCTAAAGTATTTGTGTGAAAAAGTCCTTTATTTTGTGTGTGTGGGGGTGCAAAAAAAACAACATTAACTTTTAAGAAATTTCTAGATTTTTGACTACAACAATTTTTGATTGCTCATTTTAATATATTATAGATCAAAATCTAAAGGGATGTGATGGTCCCACCCCTCCCCTATGTCTGGCCTTATGTGGCCTTTGGCCTGCTGAAGCTGCTGAGGGCGAAAGCCTCATGAGACTGGAAATCTGCTCCTCGTGTGCGATCACCTAGGGTTATGTGTTTGTTTGATTGCGTGGAGTGAATCCTGTATTATTACCTATTATGTGTTTTCGCTTACTCTCCAATCCGGAAGGCTCCAGAGTGAAAGTTGCGTTTCTACAATCCTAAATTAAGGCTCTTGAGTGCAATTTGAATGATTTAGAGAGGCTCAGAGAATTTTACTCGAGTAATATGGGAAATATTTATAAACTGAAGTGCTGGAGTCGTTTATATCTATGTACATAACGAGGTTCATCAAGGGACATTATAATTAGAGGGGATAGTGGAGAAATCAAAATGCATTGTTGGAGATAAAACTTAATATGTTTATTATCTCCTAGGAGGGGAAAAGGGATGTTAATCCCAAAAAACCCCCCCTATGACTTTATCCGGTAAATATTCGAACAATTAGAACAAAATTATAATCAAAATCTACTTTTACAAGGTAAAATCAGTAACGTCTTATTTTATATGGGAAGTCGTCGTCTAGACAACTTTTTAGTTACATTTGGGCAAAAATATTTAGTTCACACTGTTTACCAATTTTAAGAGCTAAACATTGCCTCTACCAAAAGGAACCATTTTATGGCTGAGCGTTTGTAAATGTACAAGTATCTATAACTCACAGAGAACCCTGAACTTTAGTTTGACTACTCAATTGACAACCAAAGAGTACACAACTTTACAGCCGTAAGTGCGTCTGGCAAGTCTTTATTACTTAAGTTACATTTTTATAAAGACTCACGTATTATTATTATTATTCTGAACAAAGTTTTAGGTTACAGCGAGCCCTGACTTCTCGCTAGTTCCGGTCTTTCAAGAGTACAATTTGTAAGTATAAAATCACAGGGGTATTGTACAGGCTTAAGCCTACTACAGCTAGCAATAAACATAATCTGCTAGTGTTAGATACGACTTGTGAATAGTCAGGCTCAAACGAACTAAAATCATACGTATTCTGTCTTATTTACTTCGTTTAAATTTGGTTTGACAAGCCCCGCGCCAACCATAAAAAAAAGGAAGCTCGCGCGGCCTCGTCGTGACAATTCAGCATAACAAAAGCTATCAATACACAATTTGGAGCACTGACTGCTTACAAAAGGTATGTACGAAGGGGTCAAACATAGAATTTGAAAGCAAAGCCAACTATTTACGTACCAAACAACCGTAGCAGCATTCTTCAACACTTCTTTTCTTTCAAAATCACACACGATTTTTATACTGACACTTTCATCGCTAAAACCTCCAACTCCCCGCCGCTCCGAGCGTCTCCCTCCGTCTGTCGCCGCCAACGCTCCGACGCAGCCCCCAAAACACATTATTCCCGTCGCATTTGCACACATGTACGCCCAAACGTTCCTTCTCTTTCTGTCTCGTACCAATCTTCTTTTGTTAATTCTCTTTAAAACATTCGTCGCACAGCCAAAATGCAAACAGTTGCAACGTTGCAAGCATCATGCACATGTTAGAATAGACAAGAGTGGCAACCTCGCCATTTCTCTAAGAATAATACTACATCCGTCTTAACAACTAATTATTCTAGGGTTCCGTGAGGTTCTGAAATAATGATGGCGTTGTGGCCATCACAGGGCGTCAAAAAAATCGTCACATTAGAGCTCAATTTTTCGTAAATATTTGAATCTTAAAGTGTTTTAAGAAATCTTTATTCATTTTATAAGATCTTTTCAAGTGTTTATTTTTAAATTAAAGTCAATTAAATAGTTTAGTAGAAAGGAGTTTTCGTACATAGAATAAAAAAAATGATTTACTACGTACGTCTTAGCATTGAATTCTAAAAATTATTTTAAATGGTTGTTTATTATATTTAATTACTAGTTTTATTTTATTATGTTCACTTCAACATTTGTCAAAAATGGAATAGGCTGTATACGCGTACGAGCCCGTTGCCTAGTTTCGTTGTAAAAAAATGTCCAGTTGCAAAAACGCGCCATTTTCGAATTAGCTAATTTACCTGTAAATAATATTTATGTTTAAACATATTATGTTATGTTGAAATAAACATATTTAATTATTTGATTTGTTTTTTACTGTTTTCCACAACTGTATAGAAAAACGTCGTGTGTTACACGGGTGTGTAGGTTATTCGTAAGAATTTGCATTTATTTCCTAAAAACAGTGACAGGCATAATTTGAATTTAAGAAATGTAAATAAAATAAATATAGCATTTTCGAGACTGAGTTAGGTTAAAAAGTAATTTGTGGGGCAGCAGTGTATAAGATTCTACAATAAAATTCCAGAAAATGTAACTAGTTTGTCAGAGAATAAATTCAAGACTCATGTCGAAAAATGTTTGTGCTCTAGAGGGTATTATAAATTAATAGATTATGTAAATGACAAAGATATATATTATGTTGATTCTATAACAAATACCATTACCTGAGACTTTAATCTGAATCATGACATTATTTGTAATATTCAATAAGTTTACAACAAGTATTTTAAAAAAGCAACAAGTATTTGACTATTTAGAAGTGAAAATAAATTAATTTGATTTGATTTTGATTGCAATCTCTTGACATAACCTCTTGACAGCTCGTTTACAATAAACTACTTTCCATCTTTGTATTACAATGTACTATTTCATTCTCCCTTTTACCATGTTACATACGAGTAAGTAGGCGTAGCTACTCATTTTTTAAAATATTACTACAATAGCCTAACTCTCGATATAATTGATAAAGCAAAAACTAGCATTTTAAATATCACTTGAAGCTTTTTAGATTAACATTAATATCAGCTAATATTTTTGGTGGCATTACTGGGTGAATAATAGATGATCTGTGGGCCCGTGAATAATTCGTAGCTTCACTTTACAGTGCAATAACCAATAACAATGCGTAGTGGATATTACGAGAAGTTCCTATCGATATTGTTAACAATCAAGCTGATGACTCGACTTTAGCAGATAGACTAGATTAAAATTTTTAAAAGCTTTTTTTGACGTCATAACGTTTTATAATTCGATGGAGCCGGCTGCACGCACGAAAAAATGCGTCGTTACCATGCGTCGTTACCTCGCTGTTTTGACGTGATAACGTCTTATAATTCGATGGAGCCGGCTGCACGCACGAAAAAATGCGTCGTTACCTCGCTGTGAGGCGTTCCGAAAAATGCGTCGTTACCTCGCTCTGAGGCGTTCCGTGAGGCGTTCCGTTTAAGGCTTTTTTCTTATGACGTTGTCACGTTCAACTATCGTCAGTAAACCGACTTTACAGACAACCGTTTTTTTTTGACGTGATAACGTCTTATAATTCGATGGAGCCGGCTGCACGCACGAAAAAACATGACGCATGCGTCGTTACCTCGCTCTGAGGCGTTCCGTCATGCGTCGTTACCTCGCTCTGAGGCGTTCCGTGTAAGTCTTGAAGTGCAAGCGAGAGCGCGAACGAGCGACAAAGAAGCACAATCGGCCTTTACGTTCGGCAGCGTTCGACATCCGTCTCTCTCCAACTTGAGTGAGCGATGTGTCTGTGTGAACAGCTGCTATACTATAGTACATCTACATGTTTTGCTTTTTTCGCTATGGCGGGAAAAAATAATCAGTTTTCCTATGCGCGCTCATCTAACAATGGCGATCGGCCATAGACTAGAATGAGGTTTGTTTGTTTTTTGCTTTCCGCGGATAGCGTTTTAGCCACGTACAAAATGGGGAATTATAAGTTTTCTTTATTACAGAAAAAAAAAAAGTTATATTTGAGTGAAAGTTTTATTTATTATACACTAGCGACCCGCCCCGGCTTCGCACGGGTGCAATGCTGATACTAAATACACTACAGAAAAACTGAGAACGTGCGGCCGGCGGTACCGCCGCAAACGCTACGTCCCGCAATTTTTAAATCTGTAATATCTTCGAAAATATTCACTTAAATAATACGGTGTAACGGGCCATATAGATCTATATTAAATGAACAATGTATTCAAGGTATTTAATTGGTTAAGGATTAATGCTGTATTGGTTAAAATCGCTTCGAAAATTTGCCATTATTTGTCGTAAAAAGTAAATGACAAAAAAAAGTTATTGTGGGTTATCCATAAGAGATAGACATATACCATCACGGACTTTTCTGTAGACCTTTTCAATGTGTACAATACTTAGTACATTATTTTGATAAAACTCGTAGGGTTCAGCCTGCGTTTGCAATGTAAGCGGAAAAAATGAAATTATTTACGACATCACATTAGAAACCTAAAAAATAACAGTACTTCTCCACTATTTAATGGATGTTATTATACATATAAACCTTCCTCTTGAATCACTCTATCTATTAAAAAAAACCGCATCAAAATCCGTTGCGTAGTTTCAAAGATTTAAGCATACAAAGGGACATAGGGACAGAGAAAGCGACTTTGTTTTATACTATGTAGTGATAGTGATAGTGATGTACAAGTTGAAATTTTCTATTTAAATACGAAGTTGCATGAAATGAGTAAGCAATAGGTACAGTCATTTATTTGCACTATTGAACACGATCTTTTTTTGTATCGAAACTTTTTTAAGAACAAAGCAATTCAACCAATAAAATAAAATAAAACTCTATGACTCACTTGTGATTAAGAGCAATGAAAAAATCACAGTTTGATTACAGGTATCATTATGAGCCTAATTGCGTTAAAATTAGAGCCACTTTATGAGCAAGTGTGTTGAAAAATTATTTTTGACGTGATAACGTCTTATAATTCGATGGAGCCGGCTGCACGCACGAAAAAACATGACGCATGCGACGTTACCTCGCTTTGAGGCGTTCCATTTAAGGCTTGAAGTTTGAGGCGTTCCATTTAAGGCTTGAAGTGCAAGCGAGAGCGCGCAATGAGCGACAAAGAGGCACAATCAGCCTCCGCGTTCGGCTGCGTTCGACATCTGTCTCTCTCCTACTTGAGTGAGCGATGCGTCCGCGTGGACAGCTGCTATACATTAATACATTTACATGTTTTCTTCAAGTATGAAGTGCAGTGAAAAGTGAATGTGGTGTCAATTGTTTATAGCTACAATAATTGCGGCGATAAATGTAATGATTCTTTCGATATTATGAAACCATTCCATCACTATTTTCTTATAACGTTGTCACGTTAAACTATCGTCCGTAAACCGACTTTACAGACAACTAATTTTTCGAGTCGATATATGTATGTATGTAGATTTCTATGTTCCCTGCTACAGCCTGAACGGCTTGAAGGATTTTAACGTATGAGGCACAGTATTACGATATGGATTACAGTAGCACAACGCCTTTGACGTCGCACGATGCCGCCACGGCGAAGGTACTAGCAGTACTGGCCTGCAGCCAGCCTGGCAAACTCGTGGAGTTTGCCAGGCTGTGCCCCGCTGCCCGCTGCCCCGCAAGTACCCTTCCGTTGCTCTGCGTAAGTACATTGGTTGCACTACTGTAAGCTGCTATAATGTAATACTGTGTATGAGGTGTCGTTAGATTCGTCCGGTCAGAAAATCGGTGGTAAAAGTCGGCGAAAAAGTAGGACCGATTGTCGGGCCTATAAAAAGTCGGTCGTCTGCGGAAAGCCTTTATCTCGTGAGTGACAAAGTATATATTTTTAACCGACTGGCCAAAAAAAGAGTAGTTAAATCGGCTTTTTAATTTTAAAATGAAACTTTTATTACATCGTCTCAAATTTTTTCGTCTGTGTGTTGCATGTCGCGTGACGGTCACTTTCGTCTGACGGTATGATCGTTTCGTCCTCTGTACCGTAGCGAGAGCAGCTATTGTAATGGGATATAAGGTCGTTTAAAGTAGATGTATAAATCTTCCTTGTCACTAAACCTTAATTGTCTCTCCTTGGGCTTCGTTCTATTCAGATAAATAGAAGAAATCCGAGACTCAGGGCGATAAATAAATATTAGTTGACATTCATAGCGTCTGGATAGCATACTTATGCGTGAAAACACTTTGCAAGAGATTTTAACAGCGACAGAACTATATAAACTTCGTGATTTTGACGTGTGAACAAAAGACGCGTTGTGTAGAAAAAATATTCAAAGAATCGTTCTTGTCGGGAATGGTTCACAAATGTCTTTGCGTTTGAAAAGAATAAATTACTACAGTCTGCGTTTTAAACAAGTGACACATCGGATGTAATCTAAAATGTTTATCATGAAAAACAGATACTTTCTCGTTTAAATTTTATTTTTCAGTTTAACAAACACCGAGGGCGCGGAGATTAAATCATGAGCATACCCAGCTGACCTTGGAGAGCTGGACATACCTACACGTGCTTGAGGTGCGATCGGGAAGGCTTCTTCTTCTCATGTCGAATGGGTTCTCCACTACAGCAATCTCGACCAGAAGGTGGCCGCCCCGATGGCCCTTATACCAGTATATACCAGAAGTCACGCGTTCTGACTGTACTTGTAGGAGCGTGAGACGCGAGACATGACCTCCACAGGAGGTCCCTCAACGATCAAGGAAGCTAAAACTACAGTCTTCGGACATGTGTGCTTGACTATAAATCGTGCCAAGTGTTAAACCGAATCAATGTTCCGGTTAAAAAGTGAGAAAGTGCAATTTTCGACTCTATTGGTGTAACCATAAACTTCTAGTTTGTACAACAATAGCAATAAATGTGCGTAGAAGATACGGAATAGCGTTAAGTCTAATATAAACCTTGAGGCATTGAAATAGATCACTAATTAGTATAGTTTCATTAGATGAGCTTAGCTGGATAGCCGAAGTAAGGATTGTAATGGAAATGAGGGACACTGATGTTAGAGACTCGAAAGAGAGCAGACGTGTTCCCTATTGATCATTACCTGTTGTTAATTAAGTGTATTTTACTCGTAGTACAGACTAATAATTCTATTGTAAATTAAACTTCAAGTAGATTTTGGTTTTCTCAAACTTTTGCTCTAAGAAATATCTAATAGTGGAAAGAGACGCTGATTGTTGTACGACGAGATAAATCAGGTAATCTAGTTTTGAATTGTAGTAGGTACCTAAAGCTGGATTAATGTTTATCAATGCTAGAGTTTGATTAACGTGCAATGTTGAAGCTATCGTAGCGATGTAATAAAGTGTCTACTTTTACAAACATGGCATTCGTTCAGCTCGAGGGTATAAGCATGTATTTGTCATAACCTTTTGTTCTATTTATGTGCTATGAAATGTCTCATCAAAGTAAGGTTTTGAAGTGAATTCTTTGAACTTGTAGAGTCACACTAGTTTGGGGAGTTGAATGACTAAGATAACGATTTAATATCAATGTTAACTATAAAAATGTCATTGTACTATAACTTAATAGGGTTAGAATTATAGGGTCTATAATTTTGTGTGGCTTATATTGTGTGGATATGTTAGATTAATTAATAGGAATTAAGTATGGCCTGGCAAGTTTTTTTCTCAGGACTGCTTTCTTGCCAATTCCTGTTTTCTTTTGGCCCAGCTAGTCTTGGATTGGAAGGACTGTTTTAGCACACTAATACCTAGCCTGGTTCAGACTGTCATAGTTTCCTTACAGTAATATTAGAAAGCAAAGAGAGGGGGAGGGGGAATTTATCGTTAATTATTGTAACTTTCCTTTTGCACTAAGTGGCTAGCGAGGTGTGCTAAGCTTTACCCTCCGACCGTAACGTAAATTCAAATAATCACTCACAAGGGAAATAAAACCATTTTTTTTAACTCCCTATTCCAACTTTTTTTCTTATCCCACAAATCGCCAACCCCTAGGGAATATATTATCTAATATAGTTAAAATTAATACCTATAATTTACACATTAAAGTTAGGGCCGACATTCAATTAAATTAGGTAACCTAAACTCACAATCCCATCTTATTGTGCTGAAAATTTATGGAATAATCACTTGGAATATAAATTAAAGTATAAACTTTGAAATTAGCTTCCGTACCTACTAGTCCACAATTTCGTCGTTATTTGAACTGTAGGATTAGGCGAAGTTCGAAGGTCACACGAATTATTGAAAGTTAATTATTGTCCTCCCCTCAATGAGGAGTGTACTTCCGTTTAGTATACCAATCGGTATTCTGTAACTCATCGCGTACCACGCACGTAGGGTTCTGGCAACTTTTGCAACCTTTGTATTGAAAGAATTGGTAGGTTAACGTAGTTTGAGTCAGGTTAACCGACCCGGAACGACACTTCCTTCATAAGCCAAGCTTCTTAAATTTGAACAAAACTGATCAGTACCTACCAAAGCAAAGTGAGGACGCTCACATCTGCATCTATATATGTGTATGTGTATGTATACATGTATATGTATATGTACATATATATATATATATATATATATATATATATATATATATATATATATATATATATATATATATATATATATGTATATACCAACATAAGGACGGGAAGTTGTGGAGAAACGAGAAGGACAGCATTCGACATGAGAGAACTAGTCTTTCAATGTCTAAATACCAATAAGATCTGGGCCCAGGATAGAACCCCTCATTAGGGGCATGAAAAGAAGCTAGCTTGAAGCGAGTTCCTGGTTATGAGATACACTAGACAAGAACTTAGTCTCCCAGGGGAGTGGATGGACTGGGAAGTCTTTCGTCTATCTAGTGTCGCGAACCGTATGACATAAGAAAGGAAGGACACAACTCATGTTTGAAATATATTTGTTAACTTGTAACTGTCAACGCTTCTAGCCAAGGATTGACTCACGTAAAACTTATGGCCACTGGGCATCTGAGCTTGGTTTTGGCCCGGTCTTGAGCTAGAAGATGTTTCCCCAAGATTGAAACTTGAGACCTTCGTTCTTCACAATTAAGTGTAGGCGACCTTCAGGAAAACCAGTTTTGAGATTCGCAACCTAAACTTCTTCCACGAGTCTAACAAAAAAAAAAAAAAAAATAATAAAACAAAATAAAAAAGAAAAATGACGATTACATTCCTAGGTGAGCGGATTCCGAGAGAGACCTGTTAAGGCCGGTTCGGGATATCCACACTATGATCGCTTTGTCCTCTGTAAAGTTTCACTTTTACCGTGGTTTCATAAAACCACACACTTACTTTTTTTAATGAATTCCTACTTTTCATTTGAAACGTCGCAAAAACGGTACCTGCTCAAGTTTGTTTCCCGTGGCCCTCCTACTGCCTCGGCACCACTAGGTTCGTTACTTTTGATGATGACACTGTCGAAGAACCCTGTGAAGCAAGCCTCCCCCCTCGCCATGAGTGGCGGATCTGACAGTTACGACATAAAGACGGCGGTACCGGTCACGGGAGAGAAAAAATTTACTGTTGACACTATTGGTCGTGTCGAGCAGTAGGACTACGGGAAACAAAAGCCTGCTTAGCTGTTTTTTTAAAATATTTTTTTGATATTCAGCCTATACGCACGAAGCGATACGCTTCCTCATTTATTATGCGGACAGCGATCGAGTGGAACTCCTTGCCTGCGTCTGTGTGTCCCGACTCCTATAATTTGGGGATCTTCAAGGCGAGAGTGAATAGTGTGACAAAAATAATGGAAACTGGGGATAAAAACCCTTACGGAATTTGCCACATATAATACGTAAGATTTAGAGGTTCGGGCCTAAACGGAGTTTTAAGAAAAAAAAAGTTATGGGGTAAATTAGAATATATGTATTTTATGATTATTTTAAAAGGAAGGAACAATAAACAATATGAGTATAAAAAAAGGTGTGATTACATTGGTTGACCGTGTTGAAAATTTAAAACAATGACCTACTTTATTTATGGGCAATTCCCGGAAATAAATTTAAAGTTACAATTTTATTAGTATATAAAAAGGTTATTTTATAGAATGCCGGTAGGCAACGATCGTTACCGTCCCTTTGGTACTTAAATAAGTTACTAAGTTCTAAAATAATTAAATTTCACTTTGGTCTGAATTACCCTATTTTTCTAACATAACACGTATCAGATACAAAACACTTTTAAAATTTAAAATAAATAATTAATGGTTAGAAACTGGAAGCAGGAAATCTTCTAGGAAGGCAGAAAAGTCAAAGAGTTAGAGAGACGCTCGGGACAAAAGATAAAATAAATATTCACTTCCCTTGGCAAGCAGCTGGGCGGGCAGTGAAAGGACTGGCTGGTGGTCAGCACAGCTCCATCTCAGGATTAATCCTTAATCAGGTATAGCGTCGGGACGTCAACCTCGCAGGGGGGTGGATGAAACCCTACGGACATATATAAATCTAGTTCGCAGCAGTACCAAAAATACACGCAAAGCGGTTTCCTTATACAAATTACTTACCACAGAATAAAATAGTGGGCCTCAACAAAACATTATAAAACAATTTATCCAAAAAATTTAAATTCACATGAGTGTAGACGGGATCACGATCAACCTTTGTTTTTCTCTTGTCAAAAAATAACAACTATTTTCAAATTCAAATTCCATAGAGCAACGACATCAAAAAAGAATTTAATTATGAAACGCAACAAAAGAGATCGGCTCGAAACGATAGTTAGCGTTTCAAAATACCCACAAACTCACAAAAAAAAGGCGAGAAGTCCAAAAAATTTTTGAAATTTGGACAACCCTATAGACGTTGGACAGCCCTGAAGAAGAAAAAAATAAAAACTCTCTAAGTAACTAGTTAACTACGAACGTTTACTTGAAGCTGGTAGAAATTGACATTTATACACGAACGTACACATACAAACGGCAAAAACTCCATCTAAAAGTGAACGGACTCAATAACCCCAACAACACACTAGCGTTAAAGGATCGCTGTGTATTAAGCCTAAAACTAGTCACTTAAGAAAACAGGAGAAATCAAACAACTACTAAAACATTAAAGACCAATAGGGTTGACAAAAACTGAAAAAAACTTGCAAAACATTGTCGGTTACCCCAGCAAAATGTGGACAAAAACGGTAAAGGCGGATGCGTGAAAATCCGACTCACGGATAAAATTAACACCGGAAGTCTGAAACGCGATACGCAAGAGTCTAAAGGGACAACTCTACCGAAAAATAGGCCATTTGAGGTAAGACAAGGGCAAGATTAATGAAAGAAATTTGAAAAATGGAAAATTGTTATAAGACCTCAAGAAATCTAAACAATACTGCGGAATACAGAAACGTTGTCACATAAAAGTGAACAGGGTACGCCAAAAATTTAAGGAGTACCTCGCAAAGCAACGCGTAAAAATATTCCAAACAGTTAACCTTAAAGATTTCCCTTAAAACAACGTTAAATAATCGTAAACTAAAAGTAAGTCTGTCCCGACTTTCGACTGAAAGAAATCTAGAGTCTGGCCATTGACTACTTAAATTAAAAATTCTCTTGGAATCGTAAGGGAATACCCAGGCAAAAACAACTCAACAACACGTAAGCAATTATCCGAAAGAGGTATAATGCCAATAAGCCGGGAAAAACGACCCGTGCGAAAAGAAGCAAAAAAATACCGTGCATACAAACAAAAAAACCACACGTTTCCAAGAAAACTGCACGATTAAATTAAGTAAGGGTCTTGAGGTATTAAAACTTGAACCATAATATCCGGAAAACGGATACACCCACGAACGACAAAAAAACGGGTTCGTTAGGAAAGAATAAAGGCAGAAAAGGGGATGAAAACATTAGTTCGGGCGCCATAAATATGTAACAAAAATAAATGGAAACTGGGATAAAAACCCTTACGGAATTTGCCACATATAATACGTAAGATTTAGAGGTTCGGGCCTAAATGGAGTTTTAAGAAAAAAAAAGTTATGGGGTAAATTAGAATATATGTATTTTATGATTATTTTAAAAGGAAGGAACAATAAACAATATGAGTATAAAAAAGGTGTGATTACATTGGTTGACCGTGTTGAAAATTTAAAACAATGACCTACTTTATTTATGGGCAATTCCCGGAAATAAATTTAAAGTTACAATTTTATTAGTATATAAAAAGGTTATTTTATAGAATGCCGGTAGGCAACGATCGTTACCGTCCCTTTGGTACTTAAATAAGTTACTAAGTTCTAAAATAATTAAATTTCACTTTGGTCTGAATTACCCTATTTTTCTAACATAACACGTATCAGATACAAAACACTTTTAAAATTTAAAATAAATAATTAATGGTTAGAAACTGGAAGCAGGAAATCTTCTAGGAAGGCAGAAAAGTCAAAGAGTTAGAGAGACGCTCGGGACAAAAGATAAAATAAATATTCACTTCCCTTGGCAAGCAGCTGGGCGGGCAGTGAAAGGACTGGCTGGTGGTCAGCACAGCTCCATCTCAGGATTAATCCTTAATCAGGTATAGCGTCGGGACGTCAACCTCGCAGGGGGGTGGATGAAACCCTACGGACATATATAAATCTAGTTCGCCGCAGTACCAAAAATACACGAAAAGCGGTTTCCTTATACAAATTACTTACCACAGAATAAAATAGTGGGCCTCAACAAAACATTATAAAACAATTTATCCAAAAAATTTAAATTCACATGAGTGTAGACGGGATCACGATCAACCTTTGTTTTTCTCTTGTCAAAAAATAACAACTATTTTCAAATTCAAATTCCATAGAGCAACGACATCAAAAAAGAATTTAATTATGAAACGCAACAAAAGAGATCGGCTCGAAACGATAGTTAGCGTTTCAATAGGCATTATTTGAGTTTGCGTGTACCATCCTCGACTACATCGTCACATACCATCAGGTGAGATATAGTCAAACGCACTCATATTTTCAATAAATAAATAATAAATGGAAACATTCATGTTTTGGCGTTTGTGCGCATAAAAACTCTTTTTAACCAAAAGCTAGTAGCTTAACGTTTTTTTTTGTTTTTACAACATAATATGTTTTAACGCCCTCGAGCTGGAGACATTCAAAGTACCGAAATAGCTGCAAAGTAACTCGGGTGAAGGCACTATCGTGTATTCAGATTATGACGTCATCGTAGAAACAAATACTGACATGAGTAGATAGGTAGATAAGCAGATAAGTACAAGAAAATGCATAATGAGTCCTCGACTGGGCAGCTGGAGCAAAGTATATACATTAGTACTAACATACAGTATGGACACTCACTGCCGCTCTCTAGATTGCGACCTCACCCCCTCGTCACCCGTATTGATAGAGATTGGTTATAGTTTGGTTGTCGAAAGTATAGGATTTCGCTGCCATTTTGTTTGTTCCGTCATTCGTTAATTGAAATGTCAATTCTGATCCGTTGTATGAAGTTCCAGGGTGCGGCTGGAGTCTTCACTAGGGAGGAGTTCTGGCCGAAGGGTGTAGTGTTTGGGAGATCCCGCGGGAGCTTGCCGATCACTAACGTCGATACAGCACCAATCACTCGTCACCTCGTGCTAATTATTTTAAGTCATTTATAATTTTATTACATGTATAGTACTTTGTTTTTTAATAAAATGGAAAAGTAAAAATATTTATTATTGAAAAAATAGCATGTCAATTAAACTAACACGCCCCTCCCCCTTCCATAAATATTTAAAAAAATAACCTAACCACTCTGGGAGTGCCAACAGAAGTGAAAACATTTTACAGTTTAATAAATTTTTACCCTCCGAGTGTTCCTGGCGAACGACTAGGTTGACAAAGTTTTGACCCTGCGAGTATTCCTGCTAAGGTGGCGGTTAAATTACAGTGTCGCGACTTCAATGGTCTTTTCCTATCTCAGAAATACCCAACGCGCCTAAAGAAGTTTTCAGTTCAATCATCATCATCATATTAGCCGAAGGACGTCCACTGCTGGACATAGGATAATTTCAGTATAGACGCCGCAGTGGGATAGTTGTCGCTAATTCAAAAACTCCAATATGCGAAATAGTTAATAACAATAAATACACGTTATAAGCTGGCACTAGCCCCGCCCCGCATCGCCCCGGTGTGCCGCTTGGCATCCTACAGGAACGACATGTGCGCGTTAGAGTAATGCAGAGTAAAATTGCACGCGAAAATATTTGGAAAAATAATACGGAGGTGATTTCAAAAAGCGATAAATTTTGTCCTGGTGGGTGTTTTGACTTTAATTGTTACTAATCATAAAGTTAAACTTTTAAAATTGTTTTTAATTTTGTTTATTATTATTTTAGTTTGTGTGATTTTTAGGTATTTTCGAAGGCATGTATCCTTCACTAATCGGATAGATGCCTTGTTTTTTGTTGGGGTAGATGCCCTTGATAAAAGCGTCGGTGGCTCAACCGGTAACCGGTAACGACTCGGTCCATCTAACCAGAGGTACCGGGTTCAAATCTGGACGGCCAATGTACCAATGAGTTTTTCAAAAAACTTACGTACATATACTTACCGATTGCTTTAACGGTGAAGGAAAACATCGTGAGGAAACCTGCACACACCTGCGAAGAAACTCGAAGGTTGTGTGTGAAGTCGACCAACCCGCACTGGGCCCGCGTGTTCGACTAAGGCCTGATCGCCCTAATTCAGGGTAGGCTCGAGCCCCTCGGTGGGGACGTAAATGAGCTGATAAGAAGATGCCCTTACATAATGGTCTAAGACCAAATGCTTGAAGGATAGACGCCCCATGAAGTGCAGTTATAATATATTTTTTGTTAAGAAGCGTCTATCCCGAGCCTTCACACGCAGTAAATGACTTTATTTAGAATATTTTAAGTTATTTAGGCATATTATATAAGCCTTTTAGATGTTATTTATGTATCGCTTATCTTGGTTAGTGATGTATTTCTCAAAAGGGCGTCTATCCTAGGGCCCGTTTTGATCGACAGGGCAACTATCCGGGGTAGAGCATGTATCCGTCCAATTTTAGAGGTGTACAAAAACGGTTATTATTCCTTTATTTATGACTTTGACTTCTGACCTGCTATACCAAAATATAGTCAAAGTACCATACTTTCCGAATACATAAACAGTTCTTTAATCTTGAAATTAGATACAATGCTATAAAACAATAATGAAAAGTGCGGCATCTATATCCATACATTATCCTTTTGGTGCAAAGGTTTCCATGAGGCTCGCAGCATTGCCACGCTGTATTGCTATAGATATCCTTTGCACCAGGAAGGATCTGGAGCTGGAGTCAAACTATTATTTCTATGTCGGCGCCCAATTTCTCCTATGAAGGCCCTTGCCTCCATGCGCCACGGGCCAGCCGTGACTTATGGAGGGGTTTGTTTTATAGTTGTATTACTTTTATGTGTAATATGGGTCTGTACGTTGTACTTTATTGCCTGATATAAAAAATAAAACTTGAGTGAGCCAGCCAACCACATTCTGCACTTGCCTCGGTCATGTGAGCCAGGAAAGAGCTTGAATCAATCAGTTTATTTCTAAATTTCCATATCCTGAACATATCATGCTTGGCGATTCCCCAGCTCGCTCTCCGTGACCATTACACTACATTAGAATCCCGAGAGTAATGTATTCCAATATTCGCGGAAATGGACTCCCCAGGCTTGCTCCAGCACACTGTCTATCTGTACGTGTTCGAAATCCAGAGCACAAAAGCGTGTCTGTAGGAAAACCCGGGGAATATCAATACACTCTCACGTACCAAGACTAATTTCTTTGTAAATCCATTCGAGATTCGATTAGAATAGGAATCTGCAATCTCGGGACTCGATAAAGTATCAAAATGCTTAGTCTTTACATTTTAGCGAAGCTGAAAACTGTATGTTGCGCAGTATCTTTGTTTTAGAATTAATTTACATTCTTTAAAAGGAACTTCCGTTGTTAAAGTGTTTTAAACTTACGGATTATGGTGTTGTATTTTATGTAGCAAAAGCTCCTTTGAAAGTGATAAAAGATAAATTTACAAAATTAAACAAGTTGAAACTTTAAATACTTAAACCCGCCAACATAAAATCGCTCTTACCTGTAGATTTAAACCTAACGATAAATAATTTGTGAGATTTTAATAAAAATATAATTCTTCCTTTTGGTGTTGCCGTAGTTGGGTTTTAATATTGTACTGCTCAACATTGCCCTGGGGATATTTTGAAAAATTTCATGCGAAAATATGGTTTCTTGAATAGCTATTAAAGTTACTTAGGACACGTGCACTGTGCAGTGCAGTGCGGGGTATAAAATCTTTGAAGATGGGCAAGTTCTATATTTACGAGTACCTTCTCAGTTCATGAACGTGAGTTCTAATACTTAATTGCACACAATCTGTGATATCCTTCTGTGATAATATAAAAACACAACTTTTATTTTTTGCGCGTTCTTACAAAAGCCACCCAAAATTATATTAATTTATAGGAACTGAAAGGATAAAAATATGACAATAATATGTCGTAAGTATTTTTTAAAGTTCATCAAAATACCAGGGCGACACTGAAAGTTTTTAGAACTGGCCACTTGTAAAAAAATAAGTTAAAATTTTGAAAATGGAACTCCTTGCCAATATTATTGAGTATGTATCTTATTCATTTGTCATTTGTTTCATGATTTGGCGGCAAATTGAAAATTGTCTGAGTCACGTCAGCATGAATTTAACGTGAGAAAATTTTGGTGCAATGATTTTTTATGACTTTCAATGTCTTTTAAGTCAACAAGAAAGTAATGATAGACTTCGATTGGCCTTTCACGATAAAGCCCCTTCTCGTGCCATTATTTACAACTGGTTTAATAAATAAATAAATCAAGTTTATTTCGGACCACAAAATTCCATAATATGTGTTATTAACAATAGTGACTTAGCCTATGTTAGTTATTACTTAAAAACTACTTGGGAAAAATTAAAATAATTATCATTTTACCGCACCGGTAACTATCCCCACCCAATACTTCAGGAGGAGAGAGTCAAACCTTGCGGTGATCGTCCTCAGGATGCCTTTTTTGTGGCTAACGTGCGACCGATGGAGAAGTGAGGAGACTTTCTTACGTATAATTGCGTGAAATCCATCGGTTCGCGCCTCCGCAAACATTTGATACGCACTACAGAGTTAAAATGAGTACTAATGAGTTTAAACGTGGTCGCACTAATCTCACCGACGATCTGCGTGAGAGACGGCCTTCTACCGCGACGACTGACCGATAACATCAGTGTTGTGCGGCGTATGATAGAGACTGACAAAAGAGTGAGCTATCAGCAGATTCGGACAAGCTTAGGCACATACCGATGCCTTCAAGCCTCATAAGTCAAGTACACAAAATCCTCCATGAACAGTTAGCGGTCAAGAAGCTTTGTGCCCGGTGGTAATTTGACCGAGGCCCAAAAGCTCTTTCGTGTTGATTGGAGCCGTGAAATGGTTCAAAGATTTAACGGAGGTGACTCAAATGCTGTGTTCGACATACTTACGGGTAACGAAATCTGGATTTACTGTTATGATCCCGAAACCAAAAGACAGTCTGCTCAGTGGGTGTTACCTTCCGAGGAGTTGCCAACTAAAGTGAAAGAGGACAAAGCGCGGGAAACAAGGTGGTGGCCTCGTTCTTGGGAAGGACAGGTCATTACTCGACAATTGTTTTAGAGGATCAAACAAAGTTACTGCAGAGTGATACACTATCAATTGTTTGCCATTTGTCTTGGAAAAAGTTCGGGAACTACGTCGCAGTAGGATCCTCATTCACCACGACGACGCCTCGTCGCACACCGCCAGGCGAACGATCGACTATTTTTGGTGACGTCAGACGTGGAATTACTGGGTCACCCGCCGTGTAGCTCCGACCTCGGACCTTGCAATTTGTATTTATTCACGAATATAAAAAAAACTTCGAGGAAAACGTTTTATGGACGCCGAGGAAGAAGTGACTGCATATCAAAAGGCCATCTAATATACCCCTAAGGACGAGTGGGCAAAGTTCTTTTCTCAGTGGTTCCATCGGATACAGTGATGTATTGATGTGAATGGACACTATTTGGAAACGATATAACAACACTATTAATTTGCTAGTTTGTAAGTTTTTGATTTTCCAAGAACTTTCAGTTTGACCCTCGTACCATGTTTTGTATGAAAAATCTAAAAAGATCCCTAGGCTAAGTTGATGTGTGTATTTTATATTTTTGAACTCTGAATTTTCTTTTCGTTAATTTGACATACCACTCGATACAATGTCAAAAAATTCTATCACCCCGTCCTTTGAATGTAACATCCTTCCTAATGATCTTTTTTGTATAAAATGTACCCGAACCATAAAAAAACGTTAAACACGTTAAAAAACGGACTTCCATCGCAACAACGTAGTAAATTTTCGCATTATTATTTTTGGTTTATGTTAATTTTCTAATAAAGTACCACAACGATTTTGATAAATAGCTCAAATACTTGCCCACCGGAGGGCTCGAGGATTAGGGCGATCGGGCCTGAGTCGACTACGCGGGTCCAGTGCCGGTTGGTCGACTTCACACTCAACCTTCGAGTTTCTCCGGAGGAGTGTGCAGGTTTCCTCACCATGTTTTCCTTCACCGTACTAATGTTATAGAGGAGGAAGTTTCAAAAATTATATCTTCATTATTTAGATTGGACCTTCGGGATACATTGGATAAACACAATATCATGGCCGCTTGCAGCTCGAGTACCGCGCACCCGCGATATCCAAGCATCTTCAACCCTCTTTAACTAACTAAAATAAGGAGACAACAGCTCGTTATATATAAACTAACACAAAAACATTACTCTCCTTTTGACGTAGTCGGGGAAAAAGTGAAACGTTTAGTTTTGTTGTTACTTTTTACGATATCTGTATCAGATGAAGTACAAAGTATGAGTACAAAGACGAAGTTAACCCATTGTTAGACACAAAGGCGGAGAAGTTTGTGTAAGTAACGGTGTGGATGAGAGATGGTGCCAACACAACTTGACAAAGGCCACGAGGAAAGAAATTTATATATTTCGAAGATTGTACTTTTGGATGTTCTCTGCTTGATATCTGCTAAAGAAGGTGCTTTGCTGTTTACATCGGCTTCACAATAACGTATCTATTAAAGTGAACTTCATTTTTGCTCCATCATATACGTCCCCACCGAGGGGCTCGAGCCTACCCTGAATTAGGGCGATCGGGCCGTAGTCGACCACGCGGGCCCAGTGCGGGTTGGTCGACTTCACACACAACCTGCGAGTTTTTTTTTGAAGGCCTGTGCAGGTTTCTTCACGATGTTTTCCTTCACCGTTAAAGCAATCGGTGAGTATAAGTACCTACGTAAGTTTCGAAAACTCATTGGTACATTGGCCGTCCGGATTTGAACCCGGTACCTCTGGTTAGGAGGACCGATTCATTACCGGTTGAGCCATCGACGCTTTTTCTTTTCATTTTTGCTTATTTAAGTATACTATCTCTGATTTGGGCCTTAAGCCAATTTTTAAACAATCATAGTCAATGAAAAGTTAAATCTCTTAGTATTTCACATATTTTAACCCGACTGTGGTGAAAGCCTTCCTTGTGTGTATGGTACATGTCGCCGCAGGCATACTGTATGATTCGTCATTTTACAAACGGTCAGGCAAATTATATAATTGCGAGGGCGGGGAGCTCTTTGACTGTTAAATCAATCAAACCTGACCGAACCTAACATCGCTCATTTACAATCTGCCGTACGGCATTTCGATAATTTGCCTGGCTTGGCATTTTACAATGCGCGTACAGAATTTTACAATTTGCCTGACCGTTTAGATACGGACCAATTAGATAGACTGGTCTTGCGCTGCCCGCTCCAGCGCTTTCTCGTGACCTCCACCAGGTCGTATGTTTACCCAGTGGGAGGCTTGTCTGCGCTACGTTCAGATAATAAAGCAAATTAATTGTGTACTTTAGTTTTTTTGTATCGCTCGCTGTCAGGTTTTTAGTTTTTTATTACTTTTTTATAATTCTTTAAATATTACCTTTTGACAAATTTACAACTCAAGATTTTTTTTCGTCCAATTTTCTGTATAACAAACACCCAAGAACATAAAATCAAACTGTATTATAAAACGGAAATTTAAGACCCCTTTGCAGCTTTCATCATAAGGCTGATTTTTGTAATTAGAAAAGTAGGAGCAATTAAAACTTTTGTAATTGTTGAGATGGGAAAATGCTAAAATTTACTTCCTTGTGAACAATGGGTACCCCGGCTGAGACAATAAAAAAGGGAACTTATAAACTTTCACAATTAGGTTTGGAAATAACATTACCTTTTCAACTACGATGCAACATTCAAGAGGTTTTTACGTGAAGTAAGAATTGTCTCCCCGGGCGAGATGAATAAATAAATTAACAAAAAAAAAAAAAAATGGCACTCGGGGACTGCCGCGGTAAAGCTATTGCATAGCATTTTTTATCAACTTATGCAATTATAATTATTTTTTTATTTTTTATTTATGCATTATTTACCAGTACCATATAGTCCCTGGGGCGCGCGATGTTTATGTAATAAATTAACACTAAGAAAGTTACACTCCAGTAAAATTGACTAAGTCCTTTTAGTACCGCAAATCGCTAATAGATGGCACTGTAAGTTTTTTAGAACTCGGCCGAGCGTGGGGTGTTATGTTTTATTTTCGTTACGGAATTTCTTTATTCGGTCGCCGCGCTCAAAGCCCGCGATAAAAGCTATGCAATAGCTTAATAAAGCCTTTATTGCTGACATCCTTTGAGGTTACATTTTAAGATAAATAATTATGAAAACTAACAAAATAAAAACTTATGTAGTACTTTAAAAATTGGCAACTTTGTCGTCAGCTTATCTTTCGGCCTTCCGGACTATCTAAGTCTTGCCGCCAAACATCAGTGATAACAACACTGATGTGTTCCGGCTTGAAGATAAGATAGGCAGTTCTCCATTGCGTTGGGGAATCTTGGTAAGCCAACTCCATATTCGGCATCATCGTCACTTACCATCAGGTGAGATGATGCCAAGGGCTTACCAATACTAGTGAATAAAAAAATAGGGCTCCCGTGGATTGTGCCAAAGGTATCTTGTCCATAGTTTTCCTAGCCCATGTTTTTATAGCTGTCTTCCTCAAGTAACCTTCTCACCAACGCAATGGAGAACTGCCTATCTTATCTTCAAACCGGAACACATCAGTGTTGTTATCACTGATGTTTGGCGGCAAGACTTAGATAGCCCGAAAGGCCAGAAGATAAGCTGACGGCAAAGTTGCCAATGTTTAACTAAAGTACTACCTAAGTTTTTGTTTTCCAAACTTAACGTGTATTCAAAATTTCAGCTCAATCGTAAACCGGAAAGTGGTTCTAATTCAGTTTCCGAGATTTGTCCCAAACTAACAGAACAACTTACTAACACGACAAGCTTTTTAATCAAATTCTTTTACTTCAAAGATATTCATTTCCTCATTCGTCGCATTTTATTTCACGTACGATACGTTATGTTCTGAGTTCGGAATAATTGCTTCGAATTGTGTCAACCACACGACGAGTACTAGTAGCTACATTACAGAAGAGATCCAATTTTGTTGGATGTTCAACTCTCATTTTGTACATTTATTTATTTACTAGCTTTTGTCCGCGGCTTCGCCCGCGTGGACATCGTTTTTATGACTGTCTTAGAGGGTTGCGCGGCGGCTCGCGAGCGTGGACATGAAGCTTCTCCAGATCCCTCGGGAACTCATTCAGGATATGCTTATTAGTAAATCATATCATTTCCCACCCCTTCAATCATATCTGTGCAAAAAATCACACAATCCATTGCTCCGTTGCGATGTTAAAGAAATTAACCAAAAAAGAGTATATTTAAGACATGAAGCTTCTCCAGATCCCTCGGGAACTCATTCAGGATATGCTTATTAGTAAATCATATCATTTCCCACCCCTTCAATCATATCTGTGCAAAAAATCACACAATCCATTGCTCCGTTGCGATGTTAAAGAAATTAACCAAAAAAGAGTATATTTTCAGTTCCATCAGGAACTGCATCGGGCTATGCTATTTTCACGGGATAAAAAGTAGCATGTGTCCTTTCTAGTGACACAGGCTACCTGCATGCCAAATTTCATTAAGATTGGTCAAGGCGTTGAAGCGTGAAAAGGTAACAAACAAACAAACACATTTTCACATTTATAATATTATAGTAAGGATTACATGCGATCGCATCAGCAGATTATACATTATTATACGGGGTGTAAGCAATAGCGGTTATACAGATAAAACAAAATTGGTGTAAGACACATTTTAGCGGTGGAGTTGAAACTCATCATACTGAACATTTTTCCCAAAGGCACCCATTACTCATCATATCACCTCATATACATCTCCACCGAGGGGCTCGAGCCTACCATGAAAAGTCGACCACGCGGGCAACAAAAATCTTCACTCTTTGTAACACAAAACAGTAACAAAAAATTGTAAAATCAGAAAATAATTACGTTTTTTTTATGTTAATTATGTTGTCATACGTTTCTGAACAAGAGTAAAAGGTAATAAAATCATATTTATCCTAAGCGTCGGTGGCTCAACCGGTAACGACTCGGTCCATCTAACCAGAGGTACCGGGTTCAAATCTGGACGGCCAATGTATACCAATAAGTTTTTCAAAAACTTACGTACATACTTACCGATTGCTTTAACGATGAAGGAAAACATCGTAAGGAAACCTGCACACGCCTGCGAAGAAACTCGAAGGTTGTGTGTGAAGTCGACCAACCCGCACTGGGCCCGCGTGGTCGACTAAGGCCTAATCGCCCTGATTCAGGGTAGGCTCGAGCCCCTCGGTGGGGACGTATATGAGCTGTAATGATGATTATCCTATTCTTCGTGAGATTTCTATCGAAAAACGTGAGGCGCACGCGATAGATACTTGTTGCATGAATAGTTTACCTAGTCTATTGCATGCGCCTTATGTGTTTTTGTTTTAAATCCCACGAATAATAGGATTTAAATTATTGTCCTAATTTTAGGTTAAATTATATTATTAATTTTGGTTCGGTTCTAATAACGTATTTCAAAAAAATACTATACTCAATACATTAACACCTTGTGGCTAGGCTCATAAAAATAAAGGTGATACTGAAATCAAATTGTACAGCTACGCTTTTTATACTTTCTAGCGCAGCCTTCACCATCTGGCACACTGAAATCCACATTAAAAAACCGACCAAGTGCGATTCACAACCGCACACAAAGGGTTCCGTACCATCATACTAGATGGCGCTAGTTTCTTCATGTATCAAAAAAACACCTTATTATCCTAGACTATCCTTATTTTTTAACTTTTTTTAATTTTAAGTATTTGTTGTTATAGCGGCAGCAGAAATACATCATCTGTGAAAATTTCAACTATCTGGCTATGAACTAAAGTCTGGTGACAGACGGACAGACAGACAGACAGACAGACAGACAGACAGTCAGTTAGAAGGACGGACAGTGAAGCATTAGTAACAGGTCCCGTTTTTACCTTTTGCATACGTAAGTAAAAATACGCTACCAAGTAGCAAAGAAAAGAAATGAACAGACTTGATAATAAAAAGTAAGTTCATAATCCAAAACCCGAATGCTGAAAGATCACGCTCTAAAAAGTACCTATGAAACAAGAAAATATTCACATCTAAAATTGTTTTGTACAATTGTACGTACAACTCAATAATTATACAACTTACACGTAATTTATTTAACAGCCTCCGTAGCTCAGAGGCAAAGTTCACTGGCTTTACACAGGAGGTCGCGGGTTCGATTCCCGGCGGGGTCAATTGTAAGACTCGGTTTGGTTGGTGGTAGGGCATTTTCTAAGCCCGCCTGGCTACCTACCACCATCTTATCTAAGTCTTGCCACCAAATATCGATGTTGATATCATTAGTGTGTTCCGGCATGAAGATAAGATAGCCAGTTCCCCATTGCGTTGGGGAATCTTGGTAAGCCCGCTTCCATCTTCGGCAATATCGTCACTTACCACCAGGTGAGATGTTGTCAAGGGTTTACCAATTCTGAATTTAAAAAAAATCAGCGATGTAACGGAGGTAAATTTATCGGAACCGAAGTCGGAGTCAGAGTATTTAAATTTGATTTATCGGAGTCGGAACGGGAGTCGGAGTCGGAGTCGGAGGCAGAGTCAGAAGTGGTTTCATGGTCCAAAACAAAAACAGATCACAAATATTGATATAAACAGCCACTTGTGCGTAAAAAATAAACAAGTACCTAAAGAAACAATCGACGACTGAACGCAATACGCATTTACGCATGTAGCGAAAGCGGGGATTCCCAGGGCGTGACAAGTATAAACCTGTTCGCAACGGTCGACGCCGGCCGCCGTCGCTATTTGCTATGCTTCGACCTCCGATTTAAAAGTTTCGGAGCCGAAGTCGGAAACGAAGGTGTAATAATAATCGGAAGTTCCGACTTATCGGAGTTGGAGTCGAAGCTCTGTGACATCCCTGATTTCAATGCATTTAGTAAATTTTCATAGTGATGTTCAAAGGATAGTCGTGGTCAACGTCATTTTACGATAAAGTGTGTTGAAATCACAGATTTGGACATATATAAGTCATTGGTTGAAATAATAGTTTATGAAACTGTTGCATAATGAGGGTTCTTATAATACGAGAGTAAGTTAAAAAAACAAGCCGTAGGCGAGTTTTTTTATAGCATTACACGAGTGTTTTAAGACCAAATTATGTGCAGTTTCATACACTACTTTATCTTAAATTATACATTGGGATTGAATCAACTAAAATACAAAGATCAAAGTTCAGAGTAAGAAAAAAATCCCACAAAATTCAGTAAGTACCTACAACAAACCGTGTCATAGCGCTGAATCCCAGCGCATCACCGCGCTTGCACTGAAGCGGACGGTGTCACGGACAGGTAAAAATAATGCTTCTCTGATCTCTTCACTGATCTCAGACATTTTTAAACAAGAATGAAAATTATCCACGAAATTCAGTATTTACAACAAAATTCAATGAAAAACCAACACATCACCGCGCATGCGGGCGCCGTCACAGACAACTAAAAATTGGAATGAAAACTGTTTGTATTGCTGTAAAGATGGCGCGAACCGCATGTGCGTTCCAATAAAAAAAAATTGATATGGAACTTCGTTGGTGATATTATCTCTTTGGTTTAACTTGTATCGTAATGGAAAAAAAATATTATTTCTGTAATAAAATAATGTTATAATGTATTTTTTAAAAATTACGGTATTGTGTTTATAAAGTATGACAATATAAACTCGTTTTGAAGTTGATAATGTGAACTTTACGATATGAGAGTAGATAATAGTAGTTGAAAGTAGATGAAAGTGTTGCACATAATGAGGGGTATTTAAACACGAGTATGAGTTTAATAACTAAGCCTTGGCGAGGTTATTAATAGTAACATTCTAGTCATACATTGGGATTGAACCTACTGAAGAAGATCAAAATTAAAAGAAAAAGAGAAAAAAATACCCATTAAATTCAGTACAACAAAACATAGGATAGCGCCAAAACCCAGCACATCACCGCGCATGCGTTGAAGCGGGCGCTATCACAGACAGGTAAAAGTTGGAATCAAAGCTTTTTTGTAATGCTTTTAAAATGCCGCCCCGCGCATTTGATTTCCATTAGAAGAAAATAATAGGTAAATAATTTATAACATTATTGAGTTAATGAAAAAGTGTTATTATGTGATTATATTTTTTAAATTTCGGTATGGTATAACGCGTGAATTTTATAATTTTAATTTTACGAAATGATAGCAGATAAATGTTTTAAAAACCTTTTTGTTACAACTTGTAACTACAGGAGAGATAACCCGTTGTACGACTTAATGGGCTTTTTATCTAAAACTTTTATATATCTCTGTCGGACGGTTCTACGACGTGATCCCTTCAAAATATTTAAGTGGTTAAAACAACGTGATCTGTTTATTTCATATTCGCTAGAAAACCAGATTTTACAGCCCTTGTATGATAATGAGCCCAGAAAACGTAGACCTACCCTCGTTCTGCATAATTGTTAAAACATCACGTTTAATTACGTTATCCGAGGCCTGTCCCGTAAATCCTTGATTTTACCTGTTTTAAATATTAATTCGAAATTAAGTGGGACGCTAATTAAGAATTTAACATGACAGGTACTCGTTAACGTTTCGTTCTGCTTGCTCATAAAAATCATTAGTATTGTCCGAAAAAAAATGTTTTTAAGAATATAATTTGATTTTTTTTAAATCACTAGTTGCTTTTCACGATTCAACGGTCAGGGGCCCAAATACCATTAGAAAAACCGCCTTAATACTAATTTCAGTTGACGATTATGAAATGAATTTAGATAATGTTATAAAATTCCGTTTTACAGGATAAAATTTGTTATGATATGTGTAAATGTTTCTTTTTATTAACATGCCTTATAAAAAAACTGAACGATGCCGATCCCGTTGAAGTTCCACGTGTACCTAATATGTATGGCAAAAATCTGTTAATAGGTAAAAATTAAAAATGACCTATACGTATGTTGTTTTAATGCAATTAAAAAAAAGAAGAATATCCTAATTAGTCCTGATTAAATTTAAAATTCCGGTTTTTTTTTTATTCACAATTGGTAAGCCCTTGGCATCATCTCACCTGATGGTAAGTGACGATTATTACAATGATTACCCAACGCAATGGAGAACTGGCTATCTTATCTTCAAGCCGGAACACATCAATGTTGTTAACACTGATGTTTGGCGGCAAGACTTAGATAATATGTGTGTTCGTAATCCTTTTCTTCCGAAACAGCTCGACCGATTTTGATGATTTTTTTTCAGTACTTATGGGGTCATCTGTTTAGTTCTTGGCTATAGTAGGTGGCGCTGTTGTCAAAATCATGAAAAAAAAAACAACCCGACCTACCGAGTCAAACTATAGTTAACCATTCAGTTTACCCCATAAATACTACAAAATATCAGTCAAGCCGTTTAGAAATGGTATTTTTCTGCTCCTAAACGGCTTAACCGATTTTGATGTTTTTTTGGTATTTACAGGGTCATCTGTCTGATGCAAAAAAAATCTATATTTCGACCCAGTAGGTGGCGCTGTTATCGAAATCCAGTATTCAGAGCAGCGCAAACTATCTGGTCCATTTACAGCTAGGTAAAATGTAAAAAGATATTAAAATCAGTCAAGCCGTTTAGGAGGAGAAAAATTAAAAACACACGCACACCGGAATTTTATTTAAAGCGCGGGCGGACCCGCGCGGCATACTCTATAAACTATATTTTCATATCACATCAGCTGATATATAAGTCCCCACCGAAGGGCTCGAGCATGCAGAATTAAGGCAATCGGGCCTTAGTCACAGAATTACTGTGCCTTAGTCGACCACGCGGGCCCAGTGCGGGTTGGTCGAAGGCTGTGTGCCTTCGAGTTACTTCGCAGGCATGTGTAGGTTTCCTCAAGATGTTTTCCTTCACCGTAAGAGCGTCGGATAAACGTACATATGAAATCTAAATTCGAAATCACATTGGTACGTGGCAGGATTCGAACCACGTGGCGTACGTGGCGGCTCTAGCCGTTACGCCACCGACGCTCTATTTGATTTTCATATACAATGTAGTTTTTCTGAGATCTTAAAATAAAATTAAAATTAAAGTATGTTTATTTATTCCTACGATAAATGGCAAATAAACTTCTATAGCTGAAAAGTTGTAAAATCATGAAAAAGTGGATTTTTAAAAAACGTAATAAAAAAATTAAAAACAGCAAACCAATTCCAAGCTTAGTTTTCAAGAGATCTAGCCTGTTATAATAATCAGGAACCGAACAAAGCGGTATTGTCCTCTAGCGGAAGAAATGGGTTTAATGAAAACGGAAAAATACTCTTTTGTTTTGAACTCGCCGCGCGCCAGCGGGCGTCAAGAGCACATTTTTCCTCACCCTGCAAGATGAGCAATGTTAGCTGTCTTTGCGGTTGAGAAGTGCCATTAAAGGGACAAGGAAAACGGTTGATATAAACGTGTTCTTTCATTGAAAATAAATGGTACGTTACTACCTACTCTGTCTTTCTTATCTGAAAAGATATATTTTTTTGTAACGTACACTAGTTCATACTGGAATTAGTACAGGAACAGGGATGTGTCTTACGTACCATTATTTATCACCATTTTAATTTGTAACAAGGCTGTACCACAGTCTGTCTTAGCAGCGTGGTCTGGAAAAAAAAGAGCCGAAGGCGCACCCTGGACACTTCATACAACGGGCCAGAAATAAAATTTCAATAAACGAATGACGGAACAAACAAAATGGCGGCTAAATCCTATACGTTTGACAACCAAACTGTAACCCATCTGGTTAAATTTGGGTGAAGAGGGGGTGAGGTCGCAATCTAGAGAGCGGCAAGGAGTGTCCATACTGTATGTTAGTACTAATAAATATTCCATGCCGAAGGATTGATTCGTTAAGGCTTATACCGCCGCCAACGACCAACTTTGTAACCACTTTTTACTTCAAATACGGATTTTTTATCGAAAAAAAAATGTTTTGTAATTTACAGTATATGAGGAGTGATTTTAATTTCCTCGAATTCCATTTAAATACACAGAACTTAAAAGAAAATAATGCATCCTTCTTTTTCTGGTTGTAACCATAGAACTGCTGCAATTTCAATCGAAACATTAAGATAATTTATGAACTTATTATATCAGCTCATAGACGTCCCCACCGAGGGGCTCGAGCCTACCCTGAATCAGGGCGATTAGGCCTTAGTCGACCACGCGGGCCCAGTGCGGGTTGGTCGACTTCACACACAACCTTCGAGTTTCTTCGCAGGCGTGTGCAGGTTTCCTCACGATGTTTTCCTTCACCGTTAAAGCAATCGGTAAGTAGGTATATGTATGTAAGTTTTTTTGTAAAACTCATTGGTACATTGGCCGTCCAGATTTGAACCCGGTACCTGTGGTTAGATGGACCGAGTCGTTACCGGTTGAGCCACCGACGCTTCTTGTTCACAGAAAAATTTAAAATGATTTGGTTTTCTTACATTTTGGAAATCTTATCATTTTATTTATAATAAACTAAAAACCACAATTTTCGCACGATTCAATGAGCAGCGATTGACGTTGCAGTACGAGCTGGCAATAACTATTCCCAAGCTATTTCGTTCGATGTTTGGAACATCGTAAATCGAGTTTCTAATTTTAGAGACGAAGGAGCCTTAAGAAGAAGTATTAAGACTGTATGCAAATAGTCTTAATACTGTGAGTACTCGTATATACTCTCAGACACTTTCCGACTAATCTTACCTACATGTATCCCGCAAGCTTTAGTGGGTCATCGCTCCATATTGCTGTGGTTGCCCATAATTGGCGGGGGTATTTTATCACGAATGGATTATGATCATTAAATCCATTCGTCATTGGCGGGGGTATTTTATCACGAATAGATTAGGATCATTAAGTCCATTTTTCATTGGCGGGGGTATTTGATCACGAATGGATTATGATCATTAAGTCCATTTTTCATTGGCGGGGGTATTTGATCACGAATGGATTATGATCATTAAGTCCATTCGTCATTGGTGGGGGTATTTTATCACAAATGGATTATGATCATTAAGTCCATTCGTCATTGGCGGGGGTATTTTTATCACGAATGGATTATGATCATTAAGTCCATTCGTCATTGGCGGGGGTATTTAATCACGAATAGATTATGATCATTAAGTCCATTCGTCATTGGCGGGGGTATTTGATCACGAATGGATTATGATCATTAAGTCCATTCGGTTTGTTTTGTAAACTTTAATTCGGTCCGTAACATCTGAAGTCCAGTAGGATAATACATACCATGTATCACTGCTAATTTCAGCGCAACGTGCAATTCATTAGTGTAGGTAGTTATTTTGCGAAATTTAAATTCACAACCCGCTACCTGGAGCACCTGCAGCGCACATTTAATGAAATATCCCCACATTGTATTAATATAATGTATATATAATACAATCCGACAACGGCGCGTTCAGAATGTTCCGATGAGATACTGAAAGCGGAATTAAAATCTGGACGTTTTAAAACGAGAAATCATTTCGTAGGAGAGCCGCCGGATCAACTGTACAATGAATGGTTAATGAAAGAGGATTATAGGCTTTACGTCGCGAAACGTCACTCGAATAATTTACGAATATCCTTGGATTGGTTCGCTCGTTTAGAATATGCTGCGTGCCGTTTCGCATTGATCACTTTTTAACCCCCGACGCAAAAAAGAGGGGTGTTATAAGTTTGACCGCTATGTGTGTGTGTATCTGTGTGTCTGTGTGTCTGTCTGTGGCACCGTAGCTCTCAAACGGGTGAACCGATTTGGATGCGTTTTTTTTATTTACAAGCAGGTTTTTTGGCGATGGTTCTTAGATACGTTTTATCAAAATCGGTTCAGCCGTTTCAAGGTCATCAGCTCTTTTGTTAGCTGCGGTAGGGTTCTTAGACTCTTAATGTGTATTTACTTTACTTTCAAACATACATGTGACCTAAAACTTGAAACACTCATGTATGCTTAATAACTATGCAGGATTATGGAACTCTTGGTCTGATGCTGCAGTCAGGATATCCAGAACATTAGCACACTCTTAAAAAAATAATAGCAGATATGTCGTGTTTGGACTCGTTTTGTTCAGTATTTGATTCTGCATACAATGCATACAATGCAAAAAAAAGCGTCGGTGGCTCAACCGGTAACGACTCGGTCCATCTAACCAGAGGTACCGGGTTCAAATCTGGACGACCAATGTACCAATGAGTTTTTCTAAAAAACTTACGTACATACTTACCGATTGCTTTAACGGTGAAGGAAAACATCGTGAGGAAACCTGCACACGCATGCGAAGAAACTCCGAAGGTTGTGTGTGAAGTTGACCAACCCGCACTGGGCCCGCGTGGTCGACTAAGGCCTAATCGCCCTGATTCAGGGTAGGCTCGAGCCCCTCGGTGGGGACGTATATGAGCTGTAATGATGACAATGCAATGGTGGCAACACGGTGAGCTGATGCTGCGGCCAGGATATCCAGAACACTAGCACATCCTTGAAAAAATAATAGCAGATATGTCGTGTTTGGACTCGTTTTGATCAGTATTTGATTCTGCATACAATGCAATGGTGGCAACACGGTGAGCTGATGCTGCGGCCAGGATATCCAGCACACTAGTACACTCTTAAAAAAATAATAGCAGATATGTCGTGTTTGGACTCGTTTTGATCAGTATTTGATTCTGCATACAATGCAATGGTGGCAACACGGTGAGCTGATATAACTTCCAAACATTTTGGTTTAAAAACAAAACAACCGAACATAATTTTAATGAATGTTTTATAGACAAAATCTATATCCCTTTAGATATAACTGTACTTGTCATTAATTATTTTGAAAATAAGTTAAAAATTTTGAAATAAAAATTAAATTAAAAATTTAAAAACCCCCCCCCGCAAAAAAGTAAAGCGGACATTTAAAAAGTAAAAAATAATACCTTTCGTTGAACCATCAAATTCATTTCAGAAATACCTATATATATTTTAATTATCGAAATCGATGGATGGCACGATAGGGTTTGCTCATTAAAATGGCGCTATAATGTCGCGTCGGGGTACCGCTAAGTTTAAAGCAATAACTAGTATTTTGTGAATGAGGCTGCTAACTTCCCAAATATAATAAAATACATAGCTAAAATAGAGAACTTTCAAACTCATAACGCTCCCAGACTCATAACACCCAATGTTACTAGATTTGTCACAAAAGTTGATCGTCGTCGCAAGTTGGTCGAAAATACTAGTAAATAATAGATAGTGATAGACCTAGAATCTAAGTGCAGACCATGTCAATTATTAGTTTTAATTCTGATTTGCATATTTTAATCAAAAGGAATAAATATCTAAAATGATTATGACAACGTAAACAATATCCGTTATGACTTCGTGTTGCATCATGTTATATCAACATAATAAGTAATAATTTCATATCAAATTATGTTAAAAATTATGATTTTAATTAAGAAATACCAAATATGATTTTACCGTTAGTTTTAACATGTTCAGTTATAAAAGATTAGTCGAGTCATCATAGTAGGTGGCGCAACTATCGGATCACGTTGCTTGCGTCACCCTTGTTTACTTCAGGTTATATAAGGCCAGCTGGCCAGAGCCACAGACACTTTTGCGTTGGAGCTCTGCCGGTGAAGCACTCTTTTACCAGTGTACGTACGTGCTGCTGAACGTCATACATAAGAGATAAGTACATATCGGTCACATTGCTTACTTCATGTAGACGAAACCCTTGTACATTTTTAGAAGCGATTTATAATTTATTTAGACGTGTATTATGCTAAGTGCTATTATTTTCCTAGTGTTATGCTAGAAATAAATATTAATTATTTAATTAGTAGCAGTAAATAATTTAAATAGGGCACCTTTTATAAACTAATGAGAAATAAAATGAGTTTCATGTCTATTAACAGTATTTTATTCCTATAGTAATCATATATGTTTTAACAATTTCAGAAGTGGGATTGCGATGCCCAGGCGATCCCGGAAGCGAATTGGCGAATCCTTCCACGTGGAAGATCTGGCCACAAATAAGCGCTGGCGGCCATGGCGGTCACGTGACGAGCCAAATGACATCATGCAGCAGAACGAGAGCGCTGCAGTCTCAACAGAAACTACGAGTTCCGAGGTTCCAGCTGCAGCTACGAGTACCCAGGATTTGAATCATCCTGGTCCATTTAATTCAAATGATATGCCCTTCGGTAAGCTCGTTCCATATTTTGACAACACGAATGTGAAAAGCGAAATTATCCCTGTGTTCGACCCTGAGAAATCGGAAATTTTTGCACACCAATGGATAAACAAAATAGAACAGCTAGCCCTCATATATAAATGGTCAAATGATGTTAAGAGTTATTACATGCAGTCTAGGCTTGGTGGTATGGCCCGCGTATGGCACCTATCCTTACTAAATTATGATCTGACTTGGGATAATTGGAAGGAAGAATTTTTGAAAGCGTTTCCTCACAACATTGATTATGCTGAAGCATTACGAGACATGCTAGCTAGAAAAAAGGATAATCATGAGACTATGGCCCAATACTATTATCAGAAGAATGCACTACTCACTAAACTAGATATTACTGGTGAAAAATCTGTAGCATGCCTCATTGATGGACTACCCATGTACTTAAAGGCACCTGCTCGGGCGGGAAACTACAAAAATGCAGCAGATCTGTATTCAAAGTTTTTAAACATAATGGAGGACACAAAAAGTAAACAAATATTGCCACGACAAAATAGTCATAGCACATCTAAAATACAAAATATAGAAAGTCCATCAACCAGTAACACCAACCAACAGAATAAGACATTCAAGAAACTCGTGTGTTTTCTTTACCAAGACTCTGGCCATACGGTGAGACGTTGTCCGAAGAATGTTAATCGACCCACTTGTAATCATTTTGGAAAAATGGGTCATACCGATGATAAATGTTGGTTTAAAATGAATAAACTTAACAATGGAACAACCCAATCATCCTCTACAGTAAATTGTATAAACAATGAGGTAAATAATGCTTATTATAAAAATATTAAAATAAATGGCATTGATGTAATCGCATATTTCGATTCTGGCGCAAAGATCAATGTTGCTAGTCCAGAAATTTCTCAAAAACTTGAGTCACCTGCCTTACCTTGTGATATGTTAATAAGAGGATTTGGGGGTAGTTTAGTAAAAGCAAAAAAATCACATAGGGTGCAAATCATCATCATCATATCAGCCACAAATCGTCCACTGCTGAACAAAGGCCTCCCCCAAGGATTTCCACGACGACCGGTCCTGCGCTGCCAAATAACAAATAACAGGGTGCAAATAACAATTGATAATATTTGCTTTGATACTACTCTGATAGTTGTAAATTGGGAGATGCAACGTATGCAAGTCATTTTAGGACAACCAATCATAAACGACCCTAAAATCCAGTTCATAATCAGTGGCACTTCCCTTAAGATAGAAGAGAATAAACAAGAGTCCCTACCTGACATTTTAGGTATTGAAGACATTAGTAGCTCTGATCGTGTGAAAATTAATTGCTCTGAAGATGTCATAGTGGCACCGTTATGTGAAATGGTTGTTAATGTTAACATACAAAATAATGGTCAAAAGGATAATGTGTTTGTGGAAAGCCGACATTGTCATAGTGAGGTTAGAAATTATTCAATACCATCAACTATGTTATCAGGTCAAGTGGGAGTGATTAATGTGTGCAATCACTCTTGTTTTCCCCTACTTCTTGAGACAGGAGACCTCCTTGCAAGGGGTGAACAGTGCGACGAAATAACTCCCGAATATTTCAGTTGCACCGTAGCCACGACACCCAATATTGAGTCAGTCCTCTCTGTTGATATTAAAGATATCCAGTGTGATGCTAAGGATCCCTGTGTAAAGCAAAAACTTGTCGATTTACTTCTAGAGTATTCAGATTGTTTTTCATCCAACACAGAGGACCTTGGTTGCACTGATAAAATTAAAATGGAGATAAAGTTGAATTCAGACAAGCCAGTGTGTTACCGTCCATATAGAATGTCATTACCAGAAAAGGCTATAGTCCGAGAAAAGGTAAAGGATCTTTTAGATAACAATATAATACGAGAATCGGACTCCCCATATTCAAGTCCTATAATATTAGTCAAGAAAAAGGGGGGTGATTATCGGCTTTGTGTTGATTTTCGAAAATTAAATAGTATCACTATTAAAGACAGATATCCACTACCTATTATAGAAGAACAAATTGAGAAATTAGGAGGCAAAAAGGTTTTCACTAGTCTTGACATGTCCCAAGGATTTTACCAAATCCCTCTTCACGAAGAATCTATCCCAAAGACAGGCTTCATAACTCCAGAAGGACATTATGAGTTTCTGAGGATGCCATTTGGATTGGCCAATTCTCCAAGTGTATACCAACGCCTGATGGATAAAATATTGGGGTCCTTAAGATTTCAAAATGTCTTACCGTATATGGACGATGTACTAATTGCTTCCGCTAATGAAACTGAAGCATTAGACACAATGAAGGTAGTATTGGATATCATTCGTGATGCAAAGTTGACACTTAACTTAGGGAAGTGTAAATTCTTACAACTTGAAATACAATATCTGGGGTACGATATTAGCAAGGATGGAATACGACCCGGTGAAAAGAAAATTGAGTCTGTAAAAAATTTTAGACAACCGACTAATGTTCATGAGTTGCGTATGTTTCTCGGATTGACTGGCTACTTTAGGAAATTCGTAAAGGGATATGCTGTTATAGCATATGACCTTTACCAATTGCTGAAAAAGGACCAACCGTGGATATGGGCGCAGCCTCATATTGACGCTTTTGACAATTTAAAAAGGATATTAACTACTAGACCTGTTCTAGCTTTGTTCAATCATAACGCGGAAACAGAAGTTCATACAGATGCCTCTAGCAAGGGTATAGCAGGGATTTTACTACAAAAGAGTGATGAATCAATGAGACCAGTTGCTTATTTCAGCCGGAAAACTTCCAAAGAGGAATCCGTCTATCACTCATATGAGTTAGAAACGCTCGCTGTAGTAGAATCTCTGAAAAGGTTTAGGATATACCTAGCGCGAATCGAATTCATTGTAGTAACTGACTGCACCGCTGTTAGGGAAACGTTTGAAAAACGTGATCTCTTACATCGAATCGCCCGCTGGTGGCTTAACATTCAAGAATATAATTTTACTGTAGTCCACAGACCAGGGAAAATCCACAAACACGTAGATGCATTAAGTCGTGCTCCTGTTTCTGACTCTAATGATAACGAAATTGAAGTACTCGTACTTGATCTCGCAGATTGGATAGTTTGCATGCAAAATCAAGATTCCCAATTACAAATGATCAGAGATAAACTAGAGCGTAACGAGGACGACCCTGAAGTTAAAAACAATTATGTACTTAAAGATAATAAACTATACCGAAAATGCACGAATGACCAACTGCGTCTTATTATACCAAAATATGGCAGGTGGAACATTATGCGAAAGTTCCATGATGATATTGGTCATCTAGGTCTGAAAAGGTGTGAAACTCTCATAAAAGAAAGCTGTTGGTTTCCAAAGATGTCAAGGTTTATTAGAAAATACGTTAATAGCTGTTTAGATTGCGCATACAAAAGAGGACAGTACGGCAAACCAGAGGGTGAGTTGCATCCAATTGAAAAGGTTGATGAGCCCCTACATACAATACATATAGACCATGTGGGGCCATTCTGTAAAAGTCGAAAGGGATTTTCGTACCTCTTTGTAGTCGTGGATTCGTTCACAAAGTTCGTATGGGCTAAGCCTTGCCGAACTACTAAATCTACAGAGGCTATAGAAAAATTGTTAGAAATCTTTAATTTATTCGGATACCCGAAAAGGATGATATCTGATCGTGGCTCTGCATTTACAAGTAAAACTTTCAAAGACTTCTGCACGACTCATCAAATTAAACATGTAATGAATGCAGTAGCCTCCCCTCGATCAAATGGCCAAGTAGAAAGATACAACAGGACTCTAATAGAAGCCATTAACAAGAGCACAAAAGAGGAAAAGGACTGGGACCTATGTTTAGGGAAAGTTGTATGGGGAATCAACAACACTACAAATACTACTACCGGATTCCCAGCGTACAGACTGATGTTTAAAGCTTCACGAGGCTTACTCCAAGGTATGGCAAATAATGTCGTAGATGATGAGCAGACGGCACAAGAGAATAGGGAACGAGCAAAACGAAGCATTGATAAGACTGCAAAGGCCATGAAAAAGAGGTTCGATGCTAAAAGAAGGAAACCAACCCAATATAAAACTAACGATTTAGTTTTATGGAATAAATCAGAGGCTGCCTCAAAGGATGCGAGGAGAAAATTGAAGCAAAAATATAGTGGACCCTACAAAATAACAAAATGCCTAGGAAATGATAGATATGTTATAACTGCTTTAAAAGGGCTTAAAGGATATAAAAAGTTTAGTGCTGTTGTAGCAAATGATGTCTTAAGAAAATTTACAAATGATACGGAAACTGAGAGTGATTCTGATGATAGCAGCGTCGATAGTACCGAGGAGCTAATCGATCTACTAGAAAGTTAAATGGTAAAATATATAGCTGATTTTTATGGACCCTCCCTGTCGAGGTGATGATTGCTATGGGCCGTTGCTCAAAAGCAACGAGTGACTTATTTTTTATTCTTAATAAGCTTTTTTTTAATGGGCCATCGCTATAAAGTGATGATTGTTATGGGCCGTTGCTCAAGGGCAACGATTGACTAGTTAATTTATATTAATTTTTGGGCCGTTGCCTTAAAAGGCAATGAATGATTGTTATTGGGCCATCACGATGAAGTGATGATTGAATAAGAGATTTTTAACAATAAGGATAGCAACTGATCTATGGGCCATCATTGAAATTATTCATTGATGATTGAAACCTAACTCCTAATGTTATATGGTAAATTAAATCCATTTTTGTCTATTTGCAGGGACGCAAATAATGGTCAGGATGGTCGAGATGATAGACCTAGAATCTAAGTGCAGACCATGTCAATTATTAGTTTTAATTCTGATTTGCATATTTTAATCAAAAGGAATAAATATCTAAAATGATTATGACAACGTAAACAATATCCGTTATGACTACGTGTTGCATCATGTTATATCAACATAATAAGTAATAATTTCATATCAAATTATGTTAAAAATTATGATTTTAATTAAGAAATACCAAATATGATTTTACCGTTAGTTTTAACATGTTCAGTTATAAAAGATTAGTCGAGTCATCATAGTAGGTGGCGCAACTATCGGATCACGTTGCTTGCGTCACCCTTGTTTACTTCAGGTTATATAAGGCCAGCTGGCCAGAGCCACAGACACTTTTGCGTTGGAGCTCTGCCGGTGAAGCACTCTTTTACCAGTGTACGTACGTGCTGCTGAACGTCATACATAAGAGATAAGTACATATCGGTCACATTGCTTACTTCATGTAGACGAAACCCTTGTACATTTTTAGAAGCGATTTATAATTTATTTAGACGTGTATTATGCTAAGTGCTATTATTTTCCTAGTGTTATGCTAGAAATAAATATTAATTATTTAATTAGTAGCAGTAAATAATTTAAATAGGGCACCTTTTATAAACTAATGAGAAATAAAATGAGTTTCATGTCTATTAACAGTATTTTATTCCTATAGTAATCATATATGTTTTAACAATAGTCAATCAAATGAAGGGTCTGATTCACTAAAGCGGTACCCCGACGCGACATTATAGCGCCATTTTAATGAGCAAGCCCTATCGTGCCATCCATCGATTTCGATAATTAAAATATATATAGGTATTTCTGAAATGAATTTGATGGCTCAACGAAAGGTATTATTTTTTACTTTTTAAATGTCCGCTTTACTTTTTTGCGGGGGGGGTTTTTTAAATTTTTAATTTAATTTTTTATTCTTTGACTAGCTGTTTCCCGCGGCTTCACATGCGTGGACAACGTTTCTATGACTTTTGGAGGGTGCGCAGTGCGCGAGCAGCAAGCGGCTCGCGAGCGTGAAAAACGGTAGCCTATGTGTTAATCCAGGTCTTAACCTGTCTACCTACCAAATTTCAGCCAGATCCGTTTTTGCGTGAAGAAGTAACAAATATACACACTCACAAACATTCGCCTATAGAATATTAATGTGATTTGACTTGAAGTGATCTGAAAAGAAGAAACCGGCCAAGTACAAGTCGGACTCGCACGAACTAGGGCTCCGTAGTCTTTTCAAAAATAAATGTCTGTATGTACATACAAAATTATATTTTCAGTTGGTAATAGAAATTTTGTATGGAAAATCTATGATTTTTGAAGTGAAAACTTATTTAGCGGCGTTGTGCACTTTTTTTGTAATGGGTCAAAAATGTTAAACTGGCGTCAGGACACGTGACCTGATCGAAAATTCGTAAGACGGGTGGTTGAAGTTTTCACTTCTGCCGGCACTCCCGGAGTGCAACCCGGATTTTTTTTTTTTACCAATCCAACTGCATATCTTAAATTGGTCGACTACTACTTCTAAAATAAGAAAGCCTACTAAGCAGTGATAATTTTCCTTTTAAATTTATTATATATCGTACTATTTTCATTTTTTTACAGATGTCCTTAAATAGCAGTTAAGCAAGAGGCGGGCAGGGGGGGGGGGCTTCACTTAAACAAAAATTAGCAATTAACAAGAATGGAAAAATGGTTGCAAAACACTCTCAGTAGTTCTCAAAGACCAGATAATAAGGTTGTCAACGAAAATTCACTCTGCCTTCACCCACCCACACTACTACAATAATAGAAGTGTGTCGTTCGTTACGCAGGTGACCTGTGTTTACGAAGTAACTAGTATCTCACTGAGCCTGTGTATGCGTTGCAGTATGGTTAAGGATATATTATGTGGATATGCATTACTTAACTTATGATTTTTATATATTTGTATATTTTTTCTTTTGTTTTTATAAGTATATAGCTCGTAGACGACTGTTGAGCACCTAGACAAACCATTCAGGTTTAATGGTGCTAAATGATATTTTTTTTGTATTTTGTTTTGAAATTGGTAAATTTAAAAAAAAATGTCGGAGAGGTACCCTAAAAAAAATTTTATACCACTTTGTCGGCGTAACATGTATGTATGTATGTATGTATGTATACCCATGACAAATTACAGCATTCTAGTACTAATAGTATCTGAGGTAAGCCGCGGTCATACAGACAGACAGACAGATAGACGGACAGACAAGGCGAAACTATAAAGGTTCCTTGTTGAATACGGAACTCTAAAAAAGACAGATTTTCTAATTTAAAGTGGTAGTGGGCTAGGGCACACAGCTAGATGGCCTAAAACTAAGTGATGAACTAGAACTAGGGCAGATAATACATGGCCGTTAGGGCTACCTACCCTAACTTTGCTAAGTTAGGGTTAGGCTAAGAAAAAGAGGCATAGAAAAGCCTCCCACTTGGTGAACCGAAGACATGGCGCAAGACTGGTAATTGTGGAAATCCTTGGAGGAGGCCTTTTTCCAGCAGCAGTGGAGGTCTTTAATCGCTAAACTGAAGTGGCAGTGGGCGGGGCACATAGCTCGTAGAACAGATGGTAGATGGGACAGTAAAGTTCTCGAGTGGTGACCGCACACCGGAAAATGTAGCGTAGGCAGGCCTCCCACGCGGTGGACCGACGACCTAGTACCTCGCGGGAAGCCGATGGATGCGGGTGGCGCAGGACCGATCGTCGTGGAAATCCTTGGGGGAGGCCCTTGTCCAGCAGTGGACGATTTTCAGCTGATATGATGATGATGATGACCTAAGTATCCCGCGTGAAAGAACCAATGAAATTGGCTACCTAATATGTTCAGGAAGGCAAAACCTTGTGACGGACAGATGGACGGGCGGACACCGTAAACTCCGTCCATCTATTACTAAGCCCTATATTCATTTTTCATATCAGCTCATATACGTCCCCACCGAGGGGCTCGAGCCTACCCTGAATTAGGGCGATCGGGCCTTAGTCGACCACGCGGGCCCAGTGCGGATTGATCGACTTCACACACAACCTGCGAGTTTCTCCGCAGGCATGTGCAGGTTTCCTCACGATGTTGTCCTTCACCGTAAGAGCATCGGATAAACGTTTATATGAAATCTAAATTAGAAATCACATTGGTACGTGGCAGGATTCGAACCAGGACCTCCCGGACAGGAGGTGGCGGCCCTAGCCGTTACGCCACCGACGCCATTATTCATTACTATCAATATATTTTTATATGTTTACTTTAATTGTATTGGAACTATAGAAACAAATAGAAAACTAGGCGCCTACCTACGTATTATTTTTTTACCAAAAACATTCCTTAATTTTGGTGAGGTCTCCAATTCTTGTAAGAGAGCTCTCAAAGGGTAGAATCAGAATCGTATTACATCCGCTCTTTTCCGTTTAGTTCGGCCCCAAGAGTCGGTTACAGTGAGCATTCTTTTGTCAGTAGACAGATCTCATTTGCAATTCAATTTGTGAAAATTTTATATCGTTAGCCCCGTGGCCTCGTCCAAATTTGTTGGTCTGTTGTTGTCTTGTTTCCGCTGTAATCTACAATCTTACCTAACTTCGGTTACGAGGACGAACGGTGACTCGCGAAATTGCTCTATTTGATTCATATAATTATATGAGGTCGGTGGCGCAACGGCAAGGGCCGCCACCTCCTATCCGGGAAGTCGTGGTTCGAGTCCTGCCACGTATTCACGACAATCGTGTTCCCTCTAACACCTGGATTAGTATTCTAAATATAGCTTGAAGAAATCACGCATTCAAATAAGTGAAAAATATTTTATACATAAGCAGATTTTATATCAAACATGCTTTAAGAGGAGTGTATCCTGTGCACGCTCCATACCCTACAACCCAAGTTCGTTTCTTTTTAGAATATTAATAAAAGTTATTGAAAGATTGTCAGATGTCCGTAAAAATATAAAGTTTACATGTATTTTCGTCTAAAAATTAAAATAATTGTTTTTACATTGAAATGGAGATCTGAACTATTCTTATCTCAAATTTCATAAAATTTTAAAAAAAATATCACTTGAAAATTTGTAAAAGTTTTGACTATAGACGTAAGAACTACGGATTTCTAAAAATATTCTCATTTGATTAATTCTTAACTATATAATTAATACACGGCAAAATTTGAGTGCGTTTGACCTCATCTCACAGTCACTTACCATCAGTGACTATGTAGTCGAGGATGGTACACGCAAACTCAAATTATGAGTGATCACTCTCGCCTTGAAGATCCCCAAATTTTAGGAATCGGGAAATACAGACGCAGTCAAGGAGTTCCACTCATAATAAATAAGGAAGCGTAACGCTTCGTGCGTGTAGGCTAAATACCAACAACATGGGAGTGGAACCTCTCCCTCTCGTTGACCAAAGGTGGAACGGAGCTGACGGAATGAGGTTCTGCGGTTCTTTTGCACACTCTCCGTAATGAATTCGATAGAATACCGAAAGGCAGGCAACTGTGCGGCGATGCTCAAGGCTTTGGAGCTTGTTTATGACAAAGAGTCTCCGAGCGCGTCGGTCAATGGCGTCCAAGGTATCCAGCTGATAGCGGGCTGATCCATCCCATAGGTGAGAACAGTACTCAATAAAAGATCGGCTTGTGCTTGATACAAAGAAAGAAGCTGTCCAGGTGTGAAGTACTGTCTCATCTTAGAGAAAATACATAGCTTCATTGCAGAAACTTTTGCCTGAGCCTCAATGTATCGACCGAAATTAAGATTAGGTGTTAATTCCACGCCAAGAAGCTCAAGGTGGTCGGATATCTGAAGGAATTCATTCCGGAAAGTATAAGTCAAGTTAAAAGGACTCGTTTAAGCTGAAAAGAGACACGCCTGTGTCTTAGAGGTATTGAACCTTACAAGGTTGAAATCACCCCAATCAGACACTGCCTGAAGCGATAGGTTTATGCGCTCTATCATCGCCTCTCTCAAAGACAGCGTCTCAGCGCCGTTCGCTCGTGCACTGGATAGGTACCTTTCTCTAACTGTGCTATCGTTCGATCCTCAAATTGTAAGAATTAGGAAATACAGACACAGGCAAGGAGTTCCACTACACTTTCTATAAAATACTAGCTTTTTCCCGTGGATTCATCCGCGTGGACATAGTTTTTATTGATATTTGAGTTAGGCCCCTAGTTACTGGCCGCCCTGCTAGACCTGGCCCATGTAGCGGTCATGGCTTCGGTAGGGTAGAGGTGCAAAGAATCCCCGGGTTACGAAATACGTTGTTATTGAGAGTGAGTGATGCCTAATCTTCCCGATTTCAGGAAGAGACTTGTGCCCCAGCAGCGGGTACGTCATGCGTTGTAGCGATGTAGTTTAGGAAGAGACTTATGCCTCAGCAGCGGCGACGTCATGCATTGTCGCAATGTAATTTAGGAAGAGACTTGTGCCTCAGCAGCGGGGACGTTATGCGTTGTAGCGATGTAGTTCAGGAAGAGACTTAGGCCTCAGCAGCGGGGACGTCATGCGTTGTAGCGATGTAGTTTAGGAAGAGACTTATGCCTCAGCAGCGGCGACGTCATGCATTGTCGCAATGTAATTTAGGAAGAGACTTGTGCCTCAGCAGCGGGGACGTTATGCGTTGTAGCGATGTAGTTCAGGAAGAGACTTAGGCCTCAGCAGCGGGGACGTCATGCGTTCTAGCGATGTAGTTTAGGAAGAGACTTATGCCTCAGCAGCGGCGACGTCATGCATTGTCGCAATGTAATTTAGGAAGAGACTTGTGCCTCAGCAGCGGGGACGTTATGCGTTGTAGCGATGTAGTTCAGGAAGAGACTTAGGCCTCAGCAGCGGGGACGTCATGCGTTCTAGCGATGTAGTTTAGGAAGAGACTTATGCCTCAGCAGCGGGGACGTTATGCGTTGTAGCGATGTAGTTTAGGAAGAGACTTATGCCTCAGCAGCGGGGACGTCATGCGTTGTAGCGATGTAGTTCAGGAAGAGACTTAGGCCTCAGCAGCGGGGACGTCATGCGTTCTAGCGATGTAGTTTAGGAAGAGACTTATGCCTCAGCAGCGGGGACGTCATGCGTTGTAGCTATGTAGTTCAGGAAGAGACTTATGCCTCAGCAGCGGGGACGTCATGCGTTCTAGCGATGTAGTTTAGGAAGAGACTTGTGCTTTAGCAGCGGGGACGTTATGCGTTGTAGCGATGTAGTTCAGGAAGAGACTTATGCCTCAGCAGCGGGGACGTCATGCGTTGTAGCGATGTAGTTCAGGAAGAGACTTAGGCATCAGCAGCGGGAACGTTATGCGTTGTAGCGATGTAGTTTAGGAAGAGACTTGTGCCTCAGCAGCGGCGACGTCATGCGTTGTAGCGATGTAATTTAGGAAGAGACTTGTGCCTCAGCAGCGGCGACGTCATGCGTTCTAGCGATGTAATTTAGGAAGAGACTTGTGCCTCAGCAGCGGGGACGTTATGCGTTCTAGCGATGTAGTTCAGGAAGAGACTTATGCCTCAGCAGCGGCGACGTCATGCATTGTCGCAATGTAATTTAGGAAGAGACTTGTGCCTCAGCAGCGGGGACGTTATGCGTTGTAGCGATGTAGTTCAGGAAGAGACTTAGGCCTCAGCAGCGGGAACGTTATGCGTTGTAGCGATGTAGTTCAGGAAGAGACTTAGGCCTCAGCAGCGGGGACGTCATGCGTTCTAGCGATGTAGTTTAGGAAGAGACTTATGCCTCAGCAGCGGGGACGTCATGCGTTGTAGCGATGTAGTTCAGGAAGAGACTTAGGCATCAGCAGCGGGAACGTTATGCGTTGTAGCGACGTAGTTTAGGAAGAGACTTATGCCTCAGCAGCGGGGACGTCATGCGTTGTAGCGATGTAGTTCAGGAAGAGACTTAGGCATCAGCAGCGGGAACGTTATGCGTTGTAGCGACGTAGTTTAGGAAGAGACTTGTGCCTCAGCAGCGGGGACGTTTATGCGTTGTAGCGACGTAGTTCAGGAAGAGACTTGTGCCCCAGCAGCGGGGACGTTATGCGTTGCAGCGATGTAGTTTAGGAACTGACTTGTGTCACAGCAGCGGGAACGTTATAAGTTGTAGCGGTGTAGTTTAGAAACAGACTTGTGTCACAGTAGCGGGAACGTTATGCGTTGTAGCGACGTAGTTTAGGAAGACACTTGTTCCTCAGCAGCGGGGACGTTGTGCGTTCTAGCGATGTAGTTTAGGAAGAGACTTGTGCCCCAGCAGCGGGGACGGCATGCGTTGTAGCGATGTAGTTTAGGAAGAGACTTGTGCCCCAGCAGCGGGGACGGCATGCGTTGTAGCGATGTAGTTTAGGAAGAGACTTATGCCCCAGCAGCGGGGACATTATGCGTTTAAAAGTGTCAAGGCTCAAAGGTTTGATACAAATCTGTGTCAATTGTATCAAATTTTTAAGGTTGTTTTTCTTCGAAACTACTCGTACTTATTTTTACTGAAATCTGTCAAACCTCAAACATAGATATTAGTTTTTTAACGTGTTTATAAAACTTTAATAACTTTATTGATTAATATCAAAACCAAATTTCATTTTTATGATGCGCGCTAAGAATACACTCATCTTAAGCTTTTATAACTTGTAATTTTTAGATTTTTTATCCATCTTTTCTGTAGCATAACAAACACAAATCGCCGCCTACGGCTTCCCCTTGCTTCTTATCTCACAAAGGACAGGAAAATAGCGTCACTCCCGGTTCTCCTCGAAAACGAGATGACACCTTGAGTAATAGTCGCGAATTCACGTCACATCACAGACCTTACACAATTTTTCTTCTTAAAATATAGTGCTGTGTTTATCCAAGAAACGAATACTTTCACATTGCTTTCCAATTCGAATTGATTCTATTTTAGCCACTATATTTCTTTTCCTAGGATAGACACCTAGGTACTTGCAAGAGATAAGTAATACAAAGATTTCTTTCATGTTCAATCATATGTTCGAGTTTAGGATTGAGGTATCCAGAATTTTACTGCCCCAACGGTCATCAGTTCTACGAGCTTCTCAAGCTACGAAGTTCTCGAGTGGTGACTACGCACCGGAAGACGTAGCGTAGAAAGGCCTCCCACACGGTGGACTGGCACCTTGGTGTAGGTCGCGGGAAGCCGCTGGATGCGGGCAGCGCCGGACCGGTCGAATCCTTGGGGGGGCCTTAGTCCAGCGTGGACGATGATGATCTGGAACTTAGCAAATTAAAATATTCGCCATCGGTTTTTAAATCTTTAGCAACTTATGACTCAACGCTGTAATGTACGTACTTCTGCAGCACCAGTCTACTTTAAAAAAAATATTAACGCCAGGCCATACTCCACACACTGGGGCCAAGTCTGGATTGGTGGAGGTGAGACGTATAGTGGCGAACCTCAGTGTCTAAACTTTTCAACTCGCTTACAATGCCGTTGACAGAGCCGTAGAACTTCTTTCATCTGGCTTTTCGTTGCCGAAATCGATTTTACAACAACAACTTTCACTAGGAAACCCATAGAAAATTTTCAAAAAGAGCAGCCCATAAACTTGGCCAATCTGCTGACCGACTTGTATGAAAAGTCTTATACGATTTGTCGGTACCTTTCATTGATTTAGGTTTGGATACAAAACTTATTTCAGCCATTAATTATTTTCAATAAATAATTTTAAAACAGGAACCTATAAACCTAGCTAATGTTCTTAATGACAACCTATTAAAAATCAAAAATTTACACTTAAGGCAAAGTATATAATGTGTTATATTAGTACTAACTTAAGGAGTAAATATCGTTCATATGAAAAGTCCATTTTTCGCCGTTGGTTCACAATCCTCTGGAAAATGTTTTGAAATATATTACTAACAGCACTAGCCATCCAGGGAATGAGCGCGCTTATGGTCAGTTCAGTAACCAGCGCGACCACGCAAATCGTACCGAGTCACAACTGCAGGGCACGATCAGCCGTCGTTGGGCCGGTTGGTATAGTTAAATTGCGGTCTTCAAGCCGTGTCATATTCCTTAAGTGACTGAAACCTTCTGACCTTGAACATAAGTCGGCGATACTTTCCTACCTGCTGTTATTTGTCACTTCACTTCATAGAAAAGACACCAATTAAACTTCACTGCCGGGAAACCAGCCACCGCTCTTTTGTAGACTCTAACTAACGAGACTCTCTACTGCCTATTCACTGTCGGTCTAAAAGTTGTAAGAGTCAGGTAACACTGGTTCGGGCAAGGAGTTCCACTCCCTTGCTAATGATTGTAAGAATCGGGAAACACTGGTGCAGGCAAGGAGTTCCACTCCCATGCTAATGATTATAAGAGTCGGGAAACACTAGTGCAGGCAAGGAGTTCCACTCCCTTGCTAATGATTGTAAGAGTCGGGAAACACTGGTGCAGGCAAGGAGTTCCACTCCCTTGCTAATGATTGTAAGAGTCGGGAAACACTGGTGCAGGCATGGAGTTCCACTCCCTTGCTAATGATTGTAAGAGTCGGGACACACTGGTGCAAGCAAGGAGTTTCACTCCCTTGCTAATGATTGTAAGAGTCCAAAAACACTGGGGCAGGCAAGGAGTTCCACTCCCTTGCTAATGATTGTAAGAGTCGGGACACACTGGTGCAGGCAAAAAGTTCCACTCCCTTGCTAATGATTGTAAGAGTCCAAAAACACTGGTGCAGGCAAGGAGTTCCACTCCCTTGCTAATGATTGTCAGAGTCGAGAAAAACTGGTGCAGGCAAGAAATTCCACTCCCTTGCTAATGATTGTAAGAGTCGAGAAACACTGGTGCAGGCAAGGAGTTCCACTCCCTTGCTAATGATTGTCAGAGTCGAGAAACACTGGTGCAGGCAAGGAGTTCCACACCCTTGCTAATGACAAGTCTAGTAAAAATTGAGACGCACTTCTGTTTGACTTGCCTCTGATGTAAATCAACGCTAACTCTATATCACAAAAAAAAACACTTTTAGTCTTTGTATTGTAGTAGGTCAACCAATAGGTGACGAGAGAAAACTCGGAAATCAAACTTGGCGCAAGGTGTACGTTTGGCGCAACTAAAGTCCAAGCTGAAAATGCGGTCGTCTTCTTAGCCGAACTTGTCTCAGCTCGTAGGGGGGTACAGTCATTGAATCTGAGAGACTGACGCAGGTCCTTGCGATTCCTTTACCTGTGCCCCAGGTGACTCTGTTATCTGTCACAAAGTTAAAACAGTATGGAATAGACGTTACAGATTCATGAAACTCAATAGGCATAACCATTTTTTTCACTTCTTTTTTCTCACAAGGTACCTATTCAAAGACCATAGACTTCCACATTTTATACGCCAGTTATTCGTTTAGAGAACTTGGAACTAATTTCGCGGTTCAGTGGTGCTATTCTCGCACCGCTAACTTCGTAGCAAAGTGATTTTCTCTAGCGCAGAAAGTACAGAAGTTTTGTCTACGTGACGATTTTACCTGTGTGTGTTTGAAAATTTTAAATTGACTAGTATATTGTGAGATGATGTTCAGGGTTAAAAAATGGCCTTCTTTTAAATATATTTGTAGGTCTGGTTAAAGGTTTTGAGCCTATTGTCTAGTAACTACACAGGGTGTAACAAAATTGGTGCAGGGCCCGGTAACTGCGGCTTCTACTCATCAAACTGAACAACTTTTGTTCTATAACTGCTGAAATAGCAAAAAAAATATTTTAATTTCATACAAATTAAATCAGCTGAATGATCAATTTTGTGCATTTTAGTATGGAGGGTTCAATTTTTTTTGAGAACTGACAATGTTTTCCTTGGGGAACTATGTTCGGTATGACGAGTAGAACCTCCAGTTAACGGGTCCTTCGCATATTATGTTACACCCTGTATTCTACAGAAGTTTTTGGAACGTAGTTCTTTAATTATCGTACGTTGCACCCCAGATGTCTTGACGAATGAGAGCTAGAAAGACAAAAGTGTAAGAGATCGGCACCTCGGGAAGACTATTTCAATCACACTCACATAGCCTCAGTGGTCTACTCGTACGCTCTATGAGGACGTTCGTGGCACGCGGGGCTATAAAACGTGGAAAAGTAGCTTACGGGTTTTATATGGGAGTTTTATATGTTACCAAGTTCTTATCGAATTTTTAGTTAGGTACCTTTTTCATGCGTTAAATTAAATAATTCTTTTATTTAAAAAGTTTGAAAAATTTTAAATAAATGTTTTAAATATGATAATTAAATAATTTAACTAAGAACTAGGCTTAATAACTAAGTATAACTATAATGTTGTGTTTTAAATAGCATTAATTAAATACTAATTATTAAACTTGACTTACCGAAGCCAGCAGCAGGGCCGCCGGGGACTAGAGGCCGGTGTCTGAGAGTGTAAATATTTTTTGGGAGATTTGCCATAATGGACCGACGACTGATGAACGGTGGAGGTCGCGGGAAGCCGTTGACTGCGCGCAGCGCAGGACCGGTCGTCGTGGGAACCCTTGGGGAAGGCTTTTGTCCAGCAGTGGACGTCTTTCGGCTGATATGATAATGAACTAGACTATTAAAAAAATATAATTTAATCTAATCTATGTACAGGTTGTAACAAAATTGATATAAGTCCCGTGAACTGGGGGTTCTACTCATAATACTGAACAACGTTCCCCATAGTCAATTCTCAAAAAAAACCTAACCACTCCGGGAGTGCCGACAAAAGTGAAAACTTTTTACAGTTTTATAAATTTTGACCCTCCGAGTGTTCCTGGAGGACGACTAGGTTGATAAATTTTTGACCCTGCGAGTGTTCCTAGTACGTTGTCGGATATAACAAAATTGGTGTAGATTTCATTAACTGGGACTTCTATTCATCATACTTAACAGCTTGTGTTCTATGACTTTGCTGATATCGCAAAAAAAATGTAACTTTTCATACTAATCGATCAGGTGATCTACCAATTTTGTATGATAGGCCTAATTTTTTTGGAAATTAATTTTTTAATCAGTTTGAGAAATGTAATGATTGAATTAGGTACCACAACTTTATCGACTTAGTTTTCGATTTATAAAACCGAGTAAGGCTTGTATTATTGTTATAAAGAGAAAGCACAAACTAAAAACTATTAGAAAACTCCCTCTCAATTTTTCACATTTTTTTTTCATTATTTATTAGGAATTCAATTACAATAACACTTAAACTGTAAAAAATTCAGCCTACGAGTATGACGGTTTATAAGATACAAACTTTTAAAGTGATGTATCTACTGTACGAGTACGAAGGATGTTCAATAAATAAAAAACTATGTTGTCTGTAAAGTCGGTTTACGGACGATAATTTTACGTGATATTGTGTCACAAGCCGAACGCTTGTGTGATTTATAGCCATCCAGATGCACGTCGTTGTGACCAACTCGATTAGGTAAAATCTAGTCGGCCGTGGCAAGTGGCCATTACGAACGCTCTCAAACACTCTTTGAAACGTATGTACAGATACGTGTTTTCCTCACTGGACACTTACAACGCACTAAAAAATGTCTCCAACTACTACTAATAATAATAAATTTTATTAACAGTAGTCATTTACAACAGCATCTTAAACTATAGGTTTTAGAGATACACCTGTTTTAAGTAATTCACGATAACAATATGATATTACAGTATGGTAATATGGTATGCAGGTAAAAAAATAAATTGATACAGCTAATGTCTACACTAGGAAGACCTGTGTCGTAGACATCAGCAAACCTTTTTGTGTCGCCTTAAGTACAATGCAGACGTTATTGTGAGTGACAATGATACATTTTAAATGGTCTTATTTTCAATGGAGAGTGTGGGTTAGTAGGTATATAAGTGGGTTCTGCTATTGTGTGTCTTTCTCCGTATGTGATATACATGATGTATGTGAGTTCGAGTGTAAATAAGTATAGGTATGTAAAAATATGTGATGGTATGTAATTTTATGTTTTGTTTTGTTTTATACGATAGCCTGCCCATAATACCTGATTCAATAATAATTCCATAGGGAATAGTCAGTTGATAATGAACAAGCTAATCCATTATCGAATAAATAAATAAGTGGATAAATACACACATTTGAAAACACCTATTTGAAATAAATTGTTTTGAATTTTGAATTTTGAATAATTGCTGTTTTCAATACAATGTTTTAGTAAGAAGGAATTAGTAGGCTTCCTGTTCCTTACATTGTTATCTATTCAACGTGTATACATCTGGGATCGATTTGCTAACCAAGTTGTACAAATAAGGTTCTAAAAATAATTTGAAGTGTTGAGCAAAACAGGTGCAAACACAAGACAGCATAAATATCCTATCTTTTCTCCTTCGGCTAGAAATCGAGTGATTGATTTCCGCAATATCAATTAGCTTATGTTGTGACGAAATCAATTGTTGAAATAATATTTGTCGAACTGTTAGGAATTTGCTCTCTCGATTAAGATATAACAATAAAAAACCGGCCAAATGCGTATTGATCCACGCATATTTTCCACGCATTCCAAATGCGTATTGAACCACGCATATTTTCAACGCACTCCAAATGCGTATTGAACCACGCATATTTTCAACGCACTCCAAATGCGTATTGATCCACGCATATTTTCAACGCACTCCAAATGCGTATTGAACCACACATATTTTCAACGCACTCCAAAAAAGAGAGGTTGCACACATTTTTTTTATGTATGTATGTATTGACACAGGTGAGATTCCTGTTTTAGTTAAGTACTTGTTTAGAAAATTAACAGAAACAAAAAAGTTGCAAAATTGTACTTGATGCAATTGTAGTCGATTTGTTTAAGGCGAGGTACTTGATGCAATTGTAGTCGATTTGTTTAAGGCGAGGCTTGATAAAACAGTTGCCTCTGTTTTTTAATCCCCGACGCAAAAAGTGGGGTGTTATAAGTTTGACGTGTATATCTGGGTATCTGTCTGTCTGTCTGTGGCATCGTAGTTCCTAAACAAATGGACCGATTTTAATGCGATTTTTTATTGTTTGAAAGCTGACTAGATCGGAATGGTTGTTAGCTTTAATAAATAAAGAACCAATGTTGAACAGTGTACCAATCATGAACATTTTTGAAGTTTAATAAAAACACTAAAGCTTTATTTAATTCCATACAGATTACAATGAAAAATTCATATTTTATAATATTTATATATAGACATTATTAAATTAATAAATTTAATAAACATAAAGCACTTTCTAGTTTTTGTAAAGTTTATGTATTTAGTTCTAATTTTAATTATTATTTAATTTAATTCTATATTGTTTGTATGGACCCCGTTTGAAGTTTACCGCTCAAAATAAGAAAATGTGTGATATTTCTTTGAGATGGCAACAATTTTTGTAATCGATGGAAATTTTAGTAGACGTCATGTTTATTTTTACAGCTAACCAAAATACGACTGTGACAGCTAAATTGAAAAAAAAAATATTTAAAAGCGGCATTTAAGAGTATGGTGATTTGTGTAATTACTTCGTGCTTTCATGTTATTCTAACCAACAAAACATAACATCAACTGTACTACATATACTGTATTGGAAAATTACGCGTGTTTCATCATCGTCATCATCATATCAGCCGAAGGACGTCCACTGCTGGACATAGGCCTCCCACAAGGATTTCCACGATGACCGGTTCTGCGCTGCCCGCATCCAGCGGTTTCCCGCGACCTTCACCAGGTTATCGGTCCACCGAATGAGAGGCCCGCCTACACTACCTTTTCCGGTGCAAGGTCGCCACTCGAGAACTATATTACCCTAACGGCCATCTGTTCTACAAGCAATGTGCCTTGCCCACTGCCACTTAAGTTTAGCAATTCTGAGAGCTATGTCGGTTACTTTGGTTTTCCTACGGATCTGCCGCCGTGCTGCCTGCCAAGCGTGGCGATTACGGCAACACCCCCTAATGATCGACACAAACAAAAAACGACCCCTAGTCCCCGGCGGCCCCGCTATTCCTGGCTCCGAAAGCGGTCAAGGTAAAGGCGGAGCATGGGGTGCGAAGAATCCCCGGCAGATGCCAGGCTACCAAAACAAAAGACCGCTGGCCCTGGCAACCTACAACACGCACACACTGCGAACCGACGTAAAGCTGACCGCAGTGTCTTAAGACCAAGGTCTTCGACCAGTGTGTGTTGCCAGTGATGACATAAGGAACTGAGACATGGTCGCATACTATGGGCCTCATAAGAAGGCTCGAGGTCACCCAAAGGCCAATGGAGCGTGCTATGCTCGGAGTTTCTCTGCATGATCGAATCAGAAACGAGAAGATCCGTAGGAAAACGCGTGTTTATGACAGAAATTTAATTTAGCTGTTTACTCAATCATGAACATTTTGTCCATGACTGGATTTTATTATAACATAGTACTATTTGTGTTTTGTCGTCTACGTAAAGCCAGAGTTTCACTTTGATGTACATCTTGTAAATTTATTTTATGTTTATCCAGTAATGGACAGCAGTGTTTATGACTTGCCGTCCATAACTCGAGAGTTTCTGGTATGGTTCCCTCTTTTTCTAGAACCCAAATAAGTCATATAAAACATTAAACCATATCTTTGGCATTTAGATTCTCTTAATAGCTCTCATTTATTTTAATTTATGTCGGTAAATCTGTCCATTTTTAATTGTCCATGATCAAGTATCATCCATGACAAGGTGTCTAAAACTGAAATTTGGGTATCCATATTAGGACTCGCTAGGACGGACAAAAGCCTAAGGCATGGCACAGAAGTGTGGTCGTGCTTTTCTTCATAAAGGGTGACAATACCCTACTGAAGAAATACAAACCCATCTCACTTCTGAGTAATGTCTACAAGTTGTTTTCAAGAATCATTACGAATCGTCTCGCACGCAGGTTCGACGACTTCCAGTCTCCCGAACAAGCCGGTTTCCGAAAAGGCTTTAGAACCATAGACCACAAACATACGCTGCGGCAGATTATACAGAAGACCGAAGGGTACAGTCATCCATTATGCTTGTCGTTCGTGGACTATGAGAAAGCCTTCGGTTCGGTCCAAACTAGGGCTGTGTTACAGTCTCTCCAGCGGTGGCAAATTGAGTATCGGTATAGCAAGGTACTGAAGTGTTTTTATGAAAACGCCACTATGTCGGTTTGCCTCCAGGATCAAAACTCGAAACCTATCCGGCTGCAGCGAGGGGTGAGACAGGGAGACTTTATATCATTGAAACTGTTCACCGCCGCCCTGGAAGATGTTTTTAATCTTTTGGACTGGGGTGGACTCGGCATCAATTCGATTCGCTGACGATATGGTGGACATGGCTGAGACTATGAACGACTTAGGCACAATGCTCGATGGCCTCAATAGAGCCTCTGAACAAGTAGGTCTTAGAATGAACATGGCCAAGACGAAAACTATGTCAAACGTCCGTGTCATATCTACTCCTCTAAAGGTTGGAGGCTCTATATTCGAAGTTGTTACCGAATATGTATACCTGGGACAAATGTCCAGTTAAGTAGGTCAAACTTCGAGAAAGAGATCAATCGTCAAATCCAACTCGGCTGGGCAGCGTTCGGGAAGCTTCGCAATATATTTTCGTCCCAGATACCGCAAGGTCTTCGACCAGTGTGTGTCGCCAGTGATGACATACGGAACTGAGACATGGTCGGTTACTATGGGCCTCATAAAAAGGCTCAAGGTCACCCAAATGCCAATGGAGCGTGCTATGCTCGGAGTTTCTCTGCGTGATCGAATCAGAAACGAGGAGATCCGTAGGAGAACCAAAGTAACCGATATAGCTCTCAGAATTCCTAATTTTAAGTGGCAGTGGGAGGGGCACATAGCTCGTAGAACAGATGGCCGTTGGGGCAGTGAAGTTCTCGAGTGGCGACTGCGCACCGGAAAACGTAGCGTAGGCAGGCCTCCCACTCGGTGGGAGGTACCCTAACGCTCTCCGATTACCTAGTGAAGGTCGCAGAAAGCCGCTGGATGCGGGCAGCGCAGAACCGGTCGTCATGGAAATCCTTGGGGGAGGCCGATGTCCAGCTGTGGACGTCCTTCAGCTGATATGATGATGATTAGGAAACGCAAACACGGTCTACTTTTTCTTTAATAAAAATGTTTTCTTTATTGACTCCTAGGAATGAAGTATTTTTAATTATATTTGAAGACTTTTTAATCATATATAACCTTACTTCAGGTCCAACAGGATAACCCATCCCAAATTACGAGACATAAACAAAAACAATTCCTTAAATCGCCCATGATTCGTTTCTTTACCTTGGTCCGATTTCGATAATTATTTTTTTAATTAATAGGTTATGGGTTTAGGTTTGTGGCGTCAACTGCAGTAACCCGCCACTGAACATTAACGCAAGCGACGAAAGAACAAAAGAAATACAACATCTTGAACGTGCTATTAGAATTTCTTCAGCGCTGAGTATATATACAAATACCAATCATCCACGATTGGTCCACGGCCGGACCCCAGGCATACCACCTCGCCTGGCGGAGATATCTCTCTTTGCTCTCGTCGAGTAGGAACGCACCGTTCCTAAATTGGTGACCCCGACGTGATACTCCATCATCAAACCTCCAGCCGGTAAAGCAAGCCTCAGCAGCACACAGAGCAGTCACATCGCACTGAAGTTAAATCAGGACCATCGCAACCCGAGACGTCGAGTTTCCTGGCATGCTACCATCACCTTCGGGCACCAGCAATTTGTCGGCAGCCACACGCTAACTCCGCGCGCATCACCTGCTTCCCTTGCCATGACGCCTGACGCCAGCCTTCATCCCGACTCACCGTGGACATCGACCTGGCACACTGCACATCGACCCGACTCAACGAGGTCGACAGCATCCGCGATCTTAGACTGCCAGCTCTCATTGGATCGACCTCCGGTCTCGGAGCGGAGTGATGTGGCGGCAACTGCAGTAACCCGCCACTGAACATTAACGCAAGCGACGAAAGAACAAAAGAAATACAACATCTAGAACGCGCTATTAGAATTTCTTCAGCGCTGAGTATATATACAAATACCAATCATCAAAGATTGGTCCACGGCCGGACCCCAGGCATACCACCTCGCCTGGCGGAGATATCTCTCTTTGCTCTCGTCGAGTAGGAACGCACCGTTCCTAAAGGTTGGTCTCGTATAAATTTTATAAACATCTGTTTTATACTGTTTTTGAATAACGTTGCGATTGAAACGTGTTTAGCTATTATTCTTTGAATTTCTATCCCTTTTGACTTTTTTGGACGGACAAACGATTTAATAAGGACTCCTCGAATTGAATACAGAACCGTAAAAAGATGGAATTGTTTTTGTCCCTTTGTATTTTCAAATTTTCACCATAACGTTTGAAAGAGCGAAAAAATAAATTTTAAAATAGAAATACTCTTCAAACTCGTATAAAAATGGGCAAAAAAAACACGGTTATAATTAAAAACACGTTCCGATTCGAATTCTGCCCGCGCGCGTCGAAAAGCTTTTTTTAGGTAGATATTGCGAAGATCGCAGCAGCGGGCTTGTCGTACCTAGATAATAATATGCTACGTAGCACCGGCCGCATAGTGGTGCTGGCTACGCTATATGGCACCGGACGCACAGTGGTGCTGGCTACGTTACGTGGCACCGGCCGCACAGTGGTGCTGGCTACGCTATGTGGCACCGGCCGCACAGTGGTGCTGGCTATGCTACGTGGCACCGGCCGCACAGTGGTGCTGGCTACGCTATGTGGTACCAGCTGCACAGTGGTGTTGGCTACGCTACGTGGCACCGGCCGCACAGTGGTGTTGGCTGCCAAACATTTATTGTAATTTCCCATGATAAAGGCAAGTTATATTAGTTTTAATTAGACACGAACTCGGTATAATTTTGTTTGTTTTCTTCGTTCGCTATCATGTTGCTTTTTTGTCACTTTGGTTAATGAATGATTTTTGTTAGATGTTGATATATTTATCTTATTATAAGGACATCATAGCTCACAGAATTGCTAAACTTAAGAGGATTATGAAGCTGCGACTGCTACAAACGGCATGAACGATTTTCACCTCTTAAATGTTAACCGATTTGGACAAATTTTTGATAGGTTGTCAGTCAGAACAATAGCTAGGCTTTTACGTTTTTGTTTTTTCGATAAAGTTACTTACTTACTTACTTCGCTGGCTCAGCGACCCGAAGTGGATCTTGGCCTCCGATATTAAAGTGCGCCACTCTATCCTATTTTGTGCCAAGTTTGACTATTCGGGCACTAACTCTTTGAGGTCTTTGGCGACTTCATCTTTTCAGCGATACCTTGGTCGACCCACCGGCGGCGCCCGGAGGGTTTTCCCAGATATGCTCTTTTGGCTGCTCGATCCTGTCCTAGCCAGCGAAGTCGGTCTGCTTTTATTTCCCCGATGATGTTCGGCTCGGTCACGGTCAAGAGCCTTAGGTAGTGACGGAGCCGAACATCGATAAAGTTAATAAGTTTAATTTTATTGTCGTTTACGTGTTTTCATACAAAACTGATATTAGCCATTTTGTGTTTATTTATAATCAGTACTTTAAAAAACGAAACGTAACTATCAAAAATTGATCCAAATCGGTTAACATTTAAGAGGTGAAATCGTTAACGCCGTTTATATGAAAAGTGCAGCTTCACAGTGGTCTTAAGTGGCAGTGTGCGGGGCACATAGCTCGTAGAACAGATGACATTGGAGCAGTAAAGTTCTTGAGTGGCGGAAGACGTAGCGTAGGAAGGCCTCCCACTTGGTAGTCCGATGATCTAGTAAAAGTCGCGGGAAGCTGCTGAATGGGTGCGGCGCAGGACTGCTTGTCGTAGAATTCCTTGGGGGAGCCCTTTGTCCAGCAGAGTGTAGCGAAACAGCTCTATGCTGGGGAAGAGCCAGTACAAACAATGTAAGGAAGGTACAAAGGTGACCAATTCTTTAGAAAATGAGTTTGGATACTTAGAACTCACCGTGCTGGATGGCTCCGGCGATAGCTGTGAGCTGGAGTGCTTCGTAGATCGCGCCTCGACAGGTGCTGCGAGCGCGCTCGTAGTAAGGCGTGAGGAGCACCTGGAGGATGCCTACTGCGTCAGGGCCGAATAGGCCACGCCCGTGTGCACGCGTCTGGGGTACAGGACTGCGCACGTGCATGCCTGTGAGGTGCTGGGGTAGCGGCGATGACCAGCAGATGGAGTCGGCAGCAAGGAGGCTGGAGGTAGTGTTGGCTGGAAGGCAGCAAGTTTTTGGATACATGGACCTGGGTTTTGGAAAGGTGTTAGGCCCGGTATGGTGGGTGAGAGGGGGGCCTAATTATAGTAGGGTCTACCAGTATGTGCTCCCAGAAGGCGGCGACGATGGGAGAAAGACGACGTAGTGGCCTTGGAAAGGCACCTCCTAGCCCGTTACGGAGTGCAGCCAGGACGATCTTGCTTAAAACTTGCTGATTCCTTCAGACTTCGACGAGGGGTTCCACCATGGGAAGGCCTGGCGAGTCGCTAGGCTCATGGGGCAGACTAGGCCATAAAGAGAATTTCAGTGACTCCCGGACTGGAAAGAAGTGACTAGAAGAGGGCGCAGCATCTGCCTTTGCACACATACGAGTACATAGTTTAAATTTGTAAGCAAGTGTAAATTTTAAATTAAGTATCCATTAGGATACATAATATTAATTATGAAACAATCAGATTTCCAATAAATTGGATTAAAGGACTATTTTGTTAACCAATCTTCCTAAAAACTAATATTATCTTGACAAAACATACGTAAACTTTGCAAACGCAATTTTAAAGTATACACTAATTCAAATATTAGACACTTCCTAACAAACCATGACTGAGAAGGTGTCAATGTATAAAAGTAAGTTAGAGTAAGCATCCATAAGCTAGGTAGGACACTACTAGAGGACGTTATTCAGCGGATAAGATGATGATGAAGTATATCTTTATTAGATGCGGATTGTTAAAATTGATTATTATTTTGCTAATTGTTTGCCAAACTAAATTTAAACACTAAGTTATCATCTGTCTAATTTTATCCGAAAATAATCCCGTCAGCACCTGTAATCGAAAATATTAAAGAAAGACCTTAAACGTGTAATAACACTTTAAGTTCTGTGTTGTCACAGCTCTAGTTAAACTTACACAAAACAGCAGGCTTTGCCTAGTATGGAGGGGGTCGCAGATAAACTTGTTTCATGCAAGTAAATGTAATCTTGTCAAGTATTCTTTAAATTTTACTTCTTTATTACCCATTTATTAACATGCAGAGGTGATATCATCGAAACATAATCTTCGACGCGAAATTCTGCCGCAAGAAAATATTTCATAAATTCACGGATAACACCTACTACACCCAGAATTCCTGTGGAATTGGGGATTGGGCCTATAAGGGCGGTGATCCTCGTTAATCTCGGATATCCTTTTTCCAATGCGCACCTAATAAGCTTTTGGTAGCTCTAGCTTTTTTTCTTTGTTTAACTCTTTCGCTGTCTACTCGCTACACCGACGTACACCTTTATAGACTACTTCAGTTTTAACTATCGAGCGACAAAGGCTTGTAGAAGATTTTGTTTGGCAAAAAAATTGACGTTGAGATTTTGATGGGGATCTATTGTCTTAAATTAATAAAATCTAAACACAAAAAAAGTGTTTATGTGTGTGTGTGTGTCAGTGCGTCCGTTCAGTGCTCTAGCTCCCAAACTACTGGACGGATTTCGATAAATTTTGTTTCTTGCTTTTGCTCTAGCTTTATTTCTTACTTGATTTTTTAGGGTTGTCATATGTATTCTTCTCAACAATGGCTCGAACAATTTCAATGAAACTTTTACATTACCTACTATGACTTTAAAATACGACCTACACATGCAGTAGTTTGTTATTCCAAGTAAAATTGGAATAATTTTATTATCTCCTATACAAATCATGTTTGTTTATTTCTTTTTTGCAAAAATATTGAAAATTTGTGAATAACTAGGACTTAATCAGTCATACTACATAGTTTATTATCCCTGGAAAAAGGTACCTCCCACACAAATCCAAATTATTTGTTAATTGCTTATAAGTCTGATACAATACTTGCCTGAAGAATTACAACAGTCAGTAAAGAATTAAAATGAGTCTGAGAAATAATAATACTCGGACTTTATAAGTTGAAAACGATATTATTGAATACATCAGCCTTTTCTATTTTATTTTTACTTCGTAAATTATAATTACTTTTTTATATTAAGGGCCTCCGCTAAAACCTGGGCAGGCGCACGCAGCGTGTATGTTTCCCAAAAATGTTTGAGCAGTATAAATGTATGCGGCTTTTTAGGATTGAAAGCTAGCTGGCAACCCCGCAGAGCCAACACCCTTGTCTCACTCCCCACTGACCGACCAGGCAGTGTCCTGACCGAGAAGATGCCCGGGCACAAGGAATTCCTCACATATCCGCATCTGCCGCCCTAGATAAAGTGCAAAAAAACTCTTTTGCACATCCGTCACACACAATGGGCGCCCGCTCATGGTTTAGCGGAGGCCCTTAAGTGCATTAGAGAGTTACAAAAACCATCCTTCCGCATTCTCATAATTTCAAAAATCATTTTTTTCCGTACTAGAAAGTACGCACTAACAAACAAGACGTGTACTATCGACTTATGAACACAAGCCCAGCATCCAAAACATTCTACTGAAATCCCATCAGTAAGTCCATAAACTCCGCGTCCGCGAACTCTTGCCAGGTCAGTGTCACTTCTTGCTATCTTTATTCTCGAAAGAGCCATCAAAGAAATAGACCCAAGTGTCAGGCGGTTAGCTAGTCGCTACGTGTGCCACATACGGAGCGTCTCACAAAGAAATGGACCCAAGTGTCAGGCGGTGCACTAGTCACTACGTGTGCCATATACGGAACGTCTCGCAAAGAAATGGACCCAAGTGTCAGGCGGTGCACTAGTCACTACGTGTGCCACATACGGAGCGTCTCGCAAAGAAATGGACCCAAGTGTCAGGTGGTGCACTAGTCGCTACGTGTGCCACATACGGAGCGTCTCACAAAGAAATGGACCCAAGTGTCAGGCGGTGCACTAGTCACTACGTGTGCCACATACGGAACGTCTCGCAAAGAAATGGACCCAAGTGTCAGGCGGTGCACTAGTCACTACGTGTGCCACATACGGAACGTCTCACAAAGAAATGGACCCAAGTGTCAGGCGGTGCACTAGTCACTATGTGTGCCACATACGGAACGTCTCGCAAAGAAATGGACCCAAGTGTCAGGCGGTGCACTAGTCGCTACGTGTGCCACATAGGGAACGTCTCACAAAGAAATGGACCCAAGTGTCAGGCGGTGCACTATTCACTACGTGTGCCACATACGGAACGTCTCACAAAGAAATGGACCCAAGTGTCAGGCGGTGCACTAGTCACTACTACGTGTGCCACATACGGAACGTCTCACAAAGAAATGGACCCAAGTGTCAGGCGGTGCACTAGTCGCTACGTGTGCCACATAGGGAACGTCTTACAAAGAAATGGACCCAAGTGTCAGGCGGTGCACTAGTCACTACGTATGCCACATTTCATTTCATTTCATTTCATTTATTCATAAATGCTAGCTTACAGATATCAGATCCAAGTCACTAACATTTTATAATCTAATACAATTCATAATTTCAATTTTATTAATAAAACATAGAAATATAAATATAAATTTAAATCAACCTAACTAATATTTACAACTTATATAATAGTAAATGTCAATTAATATTTTAGGCATTTTGTCGCAAAGTACGTCAGCATGCCCAAGCCGCGAGTGCATGTCGTTGATCATCTGAATGGCCCTAGCAGTTGGAGCATTACGTCCGCTCTGTGTGCCCATGCCTGGCCCCGGCAGGGAAGTGAACAGAGGTGGACGCAGACGCGCGAATCGATGATGTGGAACTCTAGCAGTGGTACGGAGCTGAAACTTCTCAAGAGTCGCGGGATTTTGGATTTTTCCGCGCAAAAGCAGACAGTAATGGACTAAGAGCTGCATTTTACGTCTGAACTCTAGAGTGTTCAACCCCACCATACCTGACACGAATAACGACGGATACAGGAATGGGTAATACCCATATGTCTTTTTGTAAAGGTACCGTGCAAACTTGCGTTGTATTTTCTCCAACATAAACGTATATTTCTGCTCCCACGGGTCCCATACGATGCCAGCATATTCCATTTTGCTACGGACAAATGCAGTATAGAGTCGAAGCGCTACACTAGGATCCCTAAACTGAGAACTAGATCTCATAACAAAACCTAGCATTCTAGTAGCGGCTTTTGATACCTTTACTACGTGGCTACGAAAGTCCAACCTAGCATCCATGGCCATACCCAAGTCACTAATCTCATCAACGCACTCTATTGAAACACCTTGTAGTGTATAAGTCGCAGGAATTGATGTGTTCAATCGTGAGAAAGCAATTGTCTTGCATTTCGACGTATTCAAAGCTAGGCGATTACTGTCCGCCCATAAAGCGACAGCATTTATGTCACATTGCAAGGACTGTACATCATCAGCATTTCTTATACCCAGGTACAACTTTAGGTCGTCCGCAAATATATTACACTTGGCAGTTCTCACAGTATCGGGCAGGTCATTAATCATGAGCAGAAATAAAGTTGGACCTAGATTACTACCCTGGCTCACGCCTGATCTTGTGTAGTATTCAGATGACTCAAATCCGTTTACCTTTACGTATTGCACACGGTCTTTAAGGTAACAAGCTAATAGTTTCAATAACTTTAGTGTGAATCCAGCTGATGTCAGTTTCTCCAGTAGCACGTCATTATCAACTAGGTCAAAAGCCTTTTTAAAATCAAAGTAAGTTGCATGAACTTGACGTCCTAGATCCATTTGAGCCTTGGTATAATCAACAAAATTGACGAGACTAGTGAAAGCCGTGTTGTGAATCGTTCATTCCTGTATCAACCTGTTCACTAATGCGGCGAGCGAGTATCGACTCAAACAGCTTGCCAAATACTGACATGACCGCTATAGGCCTGTGATTCTCAACATCCGAACTTTGTCTCACTTTTGGGACCGGGGTGACTCGGGATGTTTTCCAACATAGGGGGTATGATGAGGCGCTGAGAGCTAAGTTATAAATGTGCAACAATGGCTCTGACAACGTGGTTAGACAATCCTTCACCAAAAACGGTGGGACAGCATCAGGACCTGAGGAAGATCGCGGTCTAAGCAGTTTGGCTGCGCACTGAAGGTCAAGAAATGAAATGGACCCAAGTGTCAGGCGGTGCACTAGTCACTACGTGTGCCACATACGGAACGTCTCACAAAGAAATGGACCCAAGTTTCCGGCGGTGCACTAGTCGCTACGTGTGCCACATACGGAACGTCTCACAAAGAAATGGACCCAAGTGTCAGGTGGTGCACTAGTCGCTACGTGTGCCACATACGGAGCGTCTCACAAAGAAATGGACCCAAGTGTCAGGCGGTGCACTAGTCACTACGTGTGCCACATACGGAACGTCTCATAAAGACCTCTTAATATACCGAATGGTAATTTGTGATCTGATTGAGTGAAGTGTTCGTGCATGACCAATGAGCTTGCCTTTATTTTAGATCTTACTTGAGTTTGTGGGACTTGAGTTGAGGTGTCCATTTGTGGAAACATTATATAGTACGGGTTCTATATAATAATAAGAAAAATGCGACTAAAATGACGCGTGATATTTGTAATCCGGAGCCGCAATTTTGTCATTTCCTTTTACACCCTTGTATCATACGACGTTTTTTAACACAGTTGTGAAAAACAGGTAAAATAAAAAACTACCGTGACAGAAAAACAAAATACTTGGGTACATCAAGGTTTCGGCAAATAAATGTTCACTGAACGCGACATGTGGCTCATTTAAAATGTCCGGGGAGTAATCTCACTTTGTTTTTTTCCTATATGTACACATATTTTTATTACACATAATTAACTATTCATTATTTTATTCGTATTTACAACTAAAACAACTCAATTCAAGTTTACAAAAATTGCGCTATATTTAGCTAGGCACACGTAAGCGTGCGTAATTTTTTTATATCGCCATAAATAGATTACAATAAGACTTGGGATAATATTATTGTAGGCATGAAAACCTCCTTGGAAGTAACCTGTGCGCTTCATTCAAATTTGTTCTTCTTTCTTCACAAATATATAAACCAAAAAGAATTTAATCAGCTAATGTTATGTACTAACTTCTCGGAGGAATAATCTAAGTATCTCTTTTAAAATTCTCCTTTCAAAAGTCTTAAAGAAGGTTCTGTATCTTTGGTTTCTATGTTTTTTTATTTGTTAAAAAAGGTCTTGTTCCTCCGAGCTAGAAATCATAAAAAAGTAACAAAGTAAAAATAACGTGTACGATAAAATCAATTTTGCGCACAGTAAACTAGCATATAAGATACCGCTTTCCGAGCAACTGTATTGAAAAATATTAAAAGTATGTTTTGTCCAATACATTGTATGATCGCGTATTTGCCGACAACACCTACATAATCTTTTACAATATTCCAAGTGTTTGGCTTTTTAATAAATCACTGTTATCTGTCTCTATGTATAAAAGAAAACCTTGACTAACTGACTGACTAATCTATCAACGCACAGCTCAAACCAATGGATGGATCGGGTTGAAATTTGGTGTACAGATAGAAATTGTGACGTAGGCATTTTCTAAGTAAATATTTTGAGAAATACCTACGACAACGGTAAAAAACGGGACCTGCGCGGGCGAAGCCGCGGGCAAGAGCATCAGACAGAAAAAGTAGATATGAAGTATTATTGGTAAAAAATTACTATTCAATTACGATGGTACAACTAACTTTATTATATAATAAAGTTAATTCGACCCTTATCTTTGAGTATTCTATAAACTAACTGTTTTCTAAACACGCTTAATAAAATTTTTAACATTATCTTTCCTGATAGAAAAAGAAGATTATTGTTTTTTTGTCAAGGCTGGTAATAAGGCTTAATGTGATGAGTAGTCGTTACCGCCACCGCCTTACTGGACATCTGCAAGTTCGGCAACGCTAGGAACGTTCCCGGGCTATAATCCAATCTCTTAATTGTTTTTTGGAGAGAATAGAAAATATAACTATTGTTTTGAAATTCGGCACCTGAATACATTTACAGCAAATCAAATTGTTGAAATACCCAAGCACAAAAGAAATTTTATTTATGCTCTTTTACATCAAAAACCCTTTTGTTCTACCGCCCTCTGGAAAAGAAAGTAAACAAAAACAGTAACAATTCTCTGAACTTTGATCGTAGGTACTCTTTGTTTTTCGCAGTAATACGGCAGCCAGTAAACACCGAAATAACGTAGTACCACAACCTCAATCGAAAGAATTACAGCAGTCTATCCAACATCTGTTTATTTTTCTTCATTACTATGGATTTATTACTGCGCGGAGCATTATCTTAACCTATTCTTTGCCAAAACCGCGGATTCGATTGCACAGTGGGTCGAGCCAACTGCAAACGAGTTGGCCAATTGCGAGAAGTCTAGCGTGTTGGTAATACGACCACTGTGTGAGCTTAATGTATTTTCAGGGTTACTTATACAACAAAGAACCCTAATAATTTTGCCATGTTCGTCTGTCCGTATCTCCTCGATTTAACTCAGAGAACCATAGTACTAGAAAGCTGTAATTTAGCATTGGTAACCATATTAATCACGCCAACAAAGTGGTAAAATAATCTTAAAAGAAAAAATAAATAAAACGAAGTTTGTTTGATGTTTGGGTAGACATTTCTATCAACGCAAATCATGTTTAATAATCATAAAATGACAACCATGTAATGTAAGAATTGACGTAGAAGCAAAAAGTACTTTTTTAATAAATACTTATTTTTTATTTTTTTATTTTATCATTGACATAAGTGGTGAATGCTCGCTTAAATGTTCGTGCGGATGGTGATGCATCGGGAGCCGGGTCTTTCCTTTCCCTCTATTATGGTTGATGGGAGCGATGGCTGACTCTCGCGTTATACTCGTGACCGGGTGCTGTCCGTGTAAACTGGCCTACTCTTGTCAAAGGCATTAATGACATTCAATGATTTTAATGACTGTATAACTTCTCGTGTCATATTGTTTTCATTGTCTAATGACATACCTAATCTGTTTTAAATTAATGATTTTGACGTCATTAACTAATGATTGTTTATTTTTTTAATTTTTAACAAATTACATGTATAATTATGTTATTACTATTAAAGAGTTTAATTTGCACCTATTTTGAATGAACATCTTGAAGTCTTGGAACTAAGAATAATCAAAATATGAATTATATACATTTCTTGAGAACAGGGTGACTGATTGTTATTGTATTGGGCGGGAAAACTTGTAGCTTGTTACGTACTTAAAGAAATTGACGCATGAGTTTTTTTAATAAAAATTTGAGTGCGTTTGACTGCAACTCACCTGATGGTAAGTGATGATGCATTCGAGGATGATACACGCAAACTCAAATAATGCCTATTCACTCTTGCCTTGAAGATCCCCAAATTATAGGAATCGGGAAACAGTGACGCAGGCAAGGCGTTCCACTCCTGCGCTGTACGCATATTATATGAAGAAGCGTAATGATTCGTGCGAAAAGATAGTACATCAACAACAAAGGGGTGCAACCCCTCCATGTAAAAAAATAGTATATTTTATCTAAGTATTCTTCTTTTCAAGGGTTATCTATGTCTATTATTGTCATAACTAGTAGCTTTCAGGCGCCTAAGGCGCTTGTTGAAAAACAAAATACGACAGACCGTTGACAGAGTTACAGAGTCAGTCTATCTCTTAATAAATGGAATAACTTGAAACTTCCGTCTACTTTGTAATTAACAATTCTGAAAACTTCAATCAATCAGAGATATTTAAACATGCAAAATAAATATCTTATCTATTCTAGTTGTGATTCAATCACACAACTTTTAATGACTGTCGTTGAAGGGAACTTTGGTAATTACGACGAAGTAAGGCTGGCTACTAATCAAAGTGAAATCATATTTCAAATTTCAAAAAAAAAATTACACAATAGTTCCACGTTCTGATAAATTGAAATACCTACTGAAATGACAATACCACAGTGTAAGCCTTATATTTATAAGTATATTCGCGTCAAAGCCGACATCACTAGTAACCGTCACGTGCTTCTAAGGCTCTTACGTCTGAATTTATAGAGCGTGCCGATTTTTGACTATAGAATCTGGGGCTCAACGTGCCCCATCTCGCGCTTCGGGTCCCGCACAATTGCCCTGTCAAGACGTCTCTGTTGGACTACTATCTGGTGCCTTACCTGTCGATGTAACAAGACATTCTGCTGCAACGATGTACTCAAGAAATTCTAAACATTCAGTATCAGCAGATTCAACACATTTCTAACTTGCCAGAAGACTTTTATCCGACTGCGCCGGAAGGAAGATTATGTAGTTTTCCAGTATATGTATGTATATCTCTTTAGCACGCTTTGTAGCCTAAACGACTTGATGGATTTTGAAGTGCGAAATGTCGTTAGATTCGACTGGCTAAAAAGAATAGATTAAGTTTTTATGCAGTGGGGTTTTTAATATTTAATTAGTTCGTTTATTTATTATTTTAAATAAAAGTTTATGTGCGTTTGTCTGTATATCACCTGGTGGAAAGTGACGATGTAGTCGAGGGTGTTCAATACAAACTAAAAGTATTCACTCTCACCTAAAAGGCTCCCAAATGTAAAAATCAGAGAAACTCAGACGCATGCAAATAATTCCACCCCTTCGCCGTCCGCATGATAAATAAGAAAAAAATAAAATGGTATAATGTTTTTGAAATATCATTTGTTATCTATCACTCCTATAATCTAGTGAATGTTAAACAAGGTAAATTTATATGTTCCCAAACATGCTTGGAAAATTTAAGCATTATTTGGACAACCTTCTTTGAGATGAATCGAAATTGCTGTATTGGCCAAAAACATGCGAGCAGCGGCCAGCAAAAGAAGTATGAAAATCCATATCTATCGTGTTTTAGCGGCCATATAAATTACTATGTAAACTCATAAGTGTCGTGTAATTTAAAAATGGAATGATCTTTTACTCCGAAACATGGCAACCAAGGAGAAAGATTTTATTCAAATTTCGAACTAGCTTGCAAATAAAAAGCTGTTATTAAAAAACCAAATGAGCACTTTGGCACGTGAAAAATTATTTTTGATTGTCATTGATTTCGAAAAGTTCTGCCTACGTACTACTTAGTTTTAATTTCCGCGCATTATTTGAGAAAAGTACTATACAAATCTTGGCCACAACTAGGCATTGAAGGACTTACGTATTTGTGTCTCGGTTTCGCCTCGGCCCACATTAACACGTTCGTCCATCAATGCCTCTTTTGCTGGCCGCTGCAGTAATGTACTTATTCTCTCAACTTTCTTAACAATTCAATTTCGCATCCGTACCGCATTTGTTAATGAAGCGTGTTTTATGCAGCGAATGTTGATAGCGTGGTACTCTATATTGGCTCCCGACCCATGGTCCAATTGTTTTATATTAGGTACGTATATAGGTACTTTTTTCTATCAAGATTCATGCCAATGAATAATAAATTAAAAAAACGCTAAATTTTAACTTTGTCTGTGGCCCGCTTTACACACGATCGTGTAACGAGCCTTAGCGACGAAGTTTCAGCAAACACTGGCCTACTGTCCATAACTTTCCAGTAGTATTGGTAGGTATGTACTTTATTAAATAAACAGACTTGTTTGAAATATCTATAACAAGTTTATATTTGTAACAATTTTCTTCATTAACAGCGCTCTTGAATTATTTCTTTAGTTTTTTTGTTAGCTATCAGTGTTCGACACCTGCGAAGTTATGCTTGTATAATGAATCCTCACCGGCTAGCTGGCCCCACGGATCTTTTTCTAAAATCTCTAGAAGGTTAAGCCTGCCACGGTAAGAAAACGAAGTGAGTTTTATTTTGAACTCTATCTCCATAAAGTAATGTACGAACTAGTGTAAGACGTAAGTCACGCGAATTCTCGCGCATGCACGAAAATTTCCGCGAAAGACGCGCTACCCGCTTTGTTTTCATACTAATTTGTACGTTCCTTTATAGACATTAAAGGCCAAAATGGTACAAACAATGTTGTTTCACAAATTACTTCTCTTCTGCGGTAGTACAAAATGGACATTTGTATTTTTCTAATTATAAAAGCTTTTATTTAACTTGCAATGATTTTGTATGTATGTGTGTATTTGTGTATTTATGTATGTTTATTTAGTTGCTTGCTTGTAAGTTTAGTTCGATGGCTTTAACGGTGAAGGAAAACATCGTGAGGAAACCTGCACACGCCTGCGAAGAAACTCAAAGGTTGTGTGTGAAGTCGACTAACCCGCACTGGGACCGCGTGATCGACTAATGCCTGATCGCCCTAATTCAGGGTAGGCTCGAGCCCCTCGGTGGGGACGTATATGAGCTGAGCTGCATTTAGTTCAAATCTCGCAAACGATTTTAGAGCGATATCCAGATTTAGCTGAATTTAGGAATGAAGCCGTATTTCCGGTGACAATAGAGCCTTTTGGTATCAAAATATCACTACCAAAGTTAATCATCAGATCAAATTCAAAAATTCTATCTTTTTTTTAAATGTTTTGTTTTTAATAGAATCGTAGGATATACATTTTGAATAGGAATTCAAATTTGGCACACTGTGTATTTAGCATTTTCGAGCATCAAACTATTTTCCAATAAAAGCTTGTACCTAAGAGGTTTAAGGTTTTTCGACGTTATTGTGCGGAGATAGTTGAAGGGGTGGGAAGTGACATAGACTATTAAGCATAGCCCGACCGACATAGCATTCGATGAATTAAGAAAAAGCTCATTTAAAAGCTTGCGAGCCGCTTGCGACTCACGCCATACTGAAAAAGGGTTTTTGACGGAAAACTGTATCTGTGAGGTATACCGGCACATAGTAACGATGACAGGTTGATAACCGACACCTAGCTTGTGCTCTTTTTGAAGCCTGAAACGCCTTTAAGAAAGAACGAGATAGCCAGCAAACTGTCGCTCTAGCAGGTCTTAGTATAAAAATTCAGAGATATGCGTCAGATGAAGTGATATAACTAAAATCAGCTTGTTTGTTAAACATACCGGAAAATGGCCAGGGCAGACAGGAACAAAAATAAAGAAAGAGACAGAAGAGAGATATAGGTGTCGTGCACCTTGGCTAAACAAACCATTAAATAAATCACTTTGTTGTCTTTGTTGCCCTGTTGTCAAAAATTATCTACATGACTAAAGTTCGTTCGTTACCAGTATCTTTGACCGTTCCCGATAAAAACACTGTCAAATGTGCCGCCGACGCTCGATTGAACTCAGAGCGGCACCTTTAACAGAATCTTTGTCGGGAGTCGTCAAAGATGCAGTTAAATGAGCGAACGAACTATACTAATAAACCATCATAATTAATGACGCTAAGAACGTTAAGAAGAACGCACTTCAATCAAAAAATTGCGGTGTATTAAACCGACGACTGGTACCTGTTCCAGTGATTGGTACTCCTTTATGTATCAGTTCATACCTTCAAAACTACTGAACCGATTTTGGTAAAACTTACACCGTGCAATGAAAAGAATTATTGCAACCTAATTCTTAGTTTCTAAGAAAAGCGTGGAAAAACATAAACGTACCATATACGAGTACTCATGAAATTTGGCACACCTGTTCAGAAGGCCACATAGATTAACTTATACGCATGTTGTGCAATTCCAACAATATTACATACCGGTAACATCGATATGATAACCTCCTTTTTTGAAATCGGTGAAATATGTGTCCTAAAATTAAGGCGAGGTTTTGATTGGAACAGTTGTCTCTGTCTTTTTCTTTACGTGTAAAGAGTTAAAGAAGATAACCACAATTTTTCACTTTTTCAATGGTATTTCGTTTCAATTAAAACATTACTCACTTTGTATTATCATAAAAAACATTACTGTGTATTTTTTTTAATTTAAACTTCAAAATATTAGTTATAACTAGAGTTGTAGACCTATCTTTGGGATTTTTTCTTTCGAGCCAAAACTGCTCAATCGTGTTTTTAATAGCTTTTGACTTTAAGGAACATCATCAACAATAAGGGTATTTTTTTCAACCTTGGGTTTTTATCGTTTAAGAGTAATTGACGTTAAAAATAACAAAAAACTGTAATATTACCGCCTTAAGTAATAAACAAGGTTCAAACTTGCACCAAAACTGATATTCGTAGACGTTATCAATTTAACTAGTTTCGGAAGCGACAAGTTAGTAACTACACGGTTCTTATTTAACTTTATTAGTTAGTCCCGTGTGAGTTTTAATCATACTCTTAACCGCGTAGTGTTGACTTAACGTTTAATTTCGTCCGCATGGTAAACGAAGAATTATGTGCGTGTTGTCGGTGTTTGGATTATTTTAAATGTTAATATTTGGAGAATATTTTAGAAGTGAAAACTTCTTTAGGCGCGTTGGGCAAACCATTGAACTTGCGACACTGTAATGTAATAGGCACCTTACTAGGAACACTCGCACGGTCAAAACTTTGTCAAACTAGTCGTTCGCCAGGAACACTCGGTGGGTCAAAACTTATAAAACTGAAAAAAGTTTTCACTCCTGTCGGCATTCCCGGAGTGGTTAGGTTAGGTTAGGTTTTCATTGCTGTCCAACTGCGTAATAGGAGGGTTATGTTTTTCGTGTGTATGTATATGTATGTATATTTATTTGGCACGCTCTGTAGCCTAAACAGCTTGATGGATTTCAGAGTGCAAGGTGTCATTCGATTCGTCTTGAGCCCGGTAGTGACAGGATACATTTTTACCCGATTTTTATTTAATCAATTTCATACAGTTACTTTAGAGGGCAAAACCCCAAAGCAAAGAAGAAGATGAATTATATTTAAAGATAACTTATATATAATTATGTGTTACCATTTTATTAAACACTAGCTGTGCCTGCGACTTCGTCCGCGTAGAGGTTTTAAATTTTCCCACAGAAACTCTAGAATTTTTTGGGATATAAAGTATCCTATATGTTAACCCGGGCTATAAGGAACACCATACAAACTTTCATCAAAATCGGCCTGGTAGTTTTTGCGTGATGCGCAAATATGGTGCCGGTTCCTATCACAAGATGACAGTGGAGTTCCATTAGCCTTACAACCTCTACCAACCCGGACTATAACCCGTGTGGGGTATGGCATAACCACAGATAAGAAAAAAAAATTGCTGTGGTCCTTACCTTCCCAAGCTTGGGTAGAGACCCATGCCCCAACAGTGGGAACATGTATGGGATATTAACGAGTTTATAAAGTTGTTAACGATAAGAAACGGATAATTACCTAAGGTAGTTTCCTCAAATGAAGTAATGCTTTCACTTTTTTGTAAACCACAATTGGTAATACCTTGGCAGTATCTCACCTGATGGTAAGTGAAGATGATGCATACAGTGGAAGCGGGCTTCCCAAGGTTCCACAACGCAATGGTGAACTGGCTATCTTGTCTTCAAGTCTGAGTACATAAATGCGTTTACATTTATGTTTGGCGGCAAGACTTAGATAAGATGGTGGTAGCTATCCAGGCGGGCTTAGAAAATGTCTTTCTACCAACGAAACCGAGTCTTATATAGTAAAAGTATGCCGGGAATCAAACCAATAATCTCCTGATGTGAAGCTATGTGACTATTTTTTCGCCGCGGAGACGATTAGGGCCTAAAACGAAGTTTTAAAATAAAACTGATTTAAACCAATGAAGATTTAACAGTGTTTATTATACCTACCTGTATGTACCTGTGTAAGAAAAATCATCCACAGATTTGTTTGTTTGCTTGTTTGTTTTGTTTGCATTCATAAACAAATAAGTAAACAAAATAATAAAAGTATAACGTGAGCGGAATCTCTTCAGAAAATCGACTTACTTTAGGATAGGCTCGAGTGGTGACGTATATGAGCCGATATGATGTTAACAAAGGAGGACTAATACCTTTCGGGATCTCTTCCAGTCAACCAGATTTTCCCAAAAGAGTAATGAAAGTTCTTAACGTACAGAGAAATCGTTGAAATTGGACAATGTTATTCAACATTTACACTCGAGCGAACGCACAAAGTTGCAAACTTACAGTCAACATTAAATAAAATGCAAATTAGTTCCGTTCAGACGCACTCTGACCGAGTTGCAAAATGTCGCAGTCGCAGAGTGTCCTATTTGCGTGAAGTCGTATATAATAACACGGTCTCGAGTAGAAATAAAAGGATATTTTAATTATACATTGCCCAACTAAGCAGTCACATTGAAGTGAGGATACCATCCGTTTGCTTAGTAATTAAATGGAAGTACCTATGTAAGTTTATAGTTGCCAGTATCGGGGTTTCATGTTTCTTAAAAATTGGGTATAATTGAAGGAAGTCAGAAGAAATCATTTTTTTCATCAATTTTCATCATTTATCGTATCACTAACTAATACTAGAGCGTCATAGGTAACTCAACGGTAACGACTCGGTCCTCCTAACTACAGATCCCGGATTCGAAAAATTCAAGTACATTTGATTTAACCAATTGTTTTATCGATGAAAATATAAAACATCGTGAGGAAACCTGCACGTCTGATTCCAGATATTCCAAAACATGAGAACACGAGTGTGAGTGATACAGTGTAATACCAGGCCAACACCGTCCATCCCATGGATAGCTCTGCTAATTGTGCCACAAGATAAGGGAAGAGACTTTCTTATTGGAAACGATAATTACTAATTATTAGCTCAAACTGAGGACGTTCTTTTTAAGTTACTCAAAAGTTACTCAAAAAAAGATTTCGTATAAAAAAGTCAGTTAAGTAAATTGGACGTTGTGCGCCTAAATGACATTATACTTCTAGGTTAATTTGCATCAGCATCGTTGTTGATTCAATAGCTCCCATTAGCTCGTTGTCTATCTTGCAAAGATAACAAAACTGTGCAAAACTCGGCATCAAATGTATCCTATTTCTGTTTTAGTCCTTTTTAGGGTTTCATAGCGTAAATTGCAAAAAACTGAACCCTTAAATTTTTTACATGTCAGTCCGTCTACCTGTTTGTATGACACAGTCAAAAATGCGTCTGTCACTATTAGGTTCACAGTATTGAAACAAAGTACTTAGTTCACACTGAAAGATTTGTGTAACTTTTAATTAAAACAATTTATAACTATAAATTTTTTGCTTCCCAAAATATTCGCTATTTGTCGAAGCATGAGGCCCAATCACTTGAGGCCATGTTTTCAACGTGTTAGTTGAACGTCGCCACCGCTTCGTCGGGGGTTCTAAATGTCAAACCTCTCATCAAATCTTTGATTTTAGGAAAAATTTAAAAATCGTAGGGTGCAAGGTCCAGGCTATAAGCAGAATGAGTCATAATCTCCACCTTTTCAGAATACAAATATGCCTTTGTTTTCTTCGCAGTGTGAGCAGACGCATTGTCATGATGTAAGGGAATGCGGCTATATATATGTCGGAGGGTCATTGAAAACGCGACCAATACCAGTTCGAGATAAGTTTACATAGTTACACTTTGTTTGGATCAAACGTCAGGTATTAGTACCTGGGTGAAACCGGTGGTGGCGTGACGATCGCTTGTACTCGTGAGACGATCGTTTGTGGTAGCAAAGATGATGTATTAACGGAAGGCTGTTTGTGCTGCCACACTGAGTTGAGAATTTATTAGATCTGTGGAGAAGCCAGATTAGCTGGACGTCAGTCTCGGAGCGGACACTTTTTGACGGAGCGTCGAGCAGAACACATGCAGTGGTGATCTGTGAGAAAAATGGACGTGTCACGCCATCGCTGTGATCACCGCGTTTGCATCCATTGTTATCCAAGGCATCCTGTACAATTTCGATTACCAAATGATCAAGACTATTGAAGAAGGACCTCTGTGATATAGCTGCATTGTTATTTCGACACCTACAACCGAAATAGTTAAGGAGTGAACCACGAGGCCATCCATAACCTAACCATCACCCAGCACCTTCGACATCAGAAGTTGGATAGTTCCCTGCGCTCGCAACAAGTGGACAACGACGGGAAAATGTGAAAATTGATGATGGAGCAGCGAAATAAAAACCACTGGCAACAATTCTTCGTGCTACAGAACCAGAACATGCTGCGATTGATTGAGGCTATGCGAGCACCATCCTACATCTGCTGCAATCACATTGACAGAATTGACCCCGAATATACCTGAAGCTAATCCACGTGCACGGTGCACAACTGTCGACATCTCCCTTACGGAACGACCATTGGAATGAGGTGACAGCGTGGGCTGCGCTGGCAGCAGCGGAGATGCACGCGAGCGGCGCGTGCGGCTTCTGCGAAGTGCGTGATGTACGCGGTGCTACGAAAATCCGGTGAGTCGTACCCCGTTTGTTTTGATAGTGGTACTAGTACAAACGTAGTACTATTACCTAATCTGTGGTGGTACTGAGTGTTCTCTCGTTAAGGAAGGTTTCGTGTATAGACTTTCGGGAGTGTGTTCAGTACAAACGCACGATTGACTTTTATAGGCAACGCTCACGTTTACTGTACAGAACAAATATTGAGTGAGGGTAGTATTGACGGGAATCATTCAGAATTTTTATTTTTTTGTTATGCCAAACGAGTACCTACGTTCCAACCTACGTACAACAATACGTGCCAACAATATTATGATCGGTTCAGATATTTTAAATCTAGGATTGACGGTATTCTTAAACGAGTCTGTCAATAACAAAACAGCTTGACTGTCGGTAAGGATGCGAATAGAGTAGTTAGTCCCTTACCCTTCTAGTAGTGATTGCATTAGCAGCCAAAATGATGCCTTGTAGTCCTTCAAAGTGCTCTTTCACGTGCTTTCGGATAGTTCCTTGTGGCACAGCGTCGTGATTCAACGGTAGATTTAAAAACTAGAGTTTTGGTTATACAAACCTAAACCAGGATAGAAAGTATTGAAACCCCTTTAAGCTTTTATAATATTGAGACTGACATTTTTACATGGAGTAAAAAAAAAAAAAAACCTTTATTAGCTTTCGTAGTATTGGGACTGATATTCTCATTGATCATAGGCCAAAGTTGTTGCCTATTTTTAATAGCTTTCGTGATGAATTTGTCGAGGGCATCCTTAATGCCCCGCTATCATATAGACCCTATGTAGGTATGAGTTTCGGGGACCCCAATAAAATATTTTGTTTACCAATTGTAAAAAAAAAAAAGAATAATAACAGGGTAGTATGCGGAGTGCAGTGATGAACGTCTTACGGCTGATGTGATGATGATACAGGATTCATGGGCTGGAGGCTGCGAATGTCATAAGCCCCGAAGCTTTCCCTTTTTGACGGCCTTATCATGCTGGTAAAGAAAAAGGATAGCATAGAACGCAAGTGTTGATAACCGTGAAAAAAAAAATGATAACAACATGCCTGAACGGAAATTGCTTCCTCTGATAGCTTGGAACATCGATTGACTTCATAGGTGGTCACTATTTAACCACGTCAGGCATAGCTAGTGGTTACATCAGGTGCATTCTTTACCTATTAAATCGAAATGACTGATTTTGTAACCTCTGTTCAAATACGTCCACGTGTCATTCGATCTACGTAATGCCCCCTTGTATTTGAACTTACGTTCATAAACGCTTTAGGCGCGTGGCAACGGTCAGGTGAATCTTAGCACGTTTAAACGTTGGTACTCTTAGTTAAGTGTCCTTTAAAATATGCTCACTTCCTTCGAGTATAGTAATGAGATTTCAATGTTACAAGTCCTTCCATGATGATCATTTGGCAGCAACCAAACTGTTGGGTTAACCGAGTTACGAAGTACAGCCTCCTGGAGTTGCTTCTAGGTACGAGTAAAGTAGCCTAACCTCTAAATGTCATGTTTGTCGATTACACACACAGGCTGTAATTTTATCTAAGTGAAGCACGACAACATACTAGTGATAATACGAAGAGTAACGCATCCTATTACAGGAGTTGTTAATCAGCTTGCTGCTGATGTGATAATAGACATGGGCCTCCCCCATGTTGGAGCGGTTTCACCAATTGTAAAAAAAAAAAAACAAAAAAAAAACGCAACGCTTGGCGGGCTGTTTGGCGGTACAGTATGAGCGTGAAGGACGATGTTGCTTGTCCTCAAATTTTTAGTCCCTTAGTCACTTCTTGTGAAACCCTTGGGAAGAGATGGGGTGGTGTATTGCTCTGAGGCAGCGCCACTGGCTGATTTCTAGACAAAAGCTTAGTTTCACAAGTTACCTAACTTTGTGTTGTTACAAATGGAGAAGCGTTACCTACCACTTTAGATATCAAATACCGTCAGTTATTGAGGACAGACTACGTTAAATGCCCGATAGTGACAGTATTATTGACTTGGACAGAATTGATGATGGAGAGACTGAACCTCGACCATCTACTAGTGCAGATTAAGGACTTTTGTACTTGACCGTGATTTTAACGTTCACTAGTTTGTATTTTGAACCTTAGACGTAAACAATTTTTCGCAACTGGATGACAATAGCCTCAGCCATTCGTAGACGTAGGCGTAAAACACCGAGTTGATTTTCTCGTTGCTGTGCGGCCACAACTGTGTGTGGCGTGCGTTTGGCTCGCAGGCGTATCACCGGGGAGGTGATGTTGGCAATGACCAGAAAGAGGTGATGTTTGAGATCGCCGCATGGAAGCGATAGTGTGGTTGGACACCGGAGGGAGGTGGTCCAAGAGTCGCCAGGTAGGGTGACTGTGTGTTTGGGCGGGCACCGGATGGAGGTGTCTGAGAGTCGCCAGGTTGGGTGACTGTTGTTTGTTTGGGCACCGGATGGAGGTGGCCCAGAGTTGCCAAGATGGGTGACTGTTGTGGTGATACAAAATAAGGAGCGTAACCAAACCAAGTTAGATCCCAAATACCGAGGGCCGTTCAGGGTCGTAGAGGTCTTAGAAGGTGACAGATACAAATTACAAGCTTTGAATTTGAGACGAAGTTACAAGTATGCCCATGACCGTTTACGTAGTATGTCCGAAGGTTATTTGCCTCCGGATGTTGACGATGAATCTGGTGCAGAGGCGTCTACCTTTCAATGTTAATTGTATTGACAGATCGTAACTCAATCAATTGTGTACAGTTGTAATTTTTTTCTTTATCGTTTATTTTTGTGTGTAGTACTGAAGTATTCCGACATGTTTCAGCGGTAAATGAAGAAAGCTGAATGGCGCTATATGTTTGCATGAATTGGCTGCTGCTTGTTTTGTCAGACTCGTTCTGTCATGATGTGTAGCAGGTACATTCGTGTTTTTGTAAAAAAGAAGTATCCCGTTTACCGGCTAAAACTGTTGATGGTATTCCGTCGCCTGTATAGGTGATGATGGTATTCCGTCGCCAGTATTGGTGATGATGGTGTTCCATTGCCTGGATTGGTGATGATGGTATTCCGTCGCCTGTATTGGTGATGATGGTGTTCCATTGCCTGTATTGGTGATGATGGTGTTCCACTGCCTAGATTGGTGGTGATGGTGTTCCGTCACCTGGACTGGTGATGATGACTGATTGGTATTCCGTCGCTTGGCGTTAGTGATGATGATTCTTTGTGGTGTCCCGCCACCCGGATGTGGTGATGTTTAGTTCTGGTGTTCCGTCGCTTGTGATTTGCGATGATGATTATGTTCCGTTCTATGTGCCCCTAAAAGTTGTAAATGGTTGTAAGGTTTCAAGCCTTGCAGCTGTGATTTACCTTGGAGACCTAAACTGATTTGAGATTGTTTGAGTTACGATGCTAATGCTGAGGTTTATTTAGTTTACGAGAGTGAAATTATTTTGGTTTTTTTGAGACTGTTAAAATATGTCATTACCATGATTGTAGTCTTGAATTAAAGCTTCACATTATTAGTGTTGCTTTTATTCCTTGAGCTGTGGACCTTCCTAATGAAGGTCAGGATTGGCCGAACGAAATGGAATCTACTGGTTACCCTTTTCTTTTTCAGGTTAGTCACCCGAGGACGTGTGACTCGCAGGATGGCCGTGTCGGAGGGTCATTGAAAACGCGACCAATACCAGTTCGAGATAAGTTTACATAGTTACACTTTGTTTGGATCAAACGTCAGGTATTAGTACCTGGGTGAAACCGGTGGTGGCGTGACGATCGCTTGTACTCGTGAGACGATCGTTTGTGGTAGCAAAGATGATGTATTAACGGAAGGCTGTTTGTGCTGCCACACTGAGTTGAGAATTTATTAGATCTGTGGAGAAGCCAGATTAGCTGGACGTCAGTCTCGGAGCGGACACTTTTTGACGGAGCGTCGAGCAGAACACATGCAGTGGTGATCTGTGAGAAAAATGGACGTGTCACGCCATCGCTGTGATCACCGCGTTTGCATCCATTGTTATCCAAGGCATCCTGTACAATTTCGATTACCAAATGATCAAGACTATTGAAGAAGGACCTCTGTGATATAGCTGCATTGTTATTTCGACACCTACAACCGAAATAGTTAAGGAGTGAACCACGAGGCCATCCATAACCTAACCATCACCCAGCACCTTCGACATATATATCATTTACCCCAAGATAAACATACCGGTGTTTCTAGCACATAAAAAGAGAGGGTGATTTTTTTTTCGGTGACGTACCGTATCGTGTGGGGTATCTTTAAATGGATTTTCAAAACTACTGAAGGTTTACCAGAAGCATTTTTCGGTCATTCGGGGATCTATTTACGAAATACTAAGCTATTTAAAGACATTTTTTAAAAATGTGAATAGTAGGATATATAATCAATTTAAAAGAAAAACTATTATGGCTAAGTAGGCTTTTAGAGTAATAGTCGTCCAACTTAAGAAGTGCAGTTGAATTTATACAAAGTTCACAGATTTTAAATACAAAATATTATATTACCAAGTGTAAAAATAATTCTGCACACACATTTATTTTTTGAAAAGACTACGAAACCCTACTTTACGCGAGTGAGACTCACACTTGGCCGTTATTTTTGTTAAATAAGCTAACTATCCATACTCGTGGGTTCCTTCGAAAAAGTAGTTGAAAATTACGGGTGTAAACTATGAAGTAACTAATACATAACATTTTAATTTACTGTTCATAACAGAAAACCGCGCATCACAAGGCTTCCGTTTAATCTTGAAGATTATTAGCATACCGTTTCGTAGCTGCTCACCGTAACTCGACTAACACTATTACATAACCGTGGCTCACATACTGCTGCGGTTACACGCTCCTCCACCAGAAACTGGTATTTAACTCTGTCAGAACTGTGTGCCTTGTTTGCAGCGAGACTTTGTTACTGGTTACCGCTCACCAAGTTTGTGTGACTCCTGCCAGCTTAATGCCAAACTGTTATCTTAGCCCTTAGAGTTCCTATAATAAATGCAGCCGTTATTTAGAATCCGCCGGTTTGCAAAACAGCGGCGTTTTATAAACTAGCTACTGAGTAAAAAAACTCCGCTAAAAGCGGTGTTTTTTGTTTTATTCACAATTGGTAAGCCCTTGGCATCATCTCACCTTAAGGTAAATGACGATTATGCCGAACATGGAAGTGGGTTTACCAAGATTCCCCAACGCAATGGAGAACTGGCTATATTATCTTCATGCCGGAATACATCAATGCTTTTAAAACTGATGTTTGGCGGCAAGACTTAGATAAGATGGTGGCAGCTAGCCAGGCGGGCTTAGAAAATGGCCTACCACCAACCAAACCAAGTCTTACAAGTTGACCGGTGTGAAGCGGATGGACTTACCGTTACGCCACGGAGGTGGTCGAAATTATTTTTTTCTTTTTTCTTTTGCGAAGCGTTCTGATACCCGAGGGGGATTGCCTCTTTGACTGTCAAGCCCAACATCGCCCGCTTCGCTCGCTTTATTATTTACTCAGTAGTTTTTACACAAAGGCACCTTGTAAAATGCGGCTTACTTTATTTCAGCCGAATGGCAATCCGGCTGAACGTGATGTCACCGCATTAAAAAACGCCGCCGTTTTTCAGTTAGACGTTATTTAGCGCGCCTTTTTACAAAACGGCGGATTCTACAATACGGCTTGTACATATCTATATAGATGCAATGGTTCGACGGAAAAGTTCAGTTAAGTAACCGATTCAAGGACGTAGCTTGTAGCTGAAAAATTTAAACTGTATTAAAATTGCACTATACTTGTCTCACTCTCGCTACAGCAACCTATAAGACAAGTATGCCGTATTTAACCGCCTCTGTGGCGTAATGATCTAGTCCATTAACTTCGCATCAGGAGGTCGCGGGTTCAACTCCCGGCGGAGTCGAACTTTGTAAGACTCAGTTTGGTTGGTGGAAAGGCATTTTCCACGCCCGCCTGACTCATCATATCAGCCGAAGGAAGTCCACTGCTGGACATAGGCCTCCCCCAAGGATCTCCACGACGACCGGTTCTGCGCTGCCCGCATCCAGCGGCTTCCCGCGACCTTCACCAGGTCATCGGTCCACCGAGTGGGAGGCCTGCCTAACTACGCTTTCCGGTGCGTGGTCGCCACTCGAGAACTTTACTGCCCCAACGGCCATCTGTTCTACGAGCAATGTGCCCCGCCCACTGCCACTTAAGTTTAGTAATTCTGAGAGCTATGTCGGTTACTTTGGTTCTCTTACGGATCTCCTCGTTTCTGATTCGATCACGCAGAGAAACTCCGAGCATAGCACGCTCCATTGCCCTTTGGGTGACCATGAGCCTTCTTATGAGGCCCATAGTAAGCGACCATGTCTCAGTTCCGTACGTCATCACTGGCAACACACATTGGTCGAAGACCTTGGTCTTAAGACACTGCGGTATCTGGGACGTAAAGATATTGCGAAGCTTCCCGAACGCTGCCCAGTCGAGTTGAATTCGACGATTGATCTCTTTCTCGAAGTTGGACCTACCTAACTGGACTGTTTGTCCCAGGTATACATATTCGGTAACAACTTCGAGTGTAGAGCCTCCAACCTTCAGAGGAGTAGGTATGACACGGACGTTTGACATAATTTTCGTCTTGTCCATGTTCATTCTAAGACCCACTTGTTGAGAGGCTCTACTGAGGCCATCGAGCATTGTGCCTAAGTCGTCCATAGTCTCAGCCATGACCACGATATCGTCAGCGAATCGAAGGTGGGTGATAAACTCGCCGTTGATATTAATGCCGAGTCCACCCCAGTCCAAAAGCTTAAAAACATCTTCCAGGGCGGCGGTGAACAGTTTCGGAGATATAACATCTCCCTGTCTCACCCCTCGCTGCAGCTGGATAGGTTCCGAGTTTTGATCCTGGAGGTGAACCGACATGGAGGCGTTTACATACAAACACTTCAGCACTTCGATATATCGATAGTCAATTTGGCACCTCTGGAGAGACTGTAACACAGCCCAGGTTTCGACCGAATCGAAGGCTTTCACATAGTCCACGAACGCCAAGCATTGTGGCTGATTGTACTCTTCGGTCTTCTGTATAATCTGCCGCAGCGTATGTATGTGGTCTATGGTACTAAATCCTTTTCGGAAACCGGCTTGTTCGGGAGGCTGGAAGTCGTCAAACCTGCGTGCGAGACGATTCGTAATGACCCTCGAAAACAGTTTGTAGACATGGCTGAGAAATGAGATGGGTCTGTAGTTCTTCAGCAGGGTGTTGTCACCCTTTATGAAGAAAAGCACGACCACACTTCTGTGCCATGCCTTAGGCGTTTGTCCCTCAAGTATAACGGAATCAAATAATTTCTTGAGAGCTTTAAGTACCGGTAACTAGGTAGAAACCTGTATTTCAGGAGTTAATGACATTGAACAATGACATTAATGTTAACAACATTAACGTGTTATTAACTGAAGATTTAAAAAAATGGGTATTTCAATTTCCCTCTGGGGATACTGTAGAAATTATTGCCATTTTATAAAACTATGCTAATCTTTGGGGTAGACACAAAAGATCCCATTGGGTCGAATTGTCGCTGCAACTGCAGCCCCCACTTACAAAGATAAGAAAAACTATGCTTAGTATGTTACTTGATTATTACTAGCAAACAATAATCAACGAACCGTTTACAACCGTTTATTTATCCGGATCAAATTTCGCAATCGATTTTAAAGCGACTTTCAGGGGTCCAATTATACTGAAATCGGTAAAAAGCCGAATACCCGGTTAAATAGATCCTTTTCATGTATTTTTTTCTTTATATTTTTTTTACCTGCTTTGTCGGCGTGAATTATATGTATACCCTTGCCAAGTTAGAGCTTTCTAGTACTAATGGTTTCTGAGGTAAGCCATGGACAGACAGCAGGACAGAAGACATGACGAAACTATAAGGTTTCCTCGTTGACTAAGGAACCCTTTAATTTACTCCACTACAAAGTAGGCAAGTCGGTGACCAATTTTAGAAGACCAAAAATTCAAATTTCTAGCAAATGATTAAGAACCTAATAAAAACTGTCAATTTTAGACAAAATGAACATTTTTTTTTCTTTTTAGCCCTACCTTGATATCTTGCTGCGATGCTACGCCGCGTACTCATAAAGTGTAGTAAACACAGTTACAAAAAGTAGTTGCTTTTAATGTTGTATGGGACATAGTAGTAAAAATCAAACAAAAAAAATACAATTTTACATTAAAACAATGATTCGTTGATTATCTTCAATCAGTTTAGATATATACATTATACATACAATGAAAATCAAATTAAACTGAGATTTTCTAAGTCATAAAACTGATACAATAATACCAATAAAAATATTAACGACGAAAAATAAATCATAAACCCGTTAAAACGTAGCCTGCACTGTCACGGGTCTCCGCCGAACGATAGTTTACTTTATGACGTAATAAAATCCAAATTAGAACATGCCCTGACCTTTATCGGTCTATCAAAGAGGGGGGGACTCGTAACAATAACTTTACATGACCAAAATTTCGAATATGTGGACTCTATCACTATCACTATCACTATCACTATCACTATCACTATCGCCGTGGAATCTTCCGGAAAAACGCGTAATGGGACCATTACTAAGTTAAAGGACTTTTAGGGATAGTAAAGTAAATATGTTATTCGACTTCGCACTTAAATCGAATGGAGCCCTTATTTACGCAATTTTACGGCAACGCGTTTCTTTTCAGAATAATGAGATCTCGTAAAAATACTATTTTTTCGTAACAAAACTAAGTACGTTATCTTATAATGACAACTATCGATAAAATACTAGTGTTTTAAAACACCATTGTTCCAATACAAAACCAGTGTTACATAACAATACGAAAAATTTTACTCTGATTTCATTTATCAAGATCCATTCAGTCAGAAGGCGTGCACCACAGAGTACCTTATACATACTGAAAACAGAGTAGTCAATCTTTCGCAGAAGACAGCGCCCCTGGCGAACCATTACTAAACCATTATTATGCGGACAGCGATGGGGTGGAACTCCTTGCCTGCGTCTGTGTTTCCCGACTCTTACAATTTGGGGATCTTCAAGGCGAGAGTGAATAGGCATTATTTGAGTTTGCGTGTACCATCCTCGACTACATCGTCACTTACAATCAGGTGAGATATAGTCAAACGCACTCAAATCTATATATATAAAAGAAAGTCGTGTTAGTTACACTATTTATAACTCAAGAACGGCTGGACCAATTTTTATGATTTTTGTGTTTTTGCATTTGTTTTCGTCCGGAATAGAATAATAAGTATTAAAATATGATATTCATCAATAAAAAAACCTATTATAGATATCCATCAATAAAAAAATATATTATCAGTCAAAAAATAATTGCTTTTAGGGTATGGTAGGGTAGGTAGGGTAGGGTAGTGTAGTGTAGTGTAGTTAGGGTAGGACAGGGCAGTTTAGTGTAGGGTAGTGTAGGGTAGGGTAGGGTAGGGTAGAGTAGTGTAGTGTAGTGTAAGTTGGAACGAAGTTCGCCGGGACAGCTAGTTTTTAATAAAAAAAAACTTCATCATATCAGCGCTCATATACGTCCCCACCGAGGGGCTCTAGCCTACCCAGAATTAGGGCGATCGGGCCTTAGTCGACCACGCGGGCCCAGTGCGGGTTGGTTAGTTTAGGTTAGGTTTAGGTTATTACTAAACTTATATTGTCGATAAACATACCTACTCATAAAGTAATGAAAACTAATTTTAGAATTTGACTAGATTTGAACTCGCGCAGTCCGGCATGTATAATTGTTTAACTATACGCTCTAACTATTCTGCTATTTAGCAGATGATCCCGGTCGCGAAATTATCAATCACATTGCGCGGGCAAGTCAGGTTGCGTTAAATCAAGTTATTTAAAAATTTATGAAATCTTAAGACGATTGTTAAGCTGCGACTTTTCATACAAACGGCGTTAACGATTTTCACCTCTTAAATGTTAACCTATTAAAACCAAATTGATAGATTGTTAGTCAGAACCAAAGCTAGGCTTATACCTTTCGTTTCAGTGCTTGACTGTGCTTCAGGTCAATTAAAGTGCGTGATCAAACCAACCGTCGTCGATGAAGCGGTCGTGCGTCTTGCGTGGTACGGTGTACCTTAGCATCAGTAATGAACAGTTTATAACCAGCTTACAGTCGTCTTGTGATCACATCTAACAGTCGCCAGGCAGTTCGTTTCGTTTCAGAATTCAGATGACAGTTAGGGCCCGAAAAGAAATATAAATAAAAGTTACTGGGAAAATTATTTATTTATAATAAGTCATACAAACACAAAAAGTACACTTCCTAAAACACCTAAAACACCTTAAATAACCCGTCCCTCGTCATCCCTGCTGCAAAGGTGCCCATAACAAATTCAATGATCATAGTATTATTTTAAGCTATTGCATAGCTTTTATCGCGGGCTTTGAGTGCGGCGACCGAATCAAGAAATTCCGTAACGAAAAAACCTAACACCCCACACTCCGCCTACCATGTAGCTCGGCCGAGCGTGACGTAACGTTACCGCGTTCTAAAAAAACTTATAGTGCCATCTATTAGCGATTTGCGGTACTAATACTAAAAGGACTTAGTCAATTTTACTGGTTTAACTTTCTTAGTGTTAAAAGTTGATAAAAAATGCTATGCAATAGCTTTACCGGGACAGTCCCCGAGTGCCACACATCTTTTTTTATTTTTGTACAGTATTATTCCTTCTGGATAAAACTGAAATACCCAATTAACATGACAGTTGCATCAGGAGAAAAGCCGGCTGATGAACGGGCACTCGAAATGCCCCTTGTGACAAATGGCGCAGGCTAATGACTACCGTAGCTATGGATACTCACTTACATTAATCCCTACTTAATATTATAAATGCGAAAGTAACTCTGTCTGTCTGTTACGCTTTCCCGCAAAAACTACTGAACGGATTTGGCTGAAATTTGGTAGATAGACCTGTAGAAGGACCTGGATTAAGACATAGGCTACTTTTTACCACGCTCGCGAGCCGCTTGCGGCTCGCGCACTGCGCACCCTCGAAAAGTCATAGAAACGTGGTCCACGCGGGTGAAGCCGCGGGAAACAGCTAGTACTGTATAAGACACACTCGAACCACAGATGAGATACTAGTTACTTCGTAACTCGTACGAAGTTCCTAATATTTATAGATATCCTAAGTAGGTAAATACTGAATTTACTAGAAGTTTAAAAAAATTTTGAAAGTTGAGGTACAGTGTAAAACGTCACTCGATATAAAGATTCACTCTTTGAAACGTTAAAATTTTCTGGCTACAGTTGGTTTACTTTGTTACCTATTTCTCTCCGTATAACTAAAACTCTCAATAACGTCACAAAATGCTCGGTCCCTTGAGTGTCGCTATATAGAGTTTACGCTGTATTTCCATCACATGTATGACTGTAATATAATATTTATCCGTGAACATATTTTCTAGGACTGTCTTCAAGGGAAGCGGCCCGCCAGCGCGAATAAAAGTAGCCTATACGTTATTCCAGGTTGGAGATGATATCAATAATTATCGACCAATTTCAGTGTTGCCTGCAATTTCAAAAATTTTTGAAAAATTAATAAATAATAGACTAATAAAATACTTCGACACTTTTAATATATTATCCGAGTCCCAATACGGCTTCAGAAAAGGAAAATCTACTGAGGATGCTGTGGCTGCTTTAAGTTTTGTAATTGTCGATAATCTAGATAAAGGAAGAAAGTGCGCCACAGTATTTTTAGACCTAAAAAAAACATTTGATACCGTCTCTGTCCCGACCCTCATGAAGAAACTAGAAGCATATGGTATCAGGGGTACCCCACTAGCACTCATACAGGATTATCTCTCCGATAGAAAACAGGAAGTTAAGGTGGATCAAAATATTAGTTCTGAAAAGGTTATAGAATTTGGTGTACCTCAAGGCAGCGTATTAGGGCCAACATTGTTTCTTGCATATATAAATGATCTCTGTAATTTAAAACTAAATAATGCACATATATTTGCTTACGCCGATGATACAGCGGTAGTCTTCGAAGGGACTTCTTGGGGCAGTCTTCGTATAGAAGCCGAAAAAAGTATGAAAACTATTGCTAATTGGCTTAGCAAAAATCTGCTAACCCTAAACTCAAATAAAACTCATTACATTTGTTTCACTCTAAATAAACGTACCCAACCTAGTAACGATTTTAATCTAATAATTCATAAATGTAACGGAAATCTGCAATCTTGTATATGTCCTGTAATAGAAAAGGTGTCAAACACCAAATATCTTGGAGTCATGGTAGATCAAAGACTGTCCTGGCATAATCAAATAGATCAAATTTCAAATAGAGTAAGGAAACTGTCATGGATCTTTAAAACTTTAAGGCATGTTATCCCTGCCACTAAAAATAATGAAAGCTCTACAACTGCAACAAAACCCAAAGCTAACTTACTAAATACTCTGTATATTGTATTAGTGCAATCAGTTTTCACCTACTGTCTCACTATCTGGGGTGGTGCCAGTAAAATAAAATTTCTGGAATTGGAAAGATCACAGAGATTATTGTTGAAAGTAATGCATTTTAAGCATAGAAGATTTCCAACTGATGAATTATTTACCTTATGTAAAGTGCTTTATATTAGAAAACTGTTCATCTTACAGATAATTTCAAAAAACATAGAAGTTTAGGCTATGACCCTAACATACTAAACAAAAGACGAAATGATATCGTAGCATCCTCTAAATTAACAAAAACATATTTTGCACAGCATCAATATAATTATTTATCATCGTATTTATATAATAAAATAAATAGTAAGACTAATATATATCCCTTAAATATGTACGATTGTAAAGATACTATAGTTAAATGGCTCAATACTCTTCATTATGAATAAGTAAAAACCCCCTTAAACACACAGCCTAAGATATACGAACACACACTTCTTAAACATACACACTGTACATACAAACATAATATAATTGCACACACATACAAAAACCTACACGCACAACACACACACACACACCACACACACACCACACACACACACACACTTCACACACACCACACACACACACACACGCACACACAAATTCACACACACTCAACCACATGCACACATAAATACTTCGCGCGCGTGCTTATTAATACGTAGCGCATATATTTGTAAAGTATTGTTGTTTTTAATTATTTTAATTTTTTATACTGTATCTTTGTGTTGTTTATTAGTTATGGAAGCGCGGATTCTTCTGGCACAAGTATTCTTATACTTAAAAGAAGTCTCCTGCAACATGTATTATTTTTCACAATGAGATACCGCAATAAGCTTTTTTTTCATTTTTTTTTTCATTTTTTTTAAGGTTCTTATCTGTCTACCTACCAAATTTCAGCCAGATACGTTCAGTAGTTTTTGCATTAAAGAATAGGAATCATCCATACATACAAACTTTTACATTTATAATATTAGTAGGATATACTAATATCCTATGTCCAGCAGTGGAAGTCCTTTAGCTAATATGATGATGATGTTACTAACGTAGTTCCTTATCGCAGCACCTCAGACACTTATTGGCAAATAATTTGCAAGATTTCAACCGTCGCGAAACTTTTGACGTCATCGGGTGCCTTAGGATAGACTTTTTCAGTTACCCTCACACAGCTGTAGTGGTCTAGCACAAGAAGGCTCTGCTCGGGACGATAGAGTGTCGGGCTCGGATCTTTAGTGGTAGCCAATTTTTCTGGATTTTTACAGATATAATATTAGTGCAGTATAGATGTGCGGCTTACGCGTCAGTTATTTTAAATAAAGGCTTATACCGCCAGCGATTAACTTTGTAACCAATTTTTACTTCAATTAAGGATAAAAAATGTTTTGTAATTTACAGGATATGAGGAGTGATTTTTGTTTCCTCGAATTCTATTTTAATTCATAGAATTAAAGAAAAACATATCCTAATGCACCCTTTTTTTCTAGCTGTAACCATAGAACTGCTGCAATTTTAATCGAAACATTGTGATAGTTTATAAACTTCTTAACAAAACCATGTAAAATAATTTTGCTTTCTTACTTTTTGGAAATTATTCCTATTTTATTTATAATGAAATAAAAACCACAATTTTCGCACGATTCGTTCGCAGCGATTGACGTACCTAACAATCACGTTGCAGTACAAGCTGACAAGAACTTTATTTCCAAGGTATTTCGTACGATATTTGTAACATCGTGGATCGAGTTGCAAATTTTAGGGACAGAGGAGCCTTAAACTATATTATAAAGTGTAGGGAACTTCGTTCCAAGCGGGCGTCCCGTAGCACTTCACGAGATTCTCATTGCATTGCATTCCGTAAACTTACAGCTACGTACATAAAGAAGAGTAACACAAGTGTAATCGAAAAGCCAGTAACAATTGTTCGCACATAAAAATAACCGCCTCCGTGGCGTAATGGTTAGTCCTAACAGGGTTCCGTGCACCTAAAGGATGACTAACGGGACCTTATTATTAGGTACCAAGCCGCCGCCGCCGCCGCTGTCTGTCTGTTTATCAGTCTATCAGTGGACTGTGTTTCATGAACCGGAATAGCTAGACAGTTGGAATTTTCACACAATGTGTAGATATTTCTATTGCCACTATAACAAAAAACACTAAAAATAAGCAAGGTTTTCATACAAAAAAACCTGATTTTGAAGTACAACTTCTTTACGCACGCTTGACTTAGGGAGTAAGCTGGTGAATACGTTACGCGAACAGTGATTAGAGCGTTACGAAAAGTGTGATCGGGTGAGGCGAACGGTATGCTAGACTTGAGGAGTAAGCTGGTGAATGCGTTACACGAACGTTGATTAAGTTTTACTTCAGTCGTGTGGTCTTTAGACACTTTTGCTTTAGCACACTCGTTTTTTTAGGTCTTTAGAATTACTCGTATATTCGATTTAGCTTTATCGTAAAAATGGTTATACATGCAAGCCTGAAACTTGGTGTGATTATAGTACTAATACTCAAGTAAAATAACGAATAATTAAAATCGGCAAAGTGTGAGTCGTACTCGCGCTAAGGAGTACGAACTGAATAACAAAAAATCATATCTTGTCGCTCGCGTTGATGTCTTTTACTTGTAATGTGAATAGGTATTATCGTTATTATACTATGTAGTTGTGTGGACAGGTATGGTGTTACGGAACCCTCGGAGCGCTAGTCCAACTCGTACTTGGCCGGTTTTTTGTTACGCCTGTGCTCACATGTACTAGAATGGCAGTCCCGCAGTTTTGGTGCTAAATTGTGGAGCCACTCTTAAGCGCAGCTAGCGCACATCCCATTGACCTTCGACTTATGAACTTTATGAGGCATTGCTTAAAACACAACTTATTATCGCGAAATCAAACTACTACTCTTAGTGTCTTCTATGTATCTCCGAGTGAAACCGATGATTTCTTCATCTGCGCAGTATTCTGCTACCCAGGAGGAGAGATTCTCGCTTCGCGAGGCTCTTAGTTAAGTTACCTAGCATCACACTCGTGTAAACTTAGTTATTTAAATTCTTTTGTTGTTATTTGTTTGATTCGTCTTTTTATTAACTTATTTTCTCTCTCTGTTTTTTTTCCCGTATAATTTGTTAGTTTTTTTAATATGCATAATGTACTAGTATCTATGTGTGTGTGTTAGCAGTGACAAATTAACGTGTTATCTATGTACCTACCTATGTACCTTGGTCTACTAGGCCACACGCGTACTCTAGTGTATGAGTAAGTGCTACCTGAAATAATAATAATAAACACAATGAACTTGCACATTTTTTTTACAAAATCGCAATTCACAGTTCATGAGTGGCGAGTCAAGAGAGAGGTGCAAGTGCGGAATATTCTCAGTAAAATCTGTAAAATTGTTTGAGAGGGAAATTGTATAGAACTGGTCACACCCCGGACACTGCATATAACGGTCGTGAAATGACATTTCTAAAAACAAATGACGACTCAAACAAAATCACAGCGAAGTCCTATACGAGTACGTTCGAGAACCAAAGTATATATTTATATATATTAGTACTAAAATACATTATGAAAACTCCCTGCCACTCTCTAGACTCCAACCTCACCCCCTCGTCACCCAGATTGACACAGATTGGTTGTAGTTTGGTTCTCGGGGTGTGCTATAATCAATCTGTATCAATATGGGTGACGAGGAGGTGAGTTTGCAATCTACAGAGCGGCAGGGAGTGTCCATAGTGTATGTTAGTACTAATATAGATACTTTGACCTGGTCGACCTCAGGTGAGATAATGCCAAGGGCTTACCAATGTAAATAAAAAATTAAGACTCGTTTCAAAGACAAGCGACTTCTAAATAAGTGCATAAGAGCAATATCCACAAGACGTGGTTTTTGCATAGTATTATATTAATTTTGAGAGCGTCGGTGGCGTCCTGTCCAGGAGGTCGTGGTTTCAATCTTTCCAAGTACAAATGTGTTTTCGAATTTATATTGCATATGTGCGTTTATCCGACGCTCTTACCGGGAAGGAAAACATCGCGAGGAAACCTGTACACGACTGCGAAGAAACTCTAAGGTTGTGTATGAAGTCGAAAAATCCACACCCTGCACTGGGACCCGTTGTTGATTAGGCCCGAACTCCCCAATTTAGGTTAGGCTCGAGCCCCTCTGGGGACTCATATGGGCTGATATGATAAGTGCATACTGATGTAATGTAAAGCGGCAACCGTTTTGTTCCACGTGCCTTTGTAACTTTACATATTTTCTTATCTGTAGCAACTGCCCCGCACTCACCGCATTTCACCACTGTTCCTCGTTTATGACCCTCCGCCTTGAGCATCTGACTTAGTGGAGTTCGCAGCCAAAGTAGCCTAAGGTTACGTGCTCAAGGGTAGCCCACCATTTGCCTGGGGAGGACGGATCTATCGCCTTCAGCAGGTTTGTCGGTCCCCTGATTGGGGCATATACTAGTAGTGGTTTGTGGTTAATTGCAGAGGTTGGGCAATGTCTGTTGCTTTGGCAAGCACGTGACATCCAAGCGTCCTCCCTGCGTGCAACTAGTGTTGCTTGTATCCGGCTAAGTGACTACTTGGCAAAAGCAACACAGCGCACGTAACTTACCCTTTAAGCTGATCTGCTGGTTTGATTACTGGCGGGAAGGCATTTCTGGCGCTTATCTGGAAAATATGCAGACCTACAGTACCGCTCCGGGTGATCCAGCCACGCATGTGGAGTGAGACCTGTCGTACGATATGTGCCGTTCCTACAGCTCCGATACCACGGAACCAGCTTCTCTAATGTCTCGATTAGGCAGTATTGGGACACGCGTCTTGGCGGCAAGACCTACCGGGAATGGTCCCTACCTTCGTCTCACGGCGTTGGCCGGCATAGCGGCCCTCATATAGATGAGTGAATTCCGTAAAGTCGAGAAAATAAGCGCACTTAGTAGATTTACGAGAGAACATGTTCCGTGTGCAGTTATACTAACTTAAACACCATGTTTTGTTGATTAGATTACAGATAGCAGTTTGAAGCGGGCCACTAGGTACTGAGAGCTATGTTGATACCTATGGTTCTCCTACGGATCTCCTCTATTAGACCATATATTTAGAACTAGCTTTTTCCCGCGGCTCTTCCCGCGTGGACATCGTTTTTATGACTGTCTTTAAGGGTGACTAGTACATTATGTCATTTTCCACCTACTCAACCATCTCTGTGCAAAAAATCACAACAATAGAGTATTTTTTTAGTTCCCTCAGGAACTGCATCAGATTATGCTATATGTCCTTCCCCGTGAGACAGGCTACCTGCATGCCAAATTTTATAAAGATTGGTCAAGGCGTTGAAGCGTGAAAAGGTAACAAACAAACAAACACATTTTCACATTTCTAATATTAGTAAGGATATCCAAAAAGTATTAAATTACACTAATAATTAAAACACTAAATTACCCTGCTAAACTTCGTAGTTTAGCAGGTTAATTTAGTGATTTATACCCGTTTACATAAATAAAAACTTAGGATAATTTAAAGTGGAGCCTAATCTCACATCGGGAATGTTTGATCACGCGCTAAAAGCTTGTCATTTAATGGCTTACCCATAAGCCTTGGGCGGGCGGCCGGGCGGCCGGGTGAACTTTCCTAATCGCTCTATGTTTTGCTTTCATTGAACACATTCCAGTTTTAGACAAAATTGATTTCTCCTCTAAAAATTAAATTTCCGCCGCACTGCAGTGTTAAATATCCTCACTAATATTATAAATTGTAATTGTATTTATATTGATGTACAATAAATAGTTATTTGAGTTTGAGCTTGAGTTTAAATGTGAAAATGTGTTTTGTTTGTTAGCTTTTCACGCTTCAACGCCTTGACCAATCTTAATGAAATTTGGCATTTAGTCTGTGTCACGAGGAAGGACATATGCTACTTTTTATCTCGTGAAAATAGCATAGCCCGATGCAGTTCCTGAGGGAACTAAAAATATACTCTTTTTTTGGTTAATTTCTTTAACATCGCAACGGAACGATGGATTGTGTGATTTTTTGCACAGAGATGGTTGAGGGAAAGATGTGTGAGAAATGACATGATTTACTAATAAGCATATCCTGACATAGTTCCCGGGGGATCTGGAGAAAGTTCATGTTCACGATCGCGAGCTGCTTGCGGCTCGCGCACCGCGCACCCTCGAAGACAGTCATAAAAACGATGTCCACGCGTGCGAAGCCGCGGGCAAAAGCTAGTAATACATAAAATTGAGAGAACCAAACCAGATGCATAAAAACTGGCCAAGCGCAAGTCGGACTTGCGCACCGAGGGTTCCATACCAACACACATTAATTTTTACTGTGTATTTATAAAAAAAAAACTGATTGTAGGACAAACTTAATTTTATAGTTATAAATGTTCTGCTTTAATTACTTACGGTCACGGTCACTTTTCAAACTAAAATATTTTTTTTTATGTGATAAAACTACAAATTAACGAATTTTGTGCTTTACTTTGGCTGTGAGACCGTTCTTCTTGTCAAATTTCAAAATTCTAGGTCAACGAGAAGTACCTTATAGATTTTCGTTTACTCGCTAGTATCAAAATACGCAACATAAATGGTAATTTCTAAGGTTCCGTAGTCAACAAGAAACCCTTATAGTTTCGCCATGTCTGTCTCTATCTGTTCGTCTGTCCGCGGCTTATCTCAGAGACTATTTGTACCAGGAAGCTGCAATGTGGCATGAGTATTAATAGATTATAATTATTCTGATAAAGTGGTAGAATAAAATCTTTAAAAAAAATGGTACCTCCTCTACATGTAAAAAGGGGGTGAATTTTTTTTCGTTGATGTACCCCTATCTTGTGAGGTTTCGATAAATAGCTTCCAAAACTACTTTGGATAAAACCATTTTTCAATTTAGGGATCGAGTCGCAAAATATTAAGAAAAATCAAGTGATAACAGCACAACCGCTATTTCAGGACATCTGAAAAAAAAATTAAATAGTAGGACACAAAATCAATTTAGAAGGAAAACTATCACGGCTTGGAAGGCTTTCTTGGTTTAGGAGTAATAGTCGACCAACTTCAGATGTGCAGTTGGATTTCTAAGAAACTCGTACATTTTCCATACAAAATTTTCTATTACCAACTGGAAATATAATTTTGTTTTTTTATTTATACATTTATTCTTTGGAAAGACCGCGGAGCGTGAGTCCGACATGCACTCGGCTGGTTTTTTTATTGCGTTGACTTAGAAGCTTCATTTTTCACAGCTCCGAGAGACCATAATATACTTAAGTACTTGATATTAATTGCAACTTGATAACTCTACACATTGAGAAAGGGTCGTGACAGACAGACAGACAGATAAACAAAAAAGTTACATGCTATAAGGGTTCCTGTTTTTCTACACGGCACGGAACCCTAAAAAATAGGCAGATGTGTTTAGTAAAACTGGTTTGACAAACATATGTTTCACTAGCTTTTGCAAGCGGCTTCGCTCACGAGAACATAGTTTCTATGACTGTCTTCGAGAGTGCGCAGTGCGCGAGTCGCAAGCGGCTCGCAAACGTGGTAAAAGAAGCCTACATCACGGATGAGATACTAGTTACTTCGTCCTATATGTCAATCCTGGTTTAATATTAAGTAGGTTTTAAAGCATTCCTATAAAATCTGAACGCATAAATTATTTAACAAATTAATCAATGTCAGCAAGTCCTTTTTATAAGACATCGCCACCATTTACATAAAATCGACTCAAAAAATTCACAATCCCGAAACAAACGGCTCAATTAATAGCCGAGTGACTTTAACGGGCTTAGAAGGGGGGAATCCCAACACCCGGGATTATGCAGGATTAACAAGATGTTGGAGACAACATTATTGTATTAACTACCGTTGGTAAGACGATTAGGATACCCCCAAAACAGAGGCTGCCTGATATAATTAAACATCTCTGGCCGAAGGATTAATTTTATTTAGCGTTAAGTATTAGAGCAGGGGGAATGACAGGGTTGGGCAGACCTTCTTTGGGCTGTAGTCACCGCACAGTGGCGCATGGTGGCGCATGGTGGCGCCCTCATCAGTTTTATAATCATTACTTTCAATTTAAAAAAAATACAAATAGTAAGACGGTGTCACCGCAGAACATAAGAAAACCCGTTGTATAATAAACTTCCGGACACATCAATCAATACATTTTCATACAAAGAGAGGATCCAAACAGAAACAACTCTTTTTCAAAATTATTAATAGTAAGGAAAAACTTCAAACTGCAGCCGTCAGGTGAGATCCTTCGCTACAAATTTGAAGAAAAGCACAACATTCTGCAGAGCTCTGGGAACTAAGTGGTTTTCTAATAAAAAGAACGTTTTTTTTAGTAGGTACGGGTGGCAATTTACCGTAACCTCTGACATGTCTACTGAGTTCCCCAGTAACTGCAGAATGATATGCTTCTCGACAAATTTGTAGCCAGGGATCTAACCTAATGACTGCACTTTATGATTTCCTTACTTTTCTTGATTTACAAAAAAATATCATTGTTGTTTGAACTTTCTTATTGTACGAAAATTTACGAAATGTAAGAAAAATGAGGCGGTTCGATACATGTGTATGTGTCCGGAAGTGTATGTCGTTATCGTAAAAGCGGATGCCGAGAGGCGTGCTGCGCGCGCGCATCCCACTTATTTTGGACTTTTAATTCTATCAGTGTACTGTACAGGATATGATCTTGTACAGGAATGCAATGTCAATGTGTCAGTGAGTGTCCTAGAGGTGCTCCCAAATGAAACGCAATGCTCTTGTCAGATGGACCTCTAATTGAACACTGATTTAAAAATAATAAAATTATGCTAAGTTGTCGTGTGTCGATGCACTCTTAACTGGGTCGCGGGCAAAGTACACAGTACAAGCGCGACTGCATCCAAATCTTAACAAAATAATATAAAAATAAATTACATGTACGTATGTAATTCGTACAATCAGCCTAGCAGCCATCTTTGCATAAAGAGTCCATTTTTTACATATTCCTTCAACTTGGAGTAAGGTTTCATGAGTAGAATCCCCCCCCCCTCTGTTTAAGTTTTCGTGGGCGTTTTTATCCCAGATGCAAAACAAAGGGGTGTTATAAGTTTAACATATGTAGTCTGTCTGTAGCATCTTAGCGCTCAAACGGATGGACCGATTTTAGTTTAGTTTTTTTATTTGAAACCTAACTTCTCTCGATCAAATCACCTTTCAAACAGTTCTTAGCTACGATTTAAGAATATCTTTTCAGTCGTTTGAAGATCAGCAGCATTTATCTAGTTGATGAAGGGATTTGTGCAACGTCTACAGGTCTGATCGGTTTTAAATTTGGTATCCTGTTACTTCAATGTAATTGCAAGAACATGGCAAGCTTGACCTGATGCTGCAGCATTTTTTTTTATTCACATTTGGTAAGCCATTGGCATCATCTCATCTGATGATAAGTGATGATGATGCCGAAGATGAAAGCGGGCTTACTAAAGTTTCCCAACGCAATATGGAGCTGGCTATCCTATCTTCAAACTGGAACACATCAATCCTGTTAACATTGATGTTTGGCGGAAAGACTTAGACAAGATGGTGGTAGCTAGCCAGGCGGACTTAGAAAATGCTCTTCCACCAACTAAACCGAGTCTTACAAGGTTAGACTCTGCCGGTAATCGAACTCGCGACCTCCTGATGTGAAGCTAATAGACTGAATCATTACGCCACGGAGGTGGTCAAAAGCATACCTGGAACAAAATCTAAGATCTGGAATATGCAGGATACCCAACTCCTCACCAACTCACAGCAGAGATATTGTATTACGAATAGTCTCAATGATAGATAGATAGATAGATGGTTATCAGGAACTGCTGATGAAGCAGGAAAGAGAAATGTCGCGAGTTTTTTTTCAACCGACTTCAAAAAGGAGGAGGTTCTCAATTCGACTGTATGTTTTTTTTTGTATGTTGGTTACGCGATATCTTCGCCGATTGTGAAAAGATTTTCAAAATTCTTTTTTTATTCTAAAGAGTATACTCCCGAGGGGGTCCCATTGTCACCAAGTCAGGATCTGATGATGGGATCCCAGGGAAATCGAGAACAACCCTCAAATTTTATATGCAAATATTACGTGTTTTATGTATTTCCTAAAACTATTTAAGTTTTGGCGTCTGGTAATCATCATTTCATGTTAATGAGCTGACGAAGGAAAGTAAAACTCCATAACGATTAGGAGTTGGAGGATAATTCTTTAAATATTATACGTAGATACGTATGTACGTATAGACCGACAGTTGTATTCTTTTAGGTTATTCAGATGGGCTGATGATGGAAGACTAAACTCCTTAACTTTCATGCTGTTGAGATGATGGAAGCCACAGGAATCACATGAAAAATGTCACATGCATTATGATTTGATGGTTCCTGTTGGCGAGTGGGAGATTGGGTATAATTTCATTTCATTTCATTTATTTCATAGAAATACTGACATTACAGAAAAGTATCCAAATCGTCAATATCACATTAAAAAATCAAAATCAAGTACATAAATGGTAATCAAATTATAAATGTCATATTATCATATTTTATGTCATAATGTTGTTAAATAGATAGCATTACCACTAAAAATAAATAAAATTAAATAAAAGGTTAAAAAACTTAAAAACCGACTTCAAAATGAAATTCACTGAAAAGTATGAAATAATATTATCATTCTTAGATACACGACATTAACCAACAATAACGAAATCAAAGGTGGGTACGAATTAAATTAGGGGCCTAAAATTTTTTTTGAGGTCGGTGTCAGCAATGCCATCGAATCTAAAACATTTTATACTCAAAAACAAATTTAGGCCCCTTATTTAATTCGTACCCACCTTTGATTTCGTTATTGTTGGTTAATGTCGTGTATCTAAGTATAATAATATTATTTCATACTTTTGAGTGAATTTCATTTTGAAGTCGGTTTTTAAGTTTTTTAAACTTTTATTTTATTAAATTTAGAGTTAATTCACTCTGTATGTATAAGCCTAAGTTTACCACCTCCCTTATTTTGTGTATTTTCGTCCTAATACGGATAACGTTAATGGATGGTCCTGACCTGAGTTTTATGATGGTAGATGGACCTAAAGATAACAAGATTAATACTTTAATTATTTTCACATCTCTACGTAGCTCAAACTAAAATGGTTCCGCTCACTATTACAAAGTATTAACGTCGAGCGTATGTGTGAAAGGCAGTGAATTTATTAAATACTCGCTTTTGCCCGCGGCTACACCCGCGTGGGCATAGTTTCAATGACTATTCGACGGTGTGTGGAAATGAGTGTTCTCCAGATTCCAAGCGAACTATGGCGGGGTATGCTGTGTCACTTTCCACCCTCAAAACGATCTCTTTTCTCTCTTTATCACGTCAATCCTTCACTTCATTGCGACGTGAAAGAAATATACAAAACAAATTGTAAAGCCACGCTGTGCACACTGCAACGCACCGTGCCTTTCTCGTTGCGAACTTCTTCGTAATGAACTCTTTTTTTTGTGCTCAGAAATATAGGTAACTTTTTAAAGGATTAAGATTAAAAAAGGTTGAGGTTAAGTTTGAGGTTGACTGGAAGAGATCCCTCTAAGGGATAAGTCCGCCTTTGTACTTAAGGTTTTTTTTTTATAACATTATTTTAAGATTTTGTACAATAAAGAGTTTACAAACAAACAAACAAACAAACAAAAAAGATAATTTGATTTTTTTCACGTATAGTGTAAAATTTTGTATTGGAAAGTGATTTAGATGTTGTTCTTGAGAAAAGACGATTGTTTTTAACCGACTTTAAAAAAAGGAGGAGGTTTCTCAATTATTATTTTTTTATGTGTGTTCGCGCATAACTTTGTCGTTTATGAACCGATTTTGATGATTCTTTTTTTGTTGGAAAGGAGATATCCCAAGGGTGGTACCATGATAAGGAAACCAGGATCTGATCATGGCATCCCAGAGAAATCGAGGGGAACCTTCAAAATTCTTAGTGGCGACTTGTGCGTTTGAAGTCGGTTTTTTTTTGTTTAAATTTATTTGGTGGATAGCACCACTACCACCTGATTTCACCAGAGCTACGGCCCGCAGCTAAGCGCTAGTAACGTCATGGATCCACCAACCGCTTTCCTTTGTAGATTCCTGCTAACGACGCATATATCGGATTGAAACTGAAAGGCCTTAGGGAATTTATCTGTGGATACAGAGAATAGGCAGGGTATTAAGTAAATTACCTGTGGATCCATAGGATAGGCAGAATATTAAGGAAATTACCTGTGGGTGGATCGATAAGATAGGCAGGGTATTAGGGAAATTACCTGTGGATCCATAAAATAGGCAGGGTATTACGGAAAATACCTGTGTATCCATAGCATAGGCAGTATATTAGGGAAATTACCTGTGGATCCATAAAATAGGCAGTATATTAGGGAAATAACCTTTGGATCCATAAAATAGGCAGGGTATTAGGGATATTGCCTGTGGATCCATAGGATAGGCAGGGTGATTTAGTACAGCGACGCAGGTTATTTAATATTTTCTATTTCAAACATCGATATGTGTCTACTCAATTTATTTGCCATGTTTGGATTCAATTCGGCATAGAGTTTTTGTTTTATAGCAGAACTATACGTTTGTACGGAAACTCGAGCCTCCTGGAGACCAATAAGGAGGACATATCTTTTTCAATAATAACTTAAAGTCATTACCCTTAACGTTTTCTTTGATTTCGTTGTGTAGCAATGATTAATTTTTTAGAGCTGTATGAGTGAGTGTTATGGAAGCAGCAGCAAAATGAAACGTAGAGTGAGAGTAATCCACATCTCTTACAGTTCAGTAAGTAACTTTTACTTTATTTTTTTGTTATCAAGCGACTTCCAAAAAGGAGGAGGTTCTCAATTCGTCTGTATGTTTTTTTTATGTGTGTTTCCTCATAACTTTTGACTGGGTGAACCTATTTTTATGATTCTTTTTATTTGAAAGCTTGTGCTTCCCGTGTGGTCCCATATAAATTTTATCAAAATCGGTTAGTACTTTATTAGAAAATTAACAAGAACCAAAAATAATATTGCAAAAATGTACTAAGTTGTTACGATGATGGAAGTCGGATTTTTAACGTGTTTAGCTTTTTATTTTACTGAAATCCTTTCTCGCGGAGCCTTCACCATTATGTCTTATATAATAGTCGGGCATACACTAATCAACAATAAACATTACACTTGCTCAGTAGCAAAAAATAAAGTTAGGTACATGCGATTTGACAGAAAAATATAATTAATTTTGGTTTGTATGAGAGGTATCTTACTCAGATTTTTTTCTGGAATAATGAAGTACCCAGTGCAGTAGGTCTTATTAAGTCCTAGTTCTTTTTTTTTCACAGTATCATATCATTAGTATCATATTTAAAAAAAAGGTAACAATCAGCTGGGATACGTTAGTACTAACGTAACTGGCTGGGATTTGTATGGGAGGTATCCTCTTACAAATATGTTGGTTCCGTAGTCAACAAGGAACCTTCATAGATTCGCCATGTCTGTCTGTCTGTCTGTTCGCAGCTCAGCTCAGAGGCTGTTACTATACTAGAAAACCATAATTTGGCATTGGTAACATATAAAATAGGTGTCCCCTACATTAGAGGGGGTAGTTCTTTTTGGTTGCTCTGTGGTATCGTTTGCCAAAACCATTTCTAGTTTCAGAGATCCGTTTGCGAAATATTAAGTTTTAAAGTGCTGATTTTTGTAAGAGTCAGCCCCCCCCCCCCCCTCTACCAGCTACACCCCGCTATTTCGGGACATCTGAAAAATTATCAATGTAAAATAAAACTTTCTCGGCTAAGTAGGCTTTCGTAGTTAAAGATTACTTAATAGTGTTCATTGTTCTATTACCAACAACAAAAATATTTTTTTTACACCATTGCCCCTTATCAAAAGCTTGTATAAAATGTATTTTTTTGGGTTATTAAAAGAAAAATGACAAACTGAACGCTACTTACCAATTCCTGCCAAAAAGTCTAAAACACAATAAAAGACCACATATTAGACCTCCATCTCAATGCTATACAACCTCCTTGCAGCACAAAAAACACTCGATATAAACTCCATGTTCAAAGAATATTTGACAGACAAACTCCTTGTGCACTCCTCGAGATTTGATTGTTCGACATTTTCGACGAGGAGTTTAGCATTAGAATAAAGTTTTGTGTTCCCTGCTGTCATTTCATTAGTAAATTGGCGCTATTTTGAATACTTTATGTTGTAGAAACACAAAGAAAATTACTCAATAGGTCCAATTTTAATGAGCGTTTTAAATAATTTAAACTTCCTTTTTTCTTCATCATTATCATCATATCAGCCGGAAAACGTCCACTTCTGGACGAAGTCCTCCCCCAAGGATTTCAATGACGACCGGTCCTGTGCTGCCCACATCCATCGGTTTCCCGCGATCTTCACCAGGTCGTCGGTCCACCGCGTGGGAGACCTGCCTAAGCTACGTTTTCCCGTTTTCCACGAGCTATGTGCCCGGCCCATTTCCACTTCAGTTTCCCATTTTCTTCATTAAATGTCTATTTTAGCTTAAATTTTCCTTTTTCGGAGTCATGGTATAAAGAATAGTATGCAACTCTTGAATAAAACGGATTTATATCGATGGCCTTGAGTCACTAGCGTCGCTCAGGATTCTAATACTCGAATCATCATGAATCACTCCCTACGGTCGTGATTCAGTCTTTAGAATCCTTCACTTGTATGTGATTCATCTATGGCCCTCGCTTTAAATCCGTCTTTTAATTACTAATTGCATAATATACTTTTTTATTATAATACATTATTTTTTTAACTACAGAAACCTACATCGCGCGAGTCCGACTCGCACCTGGCCGGTTATTGTAGGAATAACGATCTACCGCGTGCTGCAGGCCATGTAAAGTTGTGATAATTTACCGAGTTTTATCAAAATCCTTGGAGCTGTTAGAGATTTAAAATTAATATTAATTGATTTTTTACTATAATGACATCCCTTAAAAATTCTAGATAGGGTAAATTTGAAAAAATAATGGCTGGAGATATAAAATGTATATTGCTCTAACTCAAATTTTACCCATGTCCGTCCAGTAGCTTGGAAAATAAAGTACCGTATAGACGTGTAGACACACAGACACTCACACACACACACACAAATTTTTAATTTTTGTTTTCTAAGTCTCTATTAGTGTAAGACAATCGATCAAAATCTTAATTTCGCCGTTTTTGCACATCACATTAATAGGTACCTTCTTCACTCATTCATCACTCGAAAGTAAAAAGAGAGTTGACAAAAAGCTATCCCACGGGAACCACTGAAGAAATCGAGATAAAAGATAGCCTATGCCCTTCTCCATGCCACAGGCTACGTGAATACCAAATTTCGTCAAGAATGCGTTGAAACAGAAGAGGTAACACACCAGCCTACTTTAATATTTATAATGCTAGTAAGGATAATTAAGGAAACACAAAGTACAACTAAAAATCAATAGATAACGTACGAATACGTTCTCTAAAGCTAAATGTTTCAAAGGAACACAAAAAATATATTTGCGAAGCTGTCAAAACTTAAGACTGATTATAATAATTTTACATTAAAAACCTGAATCTAAAAGAGTCAGTCTATTAGCAAGTATAAAAAGGCGAGCAGATAGCCCAGCAGTCAGCCGTGCTAGTAAAAAAAGCTAAAGGTGTGTTTCCAGTGTAATTTTTGTTTGGGCAGAAAGCTATTTTAAACAGCCATGTATATGTCGGAGCGTCATTGAGAACGCGACCAATACCAGTTCGAGAAACGTTTACACAGATCGTTACTTTTTATTTGGATCAAACGTCAGGTGAAACCGGCGGTGACGTGACAATCGCTTGTACTGATCGTATGTGGTAGCAAAGATGATCTTATCGGTAGTCTGTTTGTGATTGAGGTGGCAACACTGAGTTGAGAGGCCATATTAGCTGGCCGTCAGTCTTGGGGCAGACATACACTTTTTGACGGAGCGTCGAGCAGGACGGACGTGTCACGCTATCGCTGGGATCACCACGTTTGCATCCATTGTTATCCAAGGCATCCTGTACAAATTCTATTGCCGAATGGTCAAGACTTTTGAAGGAGGACCTTTGAGATATAGCTGCATTGTTATTTCGACCCCGCGACCGAAATAGTTAAGGACTGAACCACAAGGCCATCCATAACCTAAGCACCCCTCCGACATAAATGATCCTTTTAATTTTATAAAAAACAGGATACAAAGAATCTAAGCCGTAGTCTTGTAACCTCTAAGGGGGAAAATTAATTCTAAAATAAAAGATTTAAATTTGGATTCAAAGAAATGTGCTTTTTATTGTCTACAAAAAAAAGGTATTGTAACAGGCTGTAGATATGACAGTATGAATAGAGGTTATGAATTAAGAGATGTGAAAGAAAGCTGGTCTGTGGGTCTAAATTAATGTAGCTACCTTATTGTACTTACTTAGTAATGTATTAGCTAGCTATTCCTATATAGGTTAGGTTAATTTTACAAACAAAAAAAATCTTATGCTTAAAAGATAGCTTAAGACAGGAAGTAGAGGTAGTGTCTTACAGAGTCATAGGAGATATTAGATACAACAGTTATGTAGCTGGAGAGGCCAGCAGATACAAGTTTGGTTTGCAAAACTGACACAAAGTATTAAGGATTCAGCACCGTCAGGCAAAGGCTAGATAAGTGGTGTGATGCATACAAGCTTAAGGTTGTTCTGGAGAATAAGTAAAGAGCGGGCGCCAGGTGTTCGTGCACACAGGTGCAGACACCAAAAAAAATATTTAGAACACAAAAGAAATATAATGGAGTACACCTTTCTTAGGCTCGCGTCTTCCGGAGTGGAACGCTCGGTGGTGGTCTGGCCGAAGGGCGAAGATGTGGCAGTCTGCGAGGCAGCGAGGTCCACGTGGCGGTCTGGCACAGTAGGCGTACTCCAAGGATGGCACACACGAGCCGGGTGACAACGTGTCGAGGTTTTAACTATTTAAAAATAGAGAAATAACGCTATAGACTTGCACGTGTGTAAGGGAGGAATTTAGATTTGGAAACAGGTGGTTTTATTGTACTTACATGTAGAAAAGTCGAGGATTATCAGGAACAGATAAGTATGAAGATTCACTTTTGCACAAAAGATGGTTGACAGGGCGAGTCACTGGATTCCGTAAGCAGTCGCGAGTGCGCTGTGAGTATGGAGTAGGTAGCTAGTTTCCTCTCTCAAGGTTAGCAGGTAAAAGGCCAAGTGAGGCTTCCTGCTTCTATTTAAATGGTTACTCGTAGAATTCTCTAGAGAATTCACTATGTAAAAAAAAGGGAAATGGAACGGTCCTGTGACGGTAGTGACTGGTTTCTGGAACGTTCCTTGGGGATGTTTTATTTGGTGAGATAAGAATTTAGTTTAAGGTTTAAGGATGTAAGAGGAAGTGACGAAATGATAAATCTTTTGTTATATTAAATTATTTGATTTTTTAGACTAAAAGTTTTGTATGTTTATGAAGGAGTGAGCGCAAGGAATACTGAGTGCAATGAAGCGTAATTTATTTTAAGTGATTGGAGTCGAGTCGATTTGAGATACTTGGTGTACGGGGATTTGCATATTCTGTAGAAGTGTAAGTTGTGTTTTGTGTTAGTAAGAAAATAAAGATATTGTTTATATTTTTGAAAAATAGATTAATTGTAAATTTATTTAATTAGGATTGGCAGTGAGATAAGTGCAATGATAGTTATTATGTTTCAAGATTTGACTAGGAGGAGTTAAAGCGTTGAGTTCTTGGCTAATTTGATTTAAAAATGTAGCGATGTTATTTTGCATCGTTACAGTCTCTTACCTCTGTATCTAAAACATCAAATACATGTAGCCATTGCATATTACAAGCTTTTATTTAGTTTCACCTGTCCCGGTGTCTGTAATGAAATCTTGCAAGTTAAATTTGACCCACTTCCCGGTTTCGTTACATGTTTTTGTTTATCAATTTCCTCTGTTACTATTATTGTGTAAGTACGTTTCGTTTTGTGATGTTTTGTGTAGTGTATCATCTTCATCATATCAGCCGAAATACGTCCACTGCTGGAGAAAGTCCTCCCCCAAGAATTTCCACAACGACCGGTCCTGCGCTGCCCTCATCCAGCGGCTTCCCGCGACATAGCTCGTAGAACAGATAGCCGTTGGGGAAGTAAAGTTCTCGAGGGGTGACCGCGCACCGGAAGACGTGGTGTAGGTAGGCCTCCCATTCGGTAGACCGACGACCGGGTTATTGCTATTGGGTTTTCCGAAAATTAAAAAAAATACCATTTATATAACTATTGTGTGAATACTTTAGAACTTTTGACTGTCTGACCGACAGTTGCACAAACTTTTTTGTTTATCTTGTTTTTAAACATAATGTTTATGATTGAAACTGATTTAGTATAAAAAAATAAAAAATATAAGATTTTGACACCCCATAAAATAACGACGTTATTTAGTGCAAAAAATATGATATATGTTTTTGCCAACCCTACGATGCAAAAAAATAGTTTTCTCATTTTCTGTATCTGAACGTTGGATTGATGGACCTAAACGGAGGCGCGCCCTATGTAGGTGAAAAGAAAAGCCCTTTTGAATGTTTCAGTGCCTATGCTCAGTTTGTTTACTAGAAATTTAAATCGACCGTTAGTATTGTATCCTTCATTGAATATTCTTGACTTCTAGCCAGGTATGAGGTTTCTCCTTGGAATGTTATTTTTGAGCCAAGAAATGCAAATTGATTGGCTTGAGGCTTCTTAGTTTGTTATGATTTGAAGTATGGAGATTTCCTTGCTTCTATAATAGGGTCGAGTTTGTACACCCAGGTGTTAAAGTCTTATAACAGTAAAAAGTTTAAAAACTTCAACCGGCTAGCAGCAAAACGCTCTTATTATCACCTGTCAATCCTATCCTATCCTAATCATAATAAAAACTTAAAAGTTTGTATGTATGGATGTTTGTTACTCTTTCACGCATAAACTACTTAACATATCTGGCTGAAATTTGGTAGGAAGAGAGATTAGGACCTTGATTAACTTATAGGCTACCTTTTTCCACGCTGCAGCTCGCGCACTGCGCACCCTCGAAGATAGTCATAGAAACTATGTTCAAGCGAGCGAAGCCGCTGGCAAAATCTAATTATTCCGTAATTTAAGATAAATTAATATTTAAATCTCCCACTTTGCCATTTTAAAACAACTGAACAAGTGGTTCTGTGAGCTGGATCGTAATGGCTGAAATACGATATTTTTTTACGTTTTCAACCCTCATGGCTTCGCCGCCGTTTGAGAGATTTCCAAAAACTGAACAGAAAAAGAATTCCATATGTTCATCGAACCTGCTCACAAAATGTCAGTTGTGACCTGTAGAGGAGAAGAGTGGGACATCCACCGGACAGACATACGATATCACTTTTGCCCAAGCAGAAATGGAGAAGTTTCTCTCGCGGTTCGCGCTCGTTCGGTCAAAAGCTCGCTTACCTTAGTAAGATAAGTATTATAATCTTTGATATGACCAAAGGTAGAATTTTCGATAACAGTAAATACTTTTTTCACGTCACTGCATGACAAAGAGAGGAATAAATAAAGAAACTCCTTGGTTGGGCGCATAGATATAAACTCCTGAGTCACAAAAACATATCTTTTTGTTTAGTCAGGTCTAAAATCTTCTTTCACCTAGTTTACAGTGACAGGCGGAAGAAATACTCTTTTTGCACAGTCATAACGCCTAATTACCAACCCGATACCAAATTTCAAACTCACCACACTGGTCTATAATTTTGATGAATTCTGGGGCTACAGAACCCTCGGCGCGTAAGTACGACTCCCACTTGGCCGTTGTGTCTCAGAAATATTTAAAAAATATTTATGAAAGATGGAATAGGTGTTTGAGGAGTCTTAGTAAACATAAAAAATCGCAAGTATGTACATACTCGTAAGTCAAACAGATTTTCAGTTATGCATCATCACCATATCAGCCGAAGGACGTCCAATGCTAGAAAAAGACCTCCCCCAAGGATTTCTATGACGACAGGTTCTGCACTGCCCGCATCCAGCGGCTTCCCGCGACCTTCACTAGATCATCAGTCCACCGAGTGGGAGGCCTGCCTACACAACGTTTTCCGGTGCGTGGTCGCCACTCGAGAACTTTACTGCCCCAACAATTATGCATGCATATGTCGAAATCAGCCTGAAATGGTTAGTGATGCAACACATGGCCAGTGTCGCCCTTTTCATTGACCAACTTGGCTGATACAATGTCGTGTGTCTAGCTAGATCAAGAACTCTTCGTATTTTTTAAAAGCTTTATATCAGCTTGCCGTGTTAGTTAGTTAGTTTGTCTGTTAGTTTGGGACAAACCTTAGAAGCTTTCCGATTGAGGTAAAGTTTTGCATACACGTTAAGTTTGGAGAACAATGCATGGTTAGCTACTCGTAAGTTACGTCATTCTTAATCCAATATGGCGGATCAGTTATTTTTTATGCATCCCCATGACATGGGTATCAAATAAAATATTTTGCTGAGAAGAATGCGGAATAATTTAAAGTATTATCAATAATTTTCGAAAAACCTAAAAACTTTTAGGTACAAGCTTTACCACGCTTTAGCTTTGTCACGCGATATACATATGCATGCAAAATTTCAGCTCAATCGGAAACCAGGAACTGGGTCAAATTTAACATGGCAGATTCCACCTAAACAAACATACATACATTGCAAATTAATTAAAGACTTGTAACAATAAAATAGAGCTTGTACTGATAAATTTTTAGGTTTTTCGAAAATATTTTTATGTTTGACGTCGAGTGTAGTTATAGTAAGTTTTTCTATTCTCAATATTGTTGCATAAGTTTGCTTTGCACAGCCCTAACTTTCATTTAATTGTATCTATTCTCTGGGTTGCCTGGAAGAAAGCATATTTGATTGATTGATTGAGTACCTACCTATTTTCTCACCTCTATTTCCCATCAATAGTCTTAGGGCTTAGCAAAATGAAACTGCACTTCCGGCGGATTACAAGCCGCTTTGCACAGTGATACTAGGGACCAATATGAATGATTTCATTCGAGTAAATGAAAATTTCATCCACTGGAATTCAAGATGGCGGACCTTTTCCAAAATGGCGGCGGCATAATTTTAAAATAATTATAGTGTCAAAACGGCTGCACCGATTTTTGTGATTGGGGTGTCAATTGATTTGTATTGAAAAGCTCTTATCAAAAAAAAAATACCATTTCATAAATAAAAGATGGCGGCCGAAGATTACCAAAATTGTGTAAAATTTCAATTGTTTTTTTTTCGTTCTATTGAAAATAATAACGAAATATTCTATGATATGGTTACATAGATTTTTATTTAAATAAAACCTGATAATATTATCTACAAAATAAAATAAAATGCTTGAAAATCCGACGAATAGTTTTTGAATTATACGCATTACAAAAGAAACGCGTGGTTTTGAAAGCCTTCATGTCACGTGATGTGATGCATCGTAAAATCAAAATGAGAGCACTGATTTCAGTTTTTTTCATTACAGATGATTTGTATTTAATCCTGTATTATATGGCGTCTCTGTGAAAACGGGCTAAGTGCGAGTTGGACTCGCGCATAAAGGGTTTCGTACCACTACACACATAATTGTTTATTTGTTTTAATCACAAGTGTCACAACTTACTAAAATGTCATTCTGAATCAACAGTTTCAGTTATATTTTTTTTATGTAGTTATGACTATGTTTCTTTTATTACCTATGTAGAAATCTCAAATCCTACCTGGTTTAGTTTTAGGGGATATTATATTAGGCCCTCGTAACAAAAACACAACTTTGATGGCCCCCTTTTCTTTATTTTTAGACGTAAAGCAGAAATGTACATATGTATGTATGTGTGTATATATATTTTTTATATATATTATATATATAATTACACTACCTTCCCGCCCAAGATAATAAAAACTTATAATCACTAACCAAACTTAGGTATTTATTATCACTCCTCGTCCGATGTGCTTAAACTGAAAGAAGAGAAAATTCATATGAAATCAGAACAAAATATACCTAATATAATTTATAAATAGTATGTTATATACCTTTCGTTTTTGCAGCTGCCTTTGCATATGCTGCATTGCACTGTGCAGGGAAGACCCACCCGCCGACATGTGCAGCGCATTGTTTCGCAACCTTTTTTACAACCGCAATGATCCAAATATGACAACTCACGCCATATCTCCCTGGCTTCAGACCACTGCGGTACCCAGCTATCGTTCAAGGTCTTCCAACCCCAAAAGGATGGCAATGGCACAGAGGCATCATCAAGTGTTAGAGCATTGCCCCATAAGTGGCCCGCTTGATAAACGACACGGAGCGCGTGTTTTTCTAATGCTGCCGCTGTTGGTGGGATGCTGGTTACTGGTTTATTTTTTGTGGCAAACAGTTCCTTGCGTACCAAGTTCACTGATGAATGTGCTGTTTGCGGATCATACAGGTAGCAAGTGAACTTTTCCAGCATAGCCATTGTTTCTGCAGAAAGTCTTTGTAATGGCTGCGATATTTCTTTCAAAGCCGGAGTAACTTCAGGATGTGACAACCACGTTTTAAAGCACGACCTTTTTCCTTTTGTGTGGAAGTAAGAAGTAGTGTCACACCCTGTAAAGGCGTGAAAACCACGAAGAGCAGTCGATCTGTCAGGACCCAAAGTTTCAGCAATTTTATGGACTTCGACATAACGGCGTTTATTTGCAGTTCCGGTCAGTAGACATACCTCTTGCAGGCCGCTCTCAATTGACATTTTATGAAAATATGAGATTAATAACACCAAAACATCTGTATCGGAAGATCTGATCAAAATGCGCGTTATTCCTTGTTCCGCCATATCTTTTACGTGAAGTACAATGCGGCCATCAGCTTCTTCCGCATGCGTTCCAATTGTTTTTCCAGCAATCGTGGTGCAAGTGTAGTCTGAGGAAGTCAATTGCTTATCAAGATTTGTCACCACATTAGCACCATCAAAGTCATTTAGGAAGGCTTGCCCCAGAAACTGAAAAAGCTTTGATTTATTTTTTTCATTACGCAGAAAATCTGACCAATCAGAAGGTAAGCTATTATTAGCAATAACTTGACGACGAATGCCAGCTCCTCTACCTTCTCGTTCTTGTCTCTTTAGGCTATTCGGCAGATAGAGATCCCATACTAGGTCAATTCTCTTTGCCTTTACTTTTTGCACTAGTTGGAGAACATGAGGCCTGAGATCTGATGAGTAATACTCTTGAAAAGTTTTGGAGTTCTTTGGCCGAATCATTTGTATAAGAGCAGCACCATCAAGCTGATGGCCGCATTGTACTTCACGTAAAAGATATGGCGGAACAAGGAATAACGCGCATTTTGATCAGATCTTCCGATACAGATGTTTTGGTGTTATTAATCTCATATTTTCATAAAATGTCAATTGAGAGCGGCCTGCAAGAGGTATGTCTACTGACCGGAACTGCAAATAAACGCCGTTATGTCGAAGTCCATAAAATTGCTGAAACTTTGGGTCCTGACAGATCGACTGCTCTTCGTGGTTTTCACGCCTTTACAGGGTGTGACACTACTTCTTACTTCCACACAAAAGGAAAAAGGTCGTGCTTTAAAACGTGGTTGTCACATCCTGAAGTTACTCCGGCTTTGAAAGAAATATCGCAGCCATTACAAAGACTTTCTGCAGAAACAATGGCTATGCTGGAAAAGTTCACTTGCTACCTGTATGATCCGCAAACAGCAAATTCATCAGTGAACTTGGTACGCAAGGAACTGTTTGCCACAAAAAATAAACCAGTAACCAGCATCCCACCAACAGCGGCAGCATTAGAAAAACACGCGCTCCGTGTCGTTTATCAAGCGGGCCACTTATGGGGCAATGCTCTAACACTTGATGATGCCTCTGTGCCATTGCCATCCTTTTGGGGTTGGAAGACCTTGAACGATAGCTGGGTACCGCAGTGGTCTGAAGCCAGGGAGATATGGCGTGAGTTGTCATATTTGGATCATTGCGGTTGTAAAAAAGGTTACGAAACAATGCGCTGCACGTGTCGGCGGGTGGGTCTTCCCTGCACAGTGCAATGCAGCATATGCAAAGGCAGCTGCAAAAACGAAAGGTATATAACATACTATTTATAAGTTATATTAGGTATATTTTGTTCTGATTTCATATGAATTTTCTCTTCTTTCAGTTTAAGCACATCGGACGAGGAGTGATAATAAATACCTAAGTTTGGTTAGTGATTATAAGTTTTTATTATCTTGGGCGGGAAGGTAGTGTAATTATATATATAATATATATAAAAAATATATATACACACATACATACATATGTACATTTCTGCTTTACGTCTAAAAATAAAGAAAAGGGGGCCATCAAAGTTGTGTTTTTGTTACGAGGGCCTAATATAATATCCCCTAAAACTAAACCAGGTAGGATTTGAGATTTCTACATAGGTAATAAAAGAAACATAGTCATAACTACATAAAAAAAATATAACTGAAACTGTTGATTCAGAATGACATTTTAGTAAGTTGTGACACTTGTGATTAAAACAAATAAACAATTATGTGTGTAGTGGTACGAAACCCTTTATGCGCGAGTCCAACTCGCACTTAGCCCGTTTTCACAGAGACGCCATATAATACAGGATTAAATACAAATCATCTGTAATGAAAAAAACTGAAATCAGTGCTCTCATTTTGATTTTACGATGCATCACATCACGTGACATGAAGGCTTTCAAAACCACGCGTTTCTTTTGTAATGCGTATAATTCAAAAACTATTCGTCGGATTTTCAAGCATTTTATTTTATTTTGTAGATAATATTATCAGGTTTTATTTAAATAAAAATCTATGTAACCATATCATAGAATATTTCGTTATTATTTTCAATAGAACGAAAAAAAAACAATTGAAATTTTACACAATTTTGGTAATCTTCGGCCGCCATCTTTTATTTATGAAATGGTATTTTTTTTTTGATAAGAGCTTTTCAATACAAATCAATTGACACCCCAATCACAAAAATCGGTGCAGCCGTTTTGACACTATAATTATTTTAAAATTATGCCGCCGCCATTTTGGAAAAGGTCCGCCATCTTGAATTCCAGTGGATGAAATTTTCATTTACTCGAATGAAATCATTCATATTGGTCCCTAGTATCACTGTGCAAAGCGGCTTGTAATCCGCCGCAGGTGCAGCTTCCGATGACCAGATCGCCGTAAGCCCTAAGACTACAAACACTAACCCTCTACTATCGCAGCAATGTCCAACTTATTGCACCGTCTCGTACAAAGGAGCTTAACGCCCTGCAATCAACACACAGAGACGATTACGAGCTCCGGCACAGCGAGTAACGCTCATAGTTTCATTTTTACATCTTTTTACCCAACTGCCGAAAAAAAAGGGTAGTGGTTTTCGGGTTTATGTAGTACTAGCATTTTCCCGCGGCTCCGTCTTCGTAGACATCATTTTTATGACTGTCTTTAAGGGTGATTAGTAAATTATGTCGTTTCCCACCTACTCTACCATCTCTGTGCAAAAAATCACATTAATCGAGTATTTTTTAGTTCCCTCAGGAACTGCATTAGATTAAGCTATTTTCCTGGGATAAAAAAGCCTATGTTCTTCCCCGTGACACAGACTACCTGCATGCCAAATTTCATAATGATTGGTCAAGGCGTTGAAGCGTGAAAAGGTAACAAACAAACAATCATATTTTCACATTAATAATATTATTAAGGAAGTTTGCTTGCATGTATGGTATGTATGTATGGAAGGAAAACATCGAGAGAAAACCTGCACACGGCTGCGAAGAAACTCGAAGGTTGTGTGTGTGAAGTCGACTAACCCGCACTGGGCCCGCGTGGTCGAGTAAGCTCCAGCCCCTCAGTGGGGACGTATATGAGCTGATAAGAAGATTAGAAGATGGGTGTGTGTATGTGTTGTGTACGTATATAAAGTATGTATATTTATGTATGTTTCGTCGGTTGAGCCTGTAGCCTGAACGGCTTGATGGATTTTGAAGTGTGAGGTGTCGTTAGATTCGTCCTGATCCCCTGAGTGATATGCGATACATTTTCACCCTATTTCCCAAAAAAGGAAGGTAATGTTTTTATTTATATTCATATATATATATTTTTTTACTATTGGTAAACCCTTGACAACATCTCACCTGGTGGTAAGTGATATATTATATTTCTCTTCATTTATTTATCAGACATAATTGGTTTACAGATTTATCCAAATCACCATCCTGTCATTCAAAGTTACATAAGTCAAAATTAAATTTCATACAAATTAAAAATACAAACATTTCCTGTATATATGTCAAAGGAGGGGATTAGGTTAGGTCATGGATGACCGTAATCACAAACAGCCTCCCGTTGATACGTCATCCTTGCTACCACAAACGATCGTCTCACGAGTACAAGCGATCGTCACGCCACCACCGGTTTCACCCAGGTACTAATTAATACCTGACGTTTGATCCAAATATAGTTTAACGATCTATGTAAACGTACCTCTAGCTGGTAGTGGTCGCGTTTTCAATGACGCTCCGACATATATATATGTCGAGGGTGTTGGTTAGGTTAGGTTATGGATGGCCTTGTGGTTCACGTCCTTAACTATTTCGGTATTGGGCGTCGAAATAACAATGCAGCTATATCACAGAGGTCCTTCTTCAATAGTCTTGATCATTTGGTAATCGAAATTGTACAGGATGCCTTGGATAACAATGGATGCAAACGCGGTGATCACAGCGATGGCGTGACACGTCCGTTTTTGCTCACAGATCACCACTACTTGTGTTCTGCTCGACGCTCCGTCAAAAAGTGTCTGCTCCGAGACTGACGTCCAGCTAATCTGGCTTCTCCACAGATCTAATAAATTCTCAACTCAGTGTGGCAGCACAAACAGCCTTCCGTTAATACATCATCTTTGCTACCACAAACGATCGTCTCACGAGTACAAGCGATCGTCACGCCACCACCGGTTTCACCCAGGTACTAATACCTGACGTTTGATCCAAACAAAGTATAACTATGTAAACTTATCTCGAGCTGGTATTGGTCGCGTTTTCAATGACCCTCCGACACGGCCATCCTGCGAGTCACACGTCCTCGGGTGACTAACCTGAAAAAGAAAAGGGTAGCCAGTAGATTCCATTTCGTTCGGCCAATCCTGACCTTCATTAGGAAGGTCCACAGCTCAAGGAATAAAAGCAACGCTAATAATGTGAAGCTTTAATTCAAGACTACAATCATGGTAACAACACATTTTAACAGCCTCAAAAAAACCAAAATAATTTCACTCTCGTAAACTAAATAAACCTCAGCATTAGCATCGTAACTCAAACAATCTCAAATCAGTTTAGGTCTCCAAGGTAAATCACAGCTGCAAGGCTTGAAACCTTACAACCATTTACAACTTTTAGGGGCACATAGAACGGAACATAATCATCATCGCAAATCACAAGCGACGGAACACCAGAACTGAACATCACCACATCCAGGTGGCGGGACACCACAAAGAATCATCATCACTAACGCCAAGCGACGGAATACCAATCAGTCATCATCACCAGTCCAGGTGACGGAACACCATCACCACCAATCTAGGCAGTGGAACACCATCATCACCAATCTAGGCAATGGAACACCATCATCACCAATCTAGGCAATGGAACACCATCATCACCAATCTAGGCAATGGAACACCATCATCACCAATACAGGCAATGGAACACCATCATCACCAATACAGGTGACGGAATACCATCATCACCAATCTAGGCAATGGAACACCATCATCACCAATACAGGCAATGGAACACCATCATCACCAATACAGGCGACGGAATACCATCATCGCCAGTACAGGCGACGGAATACCATCAACAGTTTTAGCCGGTAAACGGGACACTTTTTTTTTACAAAAACACGAATGTACCTGCTACACATCATGACAGAACGAGTCTGACAAAACAAGCAGCAGCCAATTCATGCAAACATATAGCGCCATTCAGCACTCTTCATTTACCGCTGAAACATGTTGGAATACTTCAGTACTACACACAAAAATAAACTATAAGGAAAAAAATTACAACTGTACACAATTGATTGAGTTACGATCTGTCAATACAATTAACATTGAGAGGTAGACGCCTCTGCACCAGATTCATCGTCAACATCCGGAGGCAAATAACCTTCGGACATACTACGTAAACGGTCATGGGCATACTTGTAACTTCGTCTCAAATTCAAAGCTTGTAATTTGTATCTGTCACCTTCTAAGACCTCTACGACCCTGAACGGCCCTCGGTATTTGGGATCTAACTTGGTTTGGTTACGCTCCTTATTTTGTATCACCACAACAGTCACCCATCTTGGCAACTCTGGGCCACCTCCATCCGGTGCCCAAACAAACAACAGTCACCCTACCTGGCGACTCTTGGACCACCTCCCTCCGGCGGTGTCCAACCACATTATCGCATTTATCCAGCGATCTCGAACTTCACCTAATTTTGGTAATTGCCAACATCACCTCCCCGGTGATACGCATGCAAGCCAAACGCACGCCACACACAATTGTGGCCGCACAGCAACGAGAAAATAACTCGGTGTTTTACGCCTACGTCTACGAATGGCTGAGGCTATTGGCATCCAGTTGCGAAACATTGTTTACGTCTAAGGTTCAAAATACAAACTAGTGAACGTTAAAATCACGGTCAAGTACAAAAGTCCTTACTCTGCACTAGTAGATGGTCGAGGTTCAGTCTCTCCATCATCAATTCTGTCCAAGTCAAATATACTGTCACTATCGGGCATTTAACGTAGTCTGTCCTCAATAACTGACGGTATTTGATATCTAAAGTGGTAGGTAACGCTTCTCCATTTGTAACAACACAAAGTTAGGTAACTTGTGAAACTAAGCTTTTGTCTAGAAATCAGCCAGTGGCGCTGCCTCAGAGCAATACACCACCCCATCTCTTCCCAAGGGTTTCACAAGAAGTGACTAAGGGACTGAAAATTTGAGGACAAGCAACATCGTCCTTCACGCTCATACTGTACCGCCAAACAGCCCGCCAAGCGTAGCGTTTTTTTTTTACAATTGGTAAAACCGCCCCAACATGGGGGAGGCCCATGTCTACTATCACATCAGCAGCAAGCTGATTAACAACTCCTGTAATAGGATGCGTTACTCTCCGTATTATCACTAGTATGTTGTCGTGCTTCACTTAGATAAAATTACAGCCTGTGTGTGTAATCGACAAACATGACATTTAGAGGTTAGGCTACTTTACTCGTACCTAGAAGCAACTCCAGGAGGCTGTACCTCGTAACTCTGTTAACCCAACAGTTCGGTTCTTACCAAATGATCACCATGTAGGGACTTGTAACGTGAAATCTCATTACTATACTCTAAGGAAGTGAGCATATTTTAAAGGACACTTAACTATGAACCCCAACGTTTGAACGTACTAAGATTCACCTGACCGTTGCCACGCAAGTGCTTAAAGCGTTTATGAACGTGAGTTGAAACACTAGGGGGCATTACGTAGATCGAATGGCACATGGATGTATTCGAACAGAACCTCCGGAATTACAAAATCAGTCATTTCGATTTATTAGGGATAGAATGCACCTGATGTAACCACTAGCTATGCCTGACGTGATGAAATAGTGACCACCTATGAAGTCAATCGATGTTCCAAGCTATCAGAGGAAGCAATTTCCGTTCAGGCATGTTTTTATCATTTTTTTTTTCACGGTTATCAACACTTGCGTTCTATGCTATCCTTTTTCTTTACCAGCATGATAAGGCCGTCAAAAAGGGAAAGCTTCGGGGCTTATGACATTCGCAGCCTCCAGCCCATGAATCCTGTATCATCATCACATCAGCCGTAATACGTCCATCACTGCACTCCGCATACTACCCTGTTATTATTCTTTTTTTTTACAATTGGTAAACAAAATATTTTATTGGGGTCCCCGAAACTCATCTACCTACATAGGGTCTATACGATAGCGGGGCATTAAGGATGCCCTCAACAAATTCATCGCGAAAGCTATTAAAAATAGGCAACAACTTTGGCCTATGCTCAATGAGAATATCAGTCCCAATACTACGAAAGCTAATAAAGGTTTTTTTTTACTCCATGTAAAAATGTCAGTCTCAATATTATAAAAGCTTAAAGGGGTTTCAATACTTTCAATCTTGGTTAAGGTTTGTATAACCGAAACTAGTTAACTAAATGAATCATCATATTTACAATGAGTCCTCTTTTTAAATCTTCCGTTCAATCACGACGTTGTGTCACAAGTAAAAATCCGAAAGCATGTGAAAGAGTACTTTCCACAAGGCATCATTTTAGCTGCTAATGCAATCACTACTAGAAGGGTAAGGGACTAACTACTCTATTCGCATCCTTACCGACAGTCAAGCTGTTTTGTTATTGACAGACTCGTTTAAGAATACCGTCAATCCTAGATTTAAAATATCTGAATCGATCATAATATCGTTCGTACTCGTCTGGCATAACAAGATATGACCATTCTGAACAATGCCCGTCAATATTACCCTCACTCGATATTTGTTCTGTACAGTAAACTTAAGAGTTGCCTACAAAAGTCAATAGTGCGTTAGTATTGAACACACTCCCGAAAGTCTATACACGAAACTTTCTTTAACGAGAGAACAGTAGGCACCACTACAGATTAGGTAATAGTACTACGCACGTACTACTACCACCATCAAAACAAAAGGGGTACGACTCACCGGATTTTCGTAACACCGCGTACATCACGCACTTCGCAGAAGCCGCACGCGCCGCTCGCGTGCATCTCCGCTGCTGCCAGCACAGCCCACGCTGTCACCTCATTCCAATGGTCGTTCCGTAAGGGAGATATCGACAGTTGAGCGCCGTGCACGTGGATTAGCTTCCGGTATATTCCGGTTGAATGCTGGCAATATGATTGCAGCAGATGTAGTCGATGGTGCTTGCATAACCTCAATCAATCGCAGCATGTTCTGGTTCTGTAGCACGAAGAATTGTTGCCAGTGGTTTTTATTTCGCTGCTCCATCATCAATTTTCACATTTTTCCGTCGTTGTCCACTTGTTGCGAGCGCAGGGAACTATCCAACTTCTGATGTCGAGGGTGTTGGTTAGGTTAGGTTATGGATGGCCTTGTGGTTCACGTCCTTAACTATTTCGGTATTGGGCGTCGAAATAACAATGCAGCTATATCACAGAGGTCCTTCTTCAATAGTCTTGATCATTTGGTAATCGAAATTGTACAGGATGCCTTGGATAACAATGGATGCAAACGCGGTGATCACAGCGATGGCGTGACACGTCCGTTTTTGCTCACAGATCACCACTAGTTGTGTTCTGCTCGACGCTCCGTCAAAAAGTGTCCGCTCCGAGACTGACGTCCAGCTAATCTGGCTTCTCCACAGATCTAATAAATTCTCAACTCAGTGTGGCAGCACAAACAGCCTTCCGTTAATACATCATCTTTGCTACCACAAACGATCGTCTCACGAGTACAAGCGATCGTCACGCCACCACCGGTTTCACCCAGGTACTAATACCTGACGTTTGATCCAAACAAAGTATAACTATGTAAACTTATCTCGAGCTGGTATTGGTCGCGTTTTCAATGACCCTCCGACATATATATATATATATATATATAACAACTGTAACGGGACCGTGTCTGTACATGTTTTTTTTTTGAAAATAATATTTGAGGTGGACATTACTAACGATTTTTTAACTTAAATAAAATCAAATTAGCTTTATTAATTTAAAAGATGGCATCTCACATACCGGAAAGTAGCTACTGAAGTATATAAATTTTTAGTATCTATATCGATTTATATTCACTTTTACCAACATATAACTTTGACAGATCAAGAGACGGACAGACGGAAAATGGCGCGAAATTCTGTATTCTTTGTTTGCATGGTGCGCCAAAATAATACATATTTTCCCTTGAATCCATACTATTTAATTTTAAAGAGGTAAATTTTGTAAGTATGGCTATCACACTAATAATATAAAGGCGTAAGTTTGTGAGTGTGTATGTTTGTTACTTCTTCACGCAAAAACTACTGAACGGATCTGGCTGAAATTTGGTAGGTAACAGATTAGGACTTGGATTAACATAAAGGCTACTTTTTTTCACGCTGCGCACCCTCGAAAAGTCATAGAAACGTTGTCCACGCGGGTGAAGCTGCGGGAACAGCCAGTAAGAAGTAATCTCCGAAACTACTCATCCGATTTTAAAAAATCATTTACCAAATATTTAGAATAGACCATTAGAATCAAGCTGAAAAAAGATAGCTCGCGCACGGCCATTCCTCGATATCCACTTGGGCATTGACGCGGGCAAATGCTCTTTACAATACCATAATACTACTACTAATATTACAATACAATAATAATTCCAGATTTTTTTGTGGGTACGAAACGAATGCCTAAAAACCGTCAAACATCTAGAAATATTTGATTCGGGACATTCATGTATCCCGCATTAGTTTAAAAAATACGTATTTTTCATCATCATCATATCAGCCACAAATCGTCCACTGCTGAACAAAGGATTTCCACGACGACCGGTCCTGCGCTGCCCGCATCCATCGGCTTCCCGCGACCTTCACCAGGTCATCGGTCCACCGCGTGGGAGGCCTGCCTACGCTACGTTTTCCGGTGCGCGGTCGCCACTCGAGAACTTTACTGCCCCATCGGCCATCTGTTCTACGAGCTATGTGCCCTGCCCACTGCCACTTCAGTCTAGCGATTCTGTGAGCTATGTCGGTTACTTTAGTTCTCCTGCGGATCTCCTCGTTTCTGATTCGATCACGCAGAGAAACTCCGAGCATAGCACGCTCCATTGCCCTTTGGGTGACCTTGAGCCTTCTTATGAGGCCCATAGTAAGCGACCATGTCTCAGTTCCGTAAGTCATCACTGGCAACACACACTGGTCAAAGACCTTAGTCTTGAGACACTGCGGTATTTGGGACGTGAAGATATTGCGAAGCTTCCCGAACGCTGCCCAGCCGAGTTGGATTCGTCGATTGATCTCTTTCTTGAAGTTGGACCTGCCTAGCTGGACTGTTTGTCCCAGGTATACATATTCGTCAACAACTTCCAGTGTAGAGTCTCCAACCTTTAGAGGAGTGGGTGCGACACGGACATTTAACATTATTTTCGTCTTGTCCATGTTCATTTTAAGACCCACTTGTTGAGAGACCTTACTGAGGCCATCGAGCATTGTGCTTAGGTCTTCCATAGTCTCAGCCATGACCACGATATCGTCAGCGAATCGGAGGTGGGATATGTACTCGCCGTTGATATTGATGCCGAGTCCACCCCAGTCCAGAAGCTTAAAAACATCTTCCAGGGCGGCGGTGAACAGTTTCGGAGATATAACGTCTCCCTGTCTCACCCCTCGCTGCAACTGGATAGGTTTCGAGTTCTGGTCCTGGAGGCGAACCGACATGGTGGCGTTTTCATACAGACACTTCAACACCTCGATGTATCGATGGTCAATTTGGCACCGCTGGAGAGACTGTAGCACAGCCCAGGTTTCGACTGAATCAAAGGCCTTCTCATAGTCCACAAACGCCAAGCATAGTGGCTGATTGTACTCTTCGGTCTTCTGTATAATCTGCCGCAGCGTATGTATGTGGTCTATGGTACTAAAGCCTTTTCGGAAACCGGCTTGTTCGGGAGGCTGGAAGTCGTCAAACCTGCGTGCGAGACGATTCGTAATGACTCTCGAAAACAGCTTGTAGACATGGCTCAGAAGTGAGATGGGTCTGTAGTTCTTCAGCAGAGTGTTGTCACCCTTTTTGAAGAAAAGCACGACCACACTTCTGTGCCATGCCTTAGGCGTTTGTCCCTCGAGTATAACGGAATTAAATAACTTCTGAAGAGCTTTAAGTACCGGTGTTCCACCTGCTTTCAGAAGTTCAGCCGTAATTCCATCATCACCCGGTGCCTTGTTGTTCTTGAGCTGTTTGAGAGCCATTCTAATCTCGTACAGGCTGACGTCCGGGATATCTTCGGTATAGTGTCGGGTTAGTCTGGCTCTTGGGTCTTCAGCCAGATCGCTGACAGGCAAACGTGTGGTCTTGTACAATTGTCCATAGAACTTCTCAACTTCGTCCAGCAACTCAGTCTTAGACGATATGGTCCTGCCGTCCTCAGTCTTCAGCTTGGTCAGTTGGATTTGTCCAACAGACAGATCTCTCGCGAACACTTTTGAGCCTTTGTTGTGCTCAATCGCCTCTTTAATACAATTTGTATTATATTGGCGTAAATCGCGAGTTAGGGACTTAGAGATCTGCCTGTTTAGTTGCCGATACTGAGTAGCGTCTTCAGAGGACTGAAAAACCAATCTGCGTCTTTCTTCCATGAGGTTGCTGGTGAAGTCGGAGATTTTTTTGGTTCTGTTTGAACGGCGAGTTTTAAAAATCTTAGACCCGACCGTTTGAACAATTTCCACGAACCTGTCATTATAATCGTCCACATTCTCGCAGTCTCCTAGGCATTCGAAACGATTGTGCAACTCGAGCTGAAAGCTCTCGGGGTTTTGGAGCTGGATGGGCGCTGGTCGGAGCGTAGACTTCATCAGTCGACATCTTTCTAGCTTGGTCTTTAGATTCAATGTGCCTCTGACCATCCGGTGATCGCTTCCTGTTTTGACTGAATTGATCACGGAGACATCATTGAATATTTGCTTCCTTGTCGACAAGATGAAGTCTATCTCGTTTTTTGTTACGCCATTGGGATGCAACCCATTACGTATTTTTATTTACAGAAAATTATTTATGTATTATTTCGATACATAAGTCACGGATGAAGCCATAAACTCCAAGAAAACTAAAATAAAAATAATTGCGCGAGCGAAGAGCAAACACGCTGATACAAAAAGGTTCCGTTTAGGTATAAACAACTTGTAAATTCCTTCCTTGTAGTTTGTTCGTTGAATAATGCTTATCAAACATGCAGCTAATTCAGCGAACGGACTATAAAAACCCATGAACGTCCCCACGGCTGGGGCACGGGGTCTGCACAACCCATAAACGTCCCCACGGCTGGGGCACGGGTTCTGCACAACCCATGAACGTCCCCACTACTGGGGCACGGGTTCTGCACTACCCATAAACGTCCCCACAGCTGGGGCACGGGTTCTGCACAACCCATAAACGTCCCCACGGCTGGGGCACGGGTTCTGCACAAACTCGGGAAAGTTAGGCTATGCTCCACACACGGGGGCCATGTCCAGTTTGGTGGAGGTTCCTTACTTACCTTTAAAATGTTTAGATATTTAATTAAATACCATACATAGCACATAGCTCGTAGAACAGATGGCCGTTGGGGTAGTAAAGTTCTCGAGTAGCGACCGCACACCGTAAAACATAACGTAGGCAGGTCTCCCACGCGGTGGACCGATGACTTGGTAAAGGTCGCGGGAAGCCGATGGATGCGGGTAGCGCAGAACCGGTCGTCGTGAAAATCCTTGGGAGAGGCCTATGTTCAGCAGTGGACGTCCTTCGGCTGATATGATGATGATTTAATGAACATTAGTCTATCCAACGATGCACATAACTTGGGATTATTCTTTTTGCTAGCAGTTAAATCCCAACAACCAAATCAACACACAAAGACGCTAGTTCTTTCCAAGGAGCTGAAAACGGTAGCTGCAAATGAACTCGGCCTTTATAGGGCCGTCAAAGGAGCAAGTGCGAATAGAAAGTTGTAGCTTCTAGTGGCACAATGACGTAGTTTGTATGGATACGACTTGCGAAAGGGATACTTTGATAATGGGAACAGGAGGACATTTTAAGAAGGAAATAGCAAAAAGTATATTTTGCAAAGGGGGCCTTTCGCAAAGGAGCTCTTCCGTTGCTAGACATAGGCCTCCCCAAAGGATTTCCACGACGACCAGTTCTACGCTGCCCGCATCCAGCGGCTTCCCGCGACCTTCACCATGTCATCGGTCCACCGAGTGAGAGCCCTGCCTACGCTACGTTTTCTGGTATGCGGTTGCCACTCGAGAGCTTTATTGCCCCAACGGCCATCTGTTCTACGAGCTATGTGCCCCGCCCACTGCCACGTAAAATTCAAAAAAATTCAATTCAAAATTCAAAACAATTTATTTTAAATAGGTGTTTACACACACTTCTAAATAGTCAAAACAAAAAAAAAAATTGTTTATTACAAATAATGTCATGATTCAGATTACAGTCTCAGGTAATGGTATTTGTTATAGAATCAACATATATATCTTTGTCATTTACATAATATATTATTTTATAATATCCTCTAGAGCACAAAACTTTTTTGACATGAGTCTTGAATTTATTCTCTGACAAACTAGTTACATTTTCTGGAACTTTATTGTAGAATCTTATACACTGCCCCACAAATGACTTTTTAACCTTACTCAGTCTCAAAAAGGCTATATCTATTTTATTTACATTTCTTAAATTGAAATTATGCCTGTCACTGTTTTTAGGAAATAAATGCAAATTCTTACGAACGTACATGATGTTTTCATATATAAATTGACTAGCAACAGTTAAAATATTGATTTCTTTGAACTTATTCTGTAAGGACTCACGTGATCGCATCTGATAGATTGCGCGGATAGCTCTTTTCTGAAGGATGAACATAGTTTTAAGTTTAGCAATATACGAGTAGGTACATACTTATCAATTAATGTTAATCCATGTGTTTTTGTTTTATTTCATTTTATTTATTAACTAATTCAGAGCGCGGATGCCCACGTCCTAATTGCTATCTATATTCCGAATTTCAACGAAATCCTTTCAGTGGTTTTGGCTGTGCGTTAATATACCAGTCAGTTACATTTTCCTTTTATATAAGGTGTAACAAAATTAGCTGAAACTATTGTAACTGGTGCTTCTACCTATGAAACTAAACAAGTTTCCCCATGGAACCCATAGTCAAATCGCAAAAAAAATTTGGCTCTCCCATACTAACTCGATCAGCTGATCAGCCAACATAATATGGGAAGTTCAATTTTTTTTTAAGATTTGACTATGGGTTTCATCGGGAAAGCTGTTCAGTTTCATGGGTAGAAGCACCAGTTAAAATAGTTTGAGCTAGATTTGTTTGACCTTATATATCACAGAAGATAGTCACTATATTGCAAGTCCGAGGCCGAGGAGACAGCTGACCGACATTTATATATCACAGAAGATAGTAACTATATTGGAGGTCCAAGGCCGAGGAGACAGCTGACCGACATTTAACATCTCAGTCAGATACTTACAAATACGAGTATACAGCAGTAATAAATACTATAAAATACAAATGATTAGTACACTATAACAATAAATAATGAAAACAGGCCAAGTGTGAGTCGTACTCGCGCTAAGGAGTCCGGACTGAATAAAAAATCATTTTTCTGACGCATGCGTTGATGTCTTTTATTGGTAGTTAATAACAAAACAATGTAGCTAGTACATAATTATGTAGGTACTTTGTTATCGCGGTTTTCAAGATTTCAAGATGTTTATTCAAATAGGTGCAAATTACACTCTTTTATTATAGAAATAGTAATAACTTAATCATCATGTCATTTGTGAAAAATAAAAAAATAAACAATCATTAGTTAAGACGTTAAAATCATTGATATAAAACAGATTATGTCATTAGAACATGAAATCATTATGACACGAGTAGTTATACATTACAATACAATATTCTTTATTGCATCACAACATAAAAAAAAAGAAATAAACAATATAGAAGAAAGCCTATACAATAGGCAGCATTTACATTACAATCATTGAATTAGGTAATTATATTAAATAAAAGAAGTCCACGAGTGCGAGCCGTCAGCCGCTCGCGAAGAATTATACACCTAAACCTTCTTCATGAGTCCGTCTATTGGTAAAACGCGTATGAAAATCCGTTGGGAAATTTTTATGTTTATCGCAGCATTCAGACAGACAGACGCGGCTGTGGAATTTGTTTCATAATAAGTATAGTTAGAAGGCTGTAAGCTCCCCAAATGAAATAAAAGAAAAATAAAATAAGACTTCAAAGTATAGAGGAAGGAGCCACCTTATCAAACTCACCATGTCGCGGTCTCACTTTGATCAATTTCGGATAAATCGCTTCTAGGGAGCTCCTTGAAAGGAGTATAAATCACTTTACAGCTTTTATGCTACACTGTTGCAGTATTTCGAACAGTCGTATTTACAGAAATATCTGCTACCTGATTCTATGCTGATTCTAAACACTTCAAGTTCGATTCTTTACTATATGAGCGAATCAACTTGCACGGGATCGGCGAAATAGTTGAAATTATTTCATACTAGCAATCTTTTAAAGGTGAAATAGAATCCTTTCATCTTTTTGCCGTTTCCGTGTCGCGAATTGAACTCGAACCATTTAGAATGAAGGGTTGGAAGTGTAGCTTATTCTGCCACACATAATAACCAACTACCGTCACACCAGATAATTTTATTTCGATTAAAAGCCACTTCTAGAACGCCCCTATAGCGCACTAGCAGGTTGAACCGTAGCCGCCTTTATATCGCCTAGGCTGTAATAGCACAGTGTTACCATGTGTTACGAATTCCGAGGAATTCGCACAATGAGAAGCTGCGTCAAACACGAAAGGCATCAGGGTCGGAGTTAGTTCCAGGCGAAAAAAAACAAATTGGGGTTCCTATTTAAGAGTGTTATTACCTCACTATTAAAGAACGAAAGACGAAAGACCCGTTTTTAACTGATGACTTACGTAAAATTAAAATATATATATATGCTTATTACTTTAAGATTTTTACTTTATTAGCGTTAAAGATTTTATACATTAACCACCTCCGTGGCGTAATGGTTTAGTCCATTAGCTTCACGTCGAGAGGTCGCGGGTTCATTTCCCGGCGGAGTCTAACATTGTAAGACTCGGTTCGGTTGGAGTAGGGCCTTTTCCAAGCCCGCCTGCCTAATGACCTAGAGCATTGATGTGTCCCGTCTTGAAGATACGATAGGCAATTCCCCATTGCGTTGGAGAATCTTGGTAAGCCCGCGTCCATCATCATCACTTACCATCAGGTAAGATAATGTCAATGGCATATAATTTTTTTAAAAGTAAAACAGTATTTGAGTGAAACAACTGTGAAATACTAGACAAGACAGCCAGACATGGAGAATAGACGGACAAGGCGGAACTCGGGGTAAGGGTTTAATTTAGGGTTTAGGTATCCAGGCTTTCTTCTACGGAACCCTAAAAACGATTATACTTGCATATCACTTTTAAGAAGGTACTGTAATTTTTTCGCACAAGTTTTACCAAGAAGATAAATAAACTAGTGAAACTATTTCATTCAAAACTTTTATTTATTTATGTTTGTTTAGATCAAATTTTGGGATCGATTTTAAAGCGACTTTCAAGGTCAAATTTGGTATATTAGCTTTAGAAGCATTGGTATATAAGCTATATTCTTCGTCACAATAGATCCCTTTAGTGTTCTGAAGTTTATCGGATGATGAACTTTGGAGGTGGAATCAAGGTCCCCACGAGAGTCTTTAATTTTCAATAGCATTTATTATACTGCGCAAAAAGGCGAGCGCAGTATTTATTATACTCCGCTCGCCTTTTTTTAGGATTCCGTAATCAACAAAAAGCCTTTTTATTGTTAAAAATTTGAGCGCATTTGATATATAGGTTAGCAATGTCTGTCCGTCTGTCTGACAGTCTGTCTGTCCGCGACTTAGTTCAGAAACTAGTAGTACTATAAAGCTGTAATTTGGCATGGTAATACATATTAATCACGCCAACAAAGTGATATAACAAAATCTTGAAATATAGTTCATTACTGCAGCGGCCAGCAAAAGAGGCATTGATGGACGAACGTGTAAATGTTGGCCAAGGCGAAGCCGAGGCACACATACGTAAGTCCATCAATGCCTAGTCACACCCTGGACACTTCATACAACGGGCCAAAAATGACATTTCAAAAAACGAATGATGGAGCAAACAAAATACGTTCGACAACCAAACTGTAACCAATCTGTATCAATCTGGGTGACGAGGGGGTGAGGTCGCAATCTAGAGAGCGGCAGGGAGTGTCCGTACTGTATGTTAGTACTAATATATATATACTTTGGCCTAGTTGTGGCCAAGGCTTGTTTGTATAGTACTTTTCTCAAATAATGCGCGGAAATTAAACTTCAATAATTACTTCAAAATCAATGACGAACCACGCACCAAAGTGTTCATTTGTTTTTTTCTTAATAAACAGCTTTCTATTTGCAAGTCAGTTCGAAATTTAAATAAAACCTTTGATAAGTTACCTCCTTGGTTGCCATGTTTCGACATAAAATATAGTTCCATTTTTAAATTACACGACAGATATGAGTTTTTACATAGTAATTTATTTGGCCGCTAAACAGGACAGATATGGATTTTCATATAACTTTTGCCGGCCGCTGCTCGCATTTATTTGGCCAATACAGCAATTTCGATTTATCTTTAAGAAAGTTTTTAAAACAATGCTCAAATTTCCAAGCATGTTCAATATATTTTAAGGTACCTCCCCTACATGGAAAGGAATGTAGTTTTTTTTCGTTAACGTACCCTTTTTTCTACGGTATTGCTGTATAGGTCTTTTGTCTACGGTATTGCTGTATAGGTCTTTTGTCTACGGTATTGCTGTATAGGTCTTTTGTCTACGGTATTGCTGTATAGGTTTTTTGTCTACGGTATTGCTGTATAGGTCTTTTGTCTACGGTATTGCTGTATAGGTCTTTTGTCTACGGTATTGCTGTATAGGTCTTTTGTCTACGGTATTGCTGTATAGGTTTTTTGTCTACGGTATTGCTGTATAGGTCTTTTGTCTACGGTATTGCTGTATAGGTCTTTTGTCTACGGTATTGCTGTATAGGTCTTTTGTCTACGGTATTGCTGTATAGGTCTTTTGTCTACGGTATTGCTGTATAGGTTTTTTGTCTACGGTATTGCTGTATAGGTCTTTTGTCTACGGTATTGCTGTATAGGTCTTTTGTCTACGGTATTGCTGTATAGGTCTTTTGTCTACGGTATTGCTGTATAGGTTTTTTGTCTACGGTATTGCTGTATAGGTCTTTTGTCTACGGTATTGCTGTATAGGTCTTTTGTCTACGGTATTGCTGTATAGGTCTTTTGTCTACGGTATTGCTGTATAGGTTTTTTGTCTACGGTATTGCTGTATAGGTCTTTTGTCTACGGTATTGCTGTATAGGTCTTTTAGAACTATTGAGGGTTTGCTTTAACCATTTTTTCAATTCAAATATTAAGCTTTAAAGTGCTAATTTTTGGTAGAGTCAAGCGACCCCCCGTTTCCCTACCAGCTAAACCACTATTTCGGACATGTGATTTTAATTAAATAGTAGGACGTATAATCAAATTAAAGGAGAACTATCACGGCTAAGAAAGCTTTATCAGTTTAGGAATAATAGTTGACCAACTTAAGATGTGCAGTAGGATCTGTAAAAAGTTCATAGATTTTCTATACAAAATGTTCTATTACAAACTGCAAATATAACTGCAAACTCTTTGCGTGTGGCAGTTCTCTGCGCCTGGGCTGCAATGTCTGTGAACTTCATCAATGCATTTGCAGGTCCACGGTGAAAGCGATTGGCCGTGACGCACTGAGTTGCGGTCGTTGTTTGGGAAGATTCCCACGCCACCACGCCCTCAATGATATCACCCGGAGGGCACTGGTCTCGGCCAATAATCCGTCCTTGATGGAGCCGCTGAGACTTAGTCGTTCTGATTGAAAAAGGCCGGACGGCTTAACCCTGGTGCCATGGCAGAAAGGAAAGTGCCTGCTTTGGGACGCCACGTCCGTCAGCGCTTTTGCTGTCTCACACCTCAACCGCAAGTTGCGTTTGGCTGGGGCTGCTGCTGAATTTGCGGTGGCCAAGGAGCATGTTAAATACTCGAAGTTGGAGGCAAATTACTGCTTTATGCCGCTGGCGTGTGAGACAACGGGCTGCTGAGGATCAGAGGCTTTGGCCTTCATAAAGAAGATTGGCCGTTGCCTTCGAGAGAGGGGGTGTGACGCCTGCTCCGGGTCCTACCTGCTGCAAAGGTTGTGTATTGCCATCCAGCTCGACAACGCGATGTGTGTCATAGGCTACTTTGCGGCTGGTTCCACTCGGGGTTTCGATCTTTATTAATATTATTAATAAAGTTCGATTTTTAATGACGTGTTTGTTTGAAAATTAGATGAATTATTTATTTTTTATTTAACCATAGATTAGCTTAGATTTATTTATTTCATATTATCAAAGTGAAGTGTATAAATAGAACAAAATATAGAATATAATTTTAAAATATACATTTATTTTTAAAATAGTAAGGAACCCTCTTTGTGCGGGTCCGACTCGCACTTCGCCGCTTTTTAATTTGGAAACGTGCCTTGAGCGGTTGGCTTTTAAGTATAAATACTAGTTTCAAATAAAACCTTGTACCTTAATTATTTTAGGTTTTTTTTAATTTGTAACTTTTATTTAACTTGCAGTGTTCGTATGTATGTAAGTTGTTCGCTTCAAAATTTGAAAGTTAAATTTGAATCGCTTCTCGATGTTCTATCGAGCTGAAATTAAGCACACGCATGTAAAGTCGGTGACATTGCAATATTTTGGTATCATCGAGCTGATCTGATGATGGAGCCGTGAGGTGGCCACAGAAACTTTGCGCTCGTTGGATTTGTCTTGGCGAGTACTCTGATCATAGAATGGTATCCAGGGTCTGATGATTAACCCGCAAGGTAGCCACAGGAACTCGGTATCACAACAATGCAATAACAACGAGTTTGGGCTCGTTTAATTTGTTTTGAATATAAAATCTTGTAAGTACCTAAAAGTATTTCATCATCATCATCATATCAGCCGACGAACGTTCACTGCTGGACATAGGCCTCCATGACGACCGGTTTTGCGCTGCCCGCATCCAGCGACTTCCCGCGACCTTCACCAGGTCATCGGTCCACCGAGTGGGAGGCCTACCTACGCTACGTTTTTCGTTGCGCGGTCGCCACTCGAGAATTTTACTGTCCCAACGGACATCTGTTCTACGAGCTATGTGCCCCGCCTATACTTCCACAAAAGTATTTAGGTTTAAAATAATACACTTTCACTCTTGACTATGGTCGCGTAGTTGTAGTCATACCCTGGACACTTCATACAACGGGCCAGAAATTACATTTAAAAAAACTAATGACGCAACAAACAAAATGGCGGCGAAATCCTATACGTTCGAGAACCAAACGGTAAACAATCTGTATCAATCTGGGTGACGTCGGAATCTAGAGAGCAGCAGGGAGTGTCCATACTGTATGTTAATACTAATATACTGGGTGTCTCAAAATAAAGTTTATATTTGTTTAGCTTACTGCGTGACCGCAAAGAATCCTAGGGGCGCGGGGGTATATCAATCGGTAGACTGGCGCTTGGGAAGTCAGTCGCTATAGAGCGTTTCACGGGAGGCAGCGTACGTTCCGTGTGCGAGCGTTTTTCAAAAACAAAGATTATGCCAATTCTGCCATATTTGCGCGGCGGAAACTTTGCAATCATTACCAATTTCGTCACTGGGTGTTTCTTTAAGGTCCAGAAGTTTGAAGAGACCTTCCTCAAATTTCCTGTACCCACGTTTTAATTCTGATGCTTCTATAAGTGATGAAATTGGTAAGGATTGCAAAAATCGCCAGGCAATTATGGAAGAATTGGCAGAATCGTTGTTTTTGAAAAACGCTCGCACACGGAACGTACGCTGTCTCCCGTGAAACGCTCTATAGCAACTGAATTCCCAAGAGCCAGTCTACCGATTGATATACCCCCCGCGCCCCGATGATTCTTTGTGTTCACGCAGTAAGCTAAACAAATATAAACTTTCTTTTGAGACACCCTATATATACTTTGGTTGTGTTGTTTATAAGAACAGTTTGCCTACAGTTAGACTGAAACACACCTAGCACCTAGAAACTGGCCCGGTATTCAATGGAGACGATGTACAATTGCTAGTGATTATCAATGTGAACGTACTGGCTGCACACAGAGGCTGGAGGTAGCTGGTAGCTGGTATGCACTACAGTTTCTCTTTGTAGTTAGCGACATAGCCGTTTGCCTGACTGAACCCTGACGCGCTTTGCATTGAAGATCTGTCTCTGCTGTGAATGTGTGTGCGTTATGAAATGAACAGAACGCGGACCAAATCACGGAACTTAAGAGCAGGCTCCCAGTACGGCACTAGCATACAACCTGATATTTGACCTTATAGAATCAGCTTTACAGTTGAATTTGGCGTGAGTGTCTTAACGCGCCTTACGTCCTTTACTTCGGGCAAAAATGTACATTTTCGTTTATTGCGAGTTTGTAAACATTCTAGGAAAATTTCGTCTTAGCCGCTTTATCATTACCTTTATTCTCTTACTTTCGGTATTTATTTCATGTGCTTAACTTATGTAATGTATGAGAAAAATCTAATAATCTCTCAAAACTACATAGTTTTACAAAATAAAAAGTATCGAGCGAAAACCAATAAATCGTGTTTTTGTTTTAGCCATACCAAAGAAGAAGGCATGAGATGTGTACTTTTCACGTTCAGTAAGCTTGCGACTGACTCAAAATATCCTAATAAAAATTCACTTATTTTGGGAGCTAGGTCTTAAGATAAATGTTGTTCCAATTAACTATGGTAATATACAATTAAGATTATTTCGTTTTAAGTACCTACCTGTGTCTGTTAGTTTACTATGCGTCCAAAATAATTCTACGGTCAGGGCGCTGTTGACGCTGCCGTGCTGGTGCAATGCGTCTAGGATGTTGGCGGACGCGCATGTAGTAGACGGCTTCCAAGCAGTGATACACAAATAGTGTGCTGTAGCGTTCGGTAAGCTGCGCGGAGGCACCTACAGCGTCCTGGCCGACTGGCAACCAGGCTGGACGGGGCCATGTAAGGAACTGGCTGAGGATGCACTCAGAGGTTGCTACCTACACCCAAGTGGCTCTTGTCTAATATAAAATATATGTAATTTATTAATATTTAATCCAAAATGCAACACAATATATTAAAGGCCGCCAGGAGGCTCGAGTTTCCATACAAACGTAGTTCCGCTTTGATACAAAAACTACATGCCAGATTGAAACCAAACTTTGCAAATATATTGAGGAGACATATATCGATGTTTGTAATTAGTTTTCGATGTACTAATATAAAACGGAAAAAAATTAGAGCAGTTTAAAACTTTCAATACACAACTAATTTAAGCCCTCGTTGAGTTACGTTAAAATTTACAACGATGAAAATTATTTACAAACATCGATATGTGTTTACTCAATATAATATTTACCAAGTTTGGATTCAATCCGGCATTTAGTTTTTGTATTAAAGCGGAACTACGTTTGTATGGAAACTCGAGCCTCCTGAGACTCTGAAGTTCCTGTCTTTCTGTGTTAACTAGCTTGGTAAGGATGTGAGTCTGAAACAAAATAATTTTTATTTTATTTTGAAGGGTTGACTTCATTTTCCATTTCGGGTTGGAACCGTCATCGTTGTAATTTTTTAAAACGTATGTTATTATGAGGGGTTTAGCAATTAATAATAAAAACCATAAAATTTTAAAATTAAGGGGGGGGGGCGGGGTATATAGAAGTAACTTACAAAAAACGTGTTTTTTCCAGTTTTTTTTTCTAATATCGTAAAAACCTCAATAAACCCACCGCCACAGCTGATGTGAGTTGAAGACTGAATGGCAAGATCCGATCCGCGAGCGGAACCCAGCAGAAGACCGGTTTCCGGTAAGGCACGATAGGGATGAGGGCTTGTCGGCTTGTCGATAAAGTTGTGACGTTATTTTGTAATAGTTACAAAATGTTCGTTATAAACTTTGCAGCATAAATACGCTACACAGTACTGAAGAAATGTTAATAGCGCGTTCTAGATGTCGTATTTATTTTGTCCTTTGGTCGTTTGTGTTAAGGGTCCCAGGAGGCTCGAGTTTCCATACAAATGTAGTCCCGCTTTAATACAAAAACTACATGCCGTATTGAATCCAAACTTTTCGAATATATTGAGTAGACACATATCGATGTTTGTAACTAGTTTTCGATGTACTAATATGCGTAAAACGGAAAAAATAAGAGAAGTTACAGTTTCAGTACAAAACTAATTTAGGCTTTCGTTTAGTTGTGTTTCAATTTACTACGATTAAAACTAATTACAAACATCGATATGTGTCTACAAAAATATGTTCGCAAAGTTTGGATTCAATCCAGCATGTAGTTTTTGTATTAAAGCGGAACTACGTTTGTATGGAAACTCGAGCCTCCTGGCGGCCTCCTTGGGAACCTCAAGGTTTAGTGGCGGGTTACTGCAGTGACCGCCACATACCTCCCTCATGAGATAGGTCGATCCAATTTGAGCTGGCAGTCTGAAGTCGAGGGTGCCTTCAGTCGGGTCGATATGATGTCCACGGTAAGTCAAGATGGAGGCAGGCGTCAGGCAAGGAAAGCAGGTGATGCGCGCAGAGTTAGCGTGTGGCTGCCAACAACTTGCTGTTGCCTGAAGGTGAAGTAGCGGGCCAGGAACCTCAACGTCTCGGGTTGCGATTGTTCTGATTTCACTTCGGTGCGATGCGACTGCTGTGCTGCTGTGCTGCTGTGCTGCTGTGCTGCTGTGCTGCTGAGGCTTGCTTTACCGGATGGAGGCTTGGTGTTGGAGTATCGGGCTGATGGTTGAATGAAGAAGCACTGGTTGTGTTCAGCTCGGGGTCACTATTTAAGGAATAGTGAGATCACGTCGGGGTCACCACTGTAGGAATGGTGTGTTCCTACTCTTCGAGAGCAAAGGGAGATATCTCCGCCAGGCGAGGTGGTATGCCAGCCTGGGGATCGGCCGTGGACCAACGTCGATGGTTGGTACTTGTATATAACGCAGTGCTGAATAAATGTTAATAGCTCGTTCAAGATGTCGTATTTCATTTGTCCTCTTGTCACTTGTGTTTTAGTTTCAGTGGCGGACATGCGCTAGACAGACATCTGCGCAAGGGTATTCTCTGCTCGTGGTGGTGGGTGTTCTGTGTTAAGAACGGTAGTACAAACAAAGGTGAAACTTAGTGTGTTTTATACACAATATTGATCCTGAAGTAAAACAAAAAATAAATAAAACTGGCTAAATGTGGCGTACTGTACTCGTACTCGGGCTAAGGAGCCCGAACTAAATAAAAAAAAGCATTTTTCTGTCACACGCGTAGATGTCTTTTGTTTGTAATAAATAGATCTAATTGTTAGATACTTGTATGGGGAGGTGCGGTGGTACGGAAGCCACGGTGTGTGAGTCCGACTCGCACTTGGCCAATTTTAGGGTTCTGTATCTCAAAAGGAAAAAAACGGAACCCTTATAGGATCACTTTGTTGTCCGTCCGCTGTCTGTCAATACCCTTTATCTCGGGAACGCGTGAAGGTATCGAGTTGAAATTAAAACTATATAGTCCAGTCTTCATTCCCTTGAAGCTGTGAAAAAATCAAAATTCTAGGTTAACGTCAAAAAAATTGGCCGTTTATGCGGCAAAGAATATATTATCAACACCTCCAAGGGAATGAAAATTGATGGGGTATTTTCCGTTGAAATTTGGCAAGTAATACCGCCTTATACTACAAGTAGAGGCAAAAATCTGATAACTATACATTTGTAATTAAATCATAAAAAATAGTCTTAATTTAAAGTACGTAATCAATTTTGCACGGAACGGCGGGCGGTCCAAATTTCGAACTGGGTTGACCGTGTCATGCGGGGTATCGTATGAAAGGTTTCATTGGCACAAGCGTAAACAGATTTTCAATTATTTTTATCATGTATAGTTTTGATTTATTATTTTTAAGGTTCTTTATCCGGAGATATGATGGTACGGAACCCTCGGCGAGCGAGTACGTTTCGCACTTGGCCAGTTTTTTGTTTATCTGTGATGTCCTTTTTATTAACCCCAAAGCAAAAAGGGGTTTAATAAGTTTATCGTGTGCATCTGTGTGTCTGTTTGTGGCATCGTAGTCTTAGACGAATGGACCCATTTTGATGCGTTTTTTTTTGTTTAAAAGCTGACTCGATCTAGGTGGTTCTTAGCTATAATTTATTAAGATCTATTCAGACGTTTGGGGATCATCAGCTCTTATCTAGGTGATGAATCGATGTGGGCAACTTATACAGGTCTATTGATTCAAAATTTTGTGCCCTCTTACTGTTATAATATTGCGATACCATGGTAACCTTGACCTGGTACTACAGCATCTCCTGGAATCTGCAGGATACCCAACTCTTCACTAACTTACAGCAGAGGCATCATATTTGGGCTCATTGGAATAGTCTCAATGAATAGGTGTTAGATAGAAAATGGTTCCCTTATGCTGCAGCATCTCCAAAAATCTGCAAGATACCCAACTCCTCGCCAACGTACAGCAGAGTTATCGTATTTGGGCTCATTGGAATAGTCTAAATCAATAAATTTTAGTTATAAAATGGTAACCTTTACTCAAACTCAAATAACTCTTTATTGTACATCAAAATAAATACATAATATTCAAAATTTAAATTAAAAGATAAGAGACGTATAATTTAGGCGGTCTTATCGCTTAGAGAGATTTCTACCAGACAACCCAGTGCTCGGAGAAAAGCACGGAGACAGGTAGTACGCGAGCAACAACAACAGAAAATTTAATGAATATTGATTAATAATTTTAAACTTATACTAAAACATTACGTTTTATTTATGGCTTACGTAAGTACGAGCTATTATCGCTTTTTATATACTAACAAATAAAATATCATATACTTAATAAATAAAACCTACTCGGACTATACAATAAAGATTATATATACGCATATGTATTATACATACCTTTATAAATAAATTATAAAATAATTACTACATGAATACAATAATAAATATATTACCAAACCAAAGTAAGACGCAGAATAATAGTGTATACAGTACAAGTCAGAGCGCAAGGAGATATTCTTTAATTTTAGTTTTGAAGGAATTAAGAGACGGGGCTCGTCTAATGGACACCTTTTCCTTGTTTACGTAAATGATTTGCCTTTTATGGTGCAACATCTGTCAAATATTGTGTTGTTTTCGGATGATACATCTCTTATTTTTAAAGTGAATAGGAAAGAAAACGAAATTGACGAAGTAAACAACACTCTTTCAAAGATACTGAACTGGTTTACTGTGAACAACTTATTATTAAATGCTAAGAAAACAAAATGTATTAAATTTTGTTTGCCAAATGTAAAAAAGGTCAATAACAGTGTAATATTAGACAGTAATAAATTAGAATTTGTAAATACCACGGTGTTCCTTGGTATAACTTTGGATGTTTCACTTCAATGGGGACCACACATTGAAACTTTAGCGGGAAGGCTTAGTTCAGCTGCTTATGCCGTTAAGAAAATAAGACAGTTAACGGATGTAGATACTGCGAGACTAGTATATTTTAGTTACTTCCATAGTATAATGTCTTATGGCATATTACTGTGGGGGCATGCGGCTGATATAGAAACTATTTTCATCCTGCAGAAAAGAGCTATCCGCGCAATCTATCAGATGCGATCACGTGAGTCGTTACAGAATAAGTTTAAAGAAATCAATATTTTAACTGTTGCTAGTCAATTTATATATGAAAACATCATGTACGTTCGTAAGAATTTGCATTTATTTCCTAAAAACAGTGACAGGCATAATTTGAATTTAAGAAATGTTAATAAAATAGATATAGCCTTTTCGAGACTGAGTAAGGTTAAAAAGTCATTTGTGGGGCAGTGTATAAGATTCTACAATAAAATTCCAGAAAATTTAACTAGTTTGTCAGAGAATAAGTTCAAGACTCATGTCAAAAAAGTTTTGTGCTCTAGAGGATATTATAAAATAATAGATTATGTAAATGACAAAGATATATATGTTGATTCTATATCAAATACCATTACCTGAGACTGTAATCTGAATCATGACATTATTTGTATACTGTAATTTTTTTTTTGTTTTGACTATTTAAAAGTGTGTGTAAACACCTATTTGAAATAAATTGTTTTTGATTTTGATTTTGATTTTATGTAAGTTTATCTGACGCTCTTATGGTGAAGGAAAAACATCGTGAGGAAACCTGCACACGCCTGCGGAGAAACTCGCAGGTTGTGTGTGAAGTGGACCAACCCGCACTGGGCCCGTGTGGTCGATCGCCCTAATTCATGGTAGGCTCGAGCCCCTCGGTGGGGACGTATATGAGCTGATATGATGATATTAAAAGTAAAGGACCAAGACATATTATTTTCTACGTTTTAGTGGTTTTACGTCGCGGGTTTTTTAAATTTTTAATTTAAGTATTTCATGCTTTTTAAACTTTACGTATCCCAAACACGATATCTTTGCTGAAATTTGGTAAGGAGTTGAGTATCCTGCAGATACCAGTAGATGTAGCAGCATCAGGTCAAGGTTACCATGTTCTATCTAAAACCTATTCATTGAGACTATTCGAATGAGCCTAAACACGATTCATCTGCTGTAAATTGGTAAGGATTTGGGTTTTCTGCAGATTCCTGGAGATGCTGCAGCGTCAGGTCACGATTACCATGTTCTATCTAAAACCTTTTGATTTAGACTATTCCAATGAGCCCAAACACGATAACTCTGCTGTACGTTGGCGAGGAGTTGGGTATACTGCAGATTTCTGCAGATGCTGCAGCATCAAGTCAAGGTTAGCATGTTAATCTAACACATATTCATTGAGATTATTCCAATGTGCCCAAACACGATAACTATGCTGGAAGTTGACGAGGAGATGGGTATCCTGCAGATTCCTAAAGATGCTGCAGCATCAAGTTAAAGTTACCATGTTCTATATAAAACCTATTTAATGAGAATATTCCAAAGAGCCCAAACACGATTCATCTGCTGTAAGTTGGTGAGCAGTTGGGTATCCTGCAGATTCCAGAATATGCTGCAGCATCAGGTCAAGGTTACCATTTTATATCTAAAACCTATTCGTTGGGACTATTCCAATGAGACCAAACTAGATTCATCTGCTGTAAGTTGGTAAGGATTTGGATATCCTGCAAATTCCAGAAGATGCTGCAGCATCAGGTCAAGGATACCATGTTATATCTAACACCTTTTCATTGAGAATATTCCAATGAGCTCAAATTCGATACCTCTGCTGTAAGTTAGCGAGCAGTTGGGTATCCTGCAGATTCCTAAAGATGCTGCAGCATCAGGTAGAGGTTACCATTTTATATCTAAAATTTATTGATTTAGACTGTTCTAATAAGCCCCAATACGATACCTCTGTTGTAAGTTAGTGAGGAATTGGGTGTCCTACAAATTCCAGAAGATTCTGCAGCATAAGGTAAAGGTTACCATTTTATATCTAAAACCTATTCATTGGGACTATTCCAATGAGACTAAACTAGATTCATCTGCTGTAAGTTGGTGAGGATTTGGGTATCCTGTAAATTCCAGAAGATGCTGCAGCATCAGGTCAAGGTTACCATGTTATATCTAACACCTATTTATTGAGAATATTCCAATGAGCTCAAATACGATACCTCTGCTGTAAGTTAGCGAGGAGTTGGGTATCCTGCAGATTCCTAAAGATGCTGCAGCATCAGGTAGAGGTTACCATTTTATATCTAAAATTTATTGATTTAGACTGTTCTAATAAGCCCCAATACGATACCTCTGTTGTAAGTTAGTGAGGAATTGGGTGTCCTACAAATTCCAGAAGATTCTGCAGCATAAGGTAAAGGTTACCATTTTATATCTAAAACCTATTCATTGGGACTATTCCAATGAGACTAAACTATTTTCATCTGCTGTAAGTTGGTGAGGATTTGGGTATCCTGTAAATTCCAGAAGATGCTGCAGCATCAGGTCAAGGTTACCATGTTATATCTAACACCTATTCGTTGAGAATATTCCAATGAGCCCAAATACGATACCTCTGCTGTAAGTTAGCGAGGAGTTGGGGATCCTGCAGATTCCTAAATATGCTGCAGCATCAGGCAAGTCTGTTTCTTGAAATCACCCTATCCCATAATAAGATTCTTCTAGGAGTTTTTTATAGCCCATCGCTCAGAGTTAACTATTTTTCCTCGTTTGAAAAGCTCCTTAAAGATTTAGCTCATGCGTATAAGCACATAATTATTGTGGGTGATTTCAACACATGCCTTCTGAAGAATGACTCACGCTCCACCAGCTTACAAAGTCTTGTCCATGCCGCTAATATGAAAATTCTTCCTTCTAAAGCTACACGTTACTTTCCAAACTGTACTCCATCTCTTTAGGACCTAATTCTAGTTTCTTCCTCTATCCATGTTTTTAAACACGGCCAGCTCCCTTCTGATGCCTTTTCCTATCACGACTTATTATATATCTCCTACAAAATTCGTCCACCAAAGCCCAAGGCTCGCGTTCTTTCCTTGCGTAATTTTCGTGGCATGGATATACACTCGAGAGCGATGAATCCGGGTCACTTAAAGAATCCTAAAAATCTCGGAAACTAAGAAGGCTAGCTTAATGAAATAAATTGTGTTTAATAGACAATTTAATACTCCTTAAAAAAAGTCATTAAAACTTCTTAGTTATTGTAAAGTTATGTCATAAAAAAATCAAATTTGAAAAAGGGAGACTTTCGAAGATGGAACTACGAAATTACTACATTTGTTTTTGCTTTTGTTTCTAATCTGTCATTTAAGTGGGTACATAAACCATGTTGATAGTGTTCAATATTTATTATTCAAGCAGTAATCATGTCGCTTACACCTGAAGAATGCACCAGAATACTCACAATGCTGGAAAGGGATCATTCAACAATTACGTGATCACCGGAAGGGGGGGGGGGGTCAGATGCTTGTATATACATCTGGATTATTTGGGGGGGGGGGGGGAGAATCCATGATTACTTTATCATTTTATAAACTAAATATTTAAAATATTTACGTCCAATTTTGAAGTCTACTACTGGTAACACTAACTATTAGATAGATGGAACGGGATTTCCCCTGCTATAGACAAACTTCTTCCCAAATTTAGGTCATTTAAGACTCATAGAAACATGACATACGTGTCAGTGTTAATAAACAGCAAACATTTTAAGCACGGACGAAGATTACGTGCGAGGGGGGGGGGGGTTAAAAAACAAAAGATTACGCTGTGATCACATAGGGGGGGGGGGGGTTAAAAAAACGGCCAAAAATGATCACGTAATTGTTGAACGATCCCAAAACGGCCGGGGTCAGCGCGATACAGCCACGACTGTCGGTCGGTGTGTCGCTCTCAACAGTACAAAGAGTTCTCCAACGTTACGAGGAAACTGGCTCTAACCTACGCAGACCAGGAACAGGCAGAACCAGGTGTACCACAGCACGAGAAGATCAATACTTGGTGAACACAATGCTTCGTAATCGCTTTCTCACAGGAACTGAACTTACAAATCAGTTTCGACGCCTCGGAGGAAGTAACCCAAGCGCATGGACAGTAAGGCGACGACTTGCTAAAGCTAACTTGAAAGCACTTAGACCTGCAAACGGGCCTAAACTGGAGGGTGGGCATCGTATTTCAAGACTTGCCCAGAACCACTTAAATTCGGCCCCAAACTGGAGCGTGGGCATCGTATTTCAAGACTAAGATATGCCCAGAACCACTTAAATTGGAGTATTGGAGATTGGTCAAAAGATATGTTCTCCGACGAATCAAAATTTATGCTCTACAAGCACGATGGAAGACACAGAGTGTATAGAAGACCAGGGGAAAGATTCAAGCAAGCATGCATCGAAGAAAAAGTAGCCTACGGTGGTGGGTCTGTACATGTGTGGGCCGGAATTTCTTCTGAGAGTCGCACAGAACTGGTGTTCATAGAAAATGGCTCTTTAACTAGCGAAAGATATGTGAAGAAATCCTCAATGAACACGTTGATCCATTTATGGTCAATTTGGGTGAGGATGCTATTTTATGCATGACAATGCCCGGCCTCATACGGGTTGGATTGTGAATGACTACCTTCAAGAGATGAATTACTCGTATGGTGTGGCCAGCACGCAGCCCGGATATCAACCCGATCGAGCATGCTTGGGACGAGCTAGGGAGATGCGTAAAACAAAGAAGCCCTCCCCCAATCACGCTTCGTGAGCTCAAAATTGCTCTCACAGAGGAATGGGAGAATATTCCCCACAATCGTATAAGGAACTTGGTGTACAGCATGCCAAACCACGTAAACACAGTGATGGAAGCACGAGGAGGCAATACGAAGTATTAAAATTCAAATAAATCGTAATGTTGTTCAAAAATGTCATGTTTCCTATTTTTGTTTTAAGGCGAGATCAGCAGTTTTTTTTCTATTTATGTAATTTTTTGTAAATAAAATGTAGTGACTCGTAAATTTTATTGCTTTCATTTAAGGGGTATTAAAGTGTCTATTAAACACAATTTATTTCATGAAGCTAGCCTTTTTAGTTTTCGAGATTTTTAGGATTCTTTAAGTGACCCGGATTCATCGCTCTCGAGTGTAGATCATCTACGTGCTGATGCTGGTCGTATAGATTAGACTGTAGTAGATGGGGCCCCCTCCATTAATCAAAAAATTCTGTTGTTAAATTCGCTTATTATCGATCTCTATAATGTTTATGCTCCCCTCCGTCCTGTCAAAGTTAAGCACCTTCCAGCACCGTGGCTAACTGATGACATCAAATTAATAATTGATAAAAAAATCGTGCCAAGACTAAGTACAAAATAAAGCTATCAGAAACAAATAAAACCCGTTATCATGAGATAAGGAGTCGATGCAATCTGATATGTAGAGATGCACAGAGGCGGTATATTCACAAGTAAGTCGAGCATGGCGATCCAGCAAAAGTGTAGAGATTTCTCCGTACCCTGGGTGTTGGTAAATCCCGTAGTGAATCAGTATCTAGAGACTGCAATTTGGATGCGTTGAATAACCATTTCTCCTCGTCATCTTCTATTGATTCATGTTATAAAGCAAACACACTTCGTATGCTCTCGGAATTACCAACCCCAAATTTTTCGTCTTTCTCCTTCAGTCAGTTACAAGTAGATGAAGTCGAGAAGAATAGACTTCCTATTGGGTCTAACGCTGTTGGTGGTGACGCTATCAGTTGCAACATGATAATTCCTATCCTTGATGTCCTTTCTCCTATTATAACACAAATCCTTAATTTCTCTATTACCAGTAGCACTTTCCCTGATATATAGAAAGAGGCCAACATAATTCCTTTACCTAAAAAACCTAATCCTTCATCTTCCGCTTATTATCGTCCTATATCTATTCTTCCTTTCCTATCAAAGGTTTTAGAACGCCTTGTATATTCGCAACTTAGCGGTTTCCTGGCACACAATAATCTTATCAACCCGTTCCAATCCGGCTTTCGTCCTGGTCATAGCACGACAACAGCGCTGACGAAAATCACTGATGACGTTAGGCTCAGCATGGAGAAGCAGCAGCTGACAGTTCTAACGTTACTGGACTTCAGTAACGCGTTCAATACACTCGCTTTGACATTTTGCTTGGCTTGTTGCGTTCTCTGAACATATCATCGGCTGCAGTTGACTGGTTTCACAGCTACCTGTATGGTCGACGGTAGCGCATACAAACTGAGAGTTCTTATTCTTCGTGGGGGTGTACTGTCACCACTTTTTTTTGCTATCTTCATAAATTCAATATCAGTAAATATTTCTTTTTCTTATCACCTATATGCTGATGATTTACAAATTTATTCTCAGGCAGAACTCTTTAAAATCGCGGATGCCGTCAAAACAACTAACAAAGACCTAAATATAATCTTAGACTGGAGCAAGAACTAAGGCTTAAAAGTTAATCCCACTAAGACTCAGACCATTATAATTGGCAGCTCCTATTTTATATCCAGGCTCGATTTCAACTGTCTTCCTTTTGTGGTTTTTGACGTTTAATACTTCGTATTGCCTCCTCGTGCTTCCATCACTGTGTTTACGTGGTTTGGCATGCTGTACACCAAGTTCCTTATACGATTGTGGGGAATATTCTCCCATTCCTCTGTGAGAGCAATTTTGAGCTCACGAAGCGTGATTGGGGGAGGGCTTCTTTGTTTTACGCATCTCCCTAGCTCGTCCCAAGCATGCTCGATCGGGTTGATATCCGGGCTGCGTGCTGGCCACACCATACGAGTAATTCATCTCTTGAAGGTAGTCATTCACAATCCAACCCGTATGAGGCCGGGCATTGTCATGCATAAAATAGCATCCTCACCCAAATTGACCATAAATGGACCAACGTGTTCATTGAGGATTTCTTCACATATCTTTCGCTAGTTAAAGAGCCATTTTCTATGAACACCAGTTCTGTGCGACTCTCAGAAGAAATTCCGGCCCATACATGTACAGACCCACCACCGTAGGCTACTTTTTCTTCGATGCATGCTTGCTTGAATCTTTCCCCTGGTCTTCTATACACTCTGTGTCTTCCATCGTGCTTGTAGAGCATAAATTTTGATTCGTCGGAGAACATATCTTTTGACCAATCTCCAATACTCCAATTTAAGTGGTTCTGGGCATATCTTAGTCATGAAATACGATGCCCACGCTCCAGTTTGGGGCCGAATTTAAGTGGTTCTGGGCAAGTCTTGAAATACGATGCCCACCCTCCAGTTTAGGCCCGTTTGCAGGTCTAAGTGCTTTCAAGTTAGCTTTAGCAAGTCGTCGCCTTACTGTCCATGCGCTTGGGTTACTTCCTCCGAGGCGTCGAAACTGATTTGTAAGTTCAGTTCCTGTGAGAAAGCGATTACGAAGCATTGTGTTCACCAAGTATTGATCTTCTCGTGCTGTGGTACACCTGGTTCTGCCTGTTCCTGGTCTGCGTAGGTTAGAGCCAGTTTCCTCGTAACGTTGGAGAACTCTTTGTACTGTTGAGAGCGACACACCGACCGACAGTCGTGGCTGTATCGCGCTGACCCCGGCCGTTTTCCAGCATTGTGAGTATTCTGGTGCATTCTTCAGGTGTAAGCGACATGATTACTGCTTGAATAATAAATATTGAACACTATCAACATGGTTTATGTACCCACTTAAATGACAGATTAGAAACAAAAGCAAAAACAAATGTAGTGATTTCGTAGTTCCATCTTCAAAAGTCTCCCTTTTTCAAATTTGATTTTTTTATAACATAACTTTACAATAACTATAAAGGTTTAATGACTTTATTTAAGGAGTATTAAATTGTCTATTAAACACAATTTATTTCATTAAGCTAGCCTTCTTAGTTTCCGAGATTTTTAGGATTCTTTAAGTGACCCGGATTCATCGCTCTCGAGTGTATATCCATGCCACGAAAATTACGCAAGGAAAGAACGCGAGTCTTGGGCTTTGGTGGACGAATTTTGTAGGAGATATATATTAAGTCGTGATAGGAAAAGGCATCAGAAGGGAGCTGGCCGTGTTTAAAAACATGGATAGAGGAAGAAACTAGAATTAGGTCCTAAAGAGATGGAGTACAGTTTGGAAAGTAACGTGTAGCTTTAGAAGGAAGAATTTTCATATTAGCGGCATGGACAAGACTTTGTAAGCTGGTGGAGCGTGAGTCATTCTTCAGAAGGCATGTGTTGAAATCACCCACAATAATTATGTGCTTATACGCATGAGCTAAATCTTTAAGGAGCTTTTCAAACGAGGAAAAATAGTTAACTCTGAGCGATGGGCTATAAAAAACTCCTAGAAGAATCTTATTATGGGATAGGGTGATTTCAAGAAACAGACTTGCCTGATGCTGCAGCATATTTAGGAATCTGCAGGATCCCAAACTCCTCGCTAACTTACAGCAGAGGTATCGTATTTGGGCTCATTGGAATATTCTCAACGAATAGGTGTTAGATATAACATGGTAACCTTGACCTGATGCTGCAGCATCTTCTGGAATTTACAGGATACCCAAATCCTCACCAACTTACAGCAGATGAAAATAGTTTAGTCTCATTGGAATAGTCCCAATGAATAGGTTTTAGATATAAAATGGTAACCTTTACCTTATGCGGCAGAATCTTCTGGAATTTGTAGGACACCCAATTCCTCACTAACTTACAACAGAGGTATCGTATTGGGGCTTATTAGAACAGTCTAAATCAAAAAATTTTAGATATAAAATGGTAACCTCTACCTGATGCTGCAGCATCTTTAGGAATCTGCAGGATACCCAACTGCTCGCTAATTTACAGCAGAGGTATCGTATTTGAGCTCATTGGAATATTCTCAATGAATAGGTGTTAGATATAACATGGTAACCTTGACCTGATGCTGCAGCATCTTCTGGAATTTGCAGGATATCCAAATCCTTACCAACTTACAGCAGATGAATCTAGTTTGGTCTCATTGGAATAGTCCCAACGAATAGGTTTTAGATATAAAATGGTAACCTTGACCTGATGCTGCAGCATATTCTGGAATCTGCAGGATACCCAACTGCTCACCAACTTCCAGCATAGTTATCGTGTTTGGGCACATTGGAATAGTCTCAATGAATATGTGTTAGATTAACATGCTAACCTTGACTTGATGCTGCAGCATCTGCAGAAATCTGCAGTATACCCAACTCCTCGCCAACGTACAGCAGAGTTATCGTGTTTGGGCTCATTGGAATAGTCTAAATCAAAAAGTTTTAGATAGAACATGGTAATCGTGACCTGACGCTGCAGCATCTCCAGGAATCTGCAGGAAACCCAAATCCTTGTGGAAACGGTGTGTTCCTACATGACGAGAACAAAGGGAGATATCCCTTTGTCCTCGTCATGTAGGAACACATTCCTTCCTACATTGGTGACCCGACGCAGAACATCGACGCACCTTCAGCCAGCAACACCGTACCTACATTGGTGACCCGACGCTGAACATCGACGCACCTTCGGCAACAACTCCTCAACAGACCTCCAGCCGGTAAAGCAAGCCAACAGCAGCATAGCAGTCCAATGCGAAGTTTACCAGGACCATCGCAGCCGTCATATCGAGCTTCCTGGCCCTGTGTACTTCAACCCGAAGCCTCATCATGTTCGCAGCCATCGACGCAGCATCAAGGACCTGCAGCTTCACTCTTCAGGCAGCAAGTCGTCGGCAGCTCACGCTATAGAGCACGCGCTCCACGTGACCTGCTTCCCTTGCACCGTACGCCTGAACCACCTCCTCGTCCCAACTCACCGTGGACTCGAGTAGATTAACATTGGCCTGGCGTCTCGACTCACCGCAGACGCCGCATCGCGACGCGTATCGTCGCTCCGCCGCACCGCAACATTGGACAGCCAACTCAATATGGATATCGACCTCCGGTCTCGGAGGGGGAGTAATGTGGCGACATCTGCAGTACCCGCCACATACAACTACATAACCTCAACTCAACACTGAACCATCGATCATACCATATGGAAAAGTTACATCTTCATCTCGATAGATGGCATCTAGAACGCGCTATTAGAATTTCTTCAGCGCTAAGCATATATACAAGCACCAACCATTCACGGTTGGTCCACGGCCGGACCCCAGGCACAACACCTCGCCTGGCGGAGATATCTCTCCTATTGTTCACGTCATGTAGGAACACATTCGTTCCTACATATGGTAGGGACGGATGTGTTCCTACATGACGAGAACAAAGGGAGATATCTCCGCCAGGCGAGGTGGTGTGCCTGGGGTCCGGCCGTGGACCAACCGTATATGGCTGGTGCTTGTATATATGCTTATGAGCAAGGAAGTGTTGATAGTGCGTTGTAGATGCCATCTATCGAGATGAAGATGCAACTTTCCATATAGTATGACCGATGGTTCAGTCTTGAGTTGAGGTATGTCGTTGTTAGTGGCGGGTGCTGCAAATGTCGCCACATCCTTACCAATTTACAGCAGATGAATCGTGTTTAGGCTCATTCGAATAGTCTCAATGAATAGGTTTTAGATAGAACATGGTAACCTTGACCTGATGCTGCTACATCTACTGGTATCTGCAGGATACTCAACTCCTTACCAAATTTCAGCAAAGATATCGTGTTTGGGATACGTAAAGTTTAAAAAGCATGAAATACTTAAATTAAAAATTAAAAAAAACCCGCGACGTAAAACCACTAAAACGTAGAAAATAATATGTCTTGGTCCTTTACTTTTAATATCATCATATCAGCTTATATACGTCCCCACCGAGGGGCTCGAGCCTACCATGAATTAGGGCGATCGACCACACGGGCCCAGTGCGGGTTGGTCCACTTCACACACAACCTGCGAGTTTCTCCGCAGGCGTGTGCAGGTTTCCTCACGATGTTTTTCCTTCACCATAAGAGCGTCAGATAAACTTACATAAAATCAAAATCAAAAACAATTTATTTCAAATAGGTGTTTACACACACTTTTAAATAGTCAAAACAAAAAAAAATACAGTATACAAATAATGTCATGATTCAGATTACAGTCTCAGGTAATGGTATTTGATATAGAATCAACATATATATCTTTGTCATTTACATAATCTATTATTTTATAATATCCTCTAGAGCACAAAACTTTTTTGATATGAGTCTTGAACTTATTCTCTGACAAACTAGTTACATTTTCTGGAATTTTATTGTAGAATCTTATACACTGCCCCACAAATGACTTTTTAACCTTACTCAGTCTCGAAAAGGCTATATCTATTTTATTAACATTTCTTAAATTCAAATTATGCCTGTCACTGTTTTTAGGAAATAAATGCAAATTCTTACGAACGTACATGATGTTTTCATATATAAATTGACTAGCAACAGTTAAAATATTGATTTCTTTAAACTTATTCTGTAACGACTCACGTGATCGCATCTGATAGATTGCGCGGATAGCTCTTTTCTGCAGGATGAAAATAGTTTCTATATCAGCCGCATGCCCCCACAGTAATATGCCATAAGACATTATACTATGGAAGTAACTAAAATACACTAGTCTCGCAGTATCTACATCCGTTAACTGTCTTATTTTCTTAACGGCATAAGCAGCTGAACTAAGCCTTCCCGCTAAAGTTTCAATGTGTGGTCCCCATTGAAGTGAAACATCCAAAGTTATACCAAGGAACACCGTGGTATTTACAAATTCTAATTTATTACTGTCTAATATTACACTATTATTGACCTTTTTTACATTTGGCAAACAAAATTTAATACATTTTGTTTTCTTAGCATTTAATAATAAGTTGTTCACAGTAAACCAGTTCAGTATCTTTGAAAGAGTGTTGTTTACTTCGTCAATTTCGTTTTCTTTCCTATTCACTTTAAAAATAATAGATGTATCATCCGAAAACAACACAATATTTGACAGATGTTGCACCATAAAAGGCAAATCATTTACGTAAACAAGGAAAAGAAAAGGCTCTAATATGGAATCCTGGGGCACACCCATTTTCACTTTAGATCCAGATGAGTTCGTGCCATTCACTTGTACTTTTTGTGTTCTGTTGTCTAAATACGAATTTAAAAGACTGAGAGCCCCTTCCTCTACACCATAAGGTTTAATTTCATAAGTAATGTTTGGTGTTCAACACAATCAAAAGCCTTAGATAAATCACAAAACACTCCAATTGCATTCTGCGATTCCTCGAAGGCATCATATATGTTTCGAATGAGTGCTACTCCTGCATCGGTTGTTGATCGTCCTTTAGTGAAACCGAATTGTTGGTTATGCAGTAGTTTGTTTTCTGTAAAATATTGTAGCATTTGGTTAAGCATAATCTTTTCAAACACTTTACTAAGAACTGGCAGAACATATGAAATCTAAATACGAAATCACATTGGTACGTGGCAGGATTCGAACCACGACCTCCCGGACAGGAGGCGGCGGCCCTAGCCGTTTAGCTCTTTTACGTTTTTAAGTTTAATATAAGTATTTATATTTTGATCTAAGAGTCGTCGCGTGTGGGGACCGCTAATTAAATAAAATAAATACAGAACACAACTGTTTTACTTTACTACAACTAAATACTAATACTTTCACAACTTAGCGGTCCCCCTACGTGACGACTCTTAGATCAAAATATTATTACTTATATTAAATACTAGCTTTTGCCCGCGGCTTCGCCCGCGTGGACATAGCTTTTATGACTCTTTTTGAGGGTGAGTGATGCGCGAGCCGCAATCAGCTCGCAATCGTGGACATGAGTTTTCACCAGGTACCTCAGGAACTGTATCGGGCTATTCGGATTAGCAGTCTTTGTCACTTCCCACCCCCTCAACAAATTCTATACAAAAAATCACTTTAATCCGTTGCTCCGTTGCGACGCCACCGACGTGCGCGAGCGTAGAAAACAGTTGTCCCCAGATCCCTCGGGAATTATGTAAGGATATACTTATTAGTAAATTATATCATTTTCCACCTAATCTCTGTGATAAAAATCACACCAATCCATTTTTTCGTTACGATTTTAAATAAAACGAACAAAGAGTATTGTTTTAGTTTCCTCAGGAACTGCATCGGACTATGATAATTTTCACAGATAAAAGGTTGACTATTTCATTCCCAGTGATACAGGCTACCTGCATGCCAAATTTCATCAAGATTGGTAGAGGTGTTGAAGTGTGAATAGGTAACAAACAAACAAACACATTTTCACATTTATAATATAAAGTATGGATTTCTAAATCTTAAATAAAATATAGAGCGTCGGTGGCAAAACGGTTAGGGCCACTACCTCCTGTCCGGAAGGCCGTGGTTCGAATCCTGCCACTTACTAATATCTATACGAATATCAATTTCATACTGGTATGTATGTTTATCCGACGCTCTTACGGTGAGAAAAACATCGTGAGGAAACCTGCACACGCCTGCGAAGAAATTCGAAGCTTATGTGTGAAGTCAATCAACCCGCAATGGGCCCGCGTGATCGTCTAAGGCCAGATCGCCCTAACTCAGGGCAGGTTGAGCCCCTTGGTGGGGACGTATATAAACTGATATGATGAAATATTATCAAAAAACTAATTCAAATCATTATAGGTATCAATCTAGTAATAAAATTTCCTATCAATATTAATATGGGTCAAATCCTTGAGTCGTATCAGCTCCAAAGGAGCCCAAGACGCACTTCTCGTTGCCGCGCTGGATGGCAATAGACAACCTTAGCAGCAGGTAGGACCTCACGTCACATCTCCTCTCTCGAAGGCGAAGGCCAATCTTCTTTGTGAAGGCAAAGGCCTCTGAGGGTTCAGCAGCCGATTGTCTCACAGACCAGCGGCACAAAGCAGTAATTTGCCTCCAAGACCGAGTACTTATTATGCTTCTTTCTCACCGCAAATTGAGCAGCAGTACCGTACGGGTGAGGAGTGAGGCAGAAAAAGTGGCTTCTTAAAGCAGACACGTTCCTCTCTGCCATAACACCTGTTTAAACCCTCCGGCCTTTTGCCATCAGATCAACTAAAGCCCGGGCGGCGGCTGCATCAAAGATGGAATATTCCATCTGGCCGAGACCAGTGCCCTCCGAGTGAGGTCATTAAGGAATTGGTGACGTGGTAATCTTCACAAACACGACTGCAACTCAGTGAGTGATGGCCAATTGCCTCCACCGAGGACCCGCAAGTACATTGATGAGGTTCACAGATATTGATATTTCAGGCGGAGAGCAACTGCCACACGCAAATAGTCGCCGTCAGAAGAGTTCCCATATCTGTGCCTCCTGTTAAAAGATGTTAAACTCGATTTATGTGTTTTTATTTTTTTACACGATTAGAATCTGTAAAAAAATACTTTTCTGTTCGTCTATGAAACACATCGCTACGTACCATAGTTCCAGAGTTTGAAGTAGCGTATGCTGAAAAATACATAAAAGAAATCCACTCAAAAGTATGAAATAATATTTTAATGTTTTAATACAACTTAAGCGCGTTTCATTATCCCTGCAGTGCCATCTATTGACATTCTGCTACTATGATTATAATGTTTGGTATGTGTAGCTAATATATAGAAAAAAGTACTTTTTTGTTATTATTGTATGTATCGATAGATAATTGCCCACGGGACCTCTTTAGTTTTCCGGGATAAAGAATACCCGACTATACAATGATGGTCAAAACACCCCATCCCAATGTAAAGGTTTCATATTGTTATGTTGAGTCATTCATAAGATACAATTTTTTGCATTCCTGTAGGAACCCTAATTTTTTTGGGATTCACAATGTCCCAGTTTTAGTTCGCGATAAGGGTATCAACGTGTAAAATTTGATTGTAATAGGTCAAGCCACATTTGCGTGGTGAGCCACTCTATAAATGAATACTTTTGATTTTCCCACGGGAACTCTTGAATTTTCTGGGATAAAAAGTATCCTATATGTTAACCCGGGCTATAAGAAACCACCATACAAAATTTCATCAAAATCGGCCTGGTAGTTTTTGCGTGATGCGCGAACATACAGATAGACAGACAGACAGACAGACAGACAAAAATTCCAAAAGTTGTTGTTTTGGCCTCTGTATCGTTAGTAATGTCCACCACAGTTATTATTTTCCAAAAATATTTCATGTACAGACACGGCCCCGTTACAGTTTTATTATATTATATATAGATATAGATAAAGGGCAAAGACATATTATTTTCTACTTTTAAGCGACTTTTTGACAAGTATTTTTTAAATTTTTAATTTGTTTTGAGGTCACGTAAAATCTGGTAACGATAACCGAAATGGATAACCTTAGGTTGACAGTATAAATAGCTACCCTCTGATGCTTAATAATTATGTCGGTCTGCCTGCGCAAAGTGCTTGCGTTGTGTACATAGAGCGCCTAAAAACTAGTTATCGTGACCGAAAAAGATGATAAGATAATTAGATATAAATTTAAACTACTAGTTGTACTTATGTAAATTATTTTACTATGGTAGAATGTAGGGATACTTCATGTTTTGTTATCTATATAATGCATATATAGTATGCCTAAATGCTATAAATTGCATTAGTTTTCGGGAGTAAGGTTTACGAAGTAAGTAGTATCTCATCTGCGGTAAGGTTAACATTTCAAATGTTTTTTTTTTCAATTTTTGTCATGGCAAAGGAGATGGATGCAACTGAGAAAGTGGCCATATGAGAATAAACCGCGTGATAATTTGGTATAACTAAGGTAGTATGTAGTGATACTCCACGTTTTATTATTTTCAGTCATTTACTTGATCGTTTTTTGGTCAGAATACTGCATCTTTGGACGGGCGTTGCTCCGTAAGGCAACCGAATATTTGGTCAGTTGTTGCTTAATTGATTTTTTGTATTACACTTATATTACACTTTTCTTTTTTTTGCTCATGATAATGCATCTTTGAGCGGGCGTTGCTCCATAACGCAACCGAATATTTGGTCAGTTTCTGCATAATTGTCATGAGTACAACTAGTACTTTCATTTTATATCTTACTCAGCTATTTGCCTTAATATCATCTTTTTTGGCCACGATAACTAGTTTTTTAGGCGCTCTATGTACATAACGCAACCACTGCGCAGGCAGACCGACATATTTAGCATCATAGGGTTGCCATTTATTTGTCAACCTAAGGTTTTGTTACCAGATTTGTCATGACCTCCTATGATATCAAGATTTATCTTAACTTTGAAGGAGGCACAACTGACGTAAAAACACAATAAATAATAACAATGTTTTAGACTTAACTTAGACCATAGGTACTATTTACTACAGCGATGCGCCACTAAGTCTTTTGTCTAGCTTAAATTACTCCACTCATTATTTACACTTGCTCAACTAGGAGACAAAGTATAACGCGACGGGAGCTTACCACAGACGTGGCAACATAGCTGGCGAAACTGAGTTACGGTGAGATTTGCGAAGCCAGGATAAGAAGCCGCATCCAGCGAACTGAGATGAACATTGTTTTAGCGAGGTTAACGCTGCTCCTTTGCTAGCTCGCTCGGACTTTAAGCAGCGGATAGTTATTTATAATACGGATACAGTAAGACGACGAGAACTGACTTACTGTTTTGTCCTTATCAGGGGGCTCGACACTTGCGACGGTTGCCTCATAAGGTCGCGTGACATTTGCGAGACTTTATTTTTAAATGTCATTGCCTATTTACATGAAGGGTTAAAAAAAACAGCAAAGTCGTAGAAAAAGCATGTTCCTGTTACTATGAAGTTGCCTACCTAAAAAAATGTGTACTCTTTTACCTTACACCCTGTGAACCAAACTACGTACTACTATGGGAACCAGAGACTGATAAACATTCTCTAATTTGGTAAAAAAATAATTGTAACGGTAGTTTGTATAATATGATATTTTGTGTTTGGACATCCTTTCAAGTAAAAAAGAGACTCGTGACAGGATGCCCAGTTCTTCCATACCACTAAGTACAAATAAACAAACAAACAGATCAAACAGAAGTACATATAACATAACAATGTTCATCATCATCATATCAGCCACAAATCGTCCACTGCTGGACAAAGGCCTCCCCCAAGGATTTCCACGACGACCGGTCCTGCGCTGCCCGCATCCATCGGCTTCCCGCGACCTTCACCAGGTCGTCGGTCCACCGCGTGGGAGGTCTGCCTACGCTACGTTTTCCGGTGCGCGGTCGCCACTCGAGAACTTTACTGCCCCATCGGTCATCTGTTCTACGAGCTATGTGCTCTGCCCACTGCCACTTCAGTTTAGCGATTCTTTGAGCTATGTCGGTTACTTTAGTTCTCCTGCGGATCTCCTCGTTTCTGATTCGATCACGCAGAGAAACTCCGAGCATAGCACGCTCCATTGCCCTTTGGGTGACCTTGAGCCTTCTTATGAGGCCCATAGTAAGCGACCATGTCTCAGTTCCGTAAGTCATCACTGGCAACACACACTGGTCAAAGACCTTAGTCTTGAGACACTGCGGTATTTGGGACGTGAAGATATTGCGAAGCTTCCCGAACGCTGCCCAGCCGAGTTGGATTCGTCGATTGATCTCTTTCTTGAAGTTGGAACTACCTAGCTGGACTGTTTGTCCCAGGTATACATATTCTTCAACAACTTCCAGTGTAGAGTCTCCAACCTTTAGAGGAGTGGGTGCGACACGGACATTTAACATAATAAATTTACATAAAAGAGAAAAAGGAGAAACGAAACAAATAATAAAAGAATTATGAATAACGTGTGATGTGTGTGTGTGTGATGTGTGTGTATGTATGCATGTATGTTTGTGCGCACGTGTGTATGTTTAAATACATAAGTACGAGTACATGTACAGATATTTAACACCCATACACAGAGCAAACAAACCTGTTCGTCACACGAATTGTTGCCGTGTGTGGGAATCAAACCCAAGACCCTCAGCCCAGGAGCCAGGAGCGCGGCCACTGGACCGACAGGTCAAATAATAACAGGTATGATGAAACTAAATTAAACCTAGTACTAAAGTTAAACTAACTAAAGTTTACAACTATAGACGTAAGTATTTGAATTGGTAATTAATTAGGCAGTTTTCAAAGGTAAAGTTCTTGTACTTAAACTGTTTTAATTGAATACTGAGCTTTATTTCTTTAAAAATATTATTAACTAAAGTTTGCCAAGTCTTACGAATTTGAATATTGATTGCTAAACTGAAAAGCTCTTAAATAAATAAATATTCTGGGGCAAATCACACATGGTCATCTGGCCCCAAAGTAGGATTCCCTGTGTTATGGGAACCAGAGACTGATATAAATACTTTATACGTTTAAATACATACATTTATAGATATTTAACACACAGACACAGAGCAAACAAATCTGTTCATCACACAAATGCTTGCCCTGGGTGGGGATCAAACCCACAGCTCTCGGATCAGCAGTCAAGAGCAGTAACCACTGAGCCAACGCGTAGGTAAAAAAAGACAGTGTTTATTGACGTCGCGTCGGCGCGGGCAGCCGATCGTCCAATTGGATAGATCACAAAATGCATGCAGCAGAGGTGCCGTGTTTGGACTCATTGAAATAGTCTTAAGCCGGCGAGACTCTGGCCGGGTATGTCATACCCACCAACTTATTTAAGTGAGGGTACTTTACAAAATCATTACCCAAACTATTTGCGGCTTTGAGTAGCTGGAGTTAATGAGTTTCGAGAGAGGGTAGTAAAGTGTTTGAAGACATACTTAACCACCGTTTGAGTAGGACATATTTAAGTTATCGTTCGAGCATCTCATAACCGCCACACAGCTGGTGTATACAATTTGTACAAAAAATATATAGGGCCGTTTTAGTTTTGTTTGCATACTTTCAAGTTTTTATCGTAGTTATTGATTGAAAATGGACACGGAAAGAGCAGAAAGGCTACTAAGGTCCATGTTGGAGAAAGTTTTAGACAATTCTTCGGATGAATCTAACTCTGATATTGAACCAGACTACCGCAAATTGACTGCTAAATTTCTTAAGGTGCTCCAAAATAAAAACTATATTATTATGTTTTTTTTTTCAGCAATATAATTAATTAGAGTGTATTTTTCAATACTTAAAAGTTTTTTTTTCTTTTAACATGTGTTTCATTGATCTTATGGCTTATTTGAAAATGCCTATGTTATGGTTTCAAAAATTTACTGTTAAATATTTATTCAAATTCCTAATACAAAAATATTTCATATTAGACTGTTTTTCATTCAAAGTCGTAAATACATACACTATTTTTATTAAAAAATACGTTTACTTAATATACATTATGAAATATTACGTATTTACAGGCATTTTTAAATATGGGTATCATATACCCTACCACACACCCCTTGTTACATTTCTTCACCGGACTTCCGCCTAGCTAATAAATAACAGTTAGATAAAAAACGGTGACCTTAATCTAATGCAGCAATATCTCCTGGTATTTGAAGAATACCAAACTCCTCACAGACTTACAGCAGATATCGTGTTTGCGCTTATTGTAATATTTAAATAGATAGGTGTTAGATAGAACATGGTAACCTTGATGTGATGTTGCAACATCTGGTATCTGCAGGATACCCAACTCCTCACTAACTTACAGCGGAGGTATCATGTTTGGGTTCATTGGAATAGTCCTAATGAACATGTGATAGATAAAAAATGGTAAGCTTGACCTGATGGTATATCATCTTTTGGAATCGGCAGGATACCCACCTCCTCACCAACTTACATTAAAATATCGTGTTTGGGCTTATTGGAATAGTCTCAATGAATAGGTATTAGATATAACATGGTAACCTTGACCTGATGATACTGAGGTAGAGGAAAAAAAATAAATGTCGTCAGCTTTCTAGCTTATAAGGGGCCTCAGAAACTTCCACAGGTGCAATTGATTTGAAGTTTACAGTTATAACATATTATTTAATTGCAGTTTCAAACAAGGGAGGCGAGCAACTTCCACAAGTTTGATCGATTCAAAATAGCCTAATTTCGTGTCGCAATGTCGTGTTTCGTTTCGGAAAGTATTTGTGTAAACGTGGGGATAGAAGTTCGATTGTAACTTGTCTACAAGTAATATGTATATTTTAACAAACATGAAATTAAAATTAAATTAAAATTTAAAAAAAAATCCTTACAGAAACCTTCAAAAAGTAAAAAATAAAATGTATTGGCCCCATAAGTTTAATAGCAATATTTTGATCCAAGAAACGTCGCATAGAGGGGCCGCTAAGTCAATAAAATAAAAACAGAATACAACTTATTTACTTTACTACAATTAATTAATACTAACATTTTGACAAGTTAGCGGTCCCCCTATGTGACGACTCTTGGATCAAATATTGCTACTTAAATTAAACTTAAAAGGCCAATACATATTGGTTTTTACTTTATGAGGTTTTGTCGAGGGTTCTTAAATTTTAAATATAATATTTATTCTCAGGAACGCGTAGAGGCATCAAGTTGAAGTTAGTATCAGATGCTAGGGTTTCTGGTGTTAAAAAAATCAAGCTTTTTTAATATGCAATGTATGTATGTATTTATTTTTCTTTTTGAGGCAAGGAACCCTTAAAATTCTTAATTTGTAGTTGTTTATTTATTTCATTTATTCCAGTGACCAAAGCATTTGAGTACAATAATTTACATTTGTTTTTTGTAATTACAAACTTTATGCAGCTGAAAAATGTACCGTGACGTAAAGCGATGTATGGAAGAATATTATTAAAATACATAGTTTAGTTTGTCCATTATTCCGACTTATTTTATGTAAATACACAACACAAATTATATTGTGTGGTGGTAAGGAACCCTCGGTGCGGAAACCTGACTCGCACTTGGACGGTTTTCACACATTAAATGCCTTAAATTCTTTAATTTTTATCGATAAAGTTTGTATGTTTTATGACCTTGATATATCAATGTATTCTGAAATTGTAACATCGTATCTCCGGACCACTCTCAGACACTGCAATGCAGCTGGGCGGATTATCGAACTCAACTTTTTTCAATATTACCGAGCCAAGTGTGCCGGTGAGATTCATATCCGAGAACAATGTTCCAACAAATGCAAGTTCTACCCTACATTGTAAATTTTATTTCTTTTATATACTAACTAGTTTTTACCCGCGGGTTCTCCTGCTTGGATATCATTTATCATGACTGAATAGCTGGTGCCGGCGACTATAGGTGACGGTTCTCTTTTAGGTACTTGGCACGTTATTTATATTTCTGTGGTAAGTTATCCGTAGCTCAGGGGCAAAGTTCACTGGCTATACACAGGAGGTCGCGGGTTCGATTCCCGGCGGGGTCAATTGTAAGACTCGGTTTGGTTGTTGGTAGGGCATTTTCTAAGCCTGCCTGGCTAGCTACCACAATCTTATCTAAGTCTTGCCGCCAAATATCAATGTTGATATCATTGGTGCGTTCCGGCATGAAGATAAGATAGCCGCAGTTCCCCATTGCGTTAGGGAATCTTGGTAAGCCCGCTTCCATCTTCGGCAACATCGTCACTTACCTCCAGGTGAGATGTTGTCAAGGGTTTACCAATTGTGCATAAAAAAGAAAGTAGGTGTATGTTAGACATGCTAAAACTATATTGAAAAAATCAGTTTTATCATGCCCAACATACTTAAGCTTTTCATACCTACGATACTCGAGACACCTTTAAAGGAAAAATAATCAGGTATTTTCGTAGCTCCAACGTAAATGATCGTCACTGTTATCAGGTTTGAATAAGCCTAATCCAAAAGTGAAAGTTTCATCTTAATACATTAAGCTATTCCAGAGGTACAATGTGTTTTTATTTCCGGCGGGAACCTTCTGATTATCCGGGATCGAAAATATGATCGAACTGCCTGCAGCGAAAGCGGCAGGATATGAGCGTGCCTACATCTCCGGTACCTACCTGGATTGTAGGTAGCTGTCTCTTCCACGAGGCACTCGCCTTGCAGAGTACCAGGACAATTGTCTTGGCAGCAAGATACCGTAGTTCGTTGGCAGGAAAAGAGGCTCCTTACTTTATATCCTAAGGGTCGGTAAGTGGGGACGCTATATCATTAACTTGGTAAGTTTAGCGTATATTGTCGATGTACGAGAGGGCTTGTTCCGTTGTAATGTTACAGAAGTCAACCAAAAAAGTTTTTTTTCTGTTTCCTCAGGAACTGTATCGGACTATGCTATTTTTACGAATAAAAAATAGCCTATGTCCTTTTCTATGACATAGACTACGTGCATGCCAAATTTCGTCTAAATTGGTTGAATTGTTGGAGCGTGAAGAAGTAAGGAGGTATGTAGGAGGAGGTATGATAGAGGTGTAGGTATTGGTGTTTATATGATTTTTCCGTACTAAATTTGAACCCCTGTTACACCCTTATAATATAATTTTTAAAACTCCGTTCTTAGCAGATGTTTTCCAAATTTCAGCACGACCCGTGAAGTGGTTTGAGCTGTGAGTTACTAGATCAGTTAGTCAGTCACTGTTTCCTTTTATCTATAGACAATGAGATAGATAACATGGTTGCCAGCACCTTATCTGATGTAGGTTGACGATGGTTTCAAGATGTACAAGTATGTACCTATTTTTTAAATTGTTTTTAATACCCGAGTAGTTTATCTCTTAATATGATTTAATTTATTGTCACTTTTTAACATTTTTATCCAAGATGGAAATAGTGCAGACCTTCCGTTGCCTTTCTTGCCTATTTTATTAGAAATTAAACGAAGGATCCGCTTAGAAAAGATTTTGGGGAATTCCCACGGCAACGGCAAAAAACAGGATTTGCGCGGTCAAAGCCGTTGGGCATCCGCTAGTACTTATATAATTCGGATGCTTATATTGTAATTGCTATCTGTATGCCAAATTTCAACCCAATCCGAACAGTGGTTTAAACTGTGTGTTGATGATACTCAGTCAGGACAAACGATTTTTTAAATAAAGAAGATACAAGAATTGCTATTAAGATTCGTAAAATGTGGAGTAAATGGACGAATCGATTTAGACGAAATTGTGTATTAAGGTAATGCTTTTCATTCTAAGTCTATCTAGATAGGTATCATTCCTGAGAAAATCCGTTTTCACAAAAGAAAATATTTACATGCCTAGGAGACTTCGAGCAACCCAGGTACATGCCTAGGAGACTTCGAGCAACGCAGGTACATGCCTAGGAGACTTCGAGCAACTCAGGTACATGCCTAGGAGACTTCGAGCAACCCAGATACATTGTAGCAATTAATTATAACGGACAATGAAAGAAAATCATTTTCAAAATTAATTTATTTTCATCTTCTAAAACATATTAATATGATAATAACAAATACAGTGAATTCCACACAATGTTTTAGCGAAATCTTTATTCAATAAACTTAGATAATTAATTACTTACATTCCATATTTTTCGAACTTAGATTAACTTCTACAATAAATACATTGAAACAAAGAGTTCTGTAATATCTATGGAAACTCTATGAATGTTATATATTTTCTTATAAATATTAATTTTATACAAAAACTTAATACTATTCAGGAAATAATAACGTTATATTTATATCTGTAAAATATAAAATAAATGTAGTTACGTTACAAAGTTTTATAACATGAAAAGCGATATCGAGTAAGTTCTGTTCTGTTTCTTTTTTAGGACGGGATATCACAGCTATTAAAGTTAATTATTTACAAAAAATATGTTAGAAATTAAAGAAGATTTATTGCTATGTAATAACTATTAGTTACTTAATTATTTATTAAATAGGGAACGAGGGTTAGAGAAACATTTTGGTGTAAAGCTAGTACTACAAACCTAGTGGCAAATAATATTATGATTTAGTAGAATACAGATAGAAATAAACTTCCCAGTATACCTCAAATGTGGGATATAAATATTTTAAATACAAAGACCCATTTCTGAAATGCAACGGATATAATGAAGTTAATGCTCAAAGGAAACTTTGTGTTCATTTAAAAGATTAGACATGTACTGTACCTGTTATTGAAGAACACAACGCTTTTACTCTTCACAATGATACAGCAAGCGATCATTGAGGTTTTATTTTACTCGACAATGGCAAACATAATTATGTGAATAGCTAGTTCCTAGTAAGCATAGGGTTGATCATTATGTTGGCTAGAGCGTTCCTGCGCTTCCGCCATGCGCCGGCGCCTTGCGCGTGGTACTGCAGCTGGCGGTACCATGTGCGTGTCCGTCCGTTCTCTTCCGCCTAGAAAAAAAGAAAAACAAAACTTATTAATGGGGATTTTTCTTAAAAAACCTTTGGACATTTACAAGACGTTTCTAAATTAATGGATATCGTCTTCTTGTGGTAAGACAAGATATACCACAACTGTGACTGTCATTCACAATAGCAATATCTAATTACATTTTGTTATCTACAATTGGTAAGCCCTTGGCATCGTCTCACCTGATGGTAAGTTACGATGAAGCCGAAGATAGAAACAACAATCCTCACAACAAGGGCTTAACAAGATTCCTCACGCAATGGGAACTGGCTATCTTATCTTTAAGCCGGAATACATGAATGCTATTGACACTGACGTTTGGCAGCAAGACTTTGATAAGATAATAGTAGTAGCCAAACGGGCTAAGAAAATGCCCTGCAAACCAACTAACCCGAGTCTTACACACAAAGTAACCGCCACCGCGAAGTGAAACTCATAGACAAACCATTTCGCCACGGAGACAGGTAAAAGATAAAGTATACCTAATAATATTAATGCCTATCCACTTGTAACTTTCTAACAAGCTGGATCATTATATATTGCACTAGTGGATGCCCGCAGCTTCGCCCGCACAGATCCCGAATTTTGCGGTTCCCGTGGGAATTTCCCAAAACTCTTTCTAAGCGGATGCCTACGTCATAACATCTACCTGCAGCCAAATTTCAGCCCGATCCGTCCAGTGGTTTGGGCTGTGCGTTGAAGATCACTATGTCAGTCAGTCAGTCACCTTTGAGTTATATATATTTAGATTCTCTTTTGCCGTGTCAATTTCTGTTTTGTGGTTTATCTATAATATAGTCCCTGTCACCTTGTTCGTTTCGATGGATATTTTTTTTATTCACAATTGGTAAGCCCTTGGCATCATCTCACCTGATGGTAAGTGACGATGATGCCGAAGATGGAAGCGGGCTTACCAAGATTCTCCAACGCAATGGAGAACTGGCTATCTTTTCTTCAAGCTGGATCACATCAATGTTGTTAACACTGATGTTTGGCGGCAAGACTTAGATAAGATGGTGGTAGGTAGCCAGGCGGGCTTAGAAAATGCCCTACCACCAACCAAACCGAGTCTTACAAATTGACCCGCAACCTCCTAGTGTGAATCGAATGGGCTAACCATTACGCCAAGGAGGCGGTTAAAAACGCTACATCGCCCGATAATGATAAGTTTTTTGAAATAGCAAACTCTCGTGATATAAATTACCTTGAAAATGTAAGAATCCTTGGTAGTAATCTCGTGGACCTCGAAGAAGTGTTCCGGCTCGTGATCGGCGGCGACGACGCAGCGATCGAGGAACAGCGGCTCCCTCTGCAGGGTGTACCGTCCCGCTTTCTCCCGCACCAGGAGTAATGCTGCCTCCCTCACTCCGCTGCGTGCAAACAGTGCTTCGCCTTCTCTTTCCCGCGCCTCTCGATCTCTCTGCTCTCTTGTCTCACGGATTTCGTTCGTTTTGTGGGTAGTCGTTGGCTGAAAAAGAGATATTTAAAAAAAAGTTAGATCTGATCAACTCGGTCAATCACTATTTATTCATTTTTAGGATTCTGTATAAGGTATTAGGACCCTATGAGCCTACGTGGTCTATCTGTCTGTCTGTTCGTCTGTATGTCCCTCCGTCTGCCTGTCCTACATTTAAAAGACTCTATTTTTTGTACTGTAATACTTAGCCGGCTGAAGTTTTCACGTAATATGTGTCAATATAAGGGATTCAAAAAAAAATACGACAAAAAATAAAAAAATAAGCTATCTATCGTAAAAAGGTAAAACATACAAGCATGAAATTTGGTGTGATTATAGTACTTTATCTAGAAAAAAAATAAAAAACAACATTAATAAAAACCAGCCAAGTGTTGTAGTCATACTCGCGTTAAGGAGTACAAACTGAATAACTTTAGGAATCAATTAAAAATGTATTACCCGACTGCATACAAACTGAACCCCTCTTTTTGTACAATCGGGTAAAAATGCCTCCTATGTCACTCACGGGATTAAGACGAATCTAACGACACCTCGCACTCCAAAATCTATCAACCCTTGAAGGCTAAAGAGCGGGCGAAATAATTAAATAACCTCTTTTTTGGCCAGTCGGGTAAAAATGTATCCTATGTCACTCACGGGATTAAGACGAATCTAACGACACCTCGCACTCCAAAATCTATCAACCCTTGAAGGCTAAAGAGCGGGCGAAATAATTAAATAACCTCTTTTTTGGCCAGTCGGGTAAAAATGTATCCTATGTCACTCACGGGATTAAGACGAATCTAACGACACCTCGCACTCCAAAATCTATCAACCCTTGAAGGCTAAAGAGCGGGCGAAATAATTAAATAACCTCTTTTTTGGCCAGTCGGGTAAAAATGTATCCTATGTCACTCACGGGATTAAGACGAATCTAACGACACCTCGCACTCCAAAATCTATCAACCCTTGAAGGCTAAAGAGCGGGCGAAATAATTAAATAACCTCTTTTTTGGCCAGTCGGGTAAAAATGTATCCTATGTCACTCACGGGATTAAGACGAATCTAACGACACCTCGCACTCCAAAATCTATCAACCCTTGAAGGCTAAAGAGCGGGCGAAATAATTAAATAACCTCTTTTTTGGCCAGTCGGGTAAAAATGTATACTATGTCACTCACGGGATTAAGACGAATCTAACGACACCTCGCACTCCAAAATCTATCAACCCTTGAAGGCTAAAGAGCGGGCGAAATAATTAAATAACCTCTTTTTTGGCCAGTCGGGTAAAAATGTATCCTATGTCACTCACGGGATTAAGACGAATCTAACGACACCTCGCACTCCAAAATCTATCAACCCTTGAAGGCTAAAGAGCGGGCGAAATAATTAAATAACCTCTTTTTTGGCCAGTCGGGTAAAAATGTATCCTATGTCACTCACGGGATTAAGACGAATCTAACGACACCTCGCACTCCAAAATCTATCAACCCTTGAAGGCTAAAGAGCGGGCGAAATAATTAAATAACCTCTTTTTTGGCCAGTCGGGTAAAAATGTATCCTATGTCACTCACGGGATTAAGACGAATCTAACGACACCTCGCACTCCAAAATCTATCAACCCTTGAAGGCTAAAGAGCGGGCGAAATAATTAAATAACCTCTTTTTTGGCCAGTCGGGTAAAAATGTATCCTATGTAACTCACGGGATTAAGACGAATCTAACGACACCTCGCACTCCAAAATCTATCAACCCTTGAAGGCTAAAGAGCGGGCGAAATAATTAAATAACCTCTTTTTTGGCCAGTCGGGTAAAAATGTATCCTATGTCACTCACGGGATTAAGACGAATCTAACGACACCTCGCACTCCAAAATCTATCAACCCTTGAAGGCTAAAGAGCGGGCGAAATAATTAAATAACCTCTTTTTTGGCCAGTCGGGTAAAAATGTATCCTATGTCACTCACGGGATTAAGACGAATCTAACGACACCTCGCACTCCAAAATCTATCAACCCTTGAAGGCTAAAGAGCGGGCGAAATAATTAAATAACCTCTTTTTTGGCCAGTCGGGTAAAAATGTATCCTATGTAACTCACGGGATTAAGACGAATCTAACGACACCTCGCACTCCAAAATCTATCAACCCTTGAAGGCTAAAGAGCGGGCGAAATAATTAAATAACCTCTTTTTTGGCCAGTCGGGTAAAAATGTATCCTATGTCACTCACGGGATTAAGACGAATCTAACGACACCTCGCACTCCAAAATCTATCAACCCTTGAAGGCTAAAGAGCGGGCGAAATAATTAAATAACCTCTTTTTTGGCCAGTCGGGTAAAAATGTATCCTATGTAACTCACGGGATTAAGACGAATCTAACGACACCTCGCACTCCAAAATCTATCAACCCTTGAAGGCTAAAGAGCGGGCGAAATAATTAAATAACCTCTTTTTTGGCCAGTCGGGTAAAAATGTATCCTATGTCACTCACGGGATTAAGACGAATCTAACGACACCTCGCACTCCAAAATCTATCAACCCTTGAAGGCTAAAGAGCGGGCGAAATAATTAAATAACCTCTTTTTTGGCCAGTCGGGTAAAAATGTATCCTATGTCACTCACGGGATTAAGACGAATCTAACGACACCTCGCACTCCAAAATCTATCAACCCTTGAAGGCTAAAGAGCGGGCGAAATAATTAAATAACCTCTTTTTTGGCCAGTCGGGTAAAAATGTATCCTATGTCACTCACGGGATTAAGACGAATCTAACGACACCTCGCACTCCAAAATCTATCAACCCTTGAAGGCTAAAGAGCGGGCGAAATAATTAAATAACCTCTTTTTTGGCCAGTCGGGTAAAAATGTATCCTATGTCACTCACGGGATTAAGACGAATCTAACGACACCTCGCACTCCAAAATCTATCAACCCTTGAAGGCTAAAGAGCGGGCGAAATAATTAAATAACCTCTTTTTTGGCCAGTCGGGTAAAAATGTATCCTATGTCACTCACGGGATTAAGACGAATCTAACGACACCTCGCACTCCAAAATCTATCAACCCTTGAAGGCTAAAGAGCGGGCGAAATAATTAAATAACCTCTTTTTTGGCCAGTCGGGTAAAAATGTATCCTATGTCACTCACGGGATTAAGACGAATCTAACGACACCTCGCACTCCAAAATCTATCAACCCTTGAAGGCTAAAGAGCGGGCGAAATAATTAAATAACCTCTTTTTTGGCCAGTCGGGTAAAAATGTATCCTATGTCACTCACGGGATTAAGACGAATCTAACGACACCTCGCACTCCAAAATCTATCAACCCTTGAAGGCTAAAGAGCGGGCGAAATAATTAAATAACCTCTTTTTTGGCCAGTCGGGTAAAAATGTATCCTATGTCACTCACGGGATTAAGACGAATCTAACGACACCTCGCACTCCAAAATCTATCAACCCTTGAAGGCTAAAGAGCGGGCGAAATAATTAAATAACCTCTTTTTTGGCCAGTCGGGTAAAAATGTATCCTATGTAACTCACGGGATTAAGACGAATCTAACGACACCTCGCACTCCAAAATCTATCAACCCTTGAAGGCTAAAGAGCGGGCGAAATAATTAAATAACCTCTTTTTTGGCCAGTCGGGTAAAAATGTATCCTATGTCACTCACGGGATTAAGACGAATCTAACGACACCTCGCACTCCAAAATCTATCAACCCTTGAAGGCTAAAGAGCGGGCGAAATAATTAAATAACCTCTTTTTTGGCCAGTCGGGTAAAAATGTATCCTATGTCACTCACGGGATTAAGACGAATCTAACGACACCTCGCACTCCAAAATCTATCAACCCTTGAAGGCTAAAGAGCGGGCGAAATAATTAAATAACCTCTTTTTTGGCCAGTCGGGTAAAAATGTATCCTATGTCACTCACGGGATTAAGACGAATCTAACGACACCTCGCACTCCAAAATCTATCAACCCTTGAAGGCTAAAGAGCGGGCGAAATAATTAAATAACCTCTTTTTTGGCCAGTCGGGTAAAAATGTATCCTATGTAACTCACGGGATTAAGACGAATCTAACGACACCTCGCACTCCAAAATCTATCAACCCTTGAAGGCTAAAGAGCGGGCGAAATAATTAAATAACCTCTTTTTTGGCCAGTCGGGTAAAAATGTATCCTATGTCACTCACGGGATTAAGACGAATCTAACGACACCTCGCACTCCAAAATCTATCAACCCTTGAAGGCTAAAGAGCGGGCGAAATAATTAAATAACCTCTTTTTTGGCCAGTCGGGTAAAAATGTATCCTATGTCACTCACGGGATTAAGACGAATCTAACGACACCTCGCACTCCAAAATCTATCAACCCTTGAAGGCTAAAGAGCGGGCGAAATAATTAAATAACCTCTTTTTTGGCCAGTCGGGTAAAAATGTATCCTATGTCACTCACGGGATTAAGACGAATCTAACGACACCTCGCACTCCAAAATCTATCAACCCTTGAAGGCTAAAGAGCGGGCGAAATAATTAAATAACCTCTTTTTTGGCCAGTCGGGTAAAAATGTATCCTATGTCACTCACGGGATTAAGACGAATCTAACGACACCTCGCACTCCAAAATCTATCAACCCTTGAAGGCTAAAGAGCGGGCGAAATAATTAAATAACCTCTTTTTTGGCCAGTCGGGTAAAAATGTATCCTATGTAACTCACGGGATTAAGACGAATCTAACGACACCTCGCACTCCAAAATCTATCAACCCTTGAAGGCTAAAGAGCGGGCGAAATAATTAAATAACCTCTTTTTTGGCCAGTCGGGTAAAAATGTATCCTATGTCACTCACGGGATTAAGACGAATCTAACGACACCTCGCACTCCAAAATCTATCAACCCTTGAAGGCTAAAGAGCGGGCGAAATAATTAAATAACCTCTTTTTTGGCCAGTCGGGTAAAAATGTATCCTATGTCACTCACGGGATTAAGACGAATCTAACGACACCTCGCACTCCAAAATCTATCAACCCTTGAAGGCTAAAGAGCGGGCGAAATAATTAAATAACCTCTTTTTTGGCCAGTCGGGTAAAAATGTATCCTATGTCACTCACGGGATTAAGACGAATCTAACGACACCTCGCACTCCAAAATCTATCAACCCTTGAAGGCTAAAGAGCGGGCGAAATAATTAAATAACCTCTTTTTTGGCCAGTCGGGTAAAAATGTATCCTATGTCACTCACGGGATTAAGACGAATCTAACGACACCTCGCACTCCAAAATCTATCAACCCTTGAAGGCTAAAGAGCGGGCGAAATAATTAAATAACCTCTTTTTTGGCCAGTCGGGTAAAAATGTATCCTATGTCACTCACGGGATTAAGACGAATCTAACGACACCTCGCACTCCAAAATCTATCAACCCTTGAAGGCTAAAGAGCGGGCGAAATAATTAAATAACCTCTTTTTTGGCCAGTCGGGTAAAAATGTATCCTATGTCACTCACGGGATTAAGACGAATCTAACGACACTTCGCACTCCAAAATCTATCAACCCTTGAAGGCTAAAGAGCGGGCGAAATAATTAAATAACCTCTTTTTTGGCCAGTCGGGTAAAAATGTATCCTATGTCACTCACGGGATTAAGACGAATCTAACGACACCTCGCACTCCAAAATCTATCAACCCTTGAAGGCTAAAGAGCGGGCGAAATAATTAAATAACCTCTTTTTTGGCCAGTCGGGTAAAAATGTATCCTATGTCACTCACGGGATTAAGACGAATCTAACGACACCTCGCACTCCAAAATCTATCAACCCTTGAAGGCTAAAGAGCGGGCGAAATAATTAAATAACCTCTTTTTTGGCCAGTCGGGTAAAAATGTATCCTATGTCACTCACGGGATTAAGACGAATCTAACGACACCTCGCACTCCAAAATCTATCAACCCTTGAAGGCTAAAGAGCGGGCGAAATAATTAAATAACCTCTTTTTTGGCCAGTCGGGTAAAAATGTATCCTATGTCACTCACGGGATTAAGACGAATCTAACGACACCTCGCACTCCAAAATCTATCAACCCTTGAAGGCTAAAGAGCGGGCGAAATAATTAAATAACCTCTTTTTTGGCCAGTCGGGTAAAAATGTATCCTATGTCACTCACGGGATTAAGACGAATCTAACGACACCTCGCACTCCAAAATCTATCAACCCTTGAAGGCTAAAGAGCGGGCGAAATAATTAAATAACCTCTTTTTTGGCCAGTCGGGTAAAAATGTATCCTATGTCACTCACGGGATTAAGACGAATCTAACGACACCTCGCACTCCAAAATCTATCAACCCTTGAAGGCTAAAGAGCGGGCGAAATAATTAAATAACCTCTTTTTTGGCCAGTCGGGTAAAAATGTATCCTATGTCACTCACGGGATTAAGACGAATCTAACGACACCTCGCACTCCAAAATCTATCAACCCTTGAAGGCTAAAGAGCGGGCGAAATAATTAAATAACCTCTTTTTTGGCCAGTCGGGTAAAAATGTATCCTATGTCACTCACGGGATTAAGACGAATCTAACGACACCTCGCACTCCAAAATCTATCAACCCTTGAAGGCTAAAGAGCGGGCGAAATAATTAAATAACCTCTTTTTTGGCCAGTCGGGTAAAAATGTATCCTATGTCACTCACGGGATTAAGACGAATCTAACGACACCTCGCACTCCAAAATCTATCAACCCTTGAAGGCTAAAGAGCGGGCGAAATAATTAAATAACCTCTTTTTTGGCCAGTCGGGTAAACATGTATCCTATGTAACTCATGGGATCAAGACGAACCACGCACTCAAAAATCCATCGAGCCGTTTGGGCTACAGAGCGAACCAAATAAATATACACATACACTTGAAAAACATAACCCTCCTTCTGGCGCCGTCGGGTAATAAAAAAAGCTATTTTATGTTTAAAGAAATTTATTCCCATAAAGACAGCAGTCACTTACATGAGAAAAATATAAATATTATACTTAATAAAGTACAATTTGTGAGTTTGTTTTTTTTTTTCTGTAGCCCGCGTTGATGTCTTCTGTTTAAAATGAATAGGTTATTATATTTGTGTGGATAGGTGTGAACTTTGATGGTAAGGTACCCTCGGTATGCGAATCCAACTCGCACTTTGCGTTTTTTTAACCGACTTCAAAAAATGGAGGAGGTTTCTCAATTCGACCGTATTTTTTTTTACTTTTTTTATGTGTGTTCGCGGATAACTTCGTCGTTTATGAACCGATTTTGATGATTCTTTTTTTGTTGGACAGGATATATCCCAAGGGTGGTAACATAATAAGGAAACCAAGATCTGATGATGGAATACCAGATAAATCGAGGGGAACCTTCGAAAATCGTAGTGGTGACTAGTGCGTTTGAAGTCGGTTTTTTTTGTTTAAAATTTAGTACTAAAGATAGCAGATAGTTTCCTAATTCGGAAAATACGCTATATTGCTCGTAATAATTAAAAAAGCGTCGGTGGCTCAACCGGTAACGACTCGGTCCATCTAACCAGAGGTGCCGGGTTCAAATCTGGACGGCCAATGTACCAATGAGTTTTTCAAAAACTTACGTACATATAATTACCGATTGCTTTAACGGTGAAGGAAAACATCGTGAGGAAACCTGCACACGCCTGCGACGAAACTCGAAGGTTGTGTGTGAAGTCGACCAACCCGCACTGGGCCCGCGTGGTCGACTAAGGCCTAATCGCCCTGATTCAGGGTGGGGACGTATATGAGCTGATATAATAATAAAATTAATAGTCATTAATAGTCAACTATAGTTATTTATGTCACTGCCAAGTAATGAGAGTCACTGTAACATGAGTGCTAGTTTGTGCTTCGCTTCGTGGCACAATAGTCAGCACGAGTTTCACAATGGCTAATTGCGTGCAGTGGCATACAATATTTTTTCTACGACCATTAATTTATAGAAGAAAATATATATATTTTCTATTTATAGAAGAAAATTTTTAACCTTCAAAAATTTAACCATACAGCCTATTCACACGCGATGTTTAGCCATGGCTCAGGTACGAGCGCTTTATTTAAATTGGCCTTGGCATCTTGCACAATATAGTTATGAGAGCCATTGTAACAGGTGCTAGTTTGTGCCAAGAAGCGAAGCTGAGTGGCACAATAGACAGCACGAGTGTTACAATAGCTAATTGCGTGCAGTGGCATACAATTCTTTTTCTACGACCATTAAATAAATAAAAATACTTTGAAATTTTTTTATAATCATATATTGAATTTTTGAAACCGAAGCCATAAAAATATTTATAAAGTTTCATTGTAGTACAGTTGTCGTGTTTTTACCCGACTGCGCCAGAAGGAGGGTTATGTTTTTCGAGAGTATGTATGTATGTATGTATGTTTGTATGTATAATTGTTTGGCACGCTCTGCAGCCTGAACGGCTGGATGGATTTTGGCTTGAGAGGTGTCGTTAGATTCGTATTTACTGTGAGAGTGACACTGAGTATATCAAAATAAAAAAAAACAAAATGGCGGATTTTTGGCGCCAAATTCAAATGTTTGACACGCTCTGCAGCCTGAACGGCTCGATGAATTATAGCTTGAGGGTTTTCGTTAGATACGTTTTTACTGTGAGAATGACACTGGGTATATGAAAATAAAAAAAACAAAATGGCGGATTTTTTGGGCCAAATTCAAATGTTTGACACGCTCTGCAGCCTGAATGGCTCGATGAATTATAGCTTGAGGGTTTTCGTTAGATACGTTTTTACTGTGAGAATGACACTGGGTATATGAAAATAAAAAAAACAAAATAGCGGATTTTTGGTGCCAAATTCCAATGTTAGGCACGCACTGCAGCCAGAACGGCTCGATAAATTTTAGCTTAAGGGGTTTCGTTAGATACGTATTTACTGTGAGAGTCACACTGGGTAGGTATATCAAAATATAAAGAAACAAAATAGCAGATTTTCCGGAGAATTACAGCAAGCGGTATTTGTCGACGATCGCACAATAAAAAATTATCAACCAGGAGTTCGTATACGGATTGTACCATGTACCATTTTAATTTGACGCACTTCGAGGACACTGAAAAATTGATCGCAGGATGTTGCTACCCGACTGCGCCAGAAGGAGGGTTATGTTTTTCGAGAGTATGTATGTATGTATTTGTATGTATAATTATTTGGCACGCTCTGCAGCCTGAACGGCTGGATGGATTTTGGCTTGAGAGGTGTCGTTAGATTCGTATTTACTGTGAGAGTGACACTGGGTATATCAAAATAAAAAAAACAAAATGGCGGATTTTTGGCGCCAAATTCAAATGTTTGACACGCTCTGCAGCCTGAACGGCTCGATGAAATACAGCTTGAGGGTTTTCGTTAGATACGTTTTTACTGTGAGAATGACACTAGGTATATGAAAATAAAAAAAACATAATGGCGGATTTTTGGCGCCAAATTCAAATGTTTGACACACTCTGCAGCCTGAATGGCTCGATGAATTATAAGCTTAAGGGTGTTCGTTAGATACGTTTTTACTGTGAGAATGACACTGGGTATATAAAAATAAAAAAATAAAAATGGCGGATTTTTGTGTGCCAAATTTCAATGTTAGGCACGCACTGCAGCCAGAACGGCTCGATAAATTTTAGCTTAAGGGGTTTCGTTAGATACGTATTTACTGTGAGAGTCACACTGGGTAGGTATATCAAAATATAAAGAAACAAAATAGCAGATTTTCCGGAGAATTACAGCAAGCGGTATTTGTCGACGATCGCACAATAAAAAAATATCAACCAGGAGCTCGTATACGGATTGAACCATGTACGATTGATTTTGACGCACTTCGAGGACACTGAAAAATTGATCGCAGGATGTTGCCCTTAATCCCAAGGTGGGCTATAACTGTCCACAAACTTTAGGATGCTACACTCGATTTGACACTTGTGGACCTCGGCTCACATATATTTGCTAAAAGTCAAGCATATGTAGCTCTTAGTCGAGTTAAAACATTAGCTGGACTGGTCATCTGTACACTTGATCCTAAAAAACTTTTGCATCGGCTACACGATCAGAATTCTTTTATAGAGCTTCAACGTTTACGAGAATATTATTATATCAACTGATAAGTTAATAATCTGCATAATCTTAATGTGTGTCATGTGTATATAGGTTACTACACAAACTCATTCAATAATAAAACTAAAAAATGATTAAAATAAAATAAGGTAATTTAAAAAACTAAAAAACCCGACTGCGTTTCTGTGTAATTTGGAAATGAAAAACCCTAAAACAAGAAAGTCGTCATACCCGATTGCATTTAACTTAAGAAAAATTGTAGCAGTCGGGACCCATTCTAGAAAGTCAGCCGTCTAGTCAGTATATTGGAGTAATCTGCAACGTAATATAGGTATGTGCTCTCAATTCACTATGCCTCCATTTCTAGAATGGGTCCCGACTGCTACAATTTTTCTTAAGTTAAATGCAATCGGGTATGACGACTTTCTTGTTTTAGGGTTTTTCATTTCCAAATTACACAGAAACGCAGTCGGGTTTTTTAGTTTTTTAAATTATTAAATGATCATTGTACAACAACTTGGAGTAATGAATACCTACTTTTGTGATATGATTTAAGGTTATGAATTAAGCAAATCACCAAATGAGTAAAAAAAATTATTGTGCAGCCACGCGGAGCATACTTGTTCGAGTAGCCTACACCATTTGGCTTGCAGAAATCAACATTAAAAGATACGTTTACCCAGTAACAAAGAAAAGAGGTGTATATTAGATTTGATAAAAAATTGTGTTAGTACGAGAACTAGTATAAGATTTTTTTCTGCTATAAACAACACAGTGCAGAAAACTTATAAAGCTCTAGTCACTCACAAAGTTTTAATAAAATATTAACAGCTATTTGTGAGAAAATAACGAAGAACCTGGATTTATACAGGAAGTACCTTGAAACAATTTACCTGGAATAATGAACTCCATAGTGTTGAACACCGTATAGAGTTAAAGTAACATCATCATATCAGCTCATATACGTCCCCACCGAGGGGCTCGAGCCTACCCTGAATCAGGCCTCCGTCACTCCATGTACTTGCGCGCTATAATTACCTACCGCCCGGCCGAGCGTTCTCGGGCCGTTTGCGGACCCAATTCAGTGCGGTTTTCACAAACGAAACGCACGCACGTAGTTTAAATTAAATTGTTTTGTTCGTTCGTACGCGTACCTACGATGCCGTCTGGTGCCTTATGTGCTGTAGATGGGTGCAAATCATGCAAAAGAAGAGATAAACACCAAAAATTTTTCCATTTACCTGTCAATGAAGAAAGGTAAGTGATAAACTATTACTATTTTTGTCGTTTTAAAATTATTTTTAATACTAGGTATACTAAGCAATAGCTAGTACTCTTTATTACACTGTGGCATTAGCTTGCCTTTCAGACACAGATTTTCATTTTTTTGTTACATAGAAACGTCGTACTTACCTTAAACACTATTTTAACAACGTTTAAAAAGCTATTTTTATTAAAATAAAATTGTGATAATATGTGAGTCGCAGGCGCGGCGACCTGTCTCAACTTGTCGTGCTGTTAGCGCACACAAAAACTTTTGACATAACTATTTAGTAATCTGTGCTTGTGATTCGGTTTTATGCGATTTGTAAAAAATATACATGGTGAATTTTTTCTATGAGGAATTTCTAAATTATAAGAGATAGAGCAAAGCGCTCTTAAGAACCGTGATCTCAATTTAGAGAAAATAAAAATTGCGTGTTAAAAAATAAAAAAAATGATAGGTCCTGGAGTATGTACTCCGGAGATATGACTTTTTCTTAAAATTTTTTTTTCGTTATTTCGATTGTATATCACTATACAAACTAAAAATTGTACGGAGACCATAGGTCTAAAGTTGCTAGAAGTTGTTAAAATAAACGTTTTAAATAGTATGTGGAAACTGAACTTACAGACCGATTTTCAAATGATAAAAAAAATATAAAAACCAATTTATAAAAAAAATATATGTTGCCCGCGGCTTCGCCCGCGTAGGGGTATGAAAAATAGATAAGAACCTATTCTCAGGCCTACCCGATATGCACACAAAATTTCATAAAAATCGGTCCAGCCGTTTCGGAGAAGTATGATTACTAACACTGTGACACGAGAATTATACATATATATATATATATATATATATATATATATATATATATATATATATATATATATATGTATAGATAGATAAATGATACAATTTTAAACTACCACCTATAAGTCAAAACATATTTACAGTTCTCAATAACATAGACACAAAAAGTTATGTTAATTTAATTTTATCGAAGAGGCAGCCCTGCGATCGCGCGGTGTGAAGCAAGTACTGCGGTTGCTGACGCGATGGAGTAGGCTATTATAGCAGTAGGTATTGGAAATTTACTACTGAGTGAAGTATCTGTTACGTAGTAACTAATTACTAATTAGTAATCTGTGCCTGAATTCGGGCGCGATCGGGCCTTAGTCGACCACGCGGTCCTAGTGCGGGTTGGTCGACTTCACACACAACCTTCGTGTTTCTTCGCAGGTGTGTGCAGGTTTCCTCACGATGTTTTCCTTCACCGTTAAAGCAATCGGTGAGTAAGTTTTGAAAAACTCAATGGTACATTGGCCGTCCGGATTTGAATCCGGTACCTCTGGTTAGGAGGACCGAGTCGTTACCGGTTGAGCCACCGACGCTTTCACGCCTTTTTCTAAAGTAACGTACCAAGTTTCATTCAAAATCATAAGTCATGTTTGAGAAAAAATACTATGGTAGAAACGCTAATAATAAAGAGAAAATATGTAAAAAAAAACGGCCAAGAATATAAAAATAATATTGATAAAATTTTACACAAATCCGTTCAGCGGTTAGGGCGCCAGAGCACTGTTAGTGTAAGACAATCCCACAATATCCCCATTTTAATCTCAACTTCGATTGTTTTGGCATTAAAATACTAAAAATACTAGATATAGTTAGTTTAAAGTTAGTTTCACTTCCATAGTTTTTAAGACATCTTAACTGACATAACGGCAATTTTCAGTGTACCCGCTGCACTATGTTCATTGCTTATCCATCATCATCGTTACCTATATCAGCCGAAGGACGTCCACAGCCGCACAAAAGCTTCCCGCAAGGATTTCCTAGACGACCGGTTGGCTTCCCGCGACCTTCGGTCATCGGTCCACCGAGTGGGAGGCTAGTCTACGCTACGTTTTCCGGTGCGCGGTAGCCACTCGAGAACTTTACTGCTTATCCAACATTAGAATATTTCCTCACCTTTCCATTGGTTACCAATAGTGCGTTGATCGGAGTCAGCTTGATGGTGCGTCCTTTCCTCCAGTTGTTGTCGTTCGGCTGAGTGAACAGCAGCTTTCCCTCCATTGCAAACCTGAAACAAGAAATTGCAATTAGTTTAAAACATATGCAAAGTATATAAGATGCTTCAAAAATATATGCCACCGCTGCAAGGGGTGCTTCTACCCGTGAAACTGAACAACTTTCCTCAAGGAACCTATAGTCAAATCGCAAAAAAAGTTTTTGCTCCTCCATACTCAGTCGATCAGCTCATCGGCGAACTTAGTATGGGAAGACAATTTTTTTTTTTGCGAAATGACTATGGGTTCCTTGAGAAAAGTTGTTCAGTTTCACGAGTAGAAACACCCCTTGCAGCGGTGGCATATATTTTGGAAGCAACCTGTATATTATAATAGTACTCGTTACATAGGCGTAGGATCTTGATGTTCAACTTTTTTATAAGTACTGTTTTTTTTTATTAACAATTAATAAACCCTTGACATCATCTTACTTGATGGTAAGTGACGATGTTGCCGAATATGGAAGCGGGTTTATCAAGATTCACCAATGCAATGGGGAACTGGCTAACTTGTCTTAAAGCCGGAACACCTCTATGCTGTTACCATTGATGTTTGGCGGCAAGACTTAGATAAGATGGTGATAGCTAGCCAGGCGGGCTCAGGAAATGCCCTTCCACCAACCAAATCGAGTCTTACAAAGTTAGACTTCATCGGGAATGAAACCCGCGAACTCCTGATTCGCCACGGAGGCGGTTGAAAATAAATAGTTAAGTGTTATGGCCAAACATCGATTAAATCTATACACTATAAGAGCGTCGGTGGCGTAACGGTTAAGGCCGCTACCTCCTGTCCGGGAGGCCGTGGTTCGAATCCTGCCACGTACCAATGTGTTTTCGAATTTTGATTTCATATGTACGTTTATCCGACGGTCTTACGGTGAAGGAAAACATCGTGAGAAAACCTGCACACGCCTGCGAAGAAACTCGAAGGTTGTGTGTGAAGTCGGCCAACGTGCACTGGGCCCGCGTGGTCGACTAAGTCGGTCGATCGCCCTAATTCAGGGTAGGCTCGAGCCCCTCGGTGAAAAAGTACACGAGCTGATAAGATGATAAGTACTGTAGCCCTACTTTCCCATTACGTCCTCATACGGAATGGTACGTATGTTACCTACTAGTGTAAGTACCTTCAAAGCTTCAAATGTTAATTCAAAAAAATAGGTGCATGTTACACTCTTCTTGATGGTCATAAGATAGTAGATTCAAGATATTAATTGAAAATAGTTGCAAATTACACTCTTTCTTATAGTCATAATTAGTGATGACATAATTTCATTTGTAAAAAATCAAGAAATAAACAATCATTCGTTAATAACGTCGAAATCCAATCCTTGATATAAAAAAATATATGTCATTAGAACATGAAAACAATATGACGCGAGAAGTTATACATTAAATAATTGAATGTCATGAATGCTTTTGACAAGTGTAGGCTAGTTCACACGGGCAGCACCCGGTCACGAGTATAACGCGAGAGTCAGCCATCGCTCCTCTCAACCATATTAGAGGGAAAGGAACGACCCGGCTCCCGATGTGCCATTATCCGCACGAGCATTAGTAATTACATGCGGTATTAATAAAAAAAGGTACATAATGGCAGGTTTTGAAAAAATTAAATACAGATAAAAATGTCAATAAAATCATTGACATAAAACAAATAATGTCATTTAGACATGAAAACAATATGACGTGAGAAGTAATTCATTAAAATTATTGAATTTGTCGTTAATGCCTTTAACAAGAGTAGGCCAGCTCACACGGCCAGCACTGGTAAACGAGTAGGTATAACGCGAGAGTCAGCCATCGCTCCCCTCGACCATATTGGAGGAAAAGGAACGACTCGACCATCATTCATTCAGTATGATGAATCATTTTCAATTTATAGATTTAGCAGCTGATGAACGTTTAGTAAGTGCTTGTTGACCTTGTTAGTGCGTGCTTGACCTAAGTAATCTGATTTCACTTTATGTGAGCTATCCTTATGCCTATACAGGCTGTAACAAAATTGGTGTGGGTCCCGTTAACTGGGGGTTCTACTCATTATACCATTTTTGTTCTGAGTTTGTTGAAATCGCAAAAATAAAGCTTCATTCAAATCGATTAGCTTATCGACTAAATTTTGTGCATTTTTGTATGGAGGGTCCATTTTTTTTTTGAGTGGACTATGGGTTCCTTGGATAAAGTTGTTCAGTGTGATGAGTAGATTAAAACTAACGGAACCTACACCAATTTTATTACAAACTGTATAAAATTATTCATTCGGAAACGGCTCTATCAATTTTCATGAAATTTTGTTTGAATTTGAGGCAAAAATGGCTGCCAAAAAGCTTGAAATCCTCTCGAAGGTGAGACTTTTCTTCACTCCAGAGCAGCTTCTAATATTATACCAAGCTCAAGTTCGGTCATGTTTAGAGTACTGCTCTCACTTACGGGACGGATCGGCTCGTTACCTTGGATTCTATCGACCGACGCGCCAGGAGACACATCGGCGCTGAAGAACTTGTATCAAACAGGCTCCAAAGCCTCGAGCATCGCCGCAAAGTTGCCTGTCTATAGGTGTTCGACAGGATTCATTTCGAAGAGTGTTCCCTAGAGCTTCACAACCTCATTCCCTCTCTCCATTTCATCATCGGACGACCAGGCGCGGAGGGTGATTCCACCCCTTTGTCTTTAATGTTCCACCTTTACGCACGAAGCGTTTTGCTTCTTCGTTCATTATGTGAAGGCCAAGGAGTGGAATTACCTGCCGGCCGGCGTCTGTATACCCCGATTCGTATAATCAGGAATCTTCAAGTCGAGAGTGAATAGGCACTATTTGAGCTTGCGTGTTACATCCCCAGCTGCATTGGCACTTACCATCAGGTGAGTTGCAGCCAAACGTACTCAAGTAATTAATTTTAAAAAATGTCTAGGAGACTCCGAGTAACGCTCTTGGTCGGCCAGGTTCTTATGGTTAAGACTCAAAGTTGAGACTTGACTTTTGAATGTGACCTCTCCGGTCATAAGTTACCGACCTACAGTGCATTCACATCAAGTGCGAGTCTGCTGTAGAAATAACTCTAGCAGACAATCCGAGTACGCTTCAGTCATTACTAATCAATTAGAGAGCACCCAAACCTTCAACAGTGTTTGTTAGAGTTTCAAACAGTTAATTACAAAGTAGTTTCGAATAGAGATATTAAAACTTAACTAATAAAACATTTAATGACCCTTTAACTTGAATTGAATTCGACATCTTTTTGTCGATCCTAGGAAGTTTTTCATCCATAGTCAAAAACCCAGCAATTTTTTTCTTATTTGTGGTCTAAACTAATATCATACAGAGAAAATATTTGTTTTTTGTATGTTTTTTTTGTAATGGATGAAGTCAAAAAATATTTTGAAAAAGTTACATTATCACGGAGTAACATGGGCTGTACCTGTACTATTTTATTTTGTAAAAATTTAAATCTCTACAAAAATTGCAGTAACGTAACCCAAGGTTTTGCCTATACAAGTCATTATTTGGCGCGCGCTGTACGAACTATTGATATTACATAAAATAATATACTATACAGTTTGACATTACTCATCATTACCCATAAAAGAGCCCGCGAGGCTAAATGTCTCTACTAAATATATATATATATATATAGTTTCCCCACCCTCACCTCATCACCTGTATTTATTCATCAGATATTTTATATCATATTATTGTTTTATTGCGTCCATTTAAAGTTACTACATGCAATCTCTATAAAGTAGCAGATATATTTTAATATAAATATCATCTACTTTTAGTAAATAGTTAACAATATTTACGCCAAACGCGAAAATCTGGCTGGTTCCCACAAAACTACTAAATTTTCAACATTGAACCCACCCAACGAGTGACAGTCACACTTTGTATGGAGAAGCGAACAAAACGGCAAATACCTAGTAAACTAAAGGGCATTGAGAAGATGTGGTACTCGTAAAGTGTAATGTTATGTTAGTACCTATAAAGTTTATTTCTAGGTTTAAATAACATGAAGTTGAAATGTATTAAGCCACGTCGATTATTCATTTTGTAAAGACTATTTAAAATTTCGGCGTCGGTGGCGTAATGGCTAGGGCCGCCGCCTCCTGTCCGGGAGGTCGTGGTTCGAACCTGCCACGTACTAATGTGATTTTGAATTTTGATTTCATATGTACGTTTATCCGACGCTCTTACGGTGAAAGGAAACATCGTAAGGAAACTGCACATGCCTGCGGAGTAATATATAAATAACTCGCAGGTTGTGTGTGAAGTCGACCAACCCGCACTGGGCCCGCGTGGTCGACTAAGGCCCGATCGCCCTAATTTAGGGTAGGCTCAAGCCCCTCGGTAGGGACGTATTAACCGCGTCCGTAGCTCAGAGGCAAAGTTCACTGGCTTTACACAGGAGGTCGCGGATTCGATTCCCGGCGGGGTCAATTGTAAGACTCGGTTTGGTTGGTGGTAGAGCATTTTCTAAGCCCGCCTGGCTAGCTACCACCATCTTATCTAAGTCTTGCCGCCAAATATCAATGTTGATATCATTGGTGTGTTACGGCATGAAGATAAGATAGCCAGTTCCCCATTGCGTTGGGGAATCTTGGTAAGGCACTTCCATCTTCGGCAACATCGTCACTTACCACCAGGTAAGATGTTTTCAAGGGTTTACCAATTGTGAATAAAATAAAAAAAAAGAAGAAAAGTATATGAGCTGATATTATGATGATGATTTTAAATTTTAAATTTAACTACCTACAGTTTATTTCACCTTTCATTGGCCAAAATATAAAATGTTTGTAAAATGTTACATTTTTCACCTAACCAAAATGTCACTTCCAAATCTGTTTGCATAATATTTTGCTCGCACTACGTGCTGCTAATGCAAATTTATTTGCAACAAAAATGAAGTTCCGTGAGTGACGAATTTTAAATTGAATCCGCACACCGTCCTCCGTGGTGCATTAAAGCATTCAACTCAGTCACTCACTTTGATAGAGACTTTCTTCCAGCTGAGAAATTTAATTTTAAAATTATCTTCCTACATGACTTGATAATCAGCTGTTCGCTCAATTCAAACACCAATTGATCAACTTTTCCAAAGGATTTTTTTTTTGTTTTAACTTCAAAAGCAGGTCATTAATTTCTCTCTTTTATTTGATATAATTTATGCGATCAAATGCAGACCATTTTTGTCGAACTTTCCTGGATAAGCATGAGAAATTCCAAATTACAATAGCTTTAAGTTATGTACGAGTAGGTACATATTTTTGATTTCTTGTCTAATTTCTTTCTTTTTTTTTTCAAGCCTCACCCCTGTTTATTATTCACGTTCTACAGGAAAAATCTATTTCCATCCAATTAAGGTGAAATTTGAAAGCTTAGGTTTTTTTAATAAAACATTCGATTTTACAAAAATAATATTCACTAGGTATTTATTATAATTAAAGTTGTGTTGATATCACTTTTTGTTTTAGATTGGTAATCCATTTGAGAAATAACCGTTACCCAAATTGCTCGTAATACTCTTTAAATGCTTTCATTTTCGTTGATTTCATCTATAAAGATGCCAACAATAGCAATTGTTATTGTTACTGCCTCTTAAGAGACGATTATCGAGTTTATGTGTCCAGTTAAAGAAATCGGCGGGCAGACGAGACGATTAAAACTTTAGTTCTGAGAGAAGTTACATTTGGATTCAAAAAAAAAATTAAAACTATATCGTAACTATAAAAGTAATAGTAAAAAAATGGAATCTTTTTATTCGTCTTGTTAAAATAAAACATATTAGTTCTATGACTATCTATACTATAATATAATTTAAATATGCCGGAGCCGGATCGTTCCTTTCCCTCTAATATGGTTGAGAGGAGTGATGGCTGACTCTCGCGTTATACTCGTGACCGGGTACTGTCCGTGTGAACTGGCCTACACTTGTCAAAGGCGTTCATGACATTCAATAATTTTAATTCGTGAAAATTTAAATAATAATAATTTAATAATAATTTTATTTCTCGTGTCATATTGTTTTCATGTTCAAATGAATGTCATTTGTTTTTTTTTATATCACGGATTGGATTTTGACGTTATTAACTAATGATTGTTTATTTCTTGATTTTTTACAAATGAAATTATGTAATCACTATTTTATGACTGTCAAAATTATGTAATCACTATTTTATGACTATCAGAAAATTGTAATTTGCACCTATTTTCACCTATCTTGAATCTTGAATATTTAGTTCAGCAAAGACGAAATCAATTCAAATATATACATATTTGCTTATTCCGCTAAACTTAACAGTTTGCACCATGGGCCAACCAGACGGCCGCAATGGTTTTAGTAATAGGGTAATTTGTCCCATCCGCCGATGGCGTGGCGACAATCTCCTACACCAATTTGAACAAACATCTGGAATTATCCAAGTGATAAAAGTTTATTTTTCTATGTAAATCTAGCTGGGATTAAAGCTTTAATTTCTCCGTTTGCTTTAAATATTTTGTAAGACAACAGTTAAATTGAAGTTACAGCATTTAAGGTTCAGGTAACGAAACAACTAAGTGTTGTAAACAAAACCATTAAAATAAATGTGAGTTTAACGAAATTAAACTTAGCCAAATATAAATATTCATTTATTTCATTGTACTTGCATACTTTTTTATGGCATTAAAAGCGCTCATCACAATCTCTGCTATTATAGAAGTCAAGACACGTACCTGGCATCGTCATGATTCCAGTCCAATACATCGACAGCCATCTTCCTTAGCCTTATATCGGCTACGTGGAGGTCGTGCGCCGTCCTCCTAGCTGCCGCCAGTCTGCGCCACAGTGGCACATCCCTTGCAGCTGCCGCAGCCGCAGCCGCTGCTGCGTTGATCTCTTCAAGCCTGGACTCAACGCAGCGCTGAGCTGCTTTGACGTCATCTCGCTCAGTTGCGCAGGCAGCTGTAGCGCGATGCAGTCGAGAAAGAAGGAGAGGGTATTTTGTCACGCGTTGGACTGGCACCTGAAAATGGAATGCAGGTGTTTTTACTGTTGGGTCTAAACAGATTGGATCTTGGCCTCCGCTGCCAATGCTGTCATTTTTCTATTTCACACCACTACATTAGTAGGATAACACTTATAATACAGAGTTTTTTAGGTACAGGTACGTACCATAAGAAAAGAATTGAGATTCATCCTCCTCAGCACAGTGTTTTCCATTTGCGAGACGCGCAAGAATATCCTCAACAATTCCTTCTCTTTCTCAAGGCCGGCCAGTAATAATGCGGCTCCCGCTTGCTTCACACAGTATGATTGGAATGCTGTCAGCATACCCGAACACTCCAGAAGAATTTTGCCGATGTTGACTGTCAGTAAATCCTGGAAAGATTTGTTTGTTCTATTTAATTCAAGTCTTTAAACCTATGAGATAATAAGTCTCTATATGCAATACCCTAGTGGTTCTGAATATTAGTAAATTTTATTTTTTACAATTTATAATGGCATTTTTCACAGTTTAATTGAAGATACAAAATTAGTTATACAGAATATATGTAATGACAATAAAAAAATATTTCACGTAATTTGGTGAAAATAATAAACAGTTGAATTTAGCTAGGTAGGTACTGATAGTAATAATAATAATCCTTACAAATTAATAATAAGCGCATCGGTGGCGTAACGGCGAGGGCCGCTACCTCCTGTCCGGGGGGTCGTGGTTCGAACCCTGCTACGTACCAATGAGTTTTCGAATTTCGATTTCATATGTACGTTTATCTGACATTCTTACGGTGAAGGAAAAACATCGTGAGGAAACCTGCACACGCCTGCGAAAAAACTCGAAGGTTGTGTGGGAAGTCGACCAACCCGTACTGGGCCCGCGTGGTCGACTAAGGTCCGATCGCCCTAATTCAAGGCAGGCTCGAGCCCCTCGGTGGAAACGTATATGAGCTGATATGATGATTATAAATGTGAATATGTGTTTGTTTCTTTGTTACCTTTTCACGCTTTAACATTTTGACCAATCTTGATGAAATTTGGCATGCAGGTAGCCTGTATCACTGGGAAGAACATATTATGCTACTTTTATCTAGGTAAAATAGCATAGTCCGTTGCAGTTCCTGAGGGAACTAAAAAAATGAACTTTTTTTGGTTAATTTCTTTAATATCGCAACGGAACAATGGATTGTTGTAAGTTTTTGTACAGAGATAGTTGAGGAGGTGTGAATTGACATAACTTTCTAATTAGCATATCCTGACATAGTTACCGAAGTATCTGGGGAAAACTCATTTCTACGCTCGCCCACGTCGGCGTCTCACGGAGCAACGGATTGAATTGATTTTTTTTACAGAATTAGTTGAAGGGGTGGGTAGTGACGTATACTGCTAATCGAGATAGTTCCTGAGGGAACTGGAGAAAAACATGTCCATGCTCGCTAGCCGCTTGCGGCTCGCGCACCACTTATTTTCAAAGACGGTCATAAAAACGATGTCCACACATTATAATCAAACTTAATTGGTTACTTACTTCATCCCCTTGATCCACCGCAATCTCAAGAGCATCTCGCAATTTCTCTGAGAGCACCTGATTATTGTCGATCAGCTCCTCGACGTTTAAGAAGATAGCACTCAGTTGTTCCTGATTTAGTAGCCCAGCAACTAACATAGGCTTATAGAATTCTTCAAGAACAATTTGCAAATCGCGTCCATATTTCTCTTCGGTTTCAACAATTTCTGTGATTATTTCTTTCCTCTCTGTTCTCTTTTTGGCGCATTTTCTGCACACCAGCGGTGCGTAAATAGAGCCTGAAAGATGAAAGGGTTTTCATACTCACGATCAAACAAAAAATACTAAAATAAAGATCGTCATAAATAAAATTACCTGTCTCTGTTAATTGAGTCTCCACAGCCATATCGCAGTCTTCACATAAATGGATAGCAGTGTCACTTATTGTACTGCAGGAAGATGTTTTCCCCTGAAGACGACTTCTTGATGATTTACTCGTTTCTGAACCAACACCCGAATCGTTCCTTTCAATCTCTGCTGCTGTCTTTTTGCATGTAACCGATTTGTCTAGGTTATCATTATTAATAATAAGTGAATTTTCTTCACTCGAATCAGAAGCGTGAAAACGTTGACTGTTGTTGCTACTTATATGAGTGTTTATCATTTTAGAATTCATTAGTTTTTCTTTGGATTCTTCTAAGAGCGATGTGTCGTTTTCTGAAACGTAGCTTGTAATGTAGGTTTCCTCGTCATCAATGCCTCTTTCTTTGGCATCAACTAAATACGATAATATATCGTATTTTGATGCACCTTCAAATATAGAACGTGAACCATTGCGTTTATCATCATCCAACATCGACAAAGAATTTGGTGGGGGATTTGTTGGCAATGGTGGTGGTATATCTCCAATTTCTTCATAAATGGGATCGCTATTTAAACGAATTGATTCATAATGATGATCGTCATCTGCATTGTTTGTTTCTATTTCACATAGAGCTGCATCGACTAACATCTGGTAGAATTTAGATCGTGTAGAGTTTGTATCATCTTCTGTGGACAGTTCACTTGCTGACGCATTGTAACAGTCAGACATTGGTTCGAGATCTGAGAAAATACCCATAGCGCCGCTCTCGTACTCCATACTTTCATAGGGAGCAGAGCAGCCATCATAATTTTCTGGAGATACTGGTGTTTCAGACGCTTCTTCTTTTGTGGACAAATCTTCGTTTTCGCTATTAAAAATCTTTGGTTTTTCTTTCTCTATACTTTCAGTTTTACTTATCTCTTCTTTTAGTGATTTGAGAGAGCTTTCTATTAATTTTTCTATCGTTTCCTTGCTGCTGTCTGTTCCCTCTTTATTTTTTGATTCTTGGAGTTTTATCAAGGAGTTTTCTATTAGTTTTTTCACTAGATCTGAATCCAGTCCTTCTGCAAGATGTCCAAAGAAAGGATCTTCAAAAAGTTTAGCTACAAAGTCTCCATTCTCAGGTCCTTTATTGCTAATATTACTACTGTTTAATGCTGTTAATTCTGACTTCTCAAACTGGTTACCGTCTTTTCCACAAATGTGTGGAATTAAATTGCGGCGTATAGCTTCAACAGGATCATTTAATATCGATGATATATCAGGAGAGTTACTACGGTCAGATCTTTTGAAACTGTTTCTAATATTTTCAGTATTATATTCTTCGTAAGAGTTGGCTTCTTGTCCACTTTCAGCCTGATCAGAAAGTCTTGCTCCTATGTATATTTGACTCTTTGATTTTTTGATTTCTTTCTGTGGAGTACCAACACTGATTGTGACAGTGGTCCCAGTTTGGTATGTATTGCTGGTGTTTACATAATCATCATTAACTACAACAGAAGATAGGTAAATAGGAGTATCGTTATTGACATTCATTGTGGAATAACACTCACTTCCATTAATCTGTATGGATGTTTTTCTAGGCTCGTCAGTAAATTTCATGGCACTGGAAACTTCCTTTGAATTTGATTCATCTGTATCAAATTGTTTAACTCTCAGAATAGTTTTTTGTTCATAATCATTAGCATCTGACCACTCATCGCTGGTTGAGCTAGTTGAGTTGTTTCTGACAAATCGAGTTTTGACGTAATTATGTTTTTTAGATCGCAAACGATCTTTTGATTTCATGCGTGGAGGAGGTTCTGGTGACTCAGATATTCCTCGACGTAAATTACTTAGAACTTGTTTTGTTATGTCACTACTATCACTTAGATGCCCTAAGTCTAAATCTTCTTTCAATAAATTGGTTCGGTTTATGTCATTTAGATTTTCTTGTATGTTAGTAATAATAGAGGAGTTGAAGAACTCAGCTTCATTTACAGCTGAAACAAATATCTGACTTGTGTGTCCATATTTGGTCTTCGGACGCAACGCCATTGTATCCAAAAATTTAGGAGGGGACACTGACAAAACTGTAGTCGTTCTCTCTGATTCCGATCTTCTCAAAATTGGTACTTTCGGTACATCATTATTTTTATCTGAGTCTGAAAGAAAACAAAAAATATTTGCATTTTCATTATTTAAATAACAAATTGTAAAATAAGACAAAAATGCATGTTATTGGTACTAATACATACCCTCTACAATTGAAGTTTCATTACTTCTTAGTTCAGGTTGTTCGTCTATAATTACACTATTGTCATTGTCACTATGATTAACCAAAGTATCGCTGATTTCTGTAACTTCTATTTGATTATTTTGGCTAACATCTTCCTGTTCGGAGCCAATTTCTTTATTTTGCCTTTCGTTTTGTAAGCTTTGACTGACAATATCACCCTCTGCCTCTATATCTTCTTCAGGATCAATGCACTCTTCTTGTATATTTTTTACAGTGGTTTGTTCAAAATTAAACTCTGCCGTACATATAACCTTTGTTTCTTCTTTTTCTACTAAGAACTGCACACGTTTTCTCTGATGAACGTTTTGTGAAGAATTTGTGTACCCCTTTTTGTTTTTTGGTTTAGGAAGATAAAATTGGGAAGAATTTATTCGTTTACTTTCAAATAAATCTTCAGAAGCTTCTACCTTAGTTGTATTTTCAATCATCTCATAGTTTCTCGGTTTTTTTAAAATTGACTTTATCGTGTCATTATTTCGATTTTTATTTTTTTGGTTTCGTAAAGTATCCGTTAGTTTTCTGTTATAATGTCTTTCTGGTAAATGCTGGCTGTCACTTTCACTATCATCATCTGTTTTTACGTTTCTAAGTCTTCTCGGTGGTCGTTTAGGAGAAACACTTTTTTGTTTTGTACGATTTGGTGTTGATAAACTTATAACTTTTTTACTAGTGGTTTTGTTCAATGTCAAAGACTTTTTGAAATCATTTTTAATATTCGGTAATTGTAAAGAAGAAGACAAATCCGAAGAAGTTTTGAGATCATAGTTAACAGAGTCATATGTTAATATTTCATCAATTTTAGTAGATTCTTCTGAGACACGTATTCTTTGTCCTCCGATTGCCTTTACATTTGACTCTGATTTGGGTTTACTTAGCTGTTTCGGTGTACTGTTTTTAAGAGTTTCTTGAAAAATATCTCCAAAACTGTCATCAAACTCAATTTCCAGTAAAGATTTAGAACTACCGCTAGACTTCACCAAATCATATGGATTAATTTCACAAGACAAAATAGATTTTTTCGGTTCAGATGAAGTGACTTCTTCATCAATCCATACTTCATTTACGCGGGTGACAGACTTGCTCCTGCTTTTTCGTAAAGTTTCAGGACTGGACTTCTTTGTTCTTACTCTGCATGGGCTGATACTCTTAGCTCTTGATCTTGACGTTGAAAACTGACTACCAATTCGAGCCTCATGTGGTGGTGCAAGTCTGCTTCTTCTCATCAAATCATAGGGATCTGGGTCATTAGACTTCAGTATACTTGGTCTGGACTTGGTTGATTGAACTCTGACCGTCCCGCCTCTCAATATACCCGCGTCTCGGCTAACTTGTGGTCCCCTCACAGTGCCGCCCACAAGCAACCGTGGACTGTCAGTTATTGTTAACGGTAGACGAGATCCTTTACATTTCTTACAGATACTGACTTTGGTTGAGCTGGTTTTTTTCGTGCCGTTCAGGTACTCAGGACAGGAACATAATATAACAGCGTAGTTGTGTGGTGTTGGTTTTTGAGGTGTGCTTATTAAAACAGGACCTGATACTTCTGGATAAGCTGCGAAAACACTAGGTCTTGCTGTTGAGGTTTGGGTCCTGATTGACCCATACAGCCACGTTTCTGCGTATTTCATTGATTTAGATAGGGCTGACCCTCCTGGACCACTGATGGTTCCGTAAATGTACGGGCTTTCCGGTGACTTCTCTGAGGATTTGGTACTTCCTGAGGTGTTCAGTTTCAATTTCGGTGACCATTTTTTCGTCCTTGTCTTCTCCGTCGTGTCGTATATCTGTAAAGAAGGAAAAATGGTATTTAGTATTGATGAATTTACAATATTGCTTGCAATTGACCAAAAAAATATATGTGCAATTAGGTATACTTGAATTTAAACAAAATGAACACTACTAAAAATAGTCATAACTTTACGATACCCACTACAATTACAACCAACATTTATATAAAAGTCACATTTATATCACCTGAAGCTCAACCGAAAACCCCTCACTCTATCAAAGTGTAGTAATATACAATTATACACCCTTCTCAACAAGGCCCACGACCTCCTTGCAAGCCTTACATTAAACGCGTCTGCTTTGTTTTCCCCTAATATAGGAGTACCTTCATAATGTACCCCGTTTGTTATTCAAACAAGGATGGACCAATTAAAACGTTGAACATTACCGCGTTACTGTGGCGGTTTACGATCTCTTTTGTTTGCAAAGCTGGCCTGATTAACAGGGTGTTCTAAATTTCGAAACTCCTACAAGAACACTGTATGTGATTGCGTTGACTGAGGTAGTGGGTGCAGGCAGTACCCTATATTAAGTGAAGAACATTATTTTATGGTATGCGTGGTGACCGCGCACTGGGAGGCGTAGCGTAGGCAGACCTTCCACTCGGTAGACCGATGACCCGGTAAAGGTAACGGGAAGCCGGTGGATGCAGAAAGCGTAGACCGCTCGCTATGGAAACCTTTTGGGGAGGCCTTCGTTATAGCCTTCCTTCGTTTAGGAGTGACCACCTAACAAATTATCACCTACAGAAAAAATGCGCCTTAAAAAGTTCATTAAAATTTAAGTGCCAACGTGTATCTTTATTTTGGTTGTCATTATCATCATCATCATATTACCCGAAGGACGTCCGCTGCTGGACATAGGCCTCCCCCAAGGATTTTCACGACCACCGGTTCTGCGCTACCCGCATCCAACGGCTTCCCGCGACCTTCACCAGGTCATCGGTCCACTGAAAGGGAGGCCTGCCTACGCTAAGTTTTCTGGTGCGCGGTAGCCACTCACTATTGTGGTTGTATCCAACGACGAACAGTAAAAACTGATGAACGACCGTCTTCTTCACGTATGTTCTCCTATAAATGACTCTCACCATTAACCCCTCTATAGAGGCTTACTCTCCAGTACGAAAGGAGGTCGACCAGTCTACTTAGCCTAATACTAATAGGAAGAGGCACCTCCACTAAAGTTCCTATCACGCGGCGAGCGCAAATATGAATTTCAATCGACGAAGAAAACTCACACAAAGTAATACCAGAGTAGTAAACAAGGCAGAGTATTGTATAGCTGTAGAAGAGGCAGAGGCAGAGGCATAGACCACATTCGATCCTCAGTAATAAAAAAATGGCCAAGTGTGAGTTGAACTCGCGCAAAGTAGGGTTCCAAAGCATTTTCAAAAAATAAATGTTTATTTTAAAAACAATAAGTTGGTCGACTATTACTCCTAAACTAAGAAAGCCTACTAAGCTGTGATAGTTTTCCTTTTAAACTGATTATACGTCCTTCTATTTTTTTGGAGTTTACTCCTTAAGAATCGATTTGCATATAAGGCGCCCGGTATGAATAAAATATGAGGATTAAAATCTAGTGATCGAAAACGTAGTTTGTTATATTCTCTTTGCGCGTTACGTTTTTACGCGCAACCTATTGTGCGCACCTCTGTCACGTGATACAAAAGAGTCAGGCTTAATCTAAGATGACGTTCTGTCATTGTTGCAGTCTTAAGGCGTGTCTCCTGCGCCCGCTTTTTTGAAACATTACATAGAAAACATGAAATAAAAACATTAATTGTTTTCATACTCAAGCCGTCTCCTGCTACTTTCTGAAACAAAAAATGTGCGCGACACGGCAGTTGTAGAAAAATGAAACAAATCCTTCCCCTCTCCACCCGCGCGGGGAGTATAATTGTACTGTATCTGTGTATTGTTTTGCAAAACAGGTCGGAGGAGACGCGCCTTTACTATTTTTGATCTGTATATATAATTTCAGTATATTTATAATATAAAATATAAAATATTTATGATTATAAATATACTGAAAATTTGTGATATTTTACAATCTCCATCGTATAATTTGGTATTCCACTCCATCATGGATGTCAATTTTGTGAAAGCAGATAGCAGAAACTTGCCCAAAGTGTACGCAATCAAGGATTCAAATGTTCTTCAAAAATAACCCCGATTTTTATTCTGCAGAGCTGAGAAATGTAAAAACAGCAATGTAAGTACTATAAAATAATATAACACTACCTACGTAAGTAACCTTAATCCTGCGAAGGAAAAATAATGGTCTTTCTTTCAATTGTAGTTTTTTAGGTTATAAAGAATAAATTTTGTTTACAGTAAGTAATTAGTTTGCATTTTCAGGACTGCACGAGAATCTTATGGTGACGATGCTATTGGGTACGTGCAACTACATCGTGGATCAGGACTTTGCACACTCTATTGCAAGATCTGCCCCGAGCACAAAGTGAGGGCTAGTTCATACAGAGTCACTATGGTGATAGACGAGACTAACGGTGAAATCGTCAGTTGCCAGTGCTTGGACTGTGCAGGTTCAACTGGTGGTTGTAAGCATGCAGTGACATTTTTAATGTGGACCCATCGTCGCAGTCTTCCTGCACCGAGGTTGAATGTTACTGGAAAAACCCATCCTTGTGAGAGTAGGGACTACTATAAAATACGTCACTGTAGATCAAATTTGCAAAAAAACAGCTTTACATCATGAAACCAGCACAGACCTTTTCCACGAGTTTCTTCAAGAAGCAAAAAAGAAGAAAATTATGAATTGTGAACTGTTGAAGTATCAGAACGACTTTAAACACAGTGATGTTAGAAAGTTTTCACTTCATCATTTCCTTATTCAAGCGAGTGATGATATAAAGAATGATGTCCACAAATTACTAGAAACATTACAAGAGAAACTTAACAAAAATGCTCTTGATTTAATTGAAGAGTCAACTTGAAATCAATGTAAGAGCCCTTTATGGTATGACCTAAGATATGCTTGTATAACCGCATCCAAAGCATATTAGGTTAGTTGCTGCCAAACACCAGATGGATCATTAGTAGCTGCGATCATGGGAGCTAAAACACCTGACACATCAGCTAAGAAAAGAGGCCGGAAATTGGAATCATCCATCAGTTATAAAAACTGTGCAGAGTAAACTTAAAACCAAAGTCAAGCCCTGTTTTGTGCCTGTTTAGACAATCGTACTTAAGAAGTAAACTCCAGTCGTGCGTCGGAGCTGATACACACACTTTTTTTTTAATCAGATGTCCTGAAGTAGCGGTTTAGCTTGTAGGGTGGGGGGACACACTTGACTCGAACAAAAATTTGCAATTTAAGACTCAATATTTTGCACACAGATCCCTGAATAAAAAACGGTTTTATTGTTTGGAAAGACCTATTCAACGATACCCCACACGAGAACCCTATAGTTATCGATAAGAACAAAAAAATTTTCAAGATTTTACTTTAAATCTTTGTCGCTATGATTAATATGTATAACCATTCTAAATTACAGCTTTCTAGTATGAATAGTCTCTGAGCTAAGCCGCGAACAGAGAGACAGACAGACATGGTGAAACTATAAGGGTTCTTGTTGGCTTCGGAACCCTGAAAAGCGACTAGAGTGTAAGAGACAATTCAAAGTATTGTAAGCTAATACTAGTCAGAGATAGTAGCCGATGATAAGAAACAGTACATAACTACAAAAACACGAAATCCTTATTTCTCGTTGAGTAGCTGGAACCAAGAAGAGGAGTGAGCTCACTCAGAGCGCCGACTGTACTACTTTTGTTAGCTGTTTGTAAGTAATTGATGAAAGTAGGACTTGCTTAACAATGTAGCAGACGCAGTAATAGGTCGGTGATTAATAACTATTCGGTTATATAGTTAGAAACTATTAAGGTAGGTTAAAAGCCATGGAGGATCTCTCATAACTAACTAACTATTCTGAACAAGCACGCTTAAATTTCTTGCAACATAATAAAATCTTAATGTAAAGGTTGAATTGTAATATGTCGTAAAGCGTTTGTTTTTCTAATAGTTAAAATTAAGTAAATACTCGTATGCAGGATGTACAAAAACTTTCCGACCTGACCCCTTGGGAACTATTCATTTTTCCGGAATAATAAGGGTCCTAAGTTATTCTGGGTTCTATATTTAGCTCTATGCCAAACTCAGCAAAGTCGGTTCAGTTCTTTAAGCGCGACAGAGTAAGAAACAGACAGACCTACGGAAACACTTCATCATATCAGCTCATATACGTCCCCACCGAGGGGCTCGAGTCTAACCGGCATTAGGGCCATTGAGCCTTAGCCGACCACGCGGGCCAAGTGCGGGTTGGTCGACTTCACACACAACCTGCGAGTTTTCTCCGCAGGCGTGTGCAGGTTTCCTCACGATGTTTTCCTTCACCATAAGAGCGTCGGATAAACGTACATATGAAATCTAAATTCGAAATCACATTGGTACGTGGCAGGATTTGAACCACGACCTACCTGATAGGAGGCGGCGGCCCTAGCCGTTACGCCACCGACACACTTAGGATATTACTATTGTTAGTATGGGTTTTCAACACTCAAAACAACATTTGAGTAACAATAATAATAAAATCCTAAAATCATGTAAAACTTCCTATTGTATGCGAACCTCCTATTTGTAAAGGTTTAGCAACGTTTCGTAAAGAAGGGCCAACAAAGCAAAAGCTATCAATTTCCCAAATCAAAGTAAAAACAAAGGGCGGAGAATGTTTTCGAGACGAGGGGGGTGGCGGGGGGGTGGCGGGCGAACAATTAAAATGTCACTCGTTACGTTCGTGGAGCTGTAAAATTCTTGTTGTTAAACAAACTTGGGGTTATTTGGTAATAAATGGCCTTTCGTGTTTTTATTTTGCGGCAAAAATATTAAATGAAAATGAGTTTAATAAACAAATAAATTAAAAATGAGAAACTTAACCCCTCTTTTTAAGCCAGTAGGGTAAAAATCGTAAGGAAACCTTTACACTTTGAAACTCGAAGATAACATGTAAAGTAGACCAACCCGCACTGGGCCCGCGTGGTCGACTAAGGCCCGATCGCCCTAAGTCAGGGTAGACTCGAGCCCCTCGGTTGGGACGTGTATATGAGCTGATGTGATGATGTGAGGGTAAAAATGTATCCTGTAGATGTCACTCAAGGGATCAAATTGAATCTAACGACACCTCGCACCTCAAAATCCATCAAGACGTTTAGGATAAAGAACGTGACAAAGAAATAAACATACATAAATACTTACATACATACATATATACTAGAAAAACATAACCCTCCTTCTGGTGCAGTCGGGTAAAAACATGGTAAGAGGTAGTACTTAATGCATGGTCGTCATTATATCTAGATGGATTTGACTGTTTTTTTACCGACTTCAAAAAAAAGGAGGAGGTTTCTCAGTTCGACCGTATATATATATATATATATATTATATATATATATAAAGTCGGTAAATATATATAAATATATATATATATATATATATATATATATATATATATATATATATATATATATATATATATATATATATATATATATATAATATATATACACGCGAACACACAAAATTTAAAAAAATAATTAATTAATTAATTTAATTTATATTTTTTATGTATGTTCGCGGATAACTTCGTCGTTTATGAACCGATTTTGATGATTCTTTTTTTATTGGAAAGGCGATATCCTAAGGGTAGTACCATGATAAGGAAACCAGGATTTGATGATAGCATCCCAGAGAAATCGAGGGGAATCTTAGTTTCCTGTTTGAAGTCGGTTTTTTTTGTTCAAAATTATTATCGGCCGTTTCCGTGCTTCACGAGTCTTTTGAAGCCGTTGGTGCCGGTTTCTATTTCTAGATGGCAGTCGTAAAGTCGTGTCAGCTGACTTATTGGTATTTGTATGGCTGGCTTAAAAAACTTCTGACAGTGGGCTTCGCTACTAGCCCTCACAACCTCCACCGGCGTAACGACTAGGGCCGCTACCTCCTGTCCGGGAGGTCGTGGCTTCGAATTCTACCACGTACCAATTTGCTTTTGAATTTCGATTACATCTGTACGATTCCGACTTTTTTATTTTACGGTGCTTACATACATACATACTTACCGATTGCTTTAACGGTGAAGGAAAACATCGTGAGGAAACCTGCACACGCCTGCGAAGAAACTCGAAGGTTGTGTGTGAAGTCGACCAACCCGCACTGGGCCCGCGTGGTCGACTAAGGCCTAATCGCCCTGATTCAGGGTAGGCTCGAGCCCCTCGGTGGGGACGTATATGAGCTGTAATGATGAAGGAAAACATCATGAGGAAACCTGCACACGCCTGCGTAGAAACTGCACTAGGCCCGCTAGGTCGACTAAGGCCCGATTGCCCTTGAGCCCCTTGGTGGGGAAACGTATATGAGCTGATGTGATGATAGTGATGTGATATAGTCAACAACACGTCGAAACTAAAGTACGCCATTAAGAAAAGTTCCAACACTCTACTGGTAGCTACCAGTGACGTGCGAGCGGCTCTATCCAGATTTTACTCGAGGCATTTGCACTCTTACTAAAATGAAACGCTAACAGACATCACAAAACAGAATGTCGCGTCGCACGCAGTCGCAGAGCCTCCTAAAACTAGTAATTATATCGGTAAGCTCCCGTCAACACATTTAGCGCATCGAATAACAAATCCGGCTCCGAGCCTGTGGCGACACCACCCGGACTGGCGTGTCCGGGATTCTAATTGCGTGCCAAATCGGACTAGCGATGGCGGGGTCCGCTGTAATGACACGAGTAGTACTCAGTGATGTACGGTTTTTTAATTATTGGAAACGCTAAAAACGTTAAAAAACCGATTTCAAACGCAGCAACCAAGTACAAATTTGGTATTCTTTTTTGTTTATTTCCTAAAATAAGTACTTTACCGTTTTTGATAAAGATTCAAGATTCAAGATATTTATTCAAAATAGGTGCAAATTACACTCTTTCTGATAGTCATAAAAAAGTGATTACATAGTTTCATTTGTAAAAACCAAGAAATAAACAATCATTAGTTAATTACGTCAAATTACAATCCGTGATATAAAAAAAAATAATGTCATTAGAACATGAAAACAATATGACACGAGAAATTATATACACATCAAAATTATTGAATGTCATGAACGCCTTTGACAAGTGTAGGCCAGTTCACACGGACAGCATCCGGTCACGAGTATAACGCGAGAGTCAGACATTGCTCCTCTCAACCATATTAGAAGGAAAGGAACGACCCGGCTCCCAATGCGCCACCATCCGCACGAACATTTAAGCGAGCATAGGGCCATCCTATCTCTTACATTAGGTGTCGTAAGAGTCGACTAAGGTACTTTAACCGGAGGATCGGTAGCAGCGTCCTTTCCGTGACTTGCATTCGACCTGCAATAACACTGCGATCGCCAACCCGCCTGCCAAGCGTGATCCCCCAACATCCCCCAATGATATACACAACAAAAAAAGGCCCCTAGTCCTCGGCGGCCCCGCTATTCCTTGCTCTGGTAGCGGTCAAAGTAACGGCGGAGCATAGGGTGCGAATAATCCCCGGCAGATGCCAGGCTATCGAACCAAAAGACCTCTAGTCCTGCCAATCTACAACACGCGCACATTGCGGACCGTTGCGAAGCTGACAGAACTCGAGGAAGAATTGAGTAGGTTACGAAGTCCAAAGAGAGGGAGATGACACTATAATTCGTAAATCTGGAAACCTGCTCTGTTAACAATGTTTCCTGTCATGTCGAACAAAGGTTGACAAAGGAGATTAAGAAGCTTGCTGAGAACTATTGATATGAAAAGTCCTTATTAAGCCAAATCTAGTGTTATTTAGTTCGAGATGAGAACGGAACAAAATATGGCGGTTATGTACTTAAAAAGCACAGCTCTTAAGATTAGGTAGACAGTAAACACAGCATTGCATTTACGTACACAAGCAATTTATGAACATCAAGTATCTGTATTTACTGATGTGTATTATCTGTCCTCTCGCTTTTATGCAATCTGTGGGAGTAATTTTTTGAAAAGGGACGGAAGTATGTAACAGGAAATGCCTTTTTTTCAGCCACGAAGGCTAAGGAAATGTGGCCATGCCGCCTAATGCGAGGCCGGAAGGCCGGTAGGTTTTGTGCTTGTTAGATGTTTCACATCTTATGCGACTACTGTAAGGCCCGCTCGTTATTTCTATTATTATTTACTAAAATGATATGTCTTGCAGCATAAAATTTTAATTACGAATCATCATATCAGCTCATATACATCCCCACCAAGGGGCTCGAGTTACCCTGAATTAGGGCGATCGGGTTACTTACGAATATTGGTTACAACTTTGTACATTTGAATACACAAAATATCCTCATATTTGCACCAACATATCTGTATATTACGTAATTCGTCGAAATATGTTAACATTTTCTCGTAATTTAAGGTATTCCACCAAAAGCGTTTTCTAATCAACGTTCCTTGAAATATTCACCGAAAGTATTTTCATTTCTTTATTATAGTCAAAAGGAGTGCGTCCTCCACAAATACTCACTTTATCGGCACAAAGCGAGCGGATAAAAGCAAATCCTTGGAATTTTAATTTGAGAATGCCTGAGGTTATACCGATCTAGGTTATGCTCTCCACCTCATAATCATCAGAAAACAAAGGATTGCGAAACGACAACTGTTCAAACTACACAACATACTTATCTTATAGATAATATGAACATAATTTGGTATACAGGAAAGTGTGTACTTTATTTCAAAACATTCATAAACATCAAATTATTTTGAAAATTAATATTGACTATGACAAATGCAATTGTATCTGTGACTTTATTTTGTAGTATAGTTGGTAGTATAAGTATTAGCTGTGAATTTTACAAGTAATAATAATTATAATAAGATTAACATTTGCATGCCAATCTGGTGAAATGTGAGGACTACCTAAGTAATGTAACAACTTTAAAACCATGTTTTATGCAAAAAAAACTTTCATTTCATTAAGTAACAATAATAAGGATGATGATGACTACTAGTAATTTGAGTTACTTTTTTGACAATAGACAACTTTTTGCTAGCTGCTGGATGGGGGCAGTACAGAACCGGTCGTCGTGGAAATCCTTGGGGAGGCTTTTGTCCAGCAGTGGACGTCCTTCGGCTGATATGATGATGAGGATGAGACAACTTTTTATTTGACACAAACACACACCGATTAGTATAAAAGATATAAAAAAAGAAAAGACATTCATAAAGCTATTAATAATTGTAAGTATTTAAATGATCGTGAAGAATCTAAAGAATGTGCGACATAAACACAACAAAAACTTTGCGAGTAAGTAGTTCAAGGCTATACATGGGAAGGAGAACTTACCTAAAAAGTTTAAAATAAAAAGCAAAATTTAAAATTTTAAAAGAAGTCCAGGACGGATGTTAAAAAGTCATCAAACATGGATTGAATAACTTTATCGAAGGTCCCCCCTGACTAGAGGGAAATTAGGATCAAAAAAGAGATTTTGAAAAAAACCCAAGAAAATCCATCGCCATCGCCATCGCCACGGAGAGCCGTTCCAAGTTACAGTTAATAAAGAACAATTTATATTAATCAAAAACTACGTTAATTCGCGTGCTGAATTAGTCAAAGTGATAAAATTATGTCTATTCAATCTATTTCGGAGCAGACAATGGCAGCCTCTGACGGGTTTTCTTGGATTTACGGAGTTTACTCATTTAGAATTGATTCCTAATAGAGAGCCCGATATGAACAGCATATGAATATTTTATTATTCACAATTGAAATCAAGTGTTGATAGGTAACGCGGTACCGTAACTTTTAAGTCATTACGTTTTTTCAGTCACGGAGGCTAAGGAAACATGACCATGCCACCCAATGTGAGGCCGAAGGCCAAGCTCCGGGTAAGGCGATGCCCTTAGCGTGCCTTGCGAGGACGGAAGCCGAAGGCCAAAAACAAATGTTTCATCAGTAAACTTTTATCTTTCAATCCTTATTTCCCTCTAGTCGGGGGGGACCTTCAAAAAAGTTTTTTAACCATGCGGCGTGCATTTTTTCAACATTTTTAATTTTGCTTTCACCCTCGATGAACAGTCATAGAAACTATGTTCACGCGAGCAAGCCGCGGGCAAAAGCTGGTTACGAATAAAAGCTTGTACCTAAAAGATTTAAGACTTTTCAAAAATTATTTGCAAATTCAATATCGGTTCCTTTGAGTACGTATATAATTTTCTGAAGATTGTCTGGAAGAGATTGCTTTTGGCAATAAGACCGCCTACTGTACACTGTATTATAGTATCTCTACGTATTAACGTTACGAAATCGTTTTTGGTGTACTATAAGTGTAAATAAATAAATAAATTTTCATGAGTACTTTCAGTTTCACTAATGGCTGGAGCACTATAAGAAAACATGCTGAAGAAATAATCCTATGCTGTAATTAAATGTAATGTTCCTTGAAACCATAAATAGTAATTTCATTACACGACATAAACCTGACATACTGTATGGTAATATAGTTTGCAAATATTACGCACGCAGGCTCAACGTTCGTTCGTTACTACCAACAAAATTAATTTGGGCCATAATGAGCCGCTACAGGCAGTTAACAATTTAATTAAAATTAAACTATACATTGTAAATTTTAAGTAACTAAGATTGTCAGTACTTAGTCTCGGTAATCAAATCTGTCTGTGGAGTTTACTGATGAAATTATGCGGCATTCTCTTGGAATACTTCTAATTTTAATTAGTTACGTTCCAAGCTTTATTTATGATCATCATATCAGACTTATTACGTTTTCTGCTGGACAAAAACCTCCCCAAGGATTTCTACAACGACCGAAGCAGAGCTGCCTGCATCCTGCTCTATTGAATGAAATTAAATTTAACACTTTCTCTTTAAATGACTCTCATTCCTTCAAATTCCACACTTATGCAGCTTTTCGACACGCTTAATTTATATTTTTACTAGCTGTCCCGGCGAACTTCGTACCGCCTTACATTACATTAGACTGCCCTGCCCTACCCTACACTACCCTACACTACACTACCCTACCCTACACTACCCTACCCTACCATACATACACTACACTACACTACCCTACCCTACACTACACTACCCTACCCTACACTACTCTACCCTACCCTACCCTACACTACCCTACCCTACATTACCCTACCCTACCCTATCAATCAATCAATCAATCAAATATGCTTTATTGTACAATTACAAAATATACAAAATACAAGTACAGAATAAATAGAAAAATTTTAAATTGTACAATGTAGGCGGCCTTATTGCTTAAAGCAATTTCTTCCAGGCAACCCAGAGAATGGATACAATTAAATTAAAGTATGGGCTGTGCAAAGCAAACATATGCAACAATATTGAAAATAGAACAATTTACTATATAATATATAAAAAAAAATATAATAATAAAATCTAAATCATAATACATCATGTACCTAATAAAAATACTATACAAAATAAAAATAATAATATAAACTATACTTACATATAATAAAAATATATACTAATATACTAATAAATATTGATCAGTAAGACAAGGAATAGTGCTAATACGTTGATTGAAGACATAAGAAGTATTTTTTAACTTGATATTTAAAAGAGTTAAGCGAAGGAGCTTGTCGGATAGAAACGGGAAGAGAATTCCAAAGCTGGATAGCTTGTATAGTGAATGAGTGAGCGAAGAAGTTAGTAGAGTGAGTAGGAATGTACAGGCAGAGATTGTCAGAGGAGCGGAGAGTACGGTTATGAGTAGAGGAGAGAAACTGAAAGGTCTCTTTGAGGTAACAAGGTGTTTTAGGATTGAACAGGATAGAATATAGAAGGGAAAGGATATGTAGGTCCCTACGCCGGCGGACGGGAAGCCACTTAAGTTTACTTCTGTATTCAGAAACATGGTCGTATTTACGTAGACCGAATATAAACCTAATGGCAACGTTTTGGAGACGTTCAAGTTTGCTATAGAGAACTCCCGTGAGATCAGGATAGCAAACGTCAGCATAATCAAGAAGCGGAAGGAGAAGGGTTTGTGCTAGTGTAATTTTTGTGGCTGTAGGAAGGAAGTTCCGCAAACGGTTTAAGGACCTGACAGAACCAAATATTTTCCGGCTGACTTCGGCAACCTGGGGTTCCCAAGACAGCGTTCGGTCAAAGTAGATGCCGAGGTTCCTCACCTTGTCACTGTACGGTACTCTTACATCATCAAAAAAGACGGCCGGGAGGCTCCCAAAATCAATCCGTGAAATATAGTGGGAACTTCCTATGACAATAGTTTGAGTCTTCGACGGATTAATTCTAAGACCAAACGACCTGCTCCAATCCGATATTAAAACCAAGTCTCTGTTGGTCCGGCAGATGGCATCTAAGAGGTTTGCCGAATCTGTCTGGGTATAAATTTGCAAATCATCCGCGTACAAGTGATAATATGATTCTAGTTCAGCAGAAATGGAATTTATAAATACAGCGAAAAGAAGCGGTGAAAGCACGCCACCCTGAGGGACCCCAGCAGATGCAGCACACCATCCGGAAATGGTATTGTCAACCCGAACACGCTGTCGACGTCCATGCAGATAGCTATGAAACCAGTCAATAGCTGTCTGGGCAACGTTCAGAGAGCTCAGCAACCCCAATAGGATGTCATGGTCAACTGTGTTGAACGCATTGCTGAAGTCAAGCAGCGTTAAAACTGTAAGCTGCTGCTGCTCCATACCATGTCTGATGTCATCGGAAATTTTTATCAGGGCAGTAGTGGTGCTGTGCCCAGGACGGAAGCCAGACTGAAGAGGATTAAGTAGGTTATTTAGGACAAGAAATTGAGAAAGTTGAGAATGTATCAGTCGTTCAAGAGCTTTAGATAAGAAAGGTAAAATAGATATAGGTCGATAATCAGAGAACAAGGAAGGATTAGATTTTTTAGGTAGGGGAATAATTTCAGCTTCTTTCCATATTTCAGGAAAAGTTCCAGAAGAAATTGATTTATTAAATATTACAGTGAAGATAGGCGACAGGATATCAATAAGAGGCGTGATCATACGATGACTGATACAGTCAACTCCGATGGCATGAGACGCGATAGAAATAATGCTTTTCTTGACATCGTTAACAGAGAATTGACTAAAGGAGAAGGGGGGGAAAGCAGGTTTTGGTTTTTGGCTGAGTTGGAAAAGTGTATCAGCTTTCACATTGGGGTCTATGGAGGAAGAAGAAGAGAAGTTTGCATTCAAAGTGTCAAGATCGACATCTTTGGGAAGGCTATCACCGTTGCGAGACTTGCCGACACCAACAGACCGCAGAAACTTCCATACTTTCGCAGGATTGCCCTGCTCCACGGATCGATGTATATGACGTCTCTGTGCATCTCTGCATGCTAAATTGCAGCGGTTTCGGATGCGATGATAGCGCTCCTTATTGGCTTCGCTGCCATCGACCTTATACCTCGACCTGGCACGGTTCTTTTTTCCCATAAGAGACTTAATGTCTTCAGTGAGCCACGGTGCAGGTAGATGTTTGACCTTAACAGGGCGAATAGGTGCATGTCGATCATATAAATCAATTAACGTGGAGTTTAGCAAACGAACCTGTTCGTCCACAGAGGAATTTCTCTCAATAATAGACCAGTCTACATTGGAAGCATCTGCACGAAGATTGTCGACGTTCATACTACTAAAGTTCCGCAGCAAGAGGATACGGGGTTTGGGCTTGGGTGGGCGAATTTTGTACGACAGATAGACTAAGTTATGATATGAGAATGCATCGGCAGTCATCTGGCCATGTTTAGAGATATGAGTAAGCGATGAAACGATCATAAGGTCAAGGAGAGAGGGTGTGCAGTTTGGGAAGAAATGAGTGGCATCAGAGGGTAGGATATGCATGTTGGATGACGTAACTATGTTTTGAAGAAGGCGGGAGCGACTGTCATTTTTTAGCAGGCATGTATTGAAGTCGCCCATTATTATTGTGTGATCGTATGAGGGTGCAAGGTCTTCCAGGAGCTTTTCAAAGGAAGGGAAGTAATTGACACGGAGAGAAGGGCTATAAAAAACTCCAAGTAGTACCTTATGATGGGCTAAGGTGACCTCAATAAACAGATGTTCCGCTGTATTAGGTGGTGGTGGTTGATCCGACCTACTTATAATGGAGAAAGGAATGTTGCTGCGGAGATAGATAGCTACTCCACCGTGAGACGAGGTTAAACGGTCGTTACGAATCAACAGGAAACCAGGGATAGAGTAGGATGTCGAGGGAAGAGAAGGATGCAAAAATGATTCGGAAACAAGAATGGCATGAATAAATTTGTTATCGAAGGTATCTAAGATATCAGGATAGTGCGCAGGAATGCTTTGCGCATTTATATGCACTACATTAAAGTTTTTTGCAACATCGGAAAAATTACTAATAAGGGATTCGCTTAGCGATGGAGTTAAGCTATGGAAGCTATCAAGACTGTTAGACTCTTCAGAGGAACAAGATAAGAAGATATCACTATGATCAATATCATTACTGCTACTCATAATACAGATAAATATAAGTAATAAATACGATTACAATATACCTACTACGTACAGATAAAAAACTAAATATAAATAAATAGATTTGATAAAATAATACTTAAAATTATTATCTTAAAAAGTCCGCTGGGACTCATTAATTACCTACAAACAGTTTTCTTATGGAAAAAATAATCTAACTTAATGCTAAAAACGGAACAATATTTTATTAGTGCACATTAGCTATGACATTAGTCTATGCTGAAAAAAAAGCCTTATCCTAAAACTTAACAGAGAGAGACATCATAAATATAATATGTGTGAGGCAAAGATGACCTATTATATGAGGTTTGGAAATAACTCTAATTTAATTATGCGTGAGGCAAAGATGACCTAAGAAGGGACGTATACTAACTTGAATTATTAGATCTGTGAAACTAGCGAAGAAATACAAGAAATACTATAATATGGTGATCTCTCTCGCGCAGAGCAACCTTTTCAAAGAGTAAATAGTAAAAACGCGTTGTTTGACTGACAGTAATACACAAATAGTAGTGTAGTGATCTGTGGTGACATTAACCATCATTGTTTGTTTACAAACAAAAAAAATCGAGTTAAATTGACGGTACAAAATAAATTTATAAAGGAAAAGAGTGACATACACATATGCATAGAACCTACAAGAACAAGAACAAATCTAATATCTACACGCAACAGTTTTAAAGTGTAGAACCTTTCGGAGTATTGCACTACCTACATTACCTATGAATCAGCACCAAAATCTACTTTTTCTTCTTCAGCTTGCTTTTGGGCTTAGGCGCATCTGCATTAGAAGCATTGTTCACCACTGGGCTAGGGATATTTTGCAATTCTGCAATAGAGGTGACGCGGTGAAGTTTATCATCATTGGGCCCAATGACAAAGATGCAGCCGTCCCTGGTCCAGCATTTAGATACACCAAAACGTTGCCGCGCTGCCATGAATACATCGTGCCGTGACTTGGTCAGGAACTCAGAGAGAGTGACACCGGTGCCTTTCAGCCCAGATTTTGCCTTCCAGACCTTGTCACGGGTCAACATATCTTTAAATTTTACAAGCAACGGACGAGGCTTGTCATTGGCAGAGCGACCTATGCGATGGCTCCTACTGATACTATCCTGAGTCAGCCCCGTGACATTGAGATGTTTGGACAGCTGGGAGACTATAGTAACAGTCGTATCCTCTTCCTTTGTCTCCGGGACACCATGAACCAGCAGGAACCTGCGGCGACTTCTCTGCTCGCGCCTCTCACACTCTTCAGTAAGGAACTCAATTTGTTTTTGGAGCGAGTTAAGAGCACTGACAACAAAAGTCTTAAAAGCATTGAATTCAGCAGCCAAAGACATCACTGTGATAGTGTCGGGAGGTCCAGTCTTCTGAAGTTCTTTTTGAAACTGTGACATCTGTGAATTAAACAGCACTGCCATGTCCTCTAGGGACTGCTTTATGGCATCCATATTGAAAGATAGTAAATGTCTGTGTGCTGGTGAGGCGAAACAAAAATGTTGATGTTACCTTGTGCCTATTGTAAGGAAAACAACTGCTTGCAGGTAATTTAACTTAAACTTTCATTTAACACCAAAACTTTAGCAATTTACACAAATTATACTATTTTAAATCAAAATGTTATAGCAGCAAAAATAAAGCTGTGTGCATTTTGCAACTACCCACGAATCTGTCCTATCTCTCAAGTTGGATCGAACTGCACATGGTGTGCGAATTTTATTATAATCGGTTAAGTGGTTTAGGAGTCCATTGAGGACAAACATTGTGACACGATATTTATATATATTATTAAGATTATATCACAAGTGTTTTATGAAAGCAAAGTGTTTTTGTATCTATAAATGTAATCAAATTATTTACTTTTGTTTAAAAATTAATATCAATTTTTGTAATGAGTAATTATGAAAACATTCAGTTTATAACTTTGTATTATCTCACCTCATGGTAAGCGACGATGATGCCGAAGATGAAAGCAGGCTTACCAAGATTCTCCAACGCAGTGAGGAACTAGCTATCTCATCTTCAAGCCGGAACAATCAATGCTGTCAATAATGATGTTTGGCGGCAAGACATTCATAAGATGGTGGAAGCTAAGTCAGTCGGGCTTAGAAAATGCCCTTCCACCAAAAAAAGCTATTTTGTACAAAGTGAGACTCTGTCGGGAATTGAACCTGCGACCTCCTGATGTGAAGCTAATTAAGGCTAAAAAAGGCTTACCATTACGCCAAGGAAGCGGTTAAAGTATTAGTTTATTTAGGACATAGAACTCAGTATTATGGACAATAGGGTCCCTAGATGACGGATTATCTTAAATTGAACACTCAAATAGCCCTTAGTGACCTGCTCGTGCTGTGCTATGAAATAAGAAACTGATTAATATTCTTGAAGAGCTTTATTGTACAAGTAATTGGTAAATATTGTTTCTTAAACGCACTTAAGAGGACTGTGAACCCACGGCAAAAATTCGACTTTTCATACAAACGGCGATAACAATTTTCACCTCTTAAATGTTAACCGATTTAGACCAATTTTTGACAGGTTTTCAGTCAGAACAAAAGCTAGGCTTATACGTTTAGTTTTCAAATTACTAATTAAATTTTAAAAAAAATGGCCGAAATTAGTTTTGTATGAAAATACGTGAACGACAATAAAAATAAACTTATTAACTTTATCGAAAAAACAAAAACGTATAAGCCTAGCTTTCGTTCTGACTGACAACCTATCAAAAATTGGTCCAAAACAGGTTACATTTAAGAGGTGAAAATCGTTATTGCCGTTTGTATGAAAAATCGCAGCTTCACAATCCTTTTTAAGCTTAAGCTTAATTTATTTTAGCTTAATTTTTTCTTCTTTTTTAAGCATATTTAAAATTATAGCTATGTTACTTGTGAAGCGATCGTAACTCAATTTAACTTGCCAGGATGTGATAATCACGCAGGTTAATTTACCAGAAGCACGGTCAATAACTGGTGGATTTCAAGATTTGCAAAGCTCGTTAAGCTGTTGGTGCTAATTTCGATAGCAGTGATAACTAGATGACAGCCCTGTGAGATGCCTTATGGGCTTGAAAAGCTTCCGACAAAGAGTATGCTATTAACTTTACATCCTCCACTAACCTGTCTCCCCCCCCCCACGTTTGGAAAGACACCAACGTTATGGGTTGTTAGAGAACCTAATAAAAATAATCTCTAATTACAAGGTGGGTCAAATCTTGCAGAATGAGCTGAAATTAATCATGATGCCGTATTACCGGTGACAAAAGATCATTTTGGTATTTTAAAGTTGAACTGATGATGAACTTTGGAGGTGGTAATGATGTCCTAAGATCGTCTTTTGTTTAAGATGGAATCGTAGAATATACTGTGCTCGCATGTTCATATAAAAAAAGGCTTGTACCTAACTTTTCTTGGGTTTTTAGTTTTATTTTATATGTATACAACAGTGGTATGAAATGTGAAACCGTGTCCTTATTTATGCATTAGATACCTTTAGCCTCTAAATAACCTAGTAACCTAAATAGAGACTATCGAGTACTATAGAGACCTATCGGGTTTCAAAGCACTGTTATGCTGCAGCAAATAATCATTAGATATTAGTTGTGTTTGCATGTCGTGGTTACTTTAGCCTCGAAGTTCACGTATAATACTCGTGGGTAGGTATGCTACAGTTAATAAATAAATAAATGTAATACTTTGAAGTTTACCCCCCGAGGTGGGGGGTTTTGTCGTAATCGCCACGCTTGGAAGGCGGGGTGGCGATCCAGTGCGCGATGTGGTGGCACAGCGCCCGGAGAGAGAGGATGCTGCTGTCCATCCTCTGCTTTAGGTCCTTAGTCATCTCTTACAAGACACTCCCTACGGGATGAGATTTACACTAGGGATTTATTCAATTTAGAAAAAATATGCCTTTGATGGCAGATTAAAATACTACTTCTAATACAAGTAAATACTACCTTTAAATAAATGGAAAATATACCATTTATTAGGTTAAATAAACGTAAGTATACTTATTCAGGATGCTGCTGGGGTTGCCTCGCTTTTGCAGTGCGTCTTATATGTTTGCTAAGGCTCGAGCAGACGGCTTTCATGCCTTAATACGCAAAAAATAGCGTCGCTACTTTCAAGAGTGAGAAACAGCAACAGCGGCGTACCTTCTTAACACAATTTGTTGTGTACCTTCTTAACACAATTTGTTGTGTACCTTCTAAACACAATTTGTTGTCTTTAACTAAAAGAAGAAAATACTGATGTTGTACGTCAAGTAAAGTTACTTACTCTCACTGTGCATATTTTTATAGAATTTAAATCACTTAGACGTCACCTTCGACAACGTTTAGCAGTGAAATAGTTGTATAACAAGGGGACAAAGTAATATTTTGTTCTGAGGGCGGAAGTTTCTATAATATACGTCGCCCGAGAATAAAATATTTTGGCCCCGAGTGACACACACACACACACAAAAAATTTTTCATCACTATCTATGAGGAAAAGAATGTATCTATAAAGATTGGTTTGAGCGTTCTGTCTTCTGATTAGTCCGCGGTCGTATCAGAGCACGAACGCCAAACAAAACTCCGTACAGGAAGCAAAGTTGAATTTTGTTCGCACTTATTGAGGAACCAATCGTAGTTTTTCGAATAGGCGTGATGAAAATAATGTTTTCATTCCTCTCGATTTGATCTCAAAAGGAAACTGAAATACTGTACCAACCCACCTTCTAGCCCACCCTGGACACTTCAAACAACGGGCCAGAAATGACATTACGATAAAGGAATGACGGAACAAACAAAATGGCGGCGAAATCCTATACGTTCGACAACCAAACTGTCACCAATCTGTATCAATCTGGGTGACGAGGGGGTGAGGTCGCAATCTAGAGAGCGGCAGGGGGTGTCCATACTGTATGTTAGTACTAATATATACTTTGCATCTAGAGAGAAATAGTTCAAATACTCGTACCTACCTCCACGAAGAGACACCTAGACTTTCCAACCTACTTTCCATGCTCAGATTACAGCCTACTATGAATAGAGCTAGGTAACCGAGTAGCGAGCAGCGCAGCAGTGACATTAGACCCTAGCGTGGTGTCAGGTTTGCACTGACATTATTTTTACCCGCCGCTGTCGTCGAGAATCGCCGTGATGAACTAACTTTAACTCAAGAAACAAGATTTTAAGGCTCTTACTGACTTATTTTCACAATTTGTAAACATAAATCTATGGATTTTCAGTTACCCCACATTCAAAAATCACCGTAATATCATCATATCAGCTGAACTACGTCCACTGCTGAACATAGACGTACCCCGAGGATTTCCACGACGACCGGTTCTGCGCTGACCGCATCCAGCGGCCTCCCGCGGCCTTCACCAGGTTATCGGTACACCGAGTGGTGCCTACGCTACGTTTTCCGGTACGCGATCGCCACTCGAGAGCTTTACTGCCCCAACAGCTATGTGCCCCGCCCACTGCCACTTAATTCTGTGAGCTGTGTCAGTTACTTTGGTTCTCCTGCGGATCTCGTTTCTGACTCGATCACGCAGAGAAACTCCGAGCATAGCACGCTCTATTGCCCTTTGGGTGAACTTGAACATCTATATGTATACTAGATTTGTATCAAAGTAAGCTTGAGGCGCAAAAAAGGGAGAGTAGCAGTTAAAAGCTCTTACGTTATTACTGTTTTAATAACTGAGAATTAAATAATTTATTCCTTTACAAATAAAGAAATTCATATGTAACGGTTTCGTAAGTCCAAAGAACACAATATGGCCTACTGCGATGTGTGGGAGGTTAAATTATCTTAATACCTTCAGTTATAATTGAAATCGGCTTTCTAAGCCCTGCGTGGGATTTCTTTCTATAACATGTAACGAAATAAGCCAACGGCTAGAGATTAAGGCGGTATATTGGCAAATAAGCGGTGAGAAGCGCTTAGCATAAAAATCAGGAAAATGAATACCGCCTGAAAAAAGATATGTTATATTCAAGGATATTACCTAGGGCCCTTGTAAATTCATTACACGATTAGATTAACTTTACTCGATCATAAAAATCCCAAACATATCATAAATTCCCAGTGCGGGTTGGTCGACATCACACACAACCTTCGAGTTTCTTCGCAGGCTTGTGCAGATTTCCTCACAATGTTTTCCTTCACCGTTAAAGCGTCGAATAAACGTACTTAAGAATTTGAAAGAAAACACATTGGTACGGTAGCAGCTTTATTTAGACATACTCGTAATAATTAAAGTTGGTGACAAAAACCGGTGAAACATACCCAGCACCTCTAAGGTTTCGCTATATGGATTTAATCTTCAACATAGGCAGTGTCGACATAGGCAACATAGAGCATCGGTGGCGTAACAGTTACGGCCGCTACCTCCTGTCCGGGAGGCCGTGGTTCGAATCCTGCCACGTACCAATGTGTTTCCGAATTTCGATTTCTTATGCACGTTTATCCGACGCTCTTACGCTAAAGGAAAACATCGTGAGGATATCTGCACACGCCTGCGAAGAAACTCGAAGGTTGTTTGTGATGGCGACCAACCCGCACTGGGCCCGCGTGGTCGACTAAGGCCCGATCGCCCTAATTCAGGGTACGCTCGAGCCCCTCGGTGGGGAAGTATATGAGCTGATAAGAAGAAGAAGATAGGCAGTGTTGGAGAAAACTATGCGGAATAAATATTTTATTCAGTTCTGTGTTTTATTTAAATCATCTTTAATGCAAAATTTTGTTTGGGAACAAAAACAATGCCTAATATTGATCCTCAAACCAATCCATCAAAGATTATTATCATAAACACGTCCACTGCTGCACAAGGATTTCCACGACGACCGGTCCTGCGCTGCCCGTATCCAGCGGCTTCCCGCGACGTTTACCAGGTTGTCGTGTCGGCCCCAAAGATTATATTAAAAGTTAAATCAGTCAAGGGCCTCATAAGGGATAGGAACCTTCTACTGGAAGGTAAAAACCCTGGATTTTAATTTTCTGTTTGTTTTTTGCTTTCTGTTTATTTATTTTTTTACTAATTTAGCATTTTTTATTAAGCTGCCTATGTTATTAATTATCTTTTGTGTTTTTTTTATTCGTGTTTCGTATAACCGAATGAAAACCCCTAAATTCCAAACAAAAAGAAAAAAGGAAGACAAAGAAAACGATGGTCCGACGAGATGAGAAAATTAGCAGGCCCATTGTGGCATCGAACGGCTACACTCAGAGAAGAGTGAAAAGGGCTGGAGGAGGTCCTTGTGTCACAAAGACACGCTGATACTCAATAATTGTTAATGATGACTTCTTAAAATTTAAAAACTCTGTATAATTGTTGGCAATAAAGGCTATTGAATTGAATTGAATATTATTTCTTGGTGCCGAAAAACAAATTTTGTCTATGTCTATAGAAAAAGTATAAAGCCAATTAACCAAAGAGATAATCTGTAATAATATGTATATTTGATCGGAATATTAGCACAGTAAGCTACTTTGCCCGCCGTACTCATTACAGTATAGTTAATATTTAATTAACCCATATACGAGTATATACTACTTAACTACTTCTAATTTAGTTTAGCAGCCCAATAAAGCGGAAATTGGGCTCCAACACAAGAAAACTTAACCACATCCGTGGCGTTATAGTAAGTCCATTAGCTTCACATCCTGATCAGGAGGTCGCAGGTTCGATTCCCGGCGGAGTCTAACTCCGTAAGACTCGGTCTGGTTGGTGAAAGGGTATTTTCTAAGCCCGACTTGCTAGTTACCACCATCTTATCTAAGACTTGCTGCAAGTGTCAATGTTAACAGCATTGATGTGTTCGGGATTTTTAGATAAGATAGCCAGTTCCCCATTGCGTGGAGAATTTTGGTAAGGCTACTTCCATCTTCGACATCATCGTAAATTAAATTAAATAAAATGGTAGGACTTAGAAAATACAGTCGTCTTAATTAACCAACTACCAAAACGAGAAGGTTCGACTTTTCTTCTTTCGTTTTGTTTCGTTTCGTTCGACATTATGTTTATTTATGTATATGTTACTCGTTTTTTCGCTAATAGTAAACTGATTTCAATGATTTTTTTTAAATTCGATATATCATCCCCTTCAGGCTGGTCCCGTATCATCAAAGTCAATTCAGTGCTTTTTTAGAAAATTAATAAAAACAAAACAAAAATAGCAAAATTTTACTAAGTTGTTGCGGTTGCTTAGCGTTGTCAGTTACCTAGTAAGGCTTAGATTTCAGAACTAGTTCTTCTAATAGTGATTAGAAGAACTAGTTCTGAAACTTAAGGGTTGAAGTCAAATCGAGGCAGAACCCTGGAGTAGAACAAATCATTGACTTGCAAGATTTGTTCACGAGTATTTAATGAGTTATTTGTTTTGTGTCAAGAGGTATTTAATAACTAGATTTTCTCCGCAGCTTCGCCCGCGTGGATTTCCTTGACGTAATCGAGGGTACATCGTTTAAATCGTAAATTATGGTCTTGAGTGTCATATAAAGATTCCATTGAAAAAAAGCACTATAAGTTTTTCCCGAATCTTTCCTTCCCTAAAAACCTTGAAAAACTATCATGTTCATATCATGAAAATCTCAAAAAAAAATGCCAAACCAGTTTAGACGTAGAGATGTGCTTACCAACCAACAGCGTTTTATTTTTATTCGTAAAAATTTACAACTTATTTATTTTCACGATTTTCCTGACAAAATTTTGAAACAATCATATTTTCTCAAAACAAAAAACTCGCTGTAATCAAATACTTACGAGTATTGTAGGGGGCGGGCGAGCAACCAATTCGGTCGATAAATATAATAAATATGGTATGACCGTCATTTTCCCCAAACAATAAGTTCTTCCAGATTATGTCGGGATAACCAGAGGGTCACAAATTGATTTTCACGGCCGACGCGACGACGGCCGGTTCCCAACGCTGATGACAAAAAGGGAGAGCTCTTTACCTTGGGACTGCATATAAAAATACTTTGCTACTCGGGACGATGTACAAAAAAATATTTTTGTATGACGTGTAGCGGACAGCGGTGTCCTAATATTTTTTTTTATTTATTCACAATTGGTAAACCCTTGGCATCATCTCACATGATGGTAAGTGACGATGATGCCGAAGATGGAAGCGGGCTTACCAATCCAACGCAATGGAGAACTGGCTATCTTATCTTCAAGCCGGAACACATCAAAGTTGTTAACACTAATGTTAGATAAGATGGTGGTAGGTAGCCAGGTGGGCTTAGAAAATGCCCTACCACCAACCAAACTGAGTCTTACAAGTTGACTCCACCGGGAATCGAACCCGCGACCTCCTGGTGTGAAGCGAATGGACTAACCATTACGCCACGGAGGCGGTTAACGCGATTGCGCGAACAGGAGTCTTTTATCGCGCGAATGGCAATAACCTGTTCGAATTCAGTATCTTTGATCGCTTACCACCAGGTGAGATGATACCAGGGGCTTACCGATTGGTAAAAAAAAAGTTCGCGCGACCAAAGTTTACTCAAATTGTACCTACTTAGTTGTTGCAATTGAACTAGGTTGTTTTTAACGTTGGTTGCGTTATCAACTACTTTGTAAAAACTTGATACTTATTATACAGCGTGTAAATAATTAACGTGGACATCTCCTTATCAAACTGAACATCTTTCCCCAAGGTACACAGAATGTAAAAAATTAGCACTAATACTTTAAGGTGGACTTTCAAAAAAATACTAGTCTACAGGGTCAAACGGGCCAGAAATGACATGACACACAACAGAACATTAAATATACGAAACCAAACTGTAACCAGCGGCAGGCAGTGTCCATGCTGTATGTTAGTACTAATATATATACCTTGACAGGGTGTAACAAAATTGGTATAGGACCCGTTTAACTGAGGGTTCTGTCCATCATACTGAACAACATTCCCCAAAGAACCCATTTTAATTCCCAAAAAAAAACCTAACCAATCCGGGAGTGCCGACAGAAATGAAAACTTTTTACAGTTTTATAAGTTTTGACTCTTCGAGTGTTCCTGGTACGGGGTCGGTGACGGTTACAGTGTCGCGAGTTCAATGGTTTTTAACATCTCAAAGATTTCCAACGCACCTAAAGAAGTTTTCACTTCAAAAATTGGATCCCCATACGAAAATGTACAAAATTGTTCGATAGCTGAACGATTTGTGTGAACAGTTCATTTTTTGCGATTTCAGCAAAGTCGTAGTACAAAAGTTGTTCAGTTTGATAAGTAGAACCCCCAGTTATTTGTTACACCCTGTATAAAATTGGTCAACCAGATAATCGACTTGTATGAAAAGTATTTTTTTAAGATTTCAGTAAAGTCGTAGTTAAAAAGTTATTCCGTTTGATGAGTAGATTCCCACCAAAAGTAATAATGCTCAGTTTTTTGAACACGCTGTATAGTCCCTATTTGGTAAAGTACCTACCCAGTACCTTTTCTGTAAGTAGTGTAAGTGCCTAGCAATAATATCATAGCAAATTCTTACATATTCATTTTTGTACAAATGTTGCTTTGTCAGTAGTGAATAAATCATTGTATGAGCTAGCGACCTACTTTTAAATTATAAATAATTTTGTTTACACCGAAATCAGCCACACACAGCCAAAATACAGTGTAAAGTCTATACAGGCTGTAACAAAATTGGTGTAGGTCCCGTTAACTGGGGCTTCTACTCATCATACTGAACAACTTTTGTTCTACGACTTTGTGCAGAAAAGTTAAAAAAAAATTTTACTCTTCATACAAATCGATCAGCTGATAGACCGATTTTGTGCATTTTAGTATGGAGGGTCCAATTTTTTTTTTGAGAATTGACTATGTGTTCCTTAAAGAAAGTTGTTCAGTATGACGAGTAGAACCCCCAGTTAACGGGATCTACACTAATTTTGTAACACCCTGTATAGCGACACTCAAGGGACCGGGCATTTTGTGACGTTATTGAGAGTTTTCGTTATACAGAGAGAAATGAGCGTGAAAGTAAACCAACTGGAGCCAGAAAATTTTGACGTTTCAAAGAGTGAATCGTTATATCGAGTGACGTTTTACAGAGTTTACACCGTACATTATTTGATTTTACATCGACAAATTAGACCATATCCCTAGATAATAGCAATGGCTTAATTTTTACTAGGTACCTGTGGTAGGGAAAAGAAATCACCTACAGGGAGGTACCCGTAGATAAAGATAAGCAAACGGTGGTCTAATGTTATTAACGCTTGTCGATACAATCAGTGCCATTCGGCTTCTACTGGATAACTGGTAGCTAGGCGATCCTGGTTTTAGGGTTGTCCATTACATTTGTCTGTTTTGCAATTATTATTACTTAATTATTATTACTAGATTTTTCTCGCGGCTTCGCCCGCATGGACATCGTTTTAATGACTGTCTTGAGGGTGAGTGGTGAGCGAGCCACAAGCAGCTTGCGAGCGTGGACATAGGTTTTCTCCAGATCCCTCAGAAACTATATCGAGCTATTCTGATTAGCAGTCTATATCACTTCCCACCCCCTCAACCAATCCTATTCAAAAAATCACTTCATTCCGTTGCTCCGTTACGACGCCGACGTGCGCGAGCGTGGAAATAAGATTTCCCCCCAGATCCCCCGGGAAATATGTCAGGATATGATAGTAAATGATGTTATTTCCCACCTCTTCAACCATCTCTGTGCAAGAAATCACAACAATCCATTGTTTACTTGCGATGTTAAAAAAATTACCAAAATAAGAGTACATTTTCAGTTCCTCGGAAACTACATCGAACTATATTATTTTCATGCGATAAAAAGAAGTATATGTCCTTTCCAGTGACACAAACTACCTGTATACCAATTGGTCGAGACGTTGAAGCGTGAAAAGGTAACAAACAAACAAATCCATTTTTACATTCATAATATTAGTAAGAACTAGATTTTGCCAGCGGCTTGACTCGCGTGAACATAGTTTCTATGACTGTCTTTAAGGGTGCGCAGTGCGTGAGCCGCAAGCGGCTCGCGGGTTTACAAAAAAGTAGTCTATGTTTTAATTCAGGTCCTAGTCTGTCTACCCACCAAATTTCAGTAAGATACGTTCAGTAGTTTTTGCGTGAAAGAGTTACAAACATCCATACATACAAATTTACACATTTATAACGCCACGCCTGCGTTGTTTTTGATTTTCCCGTGGGAATAAGATGTTTTCCCGGGGTAAAAAGTAGCTTATGTCCTATTCCAGGACCTAACCTATATGTGTGCCAAGTTTCATCTCGATCCGTCCAGTGGTTAAAGCGTGAAAGAGTTACAAACATCCATACATCATCATATCAGCCACAAATCGTCCACTGCTGAACAAAGGCCTCCCCCAAGGATTTCCACGACGACCGGTCCTGCGCTGCCCGCATCCATCGGCTTCCCGCGACCTTCACCAGGTCATCGGTCCACCGCGTGGGAGGCCTGCCTACGCTACGTTTTCCGGTGCGAGGTCGCCACTCAAGAACTTTACTGCCCCATCGGCCATCTGTTCTACGAGCTATGTGCCCTGCCCACTGCCACTTCAGTCTAGCGATTCTGTGAGCTATGTCGGTTACTTTAGTTCTCCTGCGGATCTCCTCGTTTCTGATTCGATCACGCAGAGAAACTCCGAGCATAGCACGCTCCATTGCCCTTTGGGTGACCTTGAGCCTTCTTATGAGGCCCATAGTAAGCGACCATGTCTCAGTTCCGTAAGTCATCACTGGCAACACACACTGGTCAAAGACCTTAGTCTTGAGACACTGCGGTATTTGGGACGTGAAGATATTGCGAAGCTTCCCGAACGCTGCCCAGCCGAGTTGGATTCGTCGATTGATCTCTTTCTTGAAGTTGGACCTGCCTAGCTGGACTGTTTGTCCCAGGTATACATATTCGTCAACAACTTCCAGTGTAGAGTCTCCAACCTTTAGAGGAGTGGGTGCGACACGGACATTTAACATTATTTTCGTCTTGTCCATGTTCATTTTAAGACCCACTTGTTGAGAGACCTTACTGAGGCCATCGAGCATTGTGCTTAGGTCTTCCATAGTCTCAGCCATGACCACGATATCGTCAGCGAATCGGAGGTGGGATATGTATTCGCCGTTGATATTGATGCCGAGTCCACCCCAGTCCAGAAGCTTAAAAACATCTTCCAGGGCGGCGGTGAACAGTTTCGGAGATATAACGTCTCCCTGTCTCACCCCTCGCTGCAACTGGATAGGTTTCGAGTTCTGGTCCTGGAGGCGAACCGACATGGTGGCGTTTTCATACAGACACTTCAACAGCTCGATGTATCGATGGTCAATTTGGCACCGCTGGAGAGACTGTAGCACAGCCCAGGTTTCGACTGAATCAAAGGCCTTCTCATAGTCCACAAACGCCAAGCATAGTGGCTGATTGTACTCTTCGGTCTTCTGTATAATCTGCCGCAGCGTATGTATGTGGTCTATGGTACTAAAGCCTTTTCGGAAACCGGCTTGTTCGGGAGGCTGGAAGTCGTCAAACCTGCGTGCGAGACGATTCGTAATGACTCTCGAAAACAGCTTGTAGACATGGCTCAGAAGTGAGATGGGTCTGTAGTTCTTCAGCAGAGTGTTGTCACCCTTTTTGAAGAAAAGCACGACCACACTTCTGTGCCATGCCTTAGGCGTTTGTCCCTCGAGTATAACGGAATTAAATAACTTCTGAAGAGCTTTAAGTACCGGTGTTCCACCTGCTTTCAGAAGTTCAGCCGTAATTCCATCATCACCCGGTGCCTTGTTGTTCTTGAGCTGTTTGAGAGCCATTCTAATCTCGTACAGGCTGACGTCCGGGATATCTTCGGTATAGTGTCGGGTTAGTCTGGCTCTTGGGTCTTCAGCCAGATCGCTGACAGGCAAACGTGTGGTCTTGTACAATTGTCCATAGAACTTCTCAACTTCTTCCAGCAACTCAGTCTTAGACGATATGGTCCTGCCGTCCTCAGTCTTCAGCTTGGTCAGTTGGCTTTGTCCAACAGACAGATCTCTCGCGAACACTTTTGAGCCTTTGTTGTGCTCAATCGCCTCTTTAATACAATTTGTATTATATTGGCGTAAATCGCGAGTTAGGGACTTAGAGATCTGCCTGTTTAGTTGCCGATACTGAGTGGCGTCTTCAGAGGACATATCCATACATACCTAAAAACATTCACATTTATAATATTAAAGTCGGATTCTACATTTTTTTTTAATTTATAGCTTATTCATGTTCTTGTTGACTGAACTGGCAAAAATAGCAAAAAGGGATGTTTATTATGCGTGAAAAAACCCTCAAATCATTGTGGTGGTCGCCACTGAAGATCTTTAATACCCCCAATGGCCATCCGTTTTACGAGACAGCCTCGCCCACTGCTATTTGAGTGTAGCAGTTCTATGGTCCTATTCGTTATTAGCCGCAAAATTTTAAAGGATCTAAATTAAGAATCTATGATTGCATCAAGACATGGTTTCGTGTATGTGTAGAGCATTGTAGGATTTTAGATAAACTACTTTTTATGCGTGTTTAGTTATTTCGGCTGTGCAGAATTTTAACTTTTTTATGTTGCTCACCTACAAGTTGTTCATTGGCAACCCTATGCCAGAAATGTGCAATTTCACCTGCCTGGCAATTTTTGTCGTGATTTTCCGCGCGCTTGGCCTACGGTCCCCTAGTTCCAGATAACGGAATATATGTGACTTTGTGACTACGTTCGCCTTTTTTTACATTTTCGTATACGCAATAATACTCTTACACACGTATTTCGAAATGGATCGATAATAAAGTACTTATTACGGGGTATAAAACAGAATGAAAATTTTAGAAATGATAATATTAACTGAATCATGCTTTTTAAATAAATTATTTTAAAAAACACAAGATAATAAACTATCTGATTGAGAGCCAACCCTAGCAAAAACACAATTGCTCATAATTTCAACGATAAAAATAAATCATTAAGTTACGAGTACCTCTACATTTTTTTTATCCACAATTGATGCCTTTGGCATTATCTCACCTCTCGTAAGTGACGATGATGCCGAAGATGGAAGCGGGCTAACCAAGATTCCCCTACGCAATAGGGGATCGGACTGCACCAAAAACAAATTCTGAAATATGATTTTCTCAATTGCTCTCTTCTTAAATTTTCAAAAAATCTTTTTTGTTTTGTTTTCCATCACGTCTTTAATTTTTAATTGATCAAATTCACAAAATAAGTTCGTCAATGACGCTAAAAATCTATGACGTCACTTGTAGGTATTTCAAACATTTTTAGAACAAAATTTCCTTTTTGACAGATTATAAAAAGTAATACAAATGACTAGCAGTCCGATCCCCTTACTCTCATAAAAACTCGTACAAACTTCACTTAAACAATTAAATACATTAAGGGTGATCAAATGTTTCTAATTATATTTATTGTACAATAAGTTTTTAATTTTCGGTTTATTCGATGTGTCTTCTAGTTAAAAGTCGTGCAGAGAGCGGAACAAACAGTTGGCTGTCAACCCCTCATCTTAACAGAGTGTAATAAAATTGGTGTAGGTCCCGTTAACTGGGGCTTCTACTCATCATACTGAACAACTTTTGTTCTACGACTTTGCTGAACGTATTTTTTTTTACTTTTCATACAAATCGATCAGCTGATTGACCGATTTTGTGCATTTTAGTACTATGGAGAGTCCAAATTTTTTTTTGAGAATTGACTATGGGTTCCTTGGAGAAAGTTGTTTAGTATGACGAGTAGAACCCCCAGATAAAGGGACCTATACCAATTTTACATTACACCCTGTATAAACTTGAATTGAGTCTGAGTAGGGACTTTGAATTAAAAATATTTTATAAACAGAGTTCAAGTTACGTATGAAGTAGTAAGCGTGGCCCGCCTGACACGTACTTGGCCGGCTGAACCATGCAATCGGGTGCAAGCTTATCGACGCATTGTATCAGATTCGCACTTGACCAGTTACGCGAATTACCATGGAAACTAAAAAAAAATATTACGCACTGTACCAGATTTTACCTTAGCCGCAAAGTAACCGGATTTTTCAGATACACTTTTATCTGAAAATAAATCTTACGCATTGTACTTGATACGCAAACTGCCATTTTTTTTTACTGAGACGCATTTTATTAAAATTATTTTATACAGGGTGGGAAGGAGTATACCGACAGATTTTAACCATGGATTCCTGGTGGTATTATGAGTAAATAATGTTATATCAACATGGGTCTAAAACTGCCTTATTAACTTACCTAATTTCTGAAACAAAAAAATAAATTAACGATAGTAATCCCTTCTGAACGAAACCTTAGTCTAAAGAGTGAAAAAGAAAACTTCACACTTCACGAACGACTCCGACAACATACGATAAACGACGAGTGAAGTCAACGTCAGTATGATACTTTGAGGCAACAAACGTCAGATAAGATTATTAGGGCGTGTTACCCTTGAGATTTTTTGAACTTGTAAATTATTTAAAAAATTAATATCTCGAAAATTAGGCTTTACTGGCCCATGTTTATATTACTTTTTTTGTCTAAATAGGTATGAGAATCTTTGGTTAAAATCTGTCGGTATACTCCTTCCCACCCTGTATAGATTGATGTAGGCCGCCAAAGTTGGCGTTTCTGAACGGTTTGATCTAGAAACTTGAAATTACCCATGTAAGTGTAGTATCTGAAGTAACTCTCAAAGAAAAATATTTCGGATATTCTGTGATAAACGAGGTTAAGTTATGACATGAAGTAGTGCCCGCAGGACCCTGCTCGTTTTTTCTTATTAAAGTATGAAACACACAGAAGGGCCAAGGCAACTAACCGAAGGGCTTTCTTTAGTGCGATATTTCAGTCACGTCCGCAGTACCTATTCCATGTCAGCTGGTATCATTCATACGGGTGGTCCAGAAAGACGTAACAATTTAAAAACACTGTTGCTTCGGAACGGTATGAGAGAGCGGTGTGTGGATAATGTGCCCATTTAAGTGAAAATGGAAGACGTGGGGAAACAGAATACTGTTAAAATTTCGAAAACGCTCCAACATTGTTTCATTAAAAACGTGGCGTAAATTGTGATCATGCTGCGCCCCCGTGAAACGCTCTCTCAGAACAAAAAAAAGTTAAGATAGAACCTCCCGTAAATAAATTTGAAGCACTGCAAACTTGTACGTACACTGTACAGTGTACACGCACGCACACATAGGACATCAAAACCACTTCGAAATACTCGACAGTATGTGCTAAGATGTCGTCGAAGGTACGCACATACGCATATTACACACCGATATCGCAAACATGTTTCAAAAAGAGCCTTTAACTTGAAAGTTCCAGCATTCGCTTACCATCAGGTGAGATGATGCCAAGGATTGAAAAAACTTTTTTTTTGTTCTTAGTAATTTCCGAAAATTGTGCTACTTGTCCCCGCACCTATGCACAGCGCTCTCTTATACCGTTTCGACGCAACAGTGCTTTTTAATTCTTACGTTTTTCTGGCTCATCCTGTAGTAATATACCCGTTATGGCAGAAGAGTCCTAAATACCATTTTGAGATTTCGATAGTGTTACAAATACTGTGTATGTATTTCAAAGAACTTTTGAAGTGAAGCGTCTTTAAAATTACATAGGGGGTACCAGAAGCTGAAATGCAACGGATATAGGGTAAAATCCAGATAGTTGCCACACTTTTTGTATTCACACTATATCTCTCAGTACAAAAATCAAAATACTTTATTTGTAAAACTGGCCTGTACTTTAGTTTTTTAACTACAAATTTATGAAAATTAAAAAACAATATCTTTAATATTTTTATAGTATTAGCGATTTTTGCGGACCTCTACATTTGGAACATCTATCCCACATAGGGGATAGTTGCCTAATCCATGTAAATTACGTTTAGGATAGATGCCCCGCTGAGGAACAGGACATCTACCCCGCAAAAACTTTGATCGCATTTTGCTTTCCCATGCAATCGCACAGAGACATGAGACACGGTCAACGAAGCGGTGGTTGGAGAATATTTCGATAGATTAATAAAACAGCATGCAATTCATCCGCTAAACAAGAGTAATTACAATCGGGGCAACTATACCCCTGGGGCAACTATCCTGGTTTTACCCTAACGAAAGAGACTTAGATCTGTTTCCGGTATAACCGGCCAATTGTATGACAACCTCATTTCTTGGAACAAGCAAACCTCATTAGTTATCCAGTTACTTGCTTTACGTTAAACCAACGGCAGGGTGGCCCCCGAGACAGCCCCCCACCCAATATTATTGTACAAACCTACATAAAGTAGGTACGCATTGAAAATGTAAGTTTTTCTAGGTTGAGTGCCCTCCGCACTCGCCTCCCCTGCCCGGTGAAGTTGTAAAGGCCCCCACGGCCAACAACAAGATTGTCCTTTCGAAAAAACAAAGAAAATGTAAGTACGAAAGTCTGGTGACATGAGAGAAGTAAATCAGATGAATTAGAATTTTATTATAACACTTATTCTTTCATACTACAAACCGTGTCAAGTATAATCATTTATGCTTTTTTTAATGGGCACTGAAAAATACCTTGAACACGATTGGTTAAATTATTTTTATCTTTTAATCCTCCGACACAATACCCCCCCGGGTAGAAGTTTGAAGCCTTTATCCGTCTTTCTGTGTATCTGTACTGTACATGTCATCGCAGCTCCTAAACTGGTGGACCGATTTCAATGCGTTTTTGAATTATTTATTTGAAAGCTACATTAACCGACAGTATTCTTAACGGTGGACCGATGACCTGGTGAAGGTCGCGGGAAGCCGCTGGATGCGGGAAGCGCAGAACCGGTCGTCGTGGAGATCCTTGGGGGAGGCCTATGTCCAGCAGTGGACGTCCTTCGGCTGATATGATGATTCTTAACCATGTTTGATAGTTACATGTCGTCACCCCTTACCAGCTGAATCGCTATTTCAGAAAATCTGAAAATTTAATGAGATAGTAGGGCCATATTAATAATTTAAAATAAAAACGATCACGGCTAATTAAGTTTTTTTGGTTTAGATGTAATAGTGAACAAACTTAAGATGCTGCATCGGCACTTATCATCAGGTGAGGTGCAGCCAAACACACTCAAATTTTTAATTATTAAAAGAAATAACTGTGAGGATTTCAAATGTGATATTTTGTATTTCACTTTGGCATTGTACGGAACCCTCTCCACGCGAGTTCAACTCGCACTTGGCCGGTTTTATTTTAAAATGTACTACGGAACCTCACTTTGTGCGGGGTCTGACGCGCACTCGGACTCTTTTATAAGTGTTCAGCTATAAATAAATGATTTTTTTAATTGTAAGTTTTGAGAGATAATAAAAAAATATTATTAGGTATTAATTATTATTTACAATAATTTATGTACGAAAGCAAATCAAAAAAAAATGGAAGTAACGAAAATGCGTAAAAATTTCAAAATAATTTTAACTCACCGCTTGAACTTATTTATACCTATGCTAAAAAAAGAAAAGTCCTCCTCGAATACCTCTGTCAATTTCATAATTAGATTTTTGTCTTGCTTGACTTAATTGACATGGCGAAAAAAGCAATTAGTGTCAAATAATTAATTTCTTTTAAGTAGTTAGGAGAAGGGATACTAGACAGACAAGCCTATCATTTTTTTTAATCCACAATTGTATTTTAAACGTTTTTATTCTACTTCACGACGAGGTAATTTTTAGTTAATTAAAAGCTTTTAATTAACTTGCAATGTATGTAATATGTATGTTTGTTCGGGTAAAATCTTAAAGTTAATTTTGACCCACTTTCCGGTTTCCGATTAAGCTGACATTTTGCATACATTTGTAAATCGCGTGACAATGCAATATTATGATGACATCGTGCTGATCTGATGATGGAGCTGGAAGATGGCCACAGGAACTTCGCAATGAAACGACACAACCCCATCGAGTTTGGGCTCGTTTGATTCGTATTGACGAGTACTTTGATTGTAAAAAGCTTGTGCCTAAAGTAAGTTCTAAGTTAGTAACATCAAAAACTGCAGATGTAAGTTAGTAACATCAATAACTGCAGATGTAAGTTAGTAACATCAAAAAAAATATGTGAAAAACTTTCAATTCGGATTGTTTCCTTTCTTTGTGGTATGAGACTTAAGTGTCCCCAGGAGGCTCGAGTTTCCATACAAACGTAGTTCCGCTTTAATACAAACACTACATGCCGGATTGAATCCAAACTTTGCGAATATATTGAGTAGACACATATCGATGTTTGGACTTAGTTTTCGGTGTACTAACTATAATATAGTTTTCGGTGTACTAACTATAATATAGAACTAATATAGAACGGAAAAAAATAAGAGCAGTGTCAAACTTTTAGTTCAAAACTAATTTAAGCCTTCGTTTAGTTACGTTTCAATTTACTACGATAAAAACTAATTAAAAACATCGATATATATCTACTCAATGTATTCGCTAAGTTTGGATTCATTCTGGCATGTAGTTTTTGTATCAAAGTGGAACTACGTTTATATAGAAACTCGAGCCTCCTTAACCCCTTAAGTTTTGCCAAATCTCATGATTCTTTGGCTGAGCCTGCAGCCTAAACGGATTGATGGATTTTGGAGTGCGAGGAGTTGTTATATTCGTCTTGATCCTGTGAGTGACATTGGATACATTTTTACGCGACTTCCCAAAAAAGAGGCTTAATATTTTATGCAGTCGGGTTTTTAATTAAACTGGTTAAGTTACCAAAATAGACATTTATTTTAAGACTACGGACCGTTACTTAGCGCGTTGTCGGACACGCACTTGGCCGCTGCACTACCAATAAATGTACAGCCCGATAATGGCCGGCCGATATCTCGTGTCATGAAAATAAAAGCTTGGGTACCTATTTTTTAGAGCTCGATTATTTTTTTATAGTAAATCAAAAATACTCTTTTAAAACCACGACACGTCAGGCGGTGACGATACCAAAGCAGTACACTGTAAAAATTTATTGACAGCCATTTTATGTACGAAAATAAAATCTTGTATAAATCTTCCTGAGTTGCCGAGGTGAGAAAGCGTTCTATTTTTATGTGGAAGTCGTAACTTTTGAGTAGATTTTTTATTCCTACGACATATACTTACAGGTACTGTCTTTGGCAGTCATATTGACAGACCTTTTATAAACGACATTGTTACGGAAAATGCTTTAGATTAATGATTTAAATAAGTTTTGAAATGTGGTAAAAAATATCGTACTTTCTTGCTTACTCATGACACTTTTGTTCCCTATATTTTAAAGTATTTTTTTTTATTATATAAGGTCTAACAAAATTAGCTATACTATTTTAACTAGTGCTTCTACCCATAAAACTGAACATCCTTTCCCCATGAAACCCATAGTAAAATCTCAAAAAAAAATTTTGAACTTATGGGAGAGCCAAATTTTTTTTGCGATTTGACCATGGGTTCCGTGGGGAAAGTTGTTCAGTTTCATGGGTAGAAGCACCAGTTAAAATAGTACAGCTAATTTTGTTACCCTTATATATTTATGTATAATACGTAAAATCTATCCTCCGTAAGGTTCAAAATCATCTGTATTTTATCTGCATGAGCATATCAACCCGTCCGAAAAAGGTTTATTCTCTGATATAAAAAGTTAAAGTAAGATATTCATTGGACCCTTCCTCCCTTTAAATGAGATTTGGTGAAATTTTGCCGGACCCCTCCCTATTTTGAGCTCACGTAAATAATGTATCTCCCCTTTTAGATATGGTAACTATTCGTAAATACTTTTTTAGATATGGTAACTACTCGTAAATACTTTTTAGATATGGTAACTACTCGTAAATACTTTTTTAGATATGGTAACTACTCGTAAATACTTTTTTAGATATGGTAACTACTCGTAAATACTTTTTTAGATATGGTAACTATTCGTAAATACTTTTTTAGATATGGTAACTACTCGTAAATACTTTTTTAGATATGGTAACTACTCGTAAATACTTTTTTAGATATGGTAACTATTCGTAAATACTTTTTTAGATATGGTAACTACTCGTAAATACTTTTTTAGATATGGTAACTACTCGTAAATACTTTTTTAGATATGGTAACTACTCGTAAATACTTTTTTAGATATGGTAACTATTCGTAAATACTTTTTTAGATATGGTAACTACTCGTAAATACTTTTTTAGATATGGTAACTACTCGTAAATACTTTTTTAGGTATGGTAGCTACTCGTAAATACTTTTTCATTAGTGGACGCACGATCCACCGTGCATGTGATCCACGGAGGCCGTTGACTTACTTTTAAGTGCTTGTACGATAAATAATTACAAAACATACCTGTTTTATAACCCACGATCAGAAAATGGAATGTAAAATGAACTTACCTATAACAAAACAAAATAAAAAAATGTAGTTTTGGTGTGAGATCACTCAATTAACTGAACAACTTAGGAGGACCTTAGAACTTAGGAGGACCCTAGAGATTCAGAGCCAACTCGCCAAAAAAACTTAAACCCTTCATACAAATGAATCAGTTTGAGTATTATTTTTCATTAATATGTAGCTTTTTAATTTACTACAGATTCTTTGGAGAAAGTTGTTTTTTTATCCACAATTGGTAAGCCCTTGACATCATCTTACCTGATGGTAAGTAACGATGATATCGAAGATGGAAACGGGCTCACCAAGATTTCCCTAAAGCAATGTGGCACTGGCTATTTTATCTTCAAGCCGGAAAACATTGATTCTGTAACCATTGATGCAAGGCGGCAAGTCTTCGATAAGATGGTGGTAGCTAGCCAGGTGGGCTCAAAAAATGCCCTTCCACCGACCAAACCGAGTCACACAAAGTTAGACTCCGCCGGGAATCAAACCCGCGATCCCCTGATGTAAAGCTAATAGACTTAAATAATATGCCATGGAGGCGGTTAATCCCAGTTAGAGGCTTTTACACACGTTTGAGGTACTTTTACACACGTTTGAGGTACTTTTACACACGTTTGAGGTACTTTTACACACGTTTAAGGTACTTTTTCACACGTTTGAGGCACTTTTTAGGGTTCCGTACCTCAAAAGAAAAAAAAGGAAACCCTCATTGGATCACTCGTGTGTCTGTCGGTTTGGTCCGTCTGTCACAGCCGCTTTGCTCAGAAATTACTGGACTGATTGAGTTGAAATTTGGTACACAAATGTAAGTCGATGACCCAAAAACGGACATGTAAAGTAAGTAAATTAATTTTAAACATGGGAACTACTTTTGGGGTGTAAATTAAAAAATATAAAGTTTAAATATAAGTTTTGCAAACTATATCGTGTGATATATCAAATGAAAGGGCTTGATGTGAAATTATTTGTTTATAATGATTGAATAAATAGCTTTGAAGTTATTTAAAAAAAAAAGGTGAAAATTGACCATTCCACTCCTTATCTCCTAAACAACTGGGCCTAAATATTTGAAAAAATCACAGTATATGAGGTTAAGTGTATAGTATACAGGAAGATCAATGAGAAAACCTTAAGTCCTTTTTACAGGAAAAATTTTGTTTATAAAGTCCGATTGTTTAGAAACTAGCGACACCTAGTGGGATCTTGTAGTACCTTCTACATATTTAATTTTCTTAGTAATACAGCAACAGCAAATAGTTCCCTTTTAGTCATTTTGCTCTTTATCTATAGATGGCGCTGTAGATGAACATTAGTTTTGGGTACGGAACCCTTAGTGCGCGAGTTGGATTCGCACTTGGCCAGTTTTAATTCATCAACGTACACATTTTTTACACTATTAGTTACTTGTGTTCATCGAGGTGTACATTTTTTACACTATTAGTTACTTGTGTTCATCGAGGTGTACATTTTTTACACTATTAGTTACTTGTGTTCATCGAGGTGTACATTTTTTTCTTGTCCATATCCGAAAGTGATAAAGGGGGTAGATTAGTCAATAATTGTATTATTTTATTAATCAGCATTAATTTTAGGCCCGTTTTCTTAATGAGCCCTTAAAATTGAAGCCCTCACTCATTATGACAGCAAGGTGTTACAATCCAGGATGATGAAAGATATCATAAATTATGTAAGAAAAATCGCTGGGACAAAAGATAAGTCGAATTATTCGCGAATCCAGAATTTTTAATAAATCCCCGATGCGTGACTGATCCGTTGCAGATGTTGTTGAAAAATCGCAAAAATCTTTTCATTATACTCGTAATATATTTAGACGAAGAATTTGATTATGTTCTCTGTTAAATACATTAATGCTAAGAACTAGCTGTTGCCCGCGGCTTCAACCCCTCGGATATCGAGAGCGCGCGGTGCGCGAGTCGCTTTTATATTTTTTTTAGATAACGACCAAGTATCTAATAAGTAAAACTATGTTTTTGCGTGATACGCGCGCAACGGCAGACTATCATTTTATTTATATATATAGATAACTAATTAAAATGGTTCAGTTTTAAATCTTGAAATTTTTAAGAGTAATCTTATCGAGACTTACAAAATTGTTACCAATAAATACAAAACATGAGCAACATCCGCCGCGCGAGGCACGCCAACGATTTGATATTGGCTCATAGCCGCTCAAACACTAATGTGGAACATCATCACACACTAATTAACAGGGTGATTAACATCTGGAACAAGTTGCCTCAGGATGTGGTGGATGCCCCCTCCGTGAATAGTTTTAAAACCAGACTGGACAAATGGTGCAAAGACAATTCAATTTAGTGCAGTGTACCCACCCTAGCGGGGACTTGGACTATTTTTGGAACACTTAACACGATATCTATAGGCACATCAGTTATAAGCTGTTCGCCTAATACAACATTATCATAATAATAATCAATTTTTTTTTTTTGAAAGTTTTTATATTTTTTTTATTACATACTTTTTTGTTATTGGTATTCTCAAATTTTAAAAAAATCTTACTTAGTCGCGAAATTTGTGGATTACATTCTCAAATTACATTCTAGTTGTTATATATAATTTACCAAGTTGAAAGTTTTAAAACTAAATATGTATAAGACTGACCCAGTGGTTCAGTGGTCAGATTCTGCCTGCTGGGGCGAGGGTCGTTGGTTGGATCCCATTCAGGGCAAACATTCGTGTGAGGAACAAGTTTGTTTGCCATGTCTGGGTATTTAATTATCTATTATCTAAATATATAAAAATCAATGCCACTTTTCGTTGTAATTTTATAACTCAAGAACTGCTGGACCGATTTCGCTAATTCTTTTTTGTCGAGTTCGTTATTGTCAGGAGAAGGTTCTTATGTAGGGTAGGGTAGTGTAGTTTAGTGTAGGGGTAGGGTAGTGTAGAGTAGTGTAGGGTAGTATAGGGTAGGGTAGGGCAGTGTAGTGTAGTGTAAGGCGGAACGTAGTTCGCCGGGACAGCTAGTATTAATATATGTACGAGTATGTATTTAAACGTATTTAAGTAATATGTACGTCGGTCTCTGGTTCCCGCAGTCCAGGGAATCCTAGTTTGGGGCTAGATGGTCGTGTTTCATTTGTACCTAAATATATAATTATATCGTATACTAGGTTTATCCCGCGACGGCGCTCGCGTAGGAATCGTTTCTAAAATTGTCTTTGGGGGTGAAAATTTAAGTCTCTGTATAGATCCAGCGATTTGGGCTGTGCGGTAATATATCAGTCAGTTTACCAATTTATATATTAATACATATTATTGACACCTACAATTATATTTTGTACTTCCTCAAAATATGTATTGTGTAGGAGAACTACATCTGTTCTTGTTATGTGATATTAATACTATTAAATGTAACAATTTGTTCACAAATAAAAGGAATTAAAATAATAATAAATAAACCAATGTATTTATTTATTATGATTGTATAATTTGTTAGTTTCTCCGAGTTGGTTTTGTCGCTACCAGTAGGCACTCGTACTTGTGTGTGGCCGTATGTTGAATAGCTTTTTATCCATTTTGCTGTTTTTAAATTTCTTTTGTGTTACTATTAGTGAAGACCTATAAGTAGCTTTCTGTCTTTTCAAGCGACTTCCAAAAAGGAGGAGGTTCTCAATTCGACTGTATGTTTTTTTTTTATGTGTGTTATACCTCAGAACTTTTGACCTCAGAACGGGTGAACCGATTTTGATGATTCTTTTTTATTTGAAATCTAGTGCTTCCCGTGTGGTCCCATATAAATTTTATCAAAATTGGTGTAGCACTTTAATAGAAAATTAACAAAAACCATAAATAATATTGCAAAGTTGTACGAAGTTGTTGCGATGGAAGTCGGTTTTTAACGTGTTTAGCGTTTTCAAATATTACGTTTATTTTATATTTTAATATTAGTAGTTCGTCTTTCAAATAAAATAAAATAAAAGATTTCTTAATTCAATGTAATTTTCTTATCGCGTAGCAGTACAAGCCGTTATGTACTTAAGTATAAAAATACTAGCTTTTGCCAGCGGCTTCGCTCGCGTGAACATAGTTTCTATAACTGTCTTCGAGGGTGCGCAGTGCGCGAGCCGCAAGCAGTATAAACATCCATACACACACCCATACATACAAACTTTCACATTCATATTAGATTTTGAATGACGGTCATCTTTATCGCCCTAGTGTTCAAATAAAGAAGGAACAAATTACTTCAATAAATTTTAAAACTTTATGTCCATAAATCCCGTAAATGATAAATACTTGCTCCTACACAGTGTGGGCCATAAAATTACAATATTGTTCAATTTACTATATACTTGACCCATAAAATCCTTTGTAAGTAGTCTTTAACAACATAAAAGCTTGTCCTTTGGCCACATTAAAATAACTGTAAAGTATAGCTCGAAATATAGGTTAACTTAACATTATAACTCAATAACTTCATGTTTGTGACGTGAAACGGTAAAAATATTTTATGTGTAGGTAACTTTACCTATTCCTCTTTTATTACACTCTATTAATTTTAAAGCATTTTATGTGACTTTCTAAGTCCAAAGTTGCTCGTTAAATTAAATCATAGGAATTCTTGGAAGGACATTTAATATTCAGTGTACCTTTGAAATACAGTTAAATTGTTACAGTTTCTTTTTAACTAGTTCAAGGGTCCAGTACTTGAGTGTTAACGACCCATAAACCCCGTTCGTCCAGCCAGTGGCATCGCTGGTGCCTGCCGGGGCGAGGGTCGCGGGTCGCGGGTCCCGGGTTCAGCCCCACCCAGGACAAACAGTCGTCTGGCGAACACGTTTGTTTGCTCTGTGTTTGTGTGTTAATTATCTATATGTGTATGTATGTAAACGTATACAGGGTGTAGACCCGTTCACTGGGAGTTCTGCTCATCACACTGAACAACTTTCCCCAAGGAACCCGTAGTCAATTTTAATTTTGGACCCTCCATACAAAAACAGACTAAATTGGTCGATCAACTGATAGATTTGTATGAAAACTTTAATTTATTATTGCGACTTCAGCAAAGTCGTGGAACAAAAGTTGTTTAACGTTCAGTATGATGAGTAGAATCCCCAGTTAATAGAACCTACACCAATTTCGTTACACCTGTATCAGTATGTATATCAGTATCTGGTTCCCATAGTGACACCCTGGACACTTCATACAACGCGCCAGAAATGATATTCATAAAAGGAATGACAGAACAAACAAAATGGCGGCGAAATCCTATACGTTAGACAACAAAACTGTAACCAATCTGTATCAATCTGGGTGACGAGTCTGACGAGGGGGTGAGGTCGCAATCTAGAGAGCGGCAGGGAGTGTCCGTACTGTATGTTAGTACTGATATATATACTTTATTTATAGTACAGAGAATCCTTTTTTAGGGCCAGATGACCGTGTGTTATTTGTCCCTGAAAAAAATTACAATGGAAACGCCCCCTCTGTTGGGACACGGGCCACGGCGGGCGCTAGTACTCTTTATTATACTGTGCCACGAGTCCGCGTGTGAAGTGTTACCCAACCGGTTCCACACCCGGGACGGGTTGGGCAATATTTCACACGCGGGGGACAAGTCCGGGTTTGTGGGGGTTGTACTCGTAGGTCAAGAGGCGAACCCCAATGGTCAGAAGATTTTCATGCCGCCGATAAGGCATCTCACATGACCAAACGACTGCCATCTAGTGACAGCAACTGGCGTCAAAGGCTTGTCGGACACAGTCGAGAAAAATGTCACTAATAATCAAACCCATCCAGGTAATGACCGTTCCTCTAGCCTCAGACGCAAGTCGTACTGAGCTACGACCACTTCAGTACTTGATTGATTAAATATCAACCTACACTGTACAAAATTCTGACTCCATTACTTTATAAGTTCCTACCTAAGTATATTATGAACCAAAATCTCGCCTGGAAAATAACCGTTAGCAAAGAAATAATTCATATTGAGTCGGAATTATGTACCAGCCTTTCCATGATATAATGAAATAAGTAATATACGAACATAATATTACATATTCATTTCATCTTGTGTTGCAGACAATATTGAATCCTCACTCAAGCAAGTGATCTGCCTTAAATTAGTACCTACACGTACGTTACGGAAAACATGCAAAAATCTCACCCATTTTCATGAGTACCTACTTTCAACTGTAACTATATAATTGTAGTACTTGTTTTCAACTGCAACTACATAATTAAAGTAACTACTTTCAACTATATCTACATAATTATAGTACCTACTTTCAACTATAACTACATAATTGTAGTACCTACTTTCAACTGTAACTACATAATTGTAGTACCTACTGAAACGCAAAATGTTCGTTTCGAAGTCATTCTTCTTGCTTTGCGTTTCATGATTAAATTCTTTTTGGTTCTGCTCTTTGATCAAAATTTGATTTGAAGTTACCTTCTGACAAGGAAAATAAAATAAATGGTGACCGTGGAAAAGACTTGTGTTTTGCATGTTTACTTTTGAATTCCGAGTTTTAATTATTTTTTCAACACAAACCCTTAATATTTAAATGAGGTAAGTAATTTGTGTTTAGAAACCGCTATGCGTTTTTGTTCGGTGCTGGTGCGAGCTAGATATTTACTTATGTCCGTTGGGCTTTCCACGTTACCCTCGAAGTTGATGTTCCCGAGGTGCCCATTGCTCCGGAACAAAACCAGCCCTGGGACACAGCAGTGCCATCCGCCAGTGTTTGTTTTTGCTGCACTGCGCATTCTGCAGCCTGCGCGAAGGTAAGTAAAACCTTGATTATTAATTTTAAATCCTGAGCGTATTTCTGGAGTATTTCTTACTAAGTGCCACCAAACGCTGTTGCTGCCCTGAGAAATTCTTACTAATTGCCACCAAGCGCTGCTGCTGTCCAGAGAAACACTTACCTCCGTTAACTTAAACATTTTAGCTGTTAATTTTAAATTATTAAGAATATTGTGTACCCATAATGTAATATTTATAACCTTGGGGAAATTCCGAACATAGGTTAAGTTAAATTTTATTTACGTTTGGTACTTGGTTGGTTATATAAATACTGGAGGGCGACGATCGTTTGCCTGTCCGGCTTTCAATAAAAATCACTCGATTTAATTTTTATCTATCAGTTATTATCTACTTAGATTTAATTCCGAAGTAAATAATTTCGTATTACTGTACTTTCACGGTCATCTTTTTTTAGCGAATTTACCTTTTTTATTTATTAAATAAGAGTATTCTTTATTACCCCAAAAATTACTTTCTTTCAGAAGTTCAAATTTAGGCCATTGATCTAAATTCTACGTATCATGTAGCGAATCCATAGCTGCTTTAATATATTATTTAACCCATTTTAATTAAATTATGCTACACTACTTTCAACTGTAACTATACATAATGTAATTTAACTACATAATTGCAGTAACTACTTTCAACTTTAACTAAATACTTGTAGTACCTGCTTTCAACTGTAACTACATAATTGTAGTAACTACTTTCAATTGTAACTAAATAATTTTGAGAAAGTTATATTTGGCTGTATTTTTTTTGTGTTTGTTACTCGATGTATTCCCTGAACCTCAACCGATTCGAATTATTTTTTCTATTGAATATGATACGTCTCGAGGTTGCTCCATCTGAGGTTGTTCAATCACTGAAAACACAGCCTTGATAATAAGAATAGGTATTTAACAACAACATTCCAAGCAACAATTCTAGGAAACTGTAGAGATATCATAAGTGTTCACCATTATCAATGTATCACCTACACAACAACGGAACCAGTCCTACGTGCGTCTAATTTCATGTAAATATAAATATTCTCATGCAAAAACGCAAACTCTTCTTTATAAGATCTGCTCATACGAGCTACTTGCAAATTACCTACATCGCTGCGATTTTTGTCACTGCTGAGTGCATCATCATTCATCACTACACCAATATGATGTATTATCATCATCATATCAGCCAAAAAACGTCTGAACATGGTGAACATAGGCCTTCCTCAATGATTTCCACAAAAATTATCTAGTGTGTAAGTCAGGCTAAAACACAGTTTATGCATTGAACAAAATGAAAATGCCTGACTGGCAAAAATTTTTGGGCTGAAACCTTCGTCTTATTGTAAAAAAAAAAATTGTATACAGGTTGTAACAAATTCGCGTAGGACTCATTAACTGGTGCTTCTACTCTTTATACTTAACTTTCCCCAAGGAACCCATATACAATTCTCAAAAAAAAAATTACGCTCTATACAAAAATCAACTAATTAACCTATCCTTATATTGTTCTACAAGGTGAGTTTTAAATGACGGATAAGAACACCACTACGTCACGATAGTATATATTTTCTTTGACTATGTTATTATTCGGATGAAATTCGTAAACTTTTTGTACCACTTATTAAGTTTTTTTTAGTTTTTTCTTCTTTATTGTTAAATTCTTTTTTTATGTTGTGATACAATAAAGAATATTGTATTGTATTGTATTGTATTGAAAATGCCAATATTTTATTGGATTCTACATACAAATGTCATCAACATTGATGTGTTCCAGCTTGAAGATAAGATAGCAGGTGACATGATGCCAAGGGCTTACCAATTGTAAATTTAAAAAGGGCATAGATGATCAGTTGCAATGTGTAAGTTAAAAATGTTAAGAAAATTGTCGTTTACTTAAAAACTGGTACAATAAAACGTGTCACATTTCATCTGAATAAAAAAGTTATTGCATCCTTATCCGTCGTTAAAAACTCACCTTGTATAACAACATAAGGATAGATTAGTTAGTTCAGTTGTTGAGTCCGGTTAGTTCAGTTTTTTTTTGTGTAACGACGTAATATATTAGCCCTGTAAAAAAAAAACCTTAATTGTTTAGTTCTTTACATTCGCTGCGTTCAAGTAATTCTGAAAGTAATTAATCGGTACAGGGTGACTTTTTATTCGTTGCTTGCTAATCATTTGAATAATTATTGACAATTAGTATGGAAACTCAGTTTTTTTTTATCCACAGGACCGTAGTGAAATTATCATTAAAGGTGTATATTTCATTACATTAGTGATTTAAATTTTCTAGGTTCAACAGTATTAAAGACCCAGAAAAAGGGTGGGTATTGACGATTTTGCTCTCATTGTATTTTTTATCCACAACCTTGTACCTTACAAAAGGTTGTTATGTGTAACAAATGGAATCTACTATTTGCCGCTTTTCACCGAATAAAAGTCAAGACACCTTAAACTACAATTATTGGAAGGCCGTAATCGCTACCGCATTTCTGGCAGTGTGAACAGCCCTTAACCTAATTACCAACAGAAGCAGTGCACTTTGCATTTTTATCGCCACATTATGCCCACATGATTAAAGACTGAATAGTCATTTTTATTCTTATGTATACATGGTGACACCGAACTCATCTTCTTCTTATACAGGGTGTAAAAATACCTCTCCCAAAAACTTAAACAGAGGGTTCCACTTATGATATTAATTGTACCGCGGTAACACTGTTATTTAACCATCTTCCTTTCGATCTATTTCAACCATTTCTCCTACGCTGACACATAACAACTTATGTGTCACAATTTGAATAAAGTGTGACATAGGATTCAAAAATCCGAATTCTCTTCAATTTTCCCCAGGGAACCCATAATAAATTAGTATTTTCTCTTAATACAAATTGATCAGCTGGTCTGTCAACTACAAATACAATACAAATGGAGTCAATTTTTTTGCAAATTCAGTATGGGTTCCTTGGAGAAAGTTGTTCGAATTCATTAAGTTTCCGGGAAGGGTATTTTTACATCCGTATATAAAAACTAAATGAACTGCTGGTCGTTAGTCTCGCTAAAACTGGAAAACGGATCAACCGATAACGATGTATTTTTGGTGAATTTTTGTAAGAACGCCAGGGAAGGTTTATAGGAGCCGAGGGCATCAACTAGTGGCAATATATTATCCTACTCATGACGCTCAACATTCGTCAAGGAGTCTTTACAATTGAATCAGGATGAAACATATTGTTCATACAAAGTTGTTATATCAGTCGATTATTTAGTGGAGACAATCCGTTTTTTATTGTTAAAAGCTTGCAATGTTTGTTTGTATGTATATGTATTATGTATGTTACTTAGCTTGTTTAGTTCATATCTTGCAATCGATTTTAGAGCAAATTCCAGGGATCCGATTGAGCTGAAATGTGAAATGAAGCCAAATTCCCGTTGACAATAAACATTTTTGGTATTTTTAAGTTGATCTGATGATGAACTTTGCAGGTGGAATCATGTTTCCAGGATCGTCATACAATTTTCAATAGATTTTTTTGGAATGACCTCGTGCTCGTGCTTTTGAATTTGGAAACGTGCTAACTCTTTTCAAATAAAAGCTTGTATCTAAAAGTTTTTGGGTTTTTCGAACTTTACTGCCCCAACGGTCATCTGTTCTACAGCTATGTGCCCGCCCACTGCCACTTAAGTTAAGCGATTCTGTGAGCTTTGTCGGTTACCTTTGCTCTCCAACGGATCTCATTTGTGATTCAATCACGTACTGAAACGCCGACACAGCACTCGCTGCACTTCAATAACAACAAAATAAGCAAAAGAGTTTATGTATGCGAGTAAAATGCGAAGATAATAAGAGCAACAACACGCTATGGGAGCTGCTGCCCCTCCCCCTCCCCGTCCCCGTCCCGGTTATACTTATTACATTTTCTCCGATACGAGTGTTTTGTAGAAACTCATAAGTTCCAAGCTTGATATTGTGAAGTTTTGCTCAATAGCATCTGTGCCCGCGCCATTAGGGTTTCTTCGAGAAATCACCAAGATACGGAAACGGTTTCATCATCTATGTTGTTGAGTATATCATAACACAGAGGTATACATATATATTATTATAAATCCCTACGTCGCGTCTGTCCGTCTGTCTGAACGCGAGAAACTCAAAACTACCAAACGGATTTTCGTGCGGTTTTCACTAATGGTCGGAGTGATTCATGTGGAAGGTTTAGGTGTATAACCCCCCCCCCCCCCCCCGAGCCGCGTGCTAAAAAAATATAATGGATGGCGTTTGTGATTAAAACGTTTCCTCTGGCAGCGGGAATCCCTTGAAGTTATCAAGTCCTTAGTAGACCATTTTAGAAGGGAAACCATCTTTTTCAACCGACTTCTAAAAAGGAAGAGGTTCTCAGTTCGACTGTATGTTTTTTTTTGTGTTTGTTACGCAATATCTTCGCAAATTGTGCCCCGATTTTCACGATTCTTTTTTTTATACGACGGGTATTTTTTCGAATTGGTCCCATAGAAATTTTATTTAAATCGGTGAATCACTTTTATAGAAAATATAGAGAAATCAAAAATAATAATGCCAAATTATACTAAGTTGTTGCGATGGAAGTCGGTTTTTTTTTAATTCTTTTTCTACAATAGTATCTTGTGCGTATTATTGCAATGGGTTTATCGTATGGGGTAAACTAAAACTTTAGCTTTATTATCAGGCCACCAGTAATGACGCCACTGAAGACCTTACTTCCCTATCGATTGTGCAAACTTTAACAATGGCCTCCACATTGCCATTTCAACTTGATAAAAGGGTAATTGAGGCATTTAAAATAAATTATGAAATTTGATTCCCTAAATTTCCCTCCCATTTAAATTTCGAATAATCTTACTCATTTTTATGCACTGCGTCTTTAATTTTGAATCAGACAAAAACATAAAATTCACAATACTATATTCATTTATTCATAATAATAATAACATGTCAATATGGAAAATAATGATGAAAAATATGTCAAAACATTATGTCCAATCACACACATATTATTATACAATTAAAAATTTAAACATTTAAAAATTCATTTACTGTATAAATACATCGTCATCTAATCTAATCATCAAACTAATCTTAGGAACCGAAGAGTCCGCCCCGAGTCATCCCTGGCGCAAAGGTGCCCATCACACTTGCAGCGTTGCCACGTTGGATCGCAACGGACAACCTTTGCGCCAGGTACGAACGATACGAAACATAAAATAGGTACACCGATGACGCTGGAAAGCTATGATGTCCGCTTTCCTATTTCACACATTTTAGAAGAAAATTTTGTTTTCCATAGATTAAAAAAACCGACCAAGTGAGACTCGGGGTCACACAAAAGGTATTCCGCATCAAAACTTTAAGTAGCAACAGAACAAGACCTCGCAGTACATACTTTAGTGTACTTACTCTGGACTTTAGAAATTTCATTTTGCTCTGAGAACGGAAAAATTTTAAAGGTTCTCATAGATTTTCCTGTAATCTATGCATTTAACCTCAGATACTGTGATTTTTTCAAGATTTTAGGTTTCGGAGAGAAGACGAGGGGAGAAATTTTCATAAATAACTTCAAAACTATTTATTTTAGAATTACAAAAAAAACATTTTTGAGATTCTTAGAATAAGCCCTTTGAGTTGTGATACAATAAATGTTGTAAAACGTTGTTTTTTTTTTAATTAACAATGTTTGAAATACATTTATATTTACGTTACACGTCCGTCTTGGGGTCACCAACTTATACCAAATTTCAACTCATTCCGTTTAGTAATTTCCGAGCAAAGTGCCAGTAACAGACGGTATGATGGTTCCGTTTTCACCTTTTGAGGTAGGTAACCCTAAAATTAACTCAAATGACTATCAGTCAACTAGCCAATTCTGTGACTTATCTTTATAGTTGTCTGTGGCTTTAGCTGCAGTTCTCCTACGGATCTTCTCGGTTCGGATTCGATCACGCACTAAACCTCGATCATATCTCTTTCCATAGCTATAGTTAAGCGATAATAAATATTTTGTATTAGCTATAGCCGCGTCCATATCGTTTTTGTACGCGTATTTGTTCCTGGTTAATTCCGTTTGAATTTCGAGTGTCCGACCTAATGCCTTGTTGTAGACAAAGCAGCAACCTTTGTCCTTTCTACGTCCAAAGGTTTGGCACGTTGACGAGTAAGTGATTCACGACTTATCTTTTTACCCAACTAAGAAAAAAGGAGGGTTATGTTTTCGACAGTCTATGTATGTATGTATGGATATTCATCTGTTCCCCCGTATTTCTTAAATCACTTTACCGATCTTGACAAATGTGGTGTCGTTGGCTTCGTGCCATCACTACTCGTGTCACAGGATACGAGTATGTAGCATTTAAAAAATCAACATGGCAAATTATAAAAATTACATTTCATCATCATCATATCGTCATCATCGTCTTCTGTTCGACAAAGGTGTTACACGATACTTCACTCACAGGCGCGAGCCGAGTGTGGATAAGTGGAGGTTGCAGGGGTACAAATTAAACATAAATGTTTTAGAAATAATTTTGTGTGTATCATAGTAATCATCATCATATCAGCCGAAGACGTTCACTTCTAGACAAAGGCCTCGCCCAAGGATTGCCCCAACGACGAGTCCTGCGCTGCCCGCATCCAGCGGCTTCCCTCGACCTTCACCAGGTCGTCGGTCCACCGAGTGGGAGGCCTGCCATCAACGCTACTTTTCCCGATGCACGGTTGCCATTCAAGAATATTACTGTCTCAACGGCCATATATTCTACGAAATATGTGTTTAGCAATTCTGTGAGCTATATGTCGGTTAACTTGGTCCTCCTACAATTTCCCGCACTTCTTATTAGATCACGTCCGAGCATAGATTACATTTAATAAATCAAAATTGAAATCGTGTTTAAACACCTCCCTCAAAAGGTTAGCTGAACTGGAAGGGTTATCTCGGCGGACAATTATCTTCGTCCCGCTGAGACCGCCCTTTTGCCCTTAATTACTGTATCTGTAGCCTAATCAACGTTCGCTTTAGGGAAATACGAGCCTTTACCTTTTAATTCTGGGAAAGCAGTGTTATGGGCTTATCTTAACCAACATTAATACGTTTCTACGCTTATTTTTAATTATCGCTATCCAATATCTATGCTGTTAATATCTTTAGTCTTACAAATATTTGTTTTATCTCAAGAATAAAATTTTATATTTTTTGAATCTTTGAAGTAAAACATTTGCATTTCGTTGTACTCTATTAGCACTCTCACTCTGTTTTGTAGCGAAGCTTCATTTAAAATGTTAATACCTACTTAACTACAAGGATTATAATCTTGAGTCAGGTGATGAAAATCCTTAACAAAAACCCTCAATCCTAATTTTCACCTAAAACTCGTTAATAGCGCTATATTTTACAAGTTAGTTAAGACGGTATTAAATAGGCGCGTTCCGTGTTTTGTATAAACCTTTTTTGAGTTGTGGACACGATACACGCAAAGGGAACTATTAATCACGCGTTATCCGCGAATGTCTACACGTTAACACGGTTCAGAACATTTCAATTCATAATCTAAAGCCTTTTTTAAATTACTTTTTATTTCTTTTTTTGTTTCAAAAGCTGACGAACGAATGGATGTAACATGACAACATTAAAAGTATCCACTCAACCATACAATAAATAAATCATGTAATATATTTCAAAAATATCGATCATAATATTTTTAGCCATAAATGTAGTGGATGCAAAGAAAACGATACCTAACAAAGCAAAACAGTTTGCTAACAGAAAATAGAAGTTTTGTATCTTGTCATTCACAAACTTGTTTATCTAAACAATCTTGTCGTAATCAATTAAAACCTGACCCTCGCAAACATACGCATTGCACTTTCGTGTTTCATCCTATCTGACACGTAGCTACGCAGCCAAGTGTGAGCGAGAGTGAACACTGAACAGCTTTCATTGGGAGATAGTTTGCCACACAAGCCACCTTGATAGGTGCCTAAGGGAGTCGCTCTAGCACTGCTTGTCTAGCTGTACGATGAAACTCGGGGTAGTGGTAGACTTGAAATTAATCGTCTCTTTTTCACCCCAAGCTCTTGAAAGGGATAGCAACTTTGTTTTAAAGCATCGAGTGGAAAACCGTTTCGTAGTTACTGCATCTAAACGACCGGCCATGTTTGAAGAGAACAGTAGGTATGCTGTTTATGTCATGAGAATAGTTAAAACTGTCTGCGATCGATCACCTTATAAACAATATGCAAAAATGTTTCGAAAACATAGTGAAAGTTTAATTGATAATATCTTTAGATATTCAGGTAATTTAATACTGCACTTAAAATATTTGTCGAGTAGATTGTACAAGTAGAATTTGGATCAAATTAAATTACAAGGTTTACCTAAGAAAGGCTCAACCGAATCAAAAAAGAAACATCAACGCAAGTATATACATACATTAAGCCTTACAAAAATTCATAGAAAAAATATAAACGCGCGCGCCACGCTACACCTAAAAATTGTTTCAGCCTCACTGCGCCTTACAAAACAGCACAAGGAAAGATGTCTTACAAAGGAACAATAACAATGTCCTTTGTTCAACCATTGGCGATGAGCGATCACCCCACTATCCCATACCCCTAACCATTTCCATTCTAACGCGTACTTGGAATTTCCTCTTCTACACTTCTCCTGGAATTCTAGCCGAATGTTTTAAAGTAAAAGTATTTTTAAAATGTTTACAAAATAAAAGTAGGAACAGATTTCTACTTCCCTACGAGTGCATTAGCGTACAGACAACAAGACTCATAGTCAGTTGCTCAAACAAACTAAATGATCGTACTAAATGCGAGTATGCCAGGATTCACGCGCTCTCATTGTTTTTCTCAAGTGCACACACGTACTCGTTCGTATATGAGCTCGGGGAGTCCCCGCCCCCGCCGGGAGAGCTCCATTTGAAACTTGCTCTTTTGATTCCATTCTACAACTGGAAATTGGATGAAATCTAGCTCATTGTGTTTTAACTCCGGGAATCTCGTTTAAATTAGGAAGGTTTATGGAAAGTTTTAACAGTTTTGCCGTAGGTTTGCACAGTTTGTACCTAAAACTTCTCCATATGCTCATTTGTTAGTTCAAGTATTTGTATAATTTCTATCTCGACCAAATAAAATGGACCGGCTTTATCTATACATTAATCTTATTAAATCGAGTCAAATACAACTACACGCAAACAGACACATACACCACTGTCGCAAAGTATATATATTAGTACTAACATACAGTATGGACACTCCCTGCCTCTCTCTAGATTGCGACCTCACCCCCTCGTCACCCAGATTGATACAGATTGGTTACAGTTTGGTTGTTGAACATATAGGATTTCGCCGTCATTTTGTTTGTTCAGTCAATAGTTTTTTGAAATGTCATTTCCGGCCCGTTGTATAAAGTGTCAAGGGTGTGACTGTAGTCTACCGAGTCTCGTTCAAATCTAAACAATGACAGAGATAGAGAGACGTACTCGGAATGTAGCACGAATGATATAGTAAATTTCACTCATTTCGACCTTAAACCCATTTGGGGAAAACTGATTGACTGAGATGAAATGAGCGAATACGCTCATTCTTTAGGCATAAAAACCGCTCTTCGTGTAGGCCGGTCCATAGCTGTTACATTGGTCGAAGATTGCTAATAACTATTCTACTTTTAGTTGCATTTCGTTTATTTATTTTATTTTATCTTATTAAATCGAGTCAAATACAACTACACGCAAACAGACACATACACATTACATGAATTTCAGTTCTTTAACAAGCTGATAAAAGAATAGGTACCCATCATCTTTCTGTTTTCTCATAATTATAGCTGATTCTATATGTATTTCTCTGAATCATTGAAAAACATTCTAGTTGCCTGGTAACATTATCCACTGTCACGTGTAGAGCATTTTTACTTTCGAGCGACTGAAGAGCGAGCGTTAGCAAGCGACGAAGAAGTGAAGAAGGTATTGTGATGGCAAAAAAAATCTAAGTTGAGATTTTCATGGGGATCGGTTGTCTTACACTAATAGTCTAAAAAACAAAAAAAAATGCGTGTGTGTACGTCCGTCCGGTGCTCTAGGTACCAAACTACTAGACGGATTTATGTGAAATTTGGGTTAGGGAGATATTATTCTTTTATCTCCAGCCGTTTTTTATTTCAAATTTCCACTATCTTCATTTTTTAGGGTTGCTCAGAAATGGCTCTATCCTGTAAGGGTTTTAATGAAACTTTGTGAATGAATAACTAGGACATAATAAGGCTTACAGCACTGGGCATTTAATTATTCCAGGAGGAATCGGAGTAAAGTACCTCCCATACAAACCGAAATTATTTATTTTTTTATTTATTTTATTTTATTAATTTAGGAAACAAACAGTCTTATATATAGGATTCATCATCATCATCATCATATCAGCCACAAATTTATATAGGATTACTTACATATAAATTTTAAATTAAAAATGACCTGGAGTTCTTTGTAAATATTTCATCAAGTTTGATATACCTTCTTGTATTCTTTGCTACTAAGTAAGTGTAATCTTTTTAATTGATTTTTGTATGCTCGACTACGACCGACGGTTAAGGCTTCGCGAGATAGTATGCACAGCGTGTCTGTACAATTTATAGTAAAGCAACCGGCAAGTCAATATACGTAAGTCTCAAAAAAGTCATTAGTACCTAATATTGGCCATCCGGATTCGAACCCCTGATCCCTGCTAAGGAAGACCGAGACTTTACCGTGGAGTCACCATCCAGATTAAGAACCTTATAATACTTGTAACTATCCCTAGTGCTACCCGCATCCAGCGGCTTCCCGCGACCTTCACCAGGTCATCGGTTACGGTTACGAGGACCGATGACCTGGTGAAGTTCGCGGGAAGCCGCTGGATGCGGGTAGAGCAGGATCGGTCGTCGTGGAAATCCTTGGAGGAGGCCTATGTCCAGCAGTGGACGTCCTTCGGCTAATATGATGATGATTATCCCTAGTGAAGCAGCGTCTATCTTCCATCTTGCAAGGCCGAATCCTCACTTTTTTTGGGCATATCTCACGTCGGGATGACTCTTCTGTGGAACGTCTTGTGGTCCAGGGAAAAAGAGAAGGCACGAGAGCACGCGGCAGATCGCCTATGCGTTGGACGTACCAAATAAAAACCGCAGTCAATGGTCCACTACTCGAATGTACCAGGGAGGCAGCGGCAAGAGAGGAATGGCGCAGATTGTAACGCGCGTCACCCGCCCCGATGTGACGACCACGACCACTTTGCCAAGAGTGTAGCGACGAAGAAGAAGCCCTATGGGCATAAGAGCACTTTACTTGGAAAGCGCTGTAATATCAAAGCTTATTTTGGCTACACCATCTAGCTCAAAGATTTATTTTTAATTAGCACGTATAATGTAAGATAAACCAACGTTGGACAATGCACGCTTATCGCCGCTACGATTAGTGCACGTGACTCAAGTATTAATTCAGCTTTTAGTTTGCTATCGCGACATCTATATTAAAATATATTCAGATTGCGCACACATTCGTTCAGTAAAATTAATGTCAGTATAAGCGCTTCTCTTTGTCCTGTCATGCTCACTGATATTATATTAATGATTTGTATTTAACTAGGCGATGCCCAGCGGAGTTGCCCGCGCCGATCCCGTTTTTTGCTGTTCTCGTGGGAATTTTACAGTGTCCTTTTTTAGCGGATGCCTATGTTATAATTGCTATTTGTATGCCAAAGTTTCAGCCCGATCCGTCCACTGGTTTGAACTGTGCGTTGATACTCAGTCAGTCAGTTAGTCGCTCATTCACGGGTTCCTTTTTGATTTATCATTTTCATCATCATCATCATTATATCAGCTGAAAGGCGTCCACTGCTGGACAAAAGCCTCTCCCAAAGATTTCCACGACGACCGGTCCTGCGATGCCTGCATCCAGCGGCTTCCCGCGACCTTCACCAGGTCGTCGGTCCACCGTGTGGGAGGTCTTCCTACGCTACGTCTTCCGGTGCGCGGTCGCCACTCGAGAACTTTACTACCCCTTCGGCCATCTGTTCTACTAGCTGTGTGCCCTGCCCACATTATAATTAAATTTATTAATTTTACTAAATTTATAATAACGTCCTCACTGCGGGGGCATGGATTCTTCCCGACCGAACCCAGGAAGGTAAGACTACACTCCACACATGAAGGCTTGGTCCACATCTAGGCTAGCAGTGGAGGTTCTACTGCTAGCCTAGTGGCGTACCCCATTGTTAGAACACGGCTTAACGACTGCAATCCAGTGATAGCAACTAGCGCTAACGGCTTAAAATGCCTTGCGAAGGACAAAAACGGTCGACAAAAATGCCACTAAAAGCCAAAACCGTGCTCCGGGTCAGTTAACCTGCGTGATCGACCCAACCACGCGAGCTACGCCCGCTAGATTGAACAATAGCAAAAGCTGCCTAAGCGTGATTTTGAAACCTGCCTGCGCGTGCGTCCTCACCTACACATCACCTTCCCAACATTTTGTTTCAGTAAGTTCACAATATACTCGACAGACATATAAAGGCGTCGGTGGCTCAACTGGTACCGGGTTCAAATCTGGACGGCCAATGTACCAATGAGTTTATCAAAAACTTATGTACATATACTTACCGATTGCTTTAACGGTGAAGGAAAACATCGTGAGGAAACCTGCACACGTCTGCGAAGAAACTCTCAGGTTGTGTGTGAAGTCGACCAACCCGCATTGGGCCCGCGTGGTCGACTAAGGCCTGATCGCCCTAATTCAGGGTAGGCTCGAGCCCCTCGGTGGGGACGTATATGAGCTGATATGACGATACCGACAGACCACCTTAGATCCATCCTTACGAAGTAAAGTCCATTTCAAGATTCTGATTTTACATTTATTTACTTTTTTTTTATTTCTTTTTTATTATTATTATTGTATAAGCTTAGTTTGTAAGATTTTATTATAACAGCTCATATACGTCCCCACCGAGGGGCTCGAGCCTACCCTGAATCAGGGCGATTAGGCCTTTAGTTTAGATTATTTGTGTGATTAGTTTGTAAGATTACTAACACAAATTGATCTTAAATAAATTGATTATTATTATTATTTCAAATACCAAAGACACGTTCCACTTAAGAAAGTCATTAGGTAACAAAACACAAAGCGACAACAATAGATGTCTGCAAAAACCCTTTACGAAAGTCAGCCAGATCATTTTACAAGAGTTGATGTAGTAAAAAGTAGATACCAAAAGATTATCATTTCATGCCAACCCTCATTGTTAAGTTTTGAGTGATGTGGAGCCTTAATATTTAAAATGGACGATAATGTATTAGTTATTAGGTCTTTACTTTAACCTATACCAACCTAATATTTTCTTACAATCCAGGGATTAATAATTTTCCAAAAACCTATATTCTTTTAGGTACAAGTATTAATTTGAAAAAATAAAAGTTTAAAACATCTAAAAACCGACTTCAAAATGAAATTCACTCGGACATTAACCAACAATAACGAAATCAATTTGTACCGAAACAATTAAATTAGGGGCTTAAATTTTTTTTGAGGTCCGTACCAGCACACAGTTACTTACGTATCACATGTGTTAGCTGACACCGACCGCTACTGAAGGTGGGTAACCTTTGATTTCGTTTGATTCGTTAACCGTAATAGTAGTTAATCTACTCTCATATCGTAAAGTTCGCAACTTCAAAACGAGTTTATATTGGCATACTTTATAAACACAATACCGTATTTTTTTTTTATAAATTATAACATTATTTTGTTATAACGTAGAGACAGATAAGAGAAATAATGTTATAACGTATTTTTTTTCCATTACGATACAAATTAAACCAAAGAGATAATATCACCAACGAAGTTCCATATAATTTTTTTTTTATTGGAACGCACACGCGGTTCGCGCCATTTTTACAGCAATACAAAAAGTTTTCATTCCAATTTGCCATTTTGTACTACTGCAACACACTTAAGTTTTTATATTAATTTTTTTTTGCTCTTTTTAATTTGTTATGTTTTGTTTTATATTATGAATGATTGTAATAATATGTGTGTGATTGCAGTGACAAATAAACGTGTTATCTATCAATTTTTACTTGTCTGCGACAGCGCCCGCTTTAACGCATGCGCGGTGATGTGTTGGTTTTTTATTGAATTTTGTTGTAATTACTGAATTTCGTGGATAATTTTCATTCCTGTTTAAAAATGTCTGAGATCAGTGAAAGCATTTTTACCTGTCTGTGAAACCGTTCGCGTCCGCTTCAGTGCAAGCGCGGTGATGCGCTGGGATTCAGCGCTATGACACGTTTTGTTGTAAGTACTTACTGAATTTCGTGGGATTTTTTTCTTACTCTTAACTTTGATCTTTTTATTTTAGTTGATTCAATCCCAATGTATAAGATTAGATAAAGTAGTGTATGAAACTGCAGATAATTTGGTCTTAAAACACTCGTGTAATGCTATAAAAAAACTCGCCTACGGCTCGTTTTTTTAACTTACACTCGTATTTTAAGGACCCTTATACAAACTATACTATTATACCCTTTTATAAACTATTATAAAACTGTTACACTCGTATTTTAAGAACCCTTATTATGCAACAGTTTCATAAACTATTATTCGTTTGAAAAGAATTTTAATTGTTTTATATTTTTTGCAAGCATTTGATTCCCATATCATGGGGGTGCATAAAAAATTACTGGTTCGCCATCTTTGGGAGTACACCATAATGGATTTAGAATGACGTCACTCAGCTTACCACGCATTGTACTCCAAACTTGACGTGTATGCAAAATTTCAGCTCAATCGGAAACCGGAAAGTGGTCTTTATTTAGCTTCCAGGATTTGTCCCAAACAAGTAACTATTTAGTAATCTGTGCCCAAACTAACCAACAAACTAACTATCACGGAAGTTAATATAAAGCTTGTAAAAATAACTATCAAACTAGTTAACATAGGAATCAATTGAAACACTTCGAAATTCAAAACACTCTTGTTCACCCACACTGTTCACCCAACCGAAGTTAATATTACAAACGCAACGAAACTAACACAATCTAAGTTAACATCAAAAACTTTTCCAATAAAGCTACGAGTATGTAGTTTCCTGCACTGACTAAAAATTTACTAACCAACTTAGAGGGTCATAAAAATTTATAGACCGAAATAGGAACACATATCCTGGTTGCTACTCAGGGGTGTTAACTTGAACACCTACTACAAGCCGGGCCGGAGTCAAGTTTACATTTAAGACGCCCAGACAAAAGTACATTTTAGAAGTTTATATAAATTACTTGTACAATTACCTCAGCTTGTTTTTTTGTTATGTTGTTTCAGTTCCTAATTTAGTTTTTTACCAACGCAAACACACAGTCACTGGAAAAATTCTTGATAGATTTAACATTTGAAAAATATACTTTTTCCGAAAAAAATAACCAAATATCTTTAAAACTTATACGAATATCAACACGAAACTTGCTTTAGAAGCTTTTTAGTAATTCTAGTTTTTTACCAATTGTTTTGTCAATACGTTGAGACATTTTTTTAAAAAGACTACTTTGCTCAAATTTAATATGCAGGCGCGTCGTATGTGCAAGTGACGCATGTTAGCTGATGTAGACTTTAATACTAACGCCTAGTGTCTATATTTCATTGCGTTGAAGTTAATGTGCTAATAGTGCGTATAATATACAGCGCCTCTCCTAAAATTGTGAATATAACGTATTCTTTGAAGTTAGAAATCACAATCAATTCAATTGAATTATAAAAAAATCATCATATACAGAATCGGAATCATATCATATTATATGTAATTCTATCATCATCATATCAGCTCATATACGACCCCACCGAGGGGCTCGAGCCTACCCTGAATTGTGTGGGTTGGTCGACTTCACACACAATCTTCGAGGTTCTTCGCAGGCGTGTGCAGGTTTCCTCACGATGTTTTCCTTCACCGTAAGAGCTTCGGATAAACGTACATATGAAATCGAAATTCGAAAACATATTGGTACGTGTCAGGATTCGAAACACGACCTCCCGGACAAGAGGTAGCGGCGATACCCGTTGCGCTACCGACGTTCTTAATATCCAATAATTATTAGCATTGAAAGCAAGCATTACTTTAGAATAAATTGTTCGATATGCGTAAGACCCTCTTTTTTTATTAATCCACTATTTGAAAGCCCTTGGCATCATCTCACCTGATGGTAAGTGATGATGATGCCGAAGATGGAAGCGGTCTTATCAAGATTTCCCAACGCAATGGGGAACTGGCTATCTTATCTCGAAGCCGGAACACATATCAGTGCTGCTGTAAACATTGATTTTGGGCAGCAAGCCTTAGATAAGATGGTGGTAGCTAGCCAGGCGGCCTTCCGAAGTCCTAAAAGCACACCTTTGTAATTAATTCAAAAGGCAACAGATTATTTGCCTTCACGTTTTTTTTTCATAGAGCGTGAATTAACATCCTACACCTAGTCACAAATCGTCATTTTCAACCGATAAGGAGGAGGTTCTCAATTCGACTGTATGTTTTTTTATGTGTGTTAACTCAGAAATTTTGACTGGGTGAACCGATTTATATAACTCTTTTTTTATTTGAAAACTAGTGCTTCCCGTGTGGTCCTATATAAATTTTATCAAAATCCGTGTAGTACTTTTTTAGAAAATTAACATAATTCAAAAATAACTAAGTTGTTGTGATGGAAGTCGGTTTTTAACGTGTTTAGCGTTTTCAAGTATTGTAGTATTATTTCCACCTAAACTGCAACTATCACCTACTTTTATGATCTTATCACCGTTCTCCTGAATTTTTAAAATATCTGCCGCAGGAGTTCACTTCACAACGTTTCTCCACCACCAACCTATCCACTACAACTATGTTTAGGCAAACTGCAACTTCATCAGACATTAAATTACCCTCGCTCGGCCGGCCGGGGCGCTCAGGCTATCCAGCGTAGGTAGATCCGGAGAGTTGGGCCATTGTTCAGAGCTTGTAGGACACTTATTAGCTATCTACAATCAATTAGGGCAGTTGCGTTAATAAAAGGATTTGATTTTATAGCTAGGTATATCATATAACTTTAATATACTTGCACTCGATAAAGGAGGATTTAAATTAACCGTCTCTTGACTCTTTTTGAAGTAAAACTTCTTTACGCACGCTTGACTTGGGGAGTAAGCTGGTGAATGCGTTACGCGAACGGTGATTAAGTTTTACTTCAGTCGTGTGGTCTAAAGCACAATCGTTTTTTTTTCTTTTGCTTTTGTGTAGTTAGAGATTTTACAGCAAGTCGTACTCAGACTGGCTTCTTTTAAGTGATCTCTGCTTGTATTTATAAATAATACGCTCAACGGAGGTGTCGTTAGAATCGTCTTAATCCTGTGAATGATATAGGATACATTTTTAACCCACTAGTCAAAAAAGAGGTTATTTATTTCCTTGCAAAACTCAGTAACCTAAACAGCTTAATGGATTTTGGAGTGGAGGTGTCGTTAAACTCGTCTTAATCCTGTGTATGACATAGGATACATTAGACATGAAATACGGGTTAAGTTTTTATGCAGTCGGGTTTTATTTTTTTTATAAATTCCTAGAGTTATTTATTTACAGTAATCCCTTGGCATCATATCACCGGACGGTAAGTCACAATGATGCCGAAGATGGAGATGAAAGCGGGCTTCTCAAGATTCCCCAACGCAATGGGGAACTGACTATCTTATTTTCAAGCCGGAACAATCTATGCTGTTAACATTGATGTTTGGCGACAAGACTAATATAAGATGGTGGTAGCTAGCCAGGCGGGCTCAGAAAATGCCCTGCCATCATTCAAACCGAGTCTATAGTAATATCAGGTGAGTAAATGCCATAAGGGCTTATCAATAGTAGATAATAAAAAGTACACACATACACTGTACAGTACTGTACACAGAAGCATATTTAAAAAAAATTCAAAACTTTCTTGAAATTAAAGAAAAATACAAACAAAAGCGTCTTGGCAAACAAACCACACCAGTGTAATTTTGTGGCTCTCATAATCGTTAAGACTGGTTGTATCGCCTTCGCCGGTAATGTTACAGTTGGAATTACTAGAAACGGCCTATAAAGACAGTAGAACTAATCGCTGGATGTCCCTGACACGGACGATAATATTATAATACTATAAATGTTTATAAAACCGCAACATTTCAACATTCAACTAAAATTATCTATGAGATTGTTTCTCATTTGCGTAATGATTGTCTCCTTTCAGAGTAACCTAGTATTACGTGCCTACCGCAAAAGTTACTGATGAAATGCATAAACTTCTGAAGCACATTTTTCGATGTATTTTTTTATTTTTTTTAAATTTGCTTTTTTTAATTTGCCACTTTTTTAATTTCTAGCTCGTAGAGGGAATCTTTCTATCAAATAAAAAAATATAAAAACCAAAGATAGAGTATCTTCTATGACTTTCCTCGCCTGCGGTTTGGGCTTAAAAATATGACACTCGTTTGTTATTTACCTTTTTACCCGACTGCGCCAGAAGGAGGGTTATGTTTTTCGAGAGTATGTATGTATGTATGTATGTATGTATGTTTGTATGTATAATTGTTTGGCACGCTCTGCAGCCTGAACGGCTGGATGGATTTTAGCTTGAGACGTGTCGTTAGATTCGTATTTACTGTGAGAGTAACACTATGGGTATATCAAAATAAAAAAACAAGATGGCGGATTTTTGGCGCAAAATTCAAATGCTTGACAGGCTCTGCAGCCTGAACGGCTCGATTAATTATAGCTTGAGGGTTGTCGTTAGATACGTTTTTACTGTGAGAATGACAGTGGGTATATCAAAATAAATAAAAACAAAATGGCAGGTTTTTGGCGCCAAATTCAAATGAACTCATTCAATAATAAAACTAAAAAAATAAATAAAATAAAAAACGGTAATTTAAAAAACTAAAAACCCGCCTGCGTTTCTGTGTAATTTGGAAATGAAAAACCCTAAAACAAGATAGTCGTCATACCCGATTGCACTTAACTTAGGAAAAATTATAGCAGTCGGGACCCATTCTAGAAATGGAGGCATAGTGAATTGAGAGCACATACCTATATTACATTGCAGATTACTCCAATATACTGACTAGACGGCTGACTTTCTAGAATGGGTCCCGACTGCTAAAATTTTTCTTAAGTTAAGTGCAATCGGGTATGACGACTTTCTTGTTTTAGGGTTTTTCATTTCCAAATTACACAGAAACGCAGGCGGGTTTTTTAGTTTTTTAAATTACCGTTTTTTATTTTATTCATTTTTTTAGTTTTATTATTGAATGAGTTCATTTGAATTTGGCGCCAAAAACCTGCCATTTTGTTTTTATTTATTTTGATATACCCACTGTCATTCTCACAGTAAAAACGTATCTAACGACAACCCTCAAGCTATAATTAATCGAGCCGTTCAGGCTGCAGAGCCTGTCAAACATTTGAATTTTGCGCCAAAAATCCGCCACCTTGTTTTTTTTATTTTGATATACCCACACGGTTTTACATTTTTGAACCAAACTGCATGAAATTTGAAAAATATAGATTAAAGTTTAGTTGTATCCTATACCTGTTAGGGGAACGGACTATTTAAAAGATGAACGCCCTCATGTAGACCTCCCGAGTACTTCACAAAGTGTCCCCTCGTTAGCGTTTCCAAATGGTTCGACGTAGAAATTACTCATAATTTCTATATTCTTAAGAAACTCTACTTCATTTTCAAAAAAGACATGAGTGTCATTGTAAGTCTAAGTAGGATCTCTTAATATTTATTATTATTAGTATCTTGTTGGACGTTAAAATTACTCAGGATCTCTTAGTGAAAATTACTTCGAGTATCCCGTAATAAGCTGTTTCAAGTTATGTATGAAGTAATGACAACAGAACCATACAGTATCGACACTACCTGCCGCTCTTTAGATTCCGACCTCTCGCCTCCCTTCACCCAGATGTATACAGATTGGTGCTAGTTGGGTTCTCGAACGTATAGAATTTCGTTTCGTAGGAGTTTGTTCAGTCATTTGTTTTACAGAAATGTCATTTCTTGTCCGTTGTATGAAGTGTCCATAGTGTGACAAAATCCTACCGTTTGCGTGGTCCGACATTGACTTTAACGGTTTTTATTGTTTACTATTGTTTCGTTCTATTTTTGTAATTTTTTTTTTACCTAAGCGTTTGGTTGTCAACAATGCTATAAATTTCATCAGTTTTACCCGACTGCCTAAACAGGAGGGTTATTTTTTTAAAGTGTTTGTACATATGTTTATTTCTTTGGCTGAGCCCCTAGCCCAACCTTTTGATGCATTTTGGAGTGCGAGATATCGTTAGATTCGTCTTGATTCCGTAGGTGACATAGGATACATTTTTATCCAACTGCTCAAAATAGAGGAGTAATGTTTTAATGCAGTCGGGTTTCTAATTTTTTTATTAAACTAGTTAGGTTGTTATAGTAGTCATAGACAAGCCGCATTTCCTTAGATCTTAAAGATAAGGTTACAACCACCATTACCACGTTCGTGAGAGCAATCACGACTGCCATTTCCTAAAAGTAAACTCTATCCATTTGACGGCGCGGCGAGGTGTCAATGACAATTACAATTATCGCAGTACATCTAGAGCTGCCTCCAATGAAAACCGTTCAAGTCTATAATTTATAGACAATTAAAAACTTTCACTGCTCGACAAAAAGCGACTCAATGGATGCAGTTTCACGATTCTGTTAGGATCAAACGGTTTTTCAAGGAAAAATTTGCTTTGTATCTCCCCGGTTTCTATTGGCTTTGAGATAAACACGAAAGTCTTTAATGGAAATAACTTTCTGTTTTATTTCCTTTGAAAGTGCAAGTTTGGGGGGGAAGTTTTTTGAGAAACAAATTGCTTTTTATCGAACTAACACGGTCTATCAGGAGTTTTCAAATGTTAGGTGATTTGAATTTACTATTAAAATAAATGAAAACATAGTTAAAATGATAAATGATAAAATAGATAAATCTTTATTCAGAACAATGTTACGCTACAAATACCCCACACTAGGCAATGTCTGTGTCGTGGTGGCTACAAAGACCCCACACTAGGCAATGCCTGTGTCGTGGTGGCTACAAATACCCCACACTAGGCAATGTCTGTGTCTTGGTGGCTACAAATACCCTACGCTAGGCAATGTCTGTGTCGTGGTGGCTACAAATACCCCACGCTAGGCAATGTCTGTGTCGTGGTGGCTACAAATACCCCACGCTAGGAAATGTCTGTGTCGTGGTGGCTACAAATACCCCACACTAGGCAATGTCTGTGGCGTGGTGGCTACAAATACCCCACGCTAGGCAATGTCTGTGTCGTGGCGGCTACAAATACCCCACGCTAGGCAATGTCTGTGTCGTGGTGGCTACAAATACCCCACGCTGGGCAATGTCTGTGTCGTGGTGGCTACAAATACCCCACGCTAGGCAATGTCTGTGTCGTGGTGGCTACAAATACCCCACGCTAGGCAGTGCCTGTGTCGTGGTGGCTACAAATACCCCACGCTAGGCAATGTCTGTGTCGTGGTGGCTACAAATACCCCACGCTAGGCAATGTCTGTGTCGTGGTGGCAACAAATACCCCATGCTAGGCAGTGTCTGTGTCGTGGTGGCTACAAATACCCCACGCTAGGCAGTGTCTGTGTCGTGGTGGCTACAAATACCCCACGCTAGGCAATGTCTGTGTCGTGGTGGCTACAAATACCCCACGCTAGGCAACGTCTGTGTCGTGGTGGCTACAAATACCCCACACTAGGCAATGCCTGTGTCGTGGTGGCTACAAATACCCCACGCTAGGCAATGTCTGTGTCGTGGTGGCTACAAATACCCCACGCTAGGCAATGTCTGTGTCGTGGTGGCTACAAATACGATTAATAGTTTATTATTATTAGTTGTTACCTGTTACGCGACTGAAAAAGAACAAAATTATACAATTAACTAAACATAATACCTAAGCATGCATTTATAAACTATATTCGGGTGTGTGTGTCCGCGCATGTGTGTGTATGTATGTATGTGTGTTTGATTGTAGACGGGTAGAGGATAATGGGGGGAGTGATAATAAAGTTTCGTATTATAGGATATAGCTTTAAACAAATTATCTACTTCTAAGTAGGTTTTGTATTGTAGATATTTTTGTTTATCTTACTAAACTTTGCAGTCTTTGACACTACAGGTTTTCGCTAATTTGTTTGTAATATGTACATATATGGAGCAAGAAAGGTTCTAAAACGTTGCAGGACTTTTTGACTCCTCGCAAAAAATCAGACTCTACCTATCAGACCTACTGGGCCAGAAAAATGTAAAATTATTATGTGATCATTTATTCAAACCATCGACCCTAAGAGAAGAAGAAGACGTGGCTTCTACTCCTGGGCGAGGCGCCGCACCACTGACACGAGTACTAAGCAAACTTAACCGAACGACTCACTGAATAGATTGATAATTGTTTGTGCACTCTAAATTGATTCTCGAGGGTGGGATTATTTTTAGTTAGTTCAAAAAAATATATTGTAATATTTGTAAGTTCAGATGTACATTATCGCATTAAGCTAAGCCTGCAATGATAGATATACGATAGTTGTTATGAAATGAAATTTAATTAACACATAAAAATAAATATTTATTCACGAAAAGTTTACAACAGAGATAAAGTCTTAAAATTTAGTTGTACATCATAATCTACTTATTACAACTATTGCTACGAAACTTGACTAGAAAATACTGTATCTTTGCAGTCAGCGAGCAAAAATAATGACTTAAAATTTATTCAGAACAACATTCCCCAAATCTATGCACAATTTGCCAAAAATGGCCTTTTCTGTACCACTTTGATCAGCTGATACCATGAGTTTCTATATCTCCAGAGGGAGATTTCATATCACGTAATGTACATGACCCCACTATATGCCTTACGGCATATTTCTCCTCATACAGGTTGGTGTAGTGAAAGTGAGAAAAATATCGCTTAGTTTCAACCACTTCTGTGCCGCAATAGTTAGGTCCATCAGCTTCAACATCAGGTTCGCGGGTTTGATTCCGGCGAAGTCTTACTTTGTAAGACTCGATTTGGTTGGTAGAAGAGCATTTTCTAAGCCCGCTTCGCTAGCTACCACCATCTTATCTAAATCTTGCCGTCTAACACCAATCCTAACTACATTGATGTGTTCCAGCTAGACGATAAGATAGCCAGTTCCCCATTGCATTAAGGAATCTAGGTAAGCCCGGTTCTATCTCCGGCATCATCGTCATTTACCATCAGGTGAGATGATGCCAAGGGCTTACCAATTGTGACTAAAAAAAAAGTATACATAGAATTTCTTTCTTTCAGTTACGTCTTAGAATTAGTTACTTGACTGCACTCACACTCTACTTCTCCGTCGAGTCAAGAAGATACGTAGCTCCTCTGGAGATAAAAAGAAACTCATTGGACTGATTGGTCTTTTTTTTACCTATTGGTAAGAAACACACATTTTTTCCCCAATTGCCCATAGGTTTCTTGGGAAAAGTTGATCAGTTTCTTGTTTAGAATCCATTGTAAAATTTTGGCGGGGATCCAAAAATAGCTCTGTATGCGTACCATGCAGCCTCGACGCGCCCTCCATACCGCGCCTAAGCTTTCACGAGTATAAGCACTCTTGGAGGGCAAGGGAACAGGGTCTTAGAATATGAAAAATAGGAATAACTACCAAGTGAGATAACTTTATTACTTTAGTGACCAAATGTTACACTGCACATGTTTGATAAAAAATAAAAGTTAAAAAAACAAAAAACTGACTTCAAAATTAAATTCACTCAAAAGCTTGAAACAATATTATTATACTTAAATACACAACATTAACAAACAATACATTGTTAAAAATAATAATATTGTTTCATACTTTTGAGTGAATTTAATTTTGAAGTCGGTTTTTAGTTTTTTAAACTGTTATTTCTATTTTCTTTAGTTTTGGTGATAATGCTATCTACTTACAACGTTAAACCCAATAACCCACTCGCCAATAGGAATTATTAAATCATAATGCATGTGTTTAATTAACAGATACAGAGTCCTGTGGCTTCCATCATCATCTCAGCAGCAGCATGAAAGTTAAGGAGTTAAATCTTCCATCATCAGCTCATGTGAAGAACCTCAAAGAGTACAACTATCGGTCTATGCGTACCTACGTATCTATCTATGTATGATATTGAAATAAATTATCCTCCATTTCCTAACCATTAAGGAGTTGAACCTTTCTTCATCAGCTTATCAACATGAGACGATGAGTACCAGACGCAAGTATTTGAATAGCTTTAGAAAACATATAAATCGCTAAGATGTGCCGCAGCCCTACATGAAGTATTAGTGTCCAAGTTAATCAGCAGAACGACAAAGATTCGAGTCTATAAAACTGTAATCAGGCCGATTCTAATGCATGGGTGCGAAACTTGGACACTAACACTGAAAGAGGAGAACAAACTCATAGTCGTGGAACGAAAGATCCTGCGAAAGATTCTGGTACCGACAAGAGGAGAGGTCGGGGAGTGGAGGCAAAGATTTAACTCGAAGCTGGAAGACCTAGTGTCCAAACCGAAAATCATCGGGAAAATAAAAGCAGCCTGACTTCGCTGGCTAGGACATGTAGAAAGAATGGGAGAGGATCGAGCTACCAAAAGAGCATATCTTCGCTTAAGCGTCGCCCGGTGGGTCAACCAAGGTATCGCTGGAAAGATGAAGTCGCCAAAGACCTCAAAATGTTGGGAGTGCGTCAAATAAAAATACATTGAAATTTTCTCTTAATCACATATTTAATTTTTGAAGCCAAAGCCATAAAATTATTTAAAAGTTTTATTGTATTACAGTTGTTTCGTTTTGAAATGATCATTGTAAAACGACTTGTCCTACTTTTTTGTTATTATTTGAGGTTATGTATTAAGCAAATTACTAAATGGGAGTAGAAAAAAGTATTCATTCCTAGAAGTCGTTTTAGAATGATTATTTCAAAACGAAACAACTGTACTACAATGAAACTTTTTAAATATTTAATGGCTTTGGCTTCAAAAATTCAATATATATATATATGGTTATGACAAAATTTCAATGTATTTTTATTTATTTCATGGTCGTAGAAAAAGAATTGATGCCACTGCACGCAATTAGCTATTGTAACACTCGTGCTGTCTATTGTGCCACTCAGCTTCGCTTCTTGGCACAAACTAGCACTCTTATTGTCATGTTAAAATGGCTTTCATTACTTGGCAGTGGCATAAATAACTATTACTATATAGATTTTTGATGCAGTCAGTCATAAAACAATATTGCAGCGCACCCTTAACTATAATTGATGCATTTATTAGCGCACTATAGAAGTTGGTCTATCGGCGCTATAATTTCCAGAGGCCTATTCAGCTGTAACCACTAGAACGGCCGGTGTTAATTTCTGCAGTATAATAATAAATAATGGAATAAACCGCCCGCGCCGTTGCATTGTAAGGTTTAAGGCAACTTAGCCAAAGAGAAACTGATTTCGAAAGCTATCATTGTACAGAGTCTATCATTGGACCTCTCACGACATAACGTAATAAAGCCTATAAAATACAATATCGAGCGGTTGTTCTTTTGTAAAATTTGAATGTTAATAGCATTTTCGTGGTAGTTCGTTGATTTATGTTGACATGATTGTCGCATGGAAGCGCAATCTGTGAACGGGTGTGTCCATAAACATATTTTACATCGGAAAATTCAATATCGTTTCAGGCTTACATTGACGGAATAGCACACATTATCATATTCACAATGTTATTCGTGCCATTTCGGTTTAGGTAATTGATATGTATTATGTAATAAAGGCTTTCAATTTGATGCTATTACGAATATTGAAATAGTAAAATTTAATGTTAAGCCAATGGGATTTTAGAAGTTTGAAAATAAACAATAAGGGAATTTATGTAGTTAAGGTTTGGTTGATCAACACTTTAACTGTTGAGTCCGATTAGGTTATCACTTTGACATAATAATTTCATTTTACTACTGTACAATGCAATTCTACACATGAATGTAGTTAAGGTTTGGTTATTCTAGACTTTAATTATTGAGTCCGATTAGGTCATTACTTCGTCACAATAATTTGATTTTACTACTGTACTTTTTTATTATTTTAAAATTAAATAGGTAGTAAGTTAAACGAACAGTATATTGTTTATTGTATTGTTGGTACCCTAGATACAGGCTGTGCCTAGTTTGGGACCGATATGTACAGATACTATGTAAATAAATTATTTGTATTTGTACAGTGCAATTCTACATAGGAATGTAGTTAACGTTTAGTTATTCAACACTTTAACTATTGAGTCCGATTAGGTCATCACTTCGACAGGTGCGACATTTCATTTTACTTCTGTACAATGCATACCACACATGAATGTAGTTAATGTTTGGTTGTTCAACACTTTTACTATTAAGTCCGATTAGGTCATCAATTCGAACTAATTTTATTTTTCTACTGTACAATTTATACCTACACATGAATAGTTTTTCTGAATACACTTTTGAAACTCAGATGGAATGTTGCGAACTGTCAGGTTGAAGCCACTTTTCGAAACATGTGTGCAGTATCGGTGTGTGTGCTCGTCTTCGACGACGTCTTGGCAATTACATAGTTACTATCAAGTAAAGCGACTCCAGTTTTGATGTCTACGTGTGCGTGTACAGTGTACATAGGTTTGGGGTTGTTTTCATTGACTTCACATTAATTTACGTGGGTCTATCTGCACTTTTATTTGATCTGAGGTTGTAAAGCCCTTGACGTCATCGCGGAACTGACTAATCCACCGAAGAGCGAATGGGGACCAATCCGATGGATACAAAATCCAGCGCCTGTCGGAAACCTAACTGTTGAATTATTGAATCTGTTCGCCTCAGGAGCATAGCGAGCAATGCCGGCCAAGTGAGAATTGGACACGCGCACCGTGGGCTTGTTACCACCTCACCTTTGTATAAAGAACCCTAAAAACTTCGACGAGTACAACAGTGATACCCGTTAACTTCAGTGGTTATAAATAATAAATAGATTTTAAAACTCAGGATTTACAAGTTTTAAAATCATACAAGTTATAAATTCATACAAAAACCATCAACGGGCGTAAAGGATTAAATGTTTTTTTTGTTTTACTCAGTTTGGGATCCGAAGCGTGAGTACGACACACACATTGCCAGTTTTTATTATACTTTAGAGTTTAGACTATAATCACGCTTGTATGTAGGTATCACGTTTCTCGTATGGGGACCTCCTTATGTTTTATTTTTTGTTGTTTTTACTATTTTTATAGAATCATTCATATTAACATAATTTCCGTGAAAATTTTAACTCCCATTTTATAAACTCGTATTTCGGTTCAAAAGATGCAGTCCTTTAAAAGTCGGACAGACGTGAGCTTAGTAAGTAAGGTCCCATTGGCACTCCTTGTCTACGGATTCCTAAAAGTCACCTACTAGTAAAGAAACCCAACTTAAAAAAACCCTGGCCATTTCCTTTTGTTGTTTCCGAGATGCACAGCGTGCAGCGCCCAAGACGGAAAAGGGTACATCTGTAGCGAAACTATGGAAGCGAACATTACCTCAGATAATTCCCGCTTTTAGCCGGGTGCCGCCACTTCCCGCATTTTATTGTTGCTATAAATTTTACGGCGGCCATAGCAGGCGAGATTGCCCGCGGATTTTTGTACTTCATTTGCTATGGGAAGGCTTGCGTCTTATTTTGTTTTAGTATTTTATTGTTGATCGCCGTGTTCCGGGTTTATTTGTAAATAAACGCAAATGGGTGTTTATATTATAATCTACGAAGGAAAACGATAAATTCGACGCACCAAACTAAGGCCCACGAAACTAAATAACTATTCTCAACATAATTATACAATCTGAGTTTTTTTAACATTGAAAATGTTTTTTTTGTCACTTCGGTACAGGCCCGATTGTCAGCGAAAGTGCGACATGGCCCATGGATTCTTAGACTGTGGCCCTGGTGTCCCACGACACACGTTTTGGGACTACGCGGCTGATTGGGTGTCGAAAGTGCGACATGGCCCATGGATTCTTAGACTGTGGCCCTGGTGTCCCACGACACACGTTTTGGGACTACGCGGCTGATTGGGTGTCGAAAGTGCGACATGGCCCATGGATTCTTAGACTGTGGCCCTGGTGTCCCACGACACACGTTTTGGGACTACGCGGCTGATTGGGTGTCGAAAGTGCGACATGGCCCATGGATTCTTAGACTGTGGCCCTGGTGTCCCACGACACACGTTTTGGGACTACGCGGCTGATTGGGTGTCGAAAGTGCGACATGGCCCATGGATTCTTAGACTGTGGCCCTGGTGTCCCACGACACACGTTTTGGGACTACGCGGCTGATTGGGTGTCGAAAGTGCGACATGGCCCATGGATTCTTAGACTGTGGCCCTGGTGTCCCACGACACACGTTTTGGGACTACGCGGCTGATTGGGTGTCGAAAGTGCGACATGGCCCATGGATTCTTAGACTGTGGCCCTGGTGTCCCACGACACACGTTTTGGGACTACGCGGCTGATTGGGTGTCGAAAGTGCGACATGGCCCATGGATTCTTAGACTGTGGCCCTGGTGTCCCACGACACACGTTTTGGGACTACGCGGCTGATTGGGTGTCGAAAGTGCGACATGGCCCATGGATTCTTAGACTGTGGCCCTGGTGTCCCACGACACACGTTTTGGGACTACGCGGCTGATTGGGTGTCGAAAGTGCGACATGGCCCATGGATTCTTAGACTGTGGCCCTGGTGTCCCACGACACACGTTTTGGGACTACGCGGCTGATTGGGTGTCGAAAGTGCGACATGGCCCATGGATTCTTAGACTGTGGCCCTGGTGTCCCACGACACACGTTTTGGGACTACGCGGCTGATTGGGTGTCGAAAGTGCGACATGGCCCATGGATTCTTAGACTGTGGCCCTGGTGTCCCACGACACACGTTTTGGGACTACGCGGCTGATTGGGTGTCGAAAGTGCGACATGGCCCATGGATTCTTAGACTGTGGCCCTGGTGTCCCACGACACACGTTTTGGGACTACGCGGCTGATTGGGTGTCGAAAGACGCGTCTTGACAAGGGCTACAAAAATGCGGTAGTTTTTCTCCTGGTTTCGGTCAGAAAAAACCTTTGTGACGCGGAGTTTATATGGACAAAGTGATAGTTTGTGAATAAATAAACTAAAGTGTCACATTGCAATAGCTATTGAGTTCGATTAATAATTTAACTATGCTACCTACTACCTACTTTGTATTTTTTTTTGATAAATATGAAAAAAAAACATTTTGCAGACGCGACGTCTGTGGATTTTTACTTCGAATACAAACTGACAATAAATGATTAGTCGTATTCAAAATTTGTACCTATCATTTTTTTTTAAATTATTTTGCTTCGATTTTATAGGTTCCTTGGGGAAATTTGTTTACTTACTTAGTAACATGACCTTTTAATTGCTGTCGGGAACAATTAGGTTCGATTGTCTGGGATAAGTGGTGAGTATAGATCATCAGCATCATCTTCGCAGCCTTATAAGTCCCGCCCGTTTCATTTAGAGCCAATCTTATTATTTATTACAGGTATCGGAAGGAAAATTATATAATAATTATTCTTTGCGGGCTGCAAGAATTGCTTAATTAATTTAAACTTACGCGATGTGCTGAACTCGATGGTTTCACAATTACATAAAATTTATTTTAAAATTCTCAACCACTATTCTAGTAGACTTATTTCTTTTTGATATACTTTTCAAATTTGCTATTTTCAACTGACTTCCAAAAAGAAGGAGGTTCTCAATTCGACAGTATGTTTTTTATTATGTGTGATCTCAGGAGTTTTGACTGTGTAAACCGATTTTTATGATTCTTTTTTTTTATTTAAAAGCTAGTGCTTCCCGTGTGGTCCCATACAAATTTTATTTTATCATGTGTAGTATTTTATTACAAAATTAACAAATATCAAAAATAATAATGCAAAAATATACTAAGTTGTTGCGATGGAAGTGTGTTTAGTCTTTTCAATTATTTTAAATGCATAACTGTTTCTCAGAATATGAAACAGTACTTAGTTCGTTACCTCAAAATATCAGTTTCTCCTCAACATGCTTGAAATCTTTAACCATCCTTTGTTGAATGGCCTACGCTTTAAATTATACTTACAATTTTCCTCTAAATATGCATACAATGAAATTATCGCTATCTATATAATATAATAAAACTGTAACGGGGCCGTGTCTGTACATGAAATATTTTTGGGAAATAATAACTGTGGTGGACATTACTAACGATACAGAGGCCAAAACAACAACTTTTGGAATTTTTGTCTGTCTGTCTGTCTGTCTGTCTGTCTGTATGTTCGCGCATCACGCAAAAACTACCGGGCCGATTTTGATGAAATTTTGTATGTTGGTTCCTTATAGCCCGGGTTAACATATAGGATACTTTTTATCCCAGAAAATTCAAGAGTTCCCGTGGGAAAATCAAAAGTATTCATTTATAGAATGGCTCACCACGCAAATGTGGCTTGACCTATTACTATCAAATTTTACACGTTGATACCCTTATCGCGAACTAAAACTGGGACATTGTGAATCCCAAAAAAATTATGGTTTCCTGCAGGAATGCAAAAAATTGTATCTTTAGAATGGCTCAACGTAACAATATGAAAAAATTACATTGGGATGGGGTGTTTTGACCATCATTGTATAGTCGGGTATTCTTTATCCCGGAAAACTAAAGAGGTCCCGTGAGAAATTATCTATAGATACTTACAATAATAACAATAGAGTACTTTTTTCCACATATTAGCTACAAATACCGCACATTTTAATCATAGCAGCAGAATGTCAATAGATGGCACTGCAGGGATAATAAAACGCGCTTAAGTTGTATTAAAACATTATTTCATACTTTTGAGTGGATTTCTTAGTATTTTTCAGCTTAAGCTACTTTAAACAACTCTAACTCTGGAACTATGGCACGTAGCGATGTGTTTCATAGACGAACAGATAGGTATTTTTTACAGATTCCAATCGTAAAAAAAAATTAAAAACACATAAATCGAGTTTAGCATCTTATAACAGGAGGCACAGATATGGGAACTCTTCTGACGGCGACTATTTGAGTGTGGCAGTTGCTCTCCGCCTGCAATATCAATATCTGTGAACATCATCAATGTATTTGCGGATCCACGGTGGAGGCAATTGGCCATCACTCACTGAGTTGCGGTCGTTGATTGTGAACATGCAGCCGCCGGGCTTTTGTCGATCTGATGGCAAAAGGCCGGAGGGTTTTAACAGGTGCTATGGCAGAGAGGAACGTCCTCACCCGTACGGTACTGCTGCTCAATTTGCGACGAGAAAGAAGCATAATAAGTATTCGGTCTTGGAGGCAAATTACTGCTTTGTGCCGCTGGTCTGTGGGACAACCGGCTGCTGAACCCTCAGAGGCCTTTGCCTTCACAAAGGAGATTGGCCGTCGCCTTCGAGAGAGGAGATGTGACGTGAGGTCCTACCTGCTGCTAAGGTTGTCTATTGCCATCCAGCGCGGCAACGAGAAGTGCGTCATGGGCTCCTTTGGAGCTGATACGACTCGAGGATTTGACCCATATTAATATTTTTAGGAAATTTTATTACCAGATTGATATAATGATTTGAATTAGTTTTTTGATAATATAGGTATATGTGTTATTTCATCATATCAGTTTATATACGTCCCCACCAAGGGGCTCGACCTGCCCTGAGTAAGGGCGATCAGGCGTTAGACGATCACGCGGGCCCATTGCAGGTTGATTGACTTCACACATAAGATTCGAGTTTCTTCGCAGGCGTGTGCAGGTTTCCTCACGATGTTTTTCTCACCGTAAGAGCGTCGGATAAACGTTCATACCAGTGTTAAATCGATATTCGTATAGATATTGGTAAGTGGCAGGATTCGAACCACGGCCTTCCGGACAGGAGGTAGTGGCCCTAACCGTTCTGCCACCGACGCTCTATATGTTACTTAATATTATAAATGTGAAAATGTGTTTGTTTGTTTGTTACCTATTCACACTTCAACACCTCTACCAATCTTGACGAAATTTGGCATGTAGGTAGCCTGTATCACTGGGAATGAAATAGTCTACTTTTCTGTGGAAGTTATCATAGCCATAGCAGTTCCTGAGGAACTAAAAACAATACTCTTTGTTCGTTGAGTTATTTAAAATCGTAAAGAAAAAATGGGTTGGTGTGATTTTTAGCACAGAAATGAGGTGGAAAATGATATAACTTACTAATAAGTATATCCTGACATAGTTCCCGAGGAATCTGGGGACAACGGTTTTCTACGCTCGCGCACGTCGGTGGCGTCGCAACGGAGCAACGGATTAAAGTGATTTTTTGTATAGAATTTGTTGAGGGGGTGGGAAGTGGCAAAGACAGCTAATCCGAATAGCCCGATACAGTTCCTGAGGTACCTGGAGTAAACTCATGTCCACGCTTGCGAGCTGATTGCTCGCGCACCACTCACCCTTAAAAAGAGTCATAAAAGCTATGTCCACGCGGGCGAAGCTGCGGGCAAAAGCTAGTTAACTAATAACATACTTAGCACGTTTTTACACGACTGCCCACAAAAAAGGAATATATTGTTTTCAAGTGTAATTTATATATTTATATGTATGGTATGTTTCTGTATTCCACGATATCATAGTAAAAGGAAAGACGATATCTTCTGAACCACGCGATGGAGTGCGCAAGTATCGTTAGATTCGCCTTGATCCCGTGAGTGACATACATACTTGATCCCGTGAGTGACATACATACTTGATCCCGTGAGTGACATACATACATTTTACCACACTTCCCAAAAAAGAGGGCTAATGCTTTTATGCAGTAGTGTTTTCATACAATTTTCAAGTTAAAGTTATGTTTGCCAGAGGTTACATTGGCTTTTATCATCTATTACAGATGAGTTATTCAGTGTCGCGGAAGCAATGTCCTATCCACGACACTGCGCCGCCTGGGACACCATTAAGGGCAGCCCAGGAGTTGCGTTACCCGTTACCACCTCGTCGGCCTAACTGGCTGACTGGACCAGCAGGGACAACGAGTCCCAACGTGAGAAACCGGGGCTGCAGGACACGGCTATGTTTGCAGGTTGAACCCTACCGGGTGGTATTATGCCGAGTTTGATAATCGATTATCACCTAGAGAAGGGCGGACTAATACTTACGAGGCTCATCTCTCATACGCGATAGGTTATTGTAGCCTTTTGCAATTTTCTTATTGTTTTTATCACATAGTAATTGAATACTGTAGTAATTAAAATCTTATTTATACTTTAAGTGAGCAATTCTTGTATACAGGACAAAATTGGTGAAGATCCCGTAAACTGGGGCTTTTAGTCATCATACTGAACAACTTATGTTTTATGACTATGCTGAAATCGCAAAAAAGAATTTTAACTCTTCATAGTTCATACAAATCGATCAGCTGAAAGACCGATTTTGTGCATTTTGTATGAAGGGGCATTTTTTTAACGATTTGACTAAAGGATTCTTGGGGAAATCTGTTCAGTATGATGAGTATAACCTCTGTTAATGGGTCCTACACAAATTATTTTACACCCGTATACAGTTTGTACCCTGCATACAGGGTGTAACAAAATTGGTGAAGGTCCAGCTAACGTGTCCTCAGCGACAGGTATATGTATAATTGGTTTCTCGGAATCGGTTCTAACAATTTGGTTGAAATTTTGTTACCAAATACTTGGTTTTATTTTCTTAAGTCTATATTTTCTAGGTTTAATAAAAAAAAAACATTTTTACACAAAAAAAACATATTTTTACGTATAGTTTAGTTTAGCTGTTCAACAGTAGATGGCGCTGCATGCCTAGGAGACTCCGAACTCCGCTCAGTCCCCCAGGTGCTTGGCGTTCAAACGAACACGCTGTATAATTCAATTTATTGCAAAACATATATTTTATATTAGATATACGACATCAAGTTTTTTGAGGACAAACCGGCTTTTAAAACATTCATTATTATATCCAACGTTCGGGCTTTAATGTCATGTTTTATTAGAATTTCGATGACTAATTCTACTGTCATCTACACCTATAGAGAATCCCTGCTAATATTATAAATGCGAAAGTAACTCTGTCTGTCTGTTACGCTTTCCCGCAAAAACTACTGAACGGATTTGGCTGAAATTTGGTAGGTCGACAGATTAGGACCTGGATTAAGACATAGGCTACTTTTTACCACGCTCGCGAGCCGCTTGCTGCTCGCGCACTGCGCACCCTCGAAAAGTCATAGAAACGTGGTCCACGCGGGTGAAGCCGCGGGAAACAGCTAGTATACCTATAAATCTGAAACATTCTTGAAAATGCCAGCTCTCGACCTTTAACTCATTTGTCTTTACATTTTAGTCCTTTTACTTCTTGCTAGGTTTTCACTATGGAAAAACTCACCAAACTTATCATTTTTTTTAAATAGTGATCTTTAGTTTTTTGGTCGAACAAGGTTACGTACTGTCTCCTTCACTCTTTATTATCTTGCTCGATGAAGTCATGGAGAAAGTAATGGGAACGCCCAGGTGCATTCTATTAGGTAATCATTCAAACCTGAAAGACCTTGACTATGAGAAGAAGTGCGAGACAAGGACCTAAGAAAAACCAAAAAAGTGTGGAAATGTAAGTACAATTAGTAAACAATCAACCCATCAAGTTCCGCGGTGCACATCTACAATCTATTGCTAAGTTTTATTACTTAGCCAGCACCGTGGGATCTGTAGACTACGATGAGGCCAGGATAAAAACGTGAAAAGCGCATTTGCCCAGTTGAGACCTGTCTGGGATTCGAAGGTACTCATATAGTGTATTCTCTTCTGCAGTTCGGTTGTATGGAAAGACCTAAAAGGGAGAAAGGTAGAAATTACAAGAGTTAATCAAAAAAACCTGAGGTCCATTGATTCTATGCATCTTGTGGCTGAACACAGATCTCTGGGAGCGATGTCACCAAATCCCTATCAAACAAGAAATCACTCAAAGCAAAGGAAAGTAGATAGGACACACATTGCGCAGAGAAGAGGACAAAACCGCTAGGGCTTCGTTCTCGTGGAAGCCAGGAGGATGCAGGCGGTGAGGCTGCCTAGCCCACACGTGCCAGTGCACGTCGAGGCCGAACTGCGGGCAGCCAGGTTGCGTTGCAGCGATGCGAAATGGGAAGGATGGCGTTAACTCACTAAGGCCTTTTTACCACTCGGATACCAACAACAACAACTGTACTAAATTTTCGTTTATCCGTCTTCTAAGCATGCGTGCATCGTTCATCAAACAATAAGGCTGCCGAATGTGTGGACCGGAGACGCTGAAGGTTGACGATGCGATGCAAGGCGACAGAAACACCATTTTGTGTTGTCAACGTTATGTAGGTGCAATAAAAACAACGATTGAGTTGAAACTTCATACAGTTGGTTGTGGTCACACCAGCGAAGGTTTCTGGTGAAAAAACGGAAAAAAACGCGGTATGAGATGATCCGGGCAAGTACCTAGCTTGCCAAAGAGTATGTAAACCTGGAACGTTAACGTGCCGAAAATTCTTCAATGATTAAATTACATAATTAGGAATTCGACTGAAACATCTTTCATTATCGTATTTGCTACTTCCCTATAGTATTAAAAACTCCTCGTTGCCAACTTCGACATAATCGTCACAGAACCGTCGTTCAGAGAATCGATGCGAAAAGCACCGATTACCGACAGCCAAAAAACCTTGACGAATTTTCGTTAGTAATAGTGAAGTCCAAAGTGACTTTTTGCACCGTGGTAAATCATAATATAATACACTACGCTTGCTTCTGCCATTATTTACGACACAAAATAAAAAGAGTCCGCTCCACTGCATTTTTTGTCCTCCCAGTGTTTAATGGTTTTCACTTCGCGTAACACGTCGCTGCGAACACAATTTTTCATTCACAAAAGAGTTGCAATTTAAACTAAGTATATACTAGTAGGTTAACATTTTGTGGCTGCTGTTGCAGTTTCTAGGGTTTTCAGTAGAACAATATTTGTAAGCAGCTCCCCAAGAGATTAATTCTCTGTAAATAAATCTCTTTTTCTTTGTAGTGTTTTGATTTGTTTGTTGTGATCATCATCTGTTCCAAGCCGGTTTCGGCTACAGCGACTGGTTGATTTGCCCTCTCGTGTGCTCTCATGTGGCTACAGTAGCCAATCTTGTTATCAAATGCGCGAGCTCATTCAGTGCACGTTAGGACACCATTGACAAATTGGTACTTGAGATTTGCAGGAGGTCTAGCTTTTAATTCCTCACGCTTCGTGTCCAGATCGATAATCGATTTTGAAACAATTTTATATCGATAGTCGGATGATGTATTGAAAACCTAAATAGGAATCCATTAATAACCAGTAGAATTTTTGAGAATTTTGCCTTTATAAACACGTTTTTTTCACTAAGGTTATTTATGAAAAGTCTTTTTTAAAAAAAAACCTTGCGGCACGGGCATCGCATTTATGGTGCATTTTCAATATGATAAAAGAAATTAAATTTATTAAGTATGGGAAAAGCGTCGGTGGCTCAACCGGTAACGACTCGGTCCATCTAACCAGAGGTACCGGGTTCAAATCTGGACGGCCAATGTACCAATGAGTTTTTCAAAAACTTACGTACATACTTACCGATTGCTTTAACGGTGAAGGAAAACATCGTGAGGAAACCTACACACGCCTGCGAAGAAACTCGAAGATTGTGTGTGAAGTCGACCAACCCGCACTGGGCCCGCGTGGTCGACTAAGGCCTAATCGCCCTGATTCAGGGTAGGCTCGAGCCCCTCGGTGGGGACGTATATGAGCTGTAATGATGAAGTGTGGGAATGAATTTACTTCAAGTATAAAAGTGTTTTTTTTTGCACTTTCCTTTTTTCTAATTAGGTACAATCGTCGTCGTAAAGACCGTCGGTGGCGTAATGTCAAGGGCCACTACCTCCTGGAGGTCCGGTAGGTTGTGGTTCGAATCCTGCCACGTACCAATATGTTTTCGAATTTTGGTTTCATATGTACGTTTATCTGACGCTCTTACGGTGAAGGAAAACATCGTGCACACGCTAGCCAAGAAACTCAAAAGTTGTGTGTGAAGTCGACCAACCTGCACTGGGATCGCCCAATTCAGAGAAGGCTCGAGCCCCTCGTTGGGGACGTATCTGAGCTGATAATATGATGATGATGAACTAGGTACAATAAACAACAGTTTACAGAGTTAGTGATTTCTAATTAAACTAGAGTACCTGACTTTCTTTTGTTCTTACTCAGCGAGTTTTGATCTTTTTACTAACGGAGGGTCACTTAGCCCTCGGGAGCTTCTTAAGAGCCGTATTACTTTAAAGAACTTCATATCGCGACCGCGGTAGCAAAACACACATAACATTTAGACTCGATGTATATATGTATGTTCTAGATTTTGCCCGCGGCTTCACCCGCGTGTACACCGTTTTTATGACTGTCTTTGAGGGTGAGTGGTGCGCGAGCCGCTTGGACATTAAATAAATTATCAAAAAATTATGTTTTCAGTTCCCTCAGGAACTGCATCGAACTATGCTATTTCCACGAGATAAAGAGTAGCCCATGTTCTCCCCAATGACACAGGCTACCTACATGCCAAATTTCATCAAGATTGGTCAAGGAGTTGCAGCGTGAAAAGGTAACAAACAAACACATTTTTACATATATAATAATAACTAGCTCTTGCACCCAGCTTCGTCCATGTGGGCATCGTTTTTATGGCCGTGTCTGAGGGTGAGTGGTGCGCGAGCCACAAGCGGCTCGCGAGCGTGGTCATAGGTTTTCTCCAGATCCCTACCCCAGAACGGGCTATTCTTATTATCAGTCTATGTCACTTCCTACCCCCACAACCAAATCTATACAAAAAATCACTTCAATCCGTTGTTCCATTGCGACGCTGACACATGCGTGAGCGTGGGAATGAAATTTCCTCAGATCCATCGGGAATTATGTCATTTCCCACCCCATCAACCATCTCTGTGAGAAAAATCACAACAATCCATTTTTCCGTTGCAATGTTAAAGAAATTTTTCAAAAAAGGAGTTTTTTTTCAGTTCCCTTAGGAACTGCATCGGACTATGCTATTTTCACGGGATAAAAAGTAGCCTATGTACTTTCCCGTGACACAGGCTACCTGCATGCCAAATTTCATCAATGTTGGTCTAGGTGTTAAAGCGTGACAAGGTAACAAACAAAAAAACAAGCACATTTATAATATTAGTAGGGGTTAGACCAGACATGATTATGTTAACAGATTGTTAAAATTAACATAATTACGTTTGCATTGGAACAGACTAGCTCTTCCAAGACTTTTTGTTTTTGGTCGTATCCTCATGACTGAGGGAAGCTCTCGCCACCACCACAGATGATAATAATATTCCACCACATTTTCCAGGCCGCTCGATCTTGTGAGAATGTTGTCTCAAGTTAGCTTGCAGCGTCATACTGGTTATTACCTTGACCGCGTCAGTCCATCGCATAGGCATTCAAACCTCTAAGACAGGGGGTCCTAAAATATTTTGTGAAGTTACATTTAATTTCAAAGTAATACATTATTATTTAATGTTATTTATTATTGTATACAATCAGAGCAGGGCTTTGGTAAAACTGGAAAGAAAAGGAGAGAGCTTTCAGATAAAAAGAGGGGTTCGACAAGGCGACCCCATCTCACCTAAGTTATTCACGGCTCTACTTGAAACGATTTTTAGAAAACTAGACTGGGACCACCTTGGCATAACATAAACGGCGATCTCTTTACTCATCTCAGGTTTGCTGATGATATAGTTATACTGAGCGAAAAGCATGAACATCTGCAGCACATGTTAGAAACTCTGGACCAAGAAAGCAGAAAGTGTGGGTTAGAAATGAACCCCAGCAAAACCTGTGTAATGTCAAATGCAGAAAAAATAATAATACGTATCCAAGGGAAGGAAATTGAATATGTAGAGGACTATGTATACCTGGGACAAATTATATCTTTCTCAAATTGGTCGGTTAAAGAAGTTGAGCGAAGAACAGCTAAGGCGTGGAATAAATATTGGTCAATGAAAGAAGTCTTCAAATCAAGCCTACCAGTCTATTTGAAAAGAAAGGCAATGGACTCAGTGATACTGCCTACACTGCTATACGGCTGTCAAACCTGGCCTCTAACAAAAAAAATTGTTAAGAAAATAAAAGTTTTCCAAAGAGCTACAGAAAGAAGTATGCTGGGCATAAAACTAAGAGACAGAGTTCGAAACGAAGATCTCCGAACGAAAACAAAAGTGATCGACGCAGCTGAAATGGCATGCCGCCTAAAGTGGAGATGGGCAGGTCATGTGGCGCGAAGGACCGACGGGCGCTGGAGCGAACGCGTGCTGCATTGGTACCCGCGAGAGGCGCGGCGCCCGCGCGGCCACCCGCGCCGCCGCTGGAGTGACGACATCGCGCAGCTAGCCGGCTGCAACTGGACCCGCCTCACCCTGGACAGAACTACGTGGCAGCGAATGGAGGAGGCCTACGCCCTACAGTGGGTGTCCCAATAATTAGATAACTATACCTATAGCAAATATATAAATATAAACAGATAAATATAAAAAACAATAGACATTTATTGACATAACGTAAATACTGTTGGAATTGATTATTGCCTCATGTAATTAATGTAATAAATTTATTTAAAAAAAAAGTAATCTAAATTAGTAAATTAATGAGTGTAGGTACATAGCAGATTAAAATGCAATCTGATATTTTAATGATATTAATTTACATGTTTTATTATTTAATTTGGTATTGTTAATGAATGAATGTTTTATTTTTAATATTAATGTATTATAGATCAAATGTAAGTTGATTTGATACAACGTAATGAAATAATTAATATTGCATGTATGTTGCGCATTAATATATAGGTAATGTAAAATAAATTATTGCAATGTAAAAGAGTAATTAACAAACTTAGTTACTCATAATTTTAAAGTAATACTTTTGCATGCAATACAATGTAAATCAAAAATTTTTGGAATGGGAATAAATGGCTTATATTATATTATATATTATTATTATTATTGTCTGTAGGTAGCTTCGAAATATACTTGGCTTTTTTCAGAGGAAAAATAACAAAATTTCGATTTTCTAAAGCGAAGAAGCTACAAACTAGACAACAGGACAAAATAAATACATTGTAGTCGTATAAGGAAGGAAAATCTCTGGGGAACACGAGATACCTGTTCCTGTACAAAACTGAAGACACGATATTGAAGTAGTTTACAGTGTTGTTCTTATCAGATTTGAATAAAGAATACCTATGGAGAACGAAGCAAACTTTCAGGGAGGACTATAAAACTGAGACTGGCGAAAACGTTTCAAGCGAACGCACGTAAATACATTGTTATGTCGACATTAGAAAAGACGTTAGAAGTGAGTTAGTCTAAAGGCTGATTTACACGTAGTTTAGTTAAGTAGGGAGTTCATTTGTAACTTAATTTATTTACATCGGGAAATAACAAGTAGCTTCAAAACGAACAGATGAATTTAGTAAGCTTCAAGTGTGATCGGCAATAAACTCACCCGTCTATTACTTAAATGTAAAAACATTATTATCTCAATTGTGATTTTAAATTAAAAAAAAAATTACGTATAAATTTAACGTATAGGTAAACGTAACGTAACGTAAAATGAGCCGATTTTATCGATTCTCACTTGAGTCTTGTGGAAATACAAGATCTATAGATAATTAGAATCTTTGCAGTGTTAGATTTCCGACGGTATTTTTTGTTATTTCCTATCTTCAGTAGTTTTAGAGTTTCAATCGTTTTTCTTGTACGCGGCGAGCGGCGTTTGAAAAATCGGCTCGCTGCCGCGACCCCTTGGACGTACGGAGTGAAAGTGTGTTTATCCCGTGGACTGTTCAGTTGTTTTATGGTGATGCTGAGCCCTTCGATTGCGACCCTGAGACAGCTTTTGTCCCTTTGTGAATCATATGCAAAAAGCACATTTTAATATACAACGTCAAAAAGTCGGTTTGTGTTGCGGAAGAGTAATGCGAACGAAATCCCGCTTCCCGTCTTTCATGAAGGAAAGCAGTTAGAGTGGGTACAATCGTTTCGCTACTTGGGGCACGTCCTGACTCCGGACCTGCGTGACTCACTTGACTTGGATCGTGAGCGCCGCGCACTGTCGGCTCGCGCCAATATGATAGGCCGTCGTCGGTTCTGCAAATGCTCCCGCCCGAGATTGGAAACATGTCTTGTTAAGAACGCATTGCCAGGTCTTATATAAGGTCTAACAAAATTGGCTGAAACTATTTTAACTGGTGCTTCTACCCATGAAACTGAACAACTTTCCCCATGAAACCCATAGTCAAAACTCAAAAATAATTTTGAACTTCCCATACTAAGTTGGCTGATCAGCTGATCGAGTTAGTATGGGTGAGCAATTTTTTTGCGATTTGACTATGGGTTCCATGGGGAAAGTTGTTCAGTTTCATGGGTAGAAGTACCAGTTGCAATAGTTTCAGCTAATTTTGTTACACCTTATATACACCAAAGCTGTGGCAAAGTATATATATTAGTACTTACATACAGTATGGAAACTCCCTGCCGCTCTCTAGATTGCGACCTCATCCCCTAGTCACCCAGATTGATACAGATTGGTTACAGTTTGGTTGTCGAACGTATAGGATTTCGCCGCCATTTTGTTTGTTCCTTCATTCCTTTTTTGAAATGTCATTTCTGGCCCGTTGTATGAAGTGTCCAGGGTGTGGCTATAGTCTAGCTTTACTCGGGAGGATTATAATAGAAGACTGATGGTCCAGTGTGATGACGTATATAGGGTATTGTTTAGGTTGCCTCGTTGATGTAGCGCTTCTGAAATGTTTTCGAGGGCACGCCCGGCGCCTGGCGGGGTTTGATGCACTGATCACTGGCACAGGGTAACCAGGTTCAGGGACGGACTGTTTGCATCCAGCAACCTACTAATTATGACAATTACCTACATCTTGTTTCAAAACCTTTCCCAACTTCAAGTACTGGACAAGGTTGTTGGGTGCAATATAATCTGCTCCTGCTGTATGTTATATATTTAATAAGTTTACTTAATTTCAAATTTTAATTTAATATTTTTGCCTATGGACTTCATTGTCTGAAATATAAATTTTTTTTAGAGTTTATTATTTTGGTTCTCTCTCTGACTTAGACATTGCCTCAATAATATCGGACCAACATGCAAGCAAAGAAATTTTTTTCCCCTTTTTAGTTGAACAACCCATTGTCATCAAGTCATTAATTACCAATTAACTTAAGTATCGTTTGTTTACAATAAACAATAAAGAACAATACTGCCTTTGGGAAATAAAAGACCGTTAAATACCTCAAGACCATCATTAGCACATCCCGTTTGAACGTTAGGCTGGTGTCAGAGTCAAACTTACAGCCGCGCGGGTAAGCAGCGTGGCGTGGACGCAATTAAACAGGACCTCTATTTGCAAAAACAGACCGATTTTTAAACCGAACTTTAAAAAAGGAGAGGGTTCTCAACTCGACTGTATGTTTTCTTAAATATATAAATGAAATGATTTTTGCGCCTAATATGAACCGATTTTTAATGATTCTTTTTTTATTTGAAGAGTATAAATTATATATTCAAAAACCTTACCAATTTTATAAATGTAAAAATATGACTATATATAATAATTGTTACCTTTTCACGCTACAACACCTCGACCAATCTTTGGCATGCTGGTAGCCTGTGTCACTGGCAAGGACATATTTTAATTATTTATTTTTTTATTTTATTTAGAACCACAAACGATTATACAGTGAAACATATTAAATTAAACTAGAAGAAAATAACTGTACAACCAGCACGGTTCCCCAATTTAATGTAATAAATATATACAGAAAGGACAAAAAATATAAAAGTAAAACAGCAAATTTGTTATCTAACATGACAGACAGATCTTAGGTATCAAATTCGGATAAGAAATAGGCTTTTTATCACGTAAAAATAGCACAGTTCACTCATCCTATGCAGTTCCTGAGAGAATTGAAAAAGCAATCTTGTTTTGGTTAATATCACAACCGAACAATGGATTAATGTGATTTTTTGCACAGAGATAGTTGCGGTGGTGGAAAATGACGTAGTTTACTAAATAGCATATCCTGACATTTCCACGCTCTCGCATGTCGTCGGCGTCACAACGGAGCAACGAGTTGAAGTGTTTTTTTGTATATAGAATTGGTTAAGGGGGTAACAAATGACATTATGCTAATCAGAATATCCCGATATAGTTACTGAGGGATCTGGACAAAACTCATGTCCACGCTCGCAAGTCGCTTGCGACTTGAGCACCACTAACCCTTTAAAGACAATCATAAAAACGATATCCACGCAAGCAAAGTCGCAGAAAAAAGTTAAAATAATTAAGAATTATGTCCAAATACTTTCAGTTCTATTAACAAAATACACAAAAACAAAAAAATATAGCCTAACTGTAGTTGTTGAGATTGAAGCTAGTTGTTTTTAACGTGTTTAGCATTGACAACATTGTGAATCATCTTGACTACAATGTATGTGCTGAACGGTTATGTTCGATTAGCAATCTAGTCGATAAGCATGTAGCACTACTAAAAAAATTTAATTTTTAACTGGTATATTGTAAAAGGTTAATTCCTTTACCTTATGAATATAAAATAGCATCTCCTAGAGATGTGCAGTGTGTCGACTTCACAAACCATATTTATTTTCACATTATATCCTGTCGGTCCCGCAAGCTGCTCGCGCTCCCGTTAAGCGTGACTTTGCTACAATCCTAATGTAGATATAAAATACAAGTTTATTATAAAATCTATACTGCAACTTCATTATTGCTATACAGTAAGATCTTCGATCTTATAGCCCCATCTGAAGCTAAGTACGTCGTTAGTAGTGTTTGTTTATTTACAATAATGGTCTTTTATAATAGTTATAACTGTTTCAGAACGTGATCGCTAATGTATTCTTTATTTATAGTTCTTACTAACTAGTAATGTTACAGATATAAGTTAGAGGTACTATGTAGCGACAGTTACTGAAATGGTATTGTAAATCATTCTATGTATTACCGTATTCAATAATTGTGAATGTATACAGGTTACTTAACTTAATTTTAATAATTTAGATGGAAAATTGTCCAAAATGACGAAGAAGTGTACGAGCAGAAATGTAGATGCAATGTTGGGCCGATAGAGTTACAAGAATAGACAGAGTGAGAAATGACGTTATACAAGGAACTTTTATAGGAAGTAAGAAACATAGCAGATTAACTCAGAAAAAGAAGGCTAAGGTGGTAGTTATGTAGAGGGATAAAGAACATATGACCAGGAAGGTGCTTGATGTGGAGAAAGGTAGGAGAGGACCAGGGAGGCCTGCAGTGGCTTGGCTACTTACTGTACAAAATAACATGAAAGAGAGTGACACAAACAACCAGCAACAGAATACTTTGGAGAAAACATAAGCGGAACTAAAAGGAAATAAGAACCAGGAGAATAATAAATGCTACCTACTAAACTTCACAACTTTCCCCTATACGAGAAAGCAAAAAACTTAAGACTTTAAAAACAAATTAAGTTTCCAAATCGACTGATCAATAATAAGGTAACTCATCTTTTTGCTCCAATTGTAAAGGTTGCTTGGTTGTTGTTTCCTAAGTAGCATCTACAATTTTCTTCTTTAATCTAATAATAAGTCACTCTGTATTGTGATTGCTCTTCTATAATCTATTGTAATTGTAAAGCTTTCGCGAATAGAACCTTTGTTCAAAATTAGCACTTTTTATTTATTTCGGCACCATGTTACAGAATGCAGTGTTTAAACACTGCAAACTTAAAGTACAAGCTCAAATTAACAGAGGGGCTATTTATTAACCCCGGGAAATGTGGAACATCGCGGTAAAATGCGCGCCGCAATAACAAAGGATGCATCCTGTATTTTAATGGAAAGCAACCGCGCTTTGGCATCAACAATACTATTTGTTTAGTTTACTTTCTCAGATAGTTTGGCTGAGTTTGTAAGCATGTAACAATGTTTGGTTAACGCCACTATCATTTTTGAGTCAGATTTTAGATAAATACCTAAACGAATGAAAATCTTTCAAAAATCTAAATTATCCTTAGACTTAAGAATGTTAAAAATACGGCGGTTACCGACTAGTTTGTGTCCTACCTTTGAAACAAGGACGTTGACCCGGTCATCTCCTTATTATTTTCACAAAATCTATGATGTGGTGGATAGACACCTCGTTATAATAGGCCTTTACCTATGAAATTGTCGATTGGATGAAAAAGTTTAAGGAAGAAAATGAAATAAAAAATATTCGCATTAATTTTAACATCATGAGACTTTATTATATCAGCTCATATACGTCCCCACCGAGGGGCTCGAGCCTACCCTGAATCAGGGCGATTAGGCCTTAGTCGACCACGCAGGCCCAGTGCGGGTTGGTCGACTTCACACACAACCTTCGAGTTTCTTCGCAGGCGTGTGCAGGTTTTCTCACGATATTTTCCTTTACCGTAAGAGCTTTGGATAAACGTACATCATCATTACACCTAATATACTTCCCCACCGAGGGGCTCGAGCCTACCCTGAATCAGGGCGATTAGGCCTTAGTCGATCACGCGGGCCCAGTGCGGGTTGGTCGACTTCACATACAACCTTCGAGTTTCTTCGCAGGCGTGTGCAGGTTTCCTCACGATGTTTTCCTTCACCGTTAAAGCAATCGGTAATGATATGTACGTAAGTTTTTGAAAAACTCATTGGTACATTGGTCGTCCAGATTTGAACCCGGTACCTCTGGTTAGATGGACCGAGTCGTTACCGGTTGAGCCACAGACGCTTTTTTAGCCAGCCATCAGACTTTAAGAAAATATAAAACATAAAAAGACCTATCATTAACACATCAGCAAATATTAGGTCAGCTAATCGTAGCCATACTGTTTGATGTCATAAAAGTATAAAAGAAGTAATAAAAAAATAATCTAACCCTTTTCTCGTGTTTAATATAAGGTAGAGATTTTATCTCTCAATAGGTAAAATAATAGTAGATAATAGCTAACAATACTTTCCCGTTCTTTCCAATTAAAATTTTTCCTCATAATTAGTAGAATGAGAAAGAAAAAAAAAATCTTTTAAGAGAAATTAACTTTTTGTTTTGTTTTTAGAGTTTCGTACCGAAAGGGTGCCAACGGGGCCCTATTATTACCTAAGCTTACGTTGTCCGTCCGTCCGTACGTCTTCTGTCCGACCTATAGAAGTTCACTTTCTATCACTCTTGTCACATCAATGAGTACCTATTATTGAAGGTGCTCCTTGATCATTTTAAGTTTCCTTCCTCACCCTTAGCTATGGTGGTACGAAGCCCTCGGTGCGCGAGTGTGGCTCGCACTTGGCCAGTTTTAATTTTAATTAATTGAATCTCTTGTTGCAAGTCCAGTGTTGCTAATGAATATTTATTTTTAAATAAAATACCTACGCTTTTCAAAATGCATGCTTAGTAGTTCACCAAACAGGATCATATTAGAATATTCCATGTCGCAAATCACACTAATATTTTAAAGGCGAAAGTTTGTGAGTGTGTATGTTTGTTACTTCTTCACGCAAAAACTACTGAACGGATCTGGCTGAAATTTGGTAGGTAGACAGATTAGGACCTGGATTAACACACAGGCTATTGTTTTTCACCTAGCAAGCCGCTTGCGGCTCGCGCACCGCGCACCCTCGAAAAGTTCTAGAAACGTTGTCCACGCGGGTGAAGCCGCGGGAAACAGCTAGTAGAATTATAAGAACTAATCATTTTAACTGTAAGCAAGCATTTTATTGGATCTGTCACCAGCTCATTAACGATTGCCAATTCGAAATGCCAATTCCTCTAAAATGGAAAGCTGAGTAAGGGTCAGCTCACACTGGCGCGGAGACGTGAAGCGAAGCATCAGTCAAGTGTGCCTCGAAGCTCGCGAACGCGCACGATTTCGCGTAGCTGTTGAGTAGCTTTTTTCTTTTGACGTGACAACGTTTAATAAATCGATGGACGCCGCCTGCACGCACGAAAAAGGATGACTCATTGTTTGTCACGTTAAACTATCGTCCGTAAACCGACTTTACAGAGAACCAAATTTTTTATTATAAATATGATTGCGTTTAACTGCATCTTATCTGATGAAAAGTGACGACGCAATCGAAGATCATACACGCAAACTCAAATAATGCCTAATCACTGTCGCCTTGAATGTCCCCAAATTTTATGAGAAGAGAATTCCACTTCCTTGCTGTCCGCATCATAAATGAGAAATCTCTCCGAAATGAATCCGGTAGAACAACGTTAAACAGGCAACTTTGCCTCGGCTTTAGTTAGTAACCAGCTCCTCGGTATGTACATTTTACATGGAAACTCGTAATGATATCGAACTGAGGCTAATTCTCGAAAGTTATCATGAAAACGCCATCGTTGCCCCCAAAGGAAAACGCAAGAGCACGTTTTTCTGCTCTGAAACTATTTTTTTTTTATTTACAATTGGTAAGCCCTTGGCATTATCTCACCTGACGGTAAGTAACGATGATGCCGAAGATGGAAGCGGGCTTACCAAGATTCCCCAACGCAAATTAATTTATTGGTGCCCAAATAAAGTAATCGTACTAATATTATAAATGTGAAAGTTTGTATGTATGTATGGATGTTTTTTTCTCTTTTGTTACGTATCTGGCTGAAATTTGGTAGGTAAACAGATTTGGACCTGGATTAAAATAAAGGCTACTTTTTACACGCTCGCGAGCCGATTGAACCCTCGAAGACAGTCATAGAAACTATGTTCACGCAAAAGCTAGTGTTGAATATGTAATGACTTACAAATTTACGCAAAAAAAACCACAGTCGCTTAAATACTCACTTATCACCAGGTGAGATGTTTTCAAGGGTTTACCAATTGTGAATTAAAGAAAAAAAGATACCGATCTCGTACCAGTGTGATTGAACCCTTACGCCTGTCAACAGTGGGTGTTTAATTTAGCCACACCTGTCGTTTAGCGGAAGGTCCACCTTTCGCCTTACGTAACCGAACTCTAACCGTTTTGTATAAGCTTGACAAACACGTTATTGTTCAAAAACTGAATGGACGAACGAAGGTCGTTTTTAAACCGGTTTCAAATCTTAAACGAATCGGATTTCCGACTTGCCGCTTCGTAAATTTGGTTATATAAGTTCATGTAAGGTGTTAAATAAACAAGATGCAATGCAGATGTGTCGATACTTGACATAAAGACACTTTACATAGGAACCGGAAATTACCTCGGCTCATTTAGTTACACAACTAATTTATTTTTTTAAATCGTGTGGGGCTGCGTTGTTGAAGCCGATAGATGCGAGCAGTGCAGGACCGGTCGTGATCGGAGGAAACCCTTGAGGGAGGCCTTCGTCCAGCAGTAGAAGTCTTTCGACTACCATGATGAGGATAATGATGTGCTTTGAAGAAGCGGCTCGAGAAAAATATTTTTGTGAACCCCTTCGTGTGGCGTATCATTGAATTATTGGTCTTTTTGAATAATTTAGTAGTTTTTAACCGACTTCAAAATAAAACCGGCCAAGTGCGAGTTGAACTCGCGTGGAGAGGGTTCCGTACAATGCCAAAGTCAAATACAAAATATCACATTTGAAATCCTCACAGTAAGATGCGAGTTATTTCTTTTAATTATTAAAAATTTGAGTGTGTTTGGCTGCACCTCACCTGATGATAAGTACCGATGCAGCCGAGGATGTAACACGCAAGCTCAAAATGACTATTCAATCTCGTCTTGAAGATTCCTAAATTTTACGAATCGGGGAATACAGACGCCGGAAGGGAATTCCACCACTGGGCCGTTCGCATGATGAACAAAAAAGCAGAACGCTTGGTGTGTAAAGGTGGAACATCATCATCATCATATCAGCCGAAAATCGTTCACTGTTGGACAAAGGCCTCCTCCAAGGATTTCCACGACGACTGGTCCTGCTGGTTTTTGTCCCAGGTATACATATTCATCAACAACTTCCAGTGTAGAGTCTCCAACCTTTAGAGGGATGAGTGCGACACGGACATAAAACATTATTTTCGTCTTATCCATGTTCATTTTAAGACCCACTTGTTGAGAGACGTTACTGAGGCCATCGAGCATTGTGCTTAGGTCTTCCATACTCTCAGCCATGACCAGTTAGTTATGTACTCGCCGTTGACATTAACGCCGAGTCCACCCCAGTCCAGAAGCTTAAAAACATCTTTCAGGGCGGCGGTGAACAGTTTCGGAGATTTAACATCTCCCTGTTTCACCCCTCGCTGCAACTGAATAGGTTTCGAGTTCTGATCTTGTAGGTGAACCGACATGGTGGCGTTTTCATATAGACACTTCAACACCTCGATGTATCGATGGTCAATTTGGCACCGCTGGAGAGACTGTAGCACAGCCCAGGTTTCGACTGAATCAAAGGCTTTCTCATAGTCCACAAACGCCAAGCATAGTGGCTGATTGTACTCTTCGGTCTTATGACGTATGTATGTGGTCTATTGTACTAAAGCCTTTTCGGAAACCGGCTTGTTCGGAAGGCTGGAAATCGTCAAATTTGCGTGCGAGACGTTTCCTAATGACTCTCGAACAAGGAACATTGACGACAAATGAGTAGAACCGCCCTCCGCACCTGGTCGTCCGATTATGAAAGGGAGAGGGGGTATGAGGTCGTTAAGCTCCAGGACACACTCTCCAAAATGAATCCTGTAGAACACCAATAGACAGGCAACTTTTTGGAGATGCTCGAGGCTTGGGAGCCTGTTTGATGCAAGTTCCTCGTCGCCAATGAGTCTCCTAGCGCGTCGGTCGATAGAATCCAAGGCTGCAAGCTGGTAACGAGCCGATCCGTCCCACAAGTGAGAGCAGTACTACATACAGTTAACTACTATAAGCGCAATCTAGTGGTGTTTTAGTGAACTTCTTTTTTTAAATAAAAATTTTAGTGCTTTTGGCTGCACCTTACCTGATGGTAAGTGCCGATGCAGCCGAGGATGTAACACGCAAGCTCAAAAAGTGCCTATTCACTCTGGTTTTGAAGATTCCTAAATTATACGAATCGAGGAATACAGACGCCGGCAGGGAAATCCACTACTTGCCCGTTCGCATAATGAACGAAGAAGCAAAACGCTTTGTACGTAAAGGTGGAACATCAACGACAAAGGGGTGGAATCGCCCTCCGTACCTGTTCATTCGATGATGAAATGAAGAGGGGAATGAGGTCGTGACGCTCCAGGAAACACTTTCTGAAATGAATCCTGTAGAACACCGATAAACTATTTTCTATTATGACTAGAACAGGGGGGGGAATGGTCAATTTTCGTCTTCTTTCATGAATAAACTCAAAACTATTTATTTTATAATTATAACAAAAATAAACTTAAGATCCTGACAACGAGCCCTTTCATTTGATATATGACACAATAAGGTTTCCAAAACCTTTTTTTTGTTAATTTCCTAATTTGTCCCCCGAAAATAACCCTTTTTAAAAAAAAATATGTATTTACTTTGCACACCTGTGTTTGGGTCATAGGATTACACTATCCTACCAATTTTCACCTGATTTGGTCCAGTAGATTCGGAGCAAATGGGCTTGGACAGACGGACGGACAGACAGACAGACGCACGAGTGATCCTAAAAGGTTCCGTTTTGTTTTTTTTGTACGTAACCTAAAAAGGAGGAGGTTTCTCAATTCGACCGTATATTTTTTTTATGTGTGTTCGCGGATAACTTCGTCATTTATAAACCGATTTTGATGATTCTTTTTTTGTTGGAAAGGAGATATCCCAAGGGTGGTACCATGATAAGGAAACCAGGATCTGATGATGGCATCCCAGATAAATCGGTGGGAACCTTAGTTTCCTGTTTGTAGTCGTTTTTTTTTGTTCAAAATTATTAACAACACGTTTTTTTGTCAGTTATATGTGTTATTCCCTAGATAAATTATTGGGCATAGGAAAACGATTTAGGGTAACCTGTGTCAAACAGTTTTCAAGTAACGACTCGCAAACCCTGTGCGTGGTCGGACACGTCGATTTTTTATGCTGCCAGTTGGTTCCATATACATTTAATCAAAATCAGTTGGGTCCCTTTTTTTAGAAAATTAACAAAAATTCTGCGATGAAAGTCGGGTTTTAACGTGTATAGTGAATAAAAAAATATGGAACATGAAAATCGGTCCACAATTTGCGAATATATCACGTAACAAACGTTTAAAAAAACATACAGTCAAATTCAGAATCAACTTTTTTGGAATTCGGTTATTTGAAATACCGAAAGTGTAGTCTTCTAGTTTTGTAGGGATAATACCAATCATGTACTTATCTATGCATACATGCAGTACACATGCTAGAATTACCATGTCTTATGCTGTTCACTATCACACTAATAGCCGGCCAATTAACACTTCGGATTTACATGTTGGGCTGGCAACACTAGATATTTACATGCTAAGCTGGCAACACAAGATGGCGACGGCATTCTAGACGAAAGTGAACTGAACACGCACGGTCTGGTAGTTACGTAAGTTATGCATACAATTACAGGTATGGAAGATAGTTAAGTGACCTTCCTTTGAGGTTAGAGATGACTAAGTTCAGTTTTTAAAAGACATGTAAATAAATAAAATAAAAACACAGGATGCGGGCAGCGCTGGACCGGTTGTCGTGGAAATCCTTGAGGGGAAGCCTTTGCCCAGCAGTGATGATTACTTATATTATTCTTCTATTATTTATAGAGAATTCTAGAGAATATTTTCGAGCGAGAGACTTACCTACATTAACTTTCAACCGCCTCCGTGACGTAATGGCTAGTCCATTCGCTTCACATCAGGGAGTCGCGGGTTCGATTCCCGGCGGGGTCAACTTGTAAGATTCAGTTTGGTTGGTGGTAGGGCATTTTCTAAGCCCACCTGGCTAGCTGCCACCATCTTATCTAAATCTTGCCGCCAAACATCAGTGTTAACAACATTGATGTGTTCCGGCTTGAAGATAAGATAGCCAGTTCTCCATTGCGTTGGGGAATCTTGGTAAGCCCGCTTCATCTTCGGCATCATCGTCACTTACCTTAAAGTGAGATGATGCCAAGGGCTTACCCATTGTGAATTACACAATTAAAAAAAAAATTGGAATGTAAAAAAGCAATACAAACTAAAAATCCTAACAGAATACTTTAATCCCGGCTCAGCCACGCTTGCAATATCATCATACCAAAGAGTACCTACTCATACTAAATTATCACCATCATTTTATTACCTAACACTAGTGTCCCCACACCATTAATTAATATGAAATATGATAACCGTTAACACATCGCACGTTAAATTCGGTCCAAAATTTCAGGCGGGGTCCTCTTCGACCGCAATCGCGCGCGCCCGTCGCGCAGAGCGGTGCGCGGTGCGCAGTGGGTCAGAGCGCCCGGTATCGAATAATTAACCCATATTATCCCACCGCGCTTCATTAACAAGAAACGTGGCTTTTGTTTCAAAATTTAGAATTAATTCGTGGGTTCATGGCTGTGCATTTAAAACTAGAAAAATTGTCCTCAAATTAAAAAAAGGAAAGAAGTGATAAGTTTTAGTAAAACAATTTATGAATGCAAATGTGTCATAATTTGAGATGTTAGAGAGGTTTAGGCATTATTTGAGTTTGCGTGTACCATCCTCGACTACATCGTCACTTACCATCAGGTGAGATACAGTCAAACGCACTCCAATTTTAATTTTAAAAAAATCCACTAAGTGAACACCGCTTACCACATCAACGCCTTACACGTTGAATACCACAAAATATTTATTATAAAACGTACAGAATTGCACATGTCATTGTACAGTACACAGTACAGAAAACAGAAAAGAAATACATAATATACTACATTTGCAGCCTCGACGCGCCCTCCAACCTGCGTCGGCGCTAGCACGATTAAGAGAGGTCTAGGAGGCCAGGGGCAGCATCCGATTAAATAAAATACAGAAATTTCCTTTTACTACCAATACGAATCGCTTCCGTGGCGCAATGGTTAAGTTCATTAACTTTCCCATCAGGAGATCGCGGGTTCGATTCCCGATGGAGTCTAACTTTGTATGACTCGGTTTGGTTGGTGGAAGGGCATTTCCTAAGCCCGCCTGGCTAGCTACCACCATCTTATCTAAGTCTTACCGCCAAGAATCAATGTTAACAACATTGATGTGTTCCGGCTTGAAGATAAGATAGCCAGTTTTTCATTGCGTTCGAGAATCTTGGTAAGCCCAGTTCCTTCTTCGGCATCATCGTCACTTACTATCAAGTGATATGATATCAAGGGCTTACCAATTGTGCATGAAAAAAATATTCTTAATATATATAAATCTCGTGTCACAATGTTTGTCCTCAATGGACTCCTAAACCACTTAACCGATTATAATAAAATTCGCACACCATGTGCAGTTCGATCCAACTTGAGAGATAGGATAGTTTAAATCTCAAATTATAGTCGCAATTTTAATTTATTGCAAATTATTTGTCTGTTATTATTTGACAGTCACAATTATCTGTTAACTCCAAATGATTCTAACAGATGTCGATACCTTTCGACTGGGTTGAGTAACTGTAAGGGTAGGGTAGTTTAGGGTAGGGTAGTGTAGGGTAGGGTAGTGTAGGGTAGGGTAGGGTAGTGTAGTATGTAGGATAGTGTAGAGTAGTGTAGGGTAGGGTAGGGAAGTGTAGTATGTAGGATAGTATAGAGTAGTGTAGGGTAGGGTAGTGTAGTGTAGTGTATGTAGGGTAGGGTAGGGTAGTGTAGGGTAGGGTAGTGTAGTGTAGTGTAGGGTAGGGTAGGGTAGGGCAGTGTAATGTAATGTAAGGCGGTACGAAGTTCGCCGGGACAGCTAGTATACTAATGTAAAAGAATGAAAAAATGTAAGGGTGAATATAATTTAAAAATAAATTGTACATCCACGCTGTGCATACTTTCTTGCGAAGCCTTCACCGTTTGTCGTAGTCGGGTATATAAAAAGCATCAATAAACATTACACTTACTTAGCAACAAAGAATAAAGATAGGTATATCCGATTTGATGAATTATTATTTTTTAATTGGGTTTGTATGGGAGGTACCTTACTCTGATTTTTCCTGGAATAAAGAAGTACTCAGTGCAGTATTCCAAAATCATTGTTTATTTTAGATGTTGACAACATAGGAGCTCTCATGTAATAATAATTCTCTGAGTACAGCATACAAATGAAAATGTGAAACTAAAATTTAAAATTAAGATAATATTGTTACAATCGTATCTGAGCATGTCATTAAATAATGATTAAATATACCTTATAAAAGTCTATTCAGTATAAGTCCTAATTATTCCCAAAGTGTTATTAAAATCAAAAGTATGAAACAACCTGGATGTGTTTGGAGGTACCTTATTCCGATATTGCTCGGAATAACGGACTTGTAATGTAGGCCGTATGCAGTTAGTGTCATACCGAGTTCCATCAAAATCGTTAGAGGCATTTTTGTGTAAAAAATAATAAGCGATTTTTTACTTTAGTGGCAACCCTAAAAAAATTTGATTTAGAGGAAATTTAAAAAACGCCTGGAGATATAGAAAACATTGCCCTCACCCAAATCCGTCTAGTAGTTTGGGAACTAGAGCACCGGACGGACGTACAGACACACATTTATTTTTGTTGTTTGGACTCTATTAGTGTAAGACAACCAATCTCCATCAAAATCTCAACTGAAATTATTTTTAACCGACTTCAAAAAAAGGAGGAGGTTTCTCAATTCGACCGTATATATTGTTTTATTTTTTTTATGTGTGTTCGCGGATAACTTCGTCGTTTATGAACCAATTTTTATGATTATTTTTTGTTGGAAAGGAGATATCCCAAGGGTGGTATCATGATAAGGAAACCAGGATCTGATGATGGCATCCCAGAGAAATCGAGGGGAACCTTATTTTCTTGTTTGAAGTCGATTTTTTTTGTTCAAAATTATTTTGCTATCACAATACCTTCTTCACTCCTTCGTCGTCTAAAAGAAAAAACAGAACAGTCAGAACAAAAACAGAACAGTCAGAACAAAAACAGAACAGTCAGAACAAAAACAGAACAGTCAGAACAAAAACAGAACAGTCAGAACAAAAACAGAACAGTCAGAACAAAAAAGAATGACAGAATTGTGGATCGAATGGAAATAACGTAGTAACGAAAACAAATTAAAAAGAAGAAAATATAAATACAGACTGAAAACAAACTAAAAAGTATGACTTCGTACGTAACACATTTATCAAAGAAAATTTCACCAACTTATAGCAACGCAACTAACTTATTAAGTAAACTAAGAACTCAGGGCAAAGGTTAGCCAGTTTTTAAACCAACATTGCTAAGACAATAACGTTGTGCGCGAAAGTTCGCGGGAATTCACGTTGCTACTGTGGCGAGGTGAATTTTCACTTTTCCATCGTTTCGTCACCGAGACGACATAATACAATGCAACTCTTCATAATGCGCTTAAAATTCTCCCACGAAGATATAGTCATTATATTCTTAGTATAATCTAGATGTAAGCTAGGTAATTGCAAGTCACGAATGGTTTTTAGGGTTCCATCCCAGGTAACGGAACCCCATTATTCAGCCTACGCTGTCTGTCCGTCCGTCTGCCTCTCCAACGTTATAAATCCGGCTGAAATTGATAAGATGATGATGATACAAAATAATACATTCCTCATACAAGAAAATTGTTTAAAGGTGTTTTTTGCTCTATCATACATAAACGGTTATAAGTACTTACTTGGTGTTATTAAAAAGCGTCGGTGGCTCAATCGGTAACGTCTCGGTCCTTCTAACCAGAGGTAACGGGTTCAAATCTGGACGGTCAACGTATTAATGAGTTTTTTATAAACTTCCGTACATATACTTACCGATTGCTTTAACGGTGAAGGAAAACATCATGAGGAAACCTGCACACGCCTGCGAAGAAACTCAAAGGTTGTGTGTGAAGTCGGCCAATCCGCACTGGACCCGCGTGGTCGACTAAGGCCTGATCGCCATTATTCAGGGTAGGCTCGAGCCCCTCGGTGGGGACGTATATGAGCTGATATGATGACTTGGTTTTATTATACTAATCTTAAAGTAAAACAACAAATAATTACAACCGGCTATGTTGGCTTCAAAACATGACTACGTTGCTAAAAGCTCTTGCACATGGCTTGATACGCCCTTAAGTCCGCTAGCCTTAGCTACCCTATGACGACTGAAAGTGTGAGCCGTACCCGTCCGAACTGAACAAAAAAAACTCTGTTATTCAAAAAAGCATATTTTCTAGCTTTGATGTATTTTGTTTGAAATGATATCATTGTAGTGCTCGTGTGGAGGGGTGTGGTGGTGCGTGGTGGTGCAGAACCCTCGTGGTGGTGCGTGGTGGTGCAGAACCCTCGGCACGCGAGTCCAACTAGCACTTGGCCAGTTTTTAAATTCAAACCTTGTCATATTTCTGTGACAAATAAACACAGTAGGAATCAAATCAAACGTTTTGATTGTGATTCTCCAGTCGTATTTCTAAGGTTTCCTATTAGTTTGTATTTCTACTTCTGCTTTCAAAACAATTTAACAATAATAAATAACCAACGAAAAGTTACTGCCTTTGATGTCATAAAGCTTTGTTAACAACTTGTATAAAAATATAAGAACATTATTTGACCCTAATACCAGTAAACTTAGTAAATGTTTATTTATTTCCATTATTTTAAATGAGTGGAAAATATAAAAAATACTGTATATAAATTAATCAGTCCTAAAAATAATATCACACTAATTACAATACCTAAAAATAATAACAATAATATTGAGGAACAAATCGCACACGGTCACCGGCCCTAAACTAGAATTCCCTGTACTATGGGAACGAATCTTACTTAAAACGTTTTTCCAAAAAATCAAATCTTTATCGAGTTTTATGAATGTTAACTATTAATACAATAGGTATTGTTTCTGCTCTTAATCAAGCAAAACTAATCAGTTTTGCTCATAATAAGAATTTAAATTTTTACACCAAAATATGTTGGCTTCAAAATATGAATACGTTGCTAAAAGCTCTTTCACATGGCTTAATACGTCCTTAAGTCCTCTATTGTTGCAGCCTCAGCTCTCCTACGACGCGACGACGGAAATCATTTGTTTGTTGATAATATGGACAAAGTACTACTCATACAAACCTTGGGCCCCTTCAGACATCCTATCTACTCTGCTTTTTATCAGCTACTAGATTTTGCCAGCGGCTTCGCTCGCGTGAACATAGTTTCTATTGGGAATTATATTTTTCGTCCCCAGTTAAATAGATTCATCTCTATTCAATATTTTCGTTCTCAAATTGATAGATCTGTCATCAAATTGATAGATCTGTCATCAAATTGATAGATCTGTCATCAAATTGATAGATCTGTCATTAAAAATACGTGTGGCACTCAGGAACTGCCGCGGTAAAGCTATTGCATGGTAACAAATCGAAAACTAGGGGGTAATCGGTCAAAAACAATAAATAAATGAGCGAGCGAAGCGAGCGATGTTAGGTTCGGTCAGGTTTGATTGATTTAACAGTCAAAGAGCCTCGCGAAGCGAGGCTCCCCACCCTGGGTACAAAATTACTTCGCAGCAGAAGAAATCATCGGAAGATGACCCCTAACGGGGGCGTAGCCCCCGCCGCCCGTTTCGAACATCAACAAACTTTCGGGATCCGAAGAGGATGTGGGAGTATCTGTAGGTCACCTTTGTTAGTAATTTTAGGCATTTATTTGGCGACAGATCTACTATTTTGAGTACAAACTATATTATTTATGAAATTTCAATTTTTTTATTTAGTGATCGAAGCTATTAAATTGACAATCGTTAAAAGACTTTTCTGGTGATAAATCTTTTCCTTTTGAGTATTGTTTTGGTGTTGTTTGATGACTTTACTTTGGTGACAGATCTACTATTTTGAGTACAAACTATACTATTTAGGGAATTTCATTTTTTTTATTTAGTGATCGAATCTATTTAATTGACAATCGATAAAATCATACCCGTTTCTATTACTGTCTGCGAGGGTGCGAGTGCGCGAGCCGCAAGCGGGTCGCGAGCGTGGAGAAAAATGGCCTATATGTTAATCCAGCTCCTAATTTGTCTACCTACCAAATTTCATCCTGATCCGTTTGTCTGTTGTGGCATGAAAGAGTAACAAACATCCATACATCCATGCATACAAACTTTCTTGTTTTTAATATTATAGTGAGGATTGTTTAGAATGTGGATATTGGAAACATAAGAACGACGTGAGAGGTTAAAACATATTTTTTTTGCACAAGTAGCATAATTTATACAACTAGTTTCAATAAATATAGAAAATAAAACTAATGTTGTTTGCAGCAAAGAATTTACTTAAAATGCTGAATTCAAATTTTATGGTAGATACTAAAATATTTGTTGTTTGCTTATTTATTAGCATTCCGATTTATGATAAACATAAAGATATAACAAACGGAGATCGATCAATCCAGAATTTTAGTACCCACAAGCAGCCTATACAAAACCAACAATATAATTTTGAACCAGAAGTACGGCACAGAGAAATATTAACACTTTGCTCATAAAATGCAAGGAGGCTTCATAGGAGTATCCGATCGATAGCCTCATTAAAATCGTAACAGCGACCGTCGGAGTCATTCAACAGCAAAGTCAACAGCCCTCGACATCAAGTGACTGTTATTGTTTCTTACGGCAAATATCTCCAGTAAATACTGGAAGACAGCTTGACCTGCCATTCTATTTGTGCCTTACGAACAGGGGCTAAGGTTGAAGGTCGGAGAGGCTTGCTGGTAGGTATAACCTCTGCGTGTCGATGGGTCCTGCAGTTCAAGCATTTGTTTTATTTGCTTACGTCATAAAACTGGCAAGAGCCGCTTTTAATTGAACCGCTGAGTGCATTTCTATTCTACGGACAAAGTGTGGGTTTTAAGTAAAACTGTTAAAACAGATATTTAGTTTCGCTTATTTGAGTAGGTATTGCTGAAAACGTAAAAAAAATGTTTACTCTTCATACAAAGCGATCAGCTGATTGACCGAATTTGTGCATTTTAGTATGGAGGGTCTAATTTTTTTTTGAGAATTGACTATGGGTTCCTTGGGGAAAGTTGTTCAGTATGATGAGTAGAACCCCCAGTTAACGGGTCCTACACCAATTTTGTTACAACTTGTATAACTAAGCCTACTCCGCTGTCCATCCGTCCGTCTGTCTGTCAGCAGGCTATATTTCATGAACCGTAATAAGTAGACAGTTGAAATTTTCACAAAGTGTGTATTTCTATTGCCGCTACTGTAATTTAAAACTTTAAAGTGGCCCCCATACAAGAAATGTGATTTTCTTTCTTGTAGTTACGATGGTACGGAACCCTTCGTATGCGAGTAAGACCTGCACTTGGCCGATTTTATTTATAGTATAAGTACGCAAGTAAGTAAGTAGCAATAAATATGCATTTATCATTGCAATAGTATGTTATATCCACGTGAAATCAAAACTTCTACGCGTGTAGATTACGTACGGGCTGCCCAAATATCAGTCATGTTTGCTGACGTCACAGTGCAGTGCCACGAGCCGGCTCCGATGTGTACACGCCGCTTTATAAACAAACCGCTAGCACCGCTATCGCTAGCCTAGTAGTTGCAATAAACCCCAGTGCAAACTTTTTGGCGATAAAACAAAAAAAAACACTTTTGGTGCTTCATATATGTTTTATGGGTTTCATTCCTTTAGTTCAGATTTTAATATAAACGATAAACAGTTATTCATATAGATGTATTTAAAAACGAAAAATTATCTCATTAGGAATCAAAACATTCAATAATTAATTTTTAAGTTATACTTAGGTACCGATTGCCCTAATTCAGGGTAGGCTCAAGCCCCTCGGTGGGGACGTATATGAGCTGATATGATGACTTAGGTATTAAACAGTTAAAAACAGCTCAAAAGACTCAAATAAGTAACTAACTAACGCGCTAGGAGACTCATCGGCGACGAGGAACTTGTATCAAACAGGCTCCAAAGACTCGAGCATCGCCGCAAAGTCGCCTGTTTATCGGTGTTCTACAGGATTTATTTCGGAGAGTGTGCCCTGGAGCTTCACAACCTCATTTCCTCCTCTCCATTTCATCATCGGATGACCAGGCGCGGAGGGCAGTTCCATCCCTTTTTCGTCAATGTTCCACCTTTACGCACGAAGCGTTTTGCGTCTTCGTTCATCATGCGAACGGCCAAGGAGTGGAACGCCCTTCCGGCGTCTGTATTCCCCGATTCGTATAATTTAGGAATCTTCAAGACGAGAGTGAAGAGGCACTATTTGAGCTTGCGTGTCACATCCTCGGCTGCATCGGCACTTACCATCAGGTGAGGTGCAGCCAAACGCACTCAAACTTTTAATTTAAAAAAAATTAAAAAAACTAACGCCCCATCTTTTCCTAGAATTTTAATAATTTATTTTAAAAATAATATATGTGAGTGTAGGTAGACGGTTGATATATGCATGCAGGCGCGACAGAAAGTAACGACTACATTCTCTATTCACTGGAAGCAATCAATGCAAATACTTTCAAGCATTCATTTCACTCACCAGTGATGTAACGTTATACCACCTTCAACGTAAATCTCTATCACTCAAGTTATCTTTATCACAAAAAAATAAATCAATTACTTAATAATTATATAACACACTCAGTCATAAATTGAATATTGTGATCCTGCGACTGTTCATACAAACGGTGATAGAGATTTTCACCTTATAAAATTTAACCTATTTTGACCAATTTTTTTAGGATGTGAGTCAGAACAAAAGCTGTGTGTTGATTTTTGCTTTTTCAATACAATTGACAAGTTTAATTTTATTTGTCGTTCAGTGTTCAAAACTAATTAAGGCCATCTTATTTTATTTTTAATCAATAATTTAAAAACGAAAGCTATGAATCTAGCCATTGTTCAGATTGATAACCTATAAAAAGTTGGTTCAAATCGGTTAACTTTTAAGAGGAAATCGGTATCGCCGTTTATATGAAAAGTCTAACTTTCGCCGCAGGTTCACAATCCTCTTAAAAGTCTATTTTAGCAGTATAAGGTATCAGGGAATTCCAATTTACAAGCGCGGTTTCCAAACTTTCCTAAACACGCGTGTGTGTGTGTGACCCCAAGCTTCAGATTCAGTGTTAGTTTCGCATAATTAGTAAGTAGGTAGAAATCTAGGTATTATACTGTAACATTTAGTCATTCGTAATTCCACATAAGCTCAGGATATAATGATGGAATCCTTTTGTTAAGGGACCGCTCGACAGTCGTATGTTATGTTTACACAGGTACCCGTAAAAGGAATTAGTTATTTACATAGATACCTTCCTAATTTCTACTAGAATTTATAGGATCTAACAACGCATGTAGACTTACATACATATACATGTAAATACAATGCTTCGCAACTTTGTATTGATAAGACAATGATGGATGTCGTCTAAGGTAGATCTGATTCTGATTGATAGACATCTGATTCCAAGACCAAGACATGTGTATGAGTGTAGCGTTGGACGCGGTAAATGTGTAAATCTAAATTCACAAGTGACCGCGGGTGATGCAAAGCGCACCGCACCGTCTGCTTCTGATAGCACGGTAAATATTTTTGTGGTGTAAAATTGAAAGTCAAAACATTCTCAATTATTGGATTCACCGTCTAGAGGACTTCAAAAATGTTTGTCTCTCGAACCAACTGTAAGCTCAAACCACAGCTCAAAGGTCTGTGCCTCAAACGTTCCTTATGAGCCGAACTAGGAGCGCTATCTATGGAAAAGCGTCGGTACTTACCCGTTGGGTGCCGTACAGTGAGGGGTCGAACGCGCCCCCGGGGCGGAACATCGCCGTGCTGACTGCTGCCATCTGCCGGCTACCTTATCTTCCCTTTCCACCGAGGCATCGCTCTGTAACAAGCAGACAAGTTTCCATTTTAGTACTGGAAAAAACGCTAAACACGTTAAAAAACCGACTTCCATCGCAACAACTTCGAACAATTTTGCATTATTATTTTTGGTTTTTGTTAATTTTCTAATAAAGTACTACACTGATTTTGATAAAATTTATAACCGACCACACGGGAAGCACTAGCTTTCAAATAAAAAAAGAATTATCAAAATCGGTTCACCCAGTCAAAAGTTCTGAGGTAACACACATACAAAAAAAAACTTACAGTCGAATTGAGAACCTCCTCCATTTTGGAAGTCACTTGAAAATGGGATGATTCGTATAAATAACAGCCACGATGTAGAACTAAATTGGTGCAGGTTCATAATAATGAGTTGAGGACCGTCGCCAAACATGCTCAATTTCACCTTTTATCATCATCATATCAGCTCATATACGTCCCCACCGAGGGGCTCGAGCCTACCCTGAATTAGGGCGATCGGGCCCTAGTCGACCACTCGGGCCGACTGGTCGACTTCACACAAAACCTTCGAGTTTCTTCGCAGGCGTGTGCAGGTTTTCTCACGATGTTTTCCTTCACCGTTTAGCGTCGAATAAACGTACATATGAAATCGTAATTCGAAAACACATTGGTTCGTGGCAGGATTCGAACCACGACCTCCCGAACAGGAGGTAGCGGCCCTTGCCATTACCCCAATTCCAACCAATATTTATACCGGGTGATAAAAAATGGCCGGCAGTATTTTAACTCTACTTGTACTCTTGAAACCAAACAACTTTCCTTACGATAGATACCCAGAACCAATTCTCAAAAAAACTGTTGGACTTCCCAAACCAATTTTGTTAATCAGCTGGTCTAATAATGTGAGGAGTACATAAATTATTTTTTTTGCGAATATCGACTATAATATAAGGTGTAACAAAATTAGCTGAAGCTATTTTAAGTAGTGCTTCAATCCATGAAACTGAACAACTTTTCCCATAGAACCCATAGTCTAATTGCAAAAAAAAATCGCTCTCCCATACTAACTCGATCAGCTGATCAGCCAACTTAGTATGGGAAGTTCAATTTTTTTTTTGAGATTTGACTATGGGTTTCATGGGGAAAGTTGTTCAGTTTCATGGGTAGAGGCACAAATTAAATAGTTTCAGCTAATTTTGTTACACCTTATATAATTATATTGATTTCTTGACCAGTTGCTCAGTTTTTTTTCTATTTGAGTGCGTTTGACTACATCTCACTTGTTGGAAAGACGTTCCATGAGTAGGACAGGCACCCGGGGTTGCGTTGTGGGTTATGAACTCGTATACACCAACTCAAGTTATACTTTGTAATTAACCGTTTGCTTTGCCAAATAAATCATTACTTAATATAATAAATAACATAAATGTGTAAATGTGTTTGTTTGTTACCTCTTCACGCTTCAACGCCTTGACTAATCTTGATGAAATTTGGCATGCAGGTAGCCTGTGTCACGGGAAAGGACATAGGCTACTTTTTATCCCGTGAGAATAGCATAGTCCAATGCAGTTCCTGAGGGAACTGAAAAAATACTCTTATTTTTTTGGTTTTTTTCCTTAACATCGCAACGGAAAAATGGACTATTGAGATTTTTTTGCAGAGATGGTATAATATACTTATTATCATATCGTGATATAGTTCCCGAGGGATCTATGGCAAACTTGTTTCCACACTCGCGCACGTCGGTGTCGCTACGCGACAACTCTTAGATCAAAATATAACTACTTATATTAAACTTAAAGGGCCAAAACACATTATTTTCTACTTTTTAACGGTTTTTTGTCGCGGATTTTTTTTTAATTTAAGTTTTATTTCATGCTTTTTAAACTTCACGTATCCTAAACACGATACCTATGCTGTTAGTTGGTAAGGAGTTGGGTATCCTGCAGATACCAGAAGATGCTGCAGCATCAGGTCAAGGTTACCATATTCTACCTAAAACCTTAAGAGTTAAGACTATTCCATAAGCCCAAACACGATTCATCTGCTGTAAGTTGGTAAGGAGTTGGGCATCAAGTGAAGGTTACCATATTCTACCTAAAACCTTAAGACTTAAGACTATTCCATGAGCCCAAACACAATTCATCTGTTGTAAGTTGGTGAGGAGTTGGGTATCCTTCAAATTCCAGAAGATGCTGCAGCATCAGGTCAGAGTTACTATGTTCTGTCTAAAATCTACATTAAGACTATTCCGATGAGCCCTAACACGATACCTCCGCTGTAAGTGGGTGAGGAGTTGGGTATCCTGTAGATCCCGGGAGATGCTGCAGCAGCAGGTCAAGATTAAAATGTTCTATCTAACACCTATTCATTAAGACTATTCCGATGAGACCAAATACGATGCCTCTGCTGTAGGTTGGTGAGGAGTTAGGTATCCTACAGATTCCAGAAGATGGTGCAGCATCAGGTCAAGGAAACTATGGTTTTGATATACTATTACAGTAACAGGGCACCAAATTTTGAATAGATCAGACCTGTATAAGTTGCCGACATCCCTTCATCACCTAGAAAAGAGGTGATGATCCTCAAACGGCTAAACAGATCTTCATAAATTATACCTAAGAACTACCTCGATCACGTCAATTTTCAAAAAAAAAACTGCATCAAAATCGGTCCATTCGTTTAAGAACTACGATGCCACAGACAGACACACAGATACACAAATACACAGAAACACATATTAAACTTAATTCACCCCTCTTTTTGCGTCGGGGGTCAAAAATATAAAAGAGTTATGATTTTAGTTAGAGTTAACAAATAACTTAGGTAAGCCAATATATGTATGTACCTGATGTCCTTATAATAGTGTGTCGTGAGAATGTCTACACTACACCTACAGTAGAAGCAAGGGTAAGGCTGTAATTTAGTGGCCAACAGTCCTAGAGACACCGGTATGCGTAGTAATGTGCCTGTGATGTTTCCTGCACACAAGACCATTCCAACCATTCACCGAGACATTCTAAGGTCAAAGTCACACTTCTCACACAAGGAAGTTCCGACTTCATTCATGAAACAAACACAATATAATTCCTAATGTATAAGTTATAGCAGTAGTTAGTATTCTCTGGTTACAGTAAGATTTTGACACTGTTTAAAGGGTTATACCACAAAAATCGGAATAATACAGATTTTTGTGGATGATACGGGTATATACCCTGACCTCTAAAACTTTCCAGTTTCGGTAGTGTAGGTAGTTTGAACAATTCTTTGATAAACTTTAAGGTTATGGTTGAATAAAAGCCATGTACACTTAGTGTTCTATACCTATATAATAATAAATATTGGTTTACTTTGTTTACTAGTTGATACCCGCGGCTCCGCCTGCGTGGACATCGAGGGTGTGCGGTACACAATCCGCGAGCAGCTCATGGGGCTTTTTTTTTGGTTTGAAGAAGTCACGTTGCTTAATTTCATAGGTTTTCAATCTCGCATTTCAACTGACCTCTTTTTCCATGCTCTATCCAAATAAAACCCCTATTTCCAGTTTTTCTGAATGCGTCATTTATCCTCAGGCAGCCATCATTGTGCAATGCGCCTGCACATCCGTATGACGCGACGTCGCGTCGGTGCACTGGGTGTCGTTGACCTCGCGTACTAGACTGAGATCGTAGAGCAAACACAGTGCAGACACAAACAGAGTGCAGACACAAGTGCAGAGTGCAGACTAGTGGAAGAGGAATAATAGAGTACATTTATTTTGTTACCATCTGCCTGAAATAGTAGATTGTATCGTAAGGGAGCAAAATAATATTTTAACGGCGAGAGCGCTTTTTTGAATCCAGAGCGAAGTGAGTGATTCTAGAGTAGAATCACGAGCGTAGCGAGGGATTCTTTAGTATAATCCTGAACGTAGCGAGGGATTCAAAGTACGTCGCCCGAGCCAAAAGTATATTTTGCGCCCGAGTGATCCACTCTACTTTTCATCACCCTCTATGAGAAAATAAAAGGCGCCACATATTTTATTGCAATATGATTATTTAATTAAACATAGAGTAACAACTAAATTGAAATAAAAAGAACTCATTTTTCAAAACAAAACCATAAATATCTAACAATCCGTGAAAATTTATGAAAACGCGGGCTGTAGTTCGCGCGTTTTTAATTTGATTTTTTTTTATTCAGCCGCGGCGGCGCGACTATGGGCCGTCGTAACAGCCAGTCTTTATTCAAACCATATTTGCGTTCCAAATTCAGAAAGTGCGCGGCAAAGACTTGACTGACTCAGTGGTTAGTGCGGTTGACTACTGATCCGAGAGTTGTGGGTTCGATCCCCACCCAGGGCAAATATTTGTGTGATGAGCAGATTTGTTTGCTCTGTGTCTGGGTGTTAAATATCTATATATGTATGTATTTAAACGTATATAAGTATGTATATCAGTCTCTGGTTCCCATAACACAGGGAATCCTACTTTGGGGCCAGATGACCATGTGTGATTTGTCCCAGAATATTTATATTATTTTTTATATTTTTATTTAAAGATAATTGCGGCGCACTTATAAAGAGAATTAAAAACTCATTACTGCCCGCTAAAAGTTTCTTATATTTTCTTTGGGTTCACTTAAAGGCGAACCAAGTCGTCCTTCTCGAATAGATGGAATGAAAACATAAATTTCGTTATCTTTTTTTCTTTAACGACGTTTTTTTGTAAATTTCTCAACGTGAATTAGAACAAGATACGATTTTGTAATGAAAACAGATAATAGTAGTTTATGAAACTGTTGCATAATGAGGGGTATTAAAACACGAGTATGAGTTTAAAAACCAAGCCTTGGCGAGGTTTTAAATAGTGTCATACGAGTGTTTTAAAACCTAGTTATGTGCAGTTTCATACACTACTTTATCTTATCGCGTATATTGGGATTGAATCAACTAAACAACAAAGATCAAAGTTAGAAGAGTAAGAAAAAAAAATCCCACGAAATTCAGTACCTACAACAAAACGTGTCATAGCGCCAAATCCCAGCACATCACCACGCTTGTGCTAAAGCTAAAGCGGACGCTGTCACAGACAGGTAAAAACAACTTCACTGATCTCAGACGTTTTTAAGCAAGAATGAAAATTATCCACGAAATTCAGTAACTACAACAAAACGTATTCAATGAATGGCGCCAAAACCTAGCATATCACCGCGCATGCGTTAAAGCGGGCGCTGTCACAGACAAGTAAAAATTTGAATGAAAACTTTTTGTAACGCGAACCGCATGTGCGATCCAATAAAAAAAAATTATATGGAACTTCGTTGGTGATATTAACTTTTTGGATTAACTTGTATCGTAATAGAAAAAAAACTTTATAACATTATTTTGTTTTATAACATTTAGTGTTTTTTTTTTATTTTTATTTCAGTATTGTGTTTACAAAGTATGCCAATATAAATTCGTTTTGAAGTTTATAATTCGAACTTTACGATATGAGAGTAGATAAAACGTATTATAATTGATATTTTTATTAAAGATCAGATCACGATAATGAGGCAAAATTACAATTTAATATTTTCACGGTATTCATCCAACTAAACTAAAAAAATAATCTCCGAGATATCAAAGTAACTATAAAATTACAATTTAAAAGGTTTCTTTGATTTATTTTTTTCTCTTACCAAAGTTAACGTATCGTGTTTCTGCAACTGACAAAATAAATTCATTGAAATAAAGAATAAGGTCACAAAATATCACTTTCGTATGTTTTGTAAATGCTGAGAAAAAGTTTCTATTATTCATTCTACTAGACTATTTTAATGAATTACCTCCAAGATAATAAAATAACTATTAAATTACAATTTAACATTTTCATAGTATTCATCTTAATAAACATTGGTACGTGGCAGGTTCGAACCACGACCTCCCGGACAGGAGGCGGCGGCACTAGCCATTACGCCACCGACGCTCTGTAAATAAGCTGTAAAATAAATAAATAAATAAATAACTATAAAATTACAGTTTAACTGTAGTCTTTCAAACATTAATCTCCAAGATCTATCAAAATAACTACATAAAAAATATGTACGTATAGTGTACGAGTATGCACATGCGACGTACTCACTGTGTTCCTAGAGGAAGGCCGCACGCTTATACAAATAAAACATTTAAAATGACCCACTGACATTCGCTGCTCTGCGGTCTCAACGACAAGTGCCACCTATTCTCACACGTTCCATGTAAGTATCTCTTTCGAACAAAGAAAATGTAACATTACACCCTTACAATGTAAAAATAAAAGAACTGACTCGGTGGTCTAGTGGTCAGCACTCCCGCCTACTAAGCCCAGAGTCGTGGGTTCGATTCCCACTCAGGGCAAATATAACAGGTTTGTTTGCTCTGTGTCTAGGTTATTAGTAATTAGTAACTAAAATGTATGTTTTTAAATGTATAATATCAGTCTCTCTCTGGTTCCCACAATACAGAGAACCCTAGTTTGGGGCTAGATGACCTGGCCGCGTGTGATTGTGATTGGTCTCTGTATGCTACACTATGAACACTAAATACTAATTAGTAGTAGTAGAACTAGTACCTAAATTGTATTGTTGTGAAAAGAAAGAGGTACAATTTGAAGCCTCAATCTAGATAGCGTTACTTTTATGAAGATACTTACATAAAATAAAATTTAACTACAAACTGTAAATTAGAACTGTTACTAAATTAATGAAAACTGTTACTTTTAGCATATGCATCAATAAAAAGACATCAACGAGCGACACTTTACAAAAATAAGCTAACAAAAAACATTATTCAAATTGTGAAACCGTCCAAGAGCGAGTCCGACTTGCGCTCCGAGGTTCCGCACTACCACACCCTTCACACAACTAAGATTCAGTTAGTGGGACTCCTTAGAACGACTACGACTCACATTTGGCTAATTTTTAATACTTTTTGTTTCATTTAAGATAAAGTACTACAAAAAAATTAATTGTACAGGGTGCTCAGTCATAAATAAATATTACGTAATAATTTTTTAGGGTTTCTTTTTTGGCCTGTAAAATTGTATTTAAAATTCAAATACTAAAATTATATGCTGTAGGTTTCATTATGGAAATAAAATAAAAAATAATAATAAAATAAATAAAGTGCACTGAAAAAAGAGTGTAAAACTAGATTCAAATTTATTGTTAAAAAATATAGAAAAATATTCTCTTAACAGTACAATTAACAGTGATTTCTTATGATCTGTATTTTTTATGATTTCTCATTACGCATTATTTGTTATTATTCGTGCGTTTATTTCAACTCAATAGTCCTGATAATTTAAAACTTATGGCATTTTATTCACATTAGAAACTCGAACTTATGTAATAAATAAAACATAATAAAAAATCTTTAAAAAATATGTAATACATTTAAGTCTAGTTTCACTCCCTTTCATTTGTGCACTTTATGACTTATCAGCCTGTATATTACTTACAATAGAGCTAAATCAAAGACTACTATAAAATACCAAAAAAACTCGTTTGTATGGAAAATCCCCCTCTGTTTTTTACTCATTCTAGTTTTTATTATTTTTTGTTATAGCCGCGATAAGATTACACACTTTGTGAAAATTTTAACTGTAAACCTATTACGGTCGATGAAATACAGTCCGCTGACAGAGAGACGGACAGACGGACAGCGGAGTCAATAGTCAACATACCTATCACGACGACGTATGGGAGAACATTTTCAACGACGAAGTTATGTTTGTCCTTCAATCTAATGGCTGTACTCGTTATTTTTTAGGGTGTCGCCCCCAAAAGTCGGAACCCTCGGTGCGCGAGTCCGACTCGCACTTAGCCCATTTTTTTATTTATTGAGACAATTGATGATTCAAACCACACGTTTTCTTATAACTTCTCTTGTATTCTAACACGGAAGGTATTACTAAGAAATTATACAGTATAGTGTAAAATGACATGTTTGTGCCCGCAAATTGCAGGCTGCAACGCATATGCTAGTCTAATTGTATGGCACGTAAGGTCGCATTGTTGTGTAATTAAATTACTATTTTTATTATCTACACCTATAGTGTAAAATGACATTTAGATCTTCCTGTTACAAGGCACATCTTCATTATCGGTTAAAAAGATATCCGATTGACAGGAGCTTTACACAAAGTTTATTAAACTCAATGGTTCTGATTGACATTTCTGCATTTTTCCAAGTCAAAAAAATGTGTTAAGTAGATATTTAGGATTCCTCTATAAACTGTTTTAATGGCGTAAAAGCTGTTAACGGTAGGCTCTACTTATAAAACTGAAAAACTTTCGCCAAGGAACCCATTTAAGTCTTCTGATGCAAACGATCAACCCGATGCATTATATCCTAAGTTTATGATGCTTAGACAAGATTGGTTGTCTAAGTTATGATGGCAACAAAATATTTCTACATCGTACGCCTGCATGTATTAAAATAAAACAAAAGGGTCAACATTCTCCAAATTAAAAAAAAAACAAATGCCACAAATTCAATTTTGAAATGAAAAAAAATCTAACATTGTATTTACCCTCGCCGTCAAATATGATCGTCGCAGCCATATCGTACAATTAGCCGTTTTACAAAACGGCGCGTCGCTTTGTAAAACTTCTGAATAACACGAACATAAAACTCTTATATTTGATTTCCTTTTATGCAAAGTAATCAAATGTCAATATAACTAATGTCTCTTTCTTTTTTTCAAAGAAAATAAATAACTTTTCGTTATAGCAACCATTTTGTAAAAGAACATTAGTCAAAATTTGTTGAGAATTTTTCAGCAGTGTATGGCAAATCACAATGGAATATGGCGTTGAACAGCGTGTGCAAATTATCAAATATCATTACAAAAATCCATGCTCAAGTTGAAAAAAAAATTCGCGCATTACGTTTACTAAGACTCCGCTGTCCGTCCGTGCATCTGTCTGTCTGTCTGTCAGCAGCGGGCTGTATTTCATGAACCGTAATAGTAGTAGGTCGGAAAATGAGGTTATAGGTTACTTTCCGTTCAAGTCATCTCGGATTTGGGTAAATATGGCATCAATGCATTCAGTGTCATGTCTGGAACACAAATATATGATATGACAAGCGCGCAAGTGGGGGGGTGGAAACTGTGACGTCATAAAGACAGTGATACAAAAAAAATATCTCTTAAACATATATATATATATATATATATATATATATATATATATATATATATATATATATATATATATATATATATATATATATATATATATCTCATATACATATATCTCTTCTCTTATCTCTTCTTTAATGAAAGGGCTTTACGAGTAGATTACAAATATGTAACACACAATAACATTTTTACTACTTGGTGCCTAACCTAAACTAACCTAACAATTTTGGTGTAAGTATGTAGTCCAACCCGCACTAGGCCCGCGTGGTCGACTAAGGCCCGATCGCCCTAATTCAGGGTAGGTTCGAGCCCCTCGGTGGGGACGTATATCAGCTGATATGATGATGTAGTACCTAACAGTTTGCATTGTTTTAATTTACAATATGTACCTAATTTGTACGGAACCTCGGTGGGCGAGCCCGACTCGCACTTGTCCGGTTTTTTTATTATTTTTATTATATAATACTAAACATTTTACTAATAAAATATGTATGACTCACTCTATAAAATGTTCTATCGTATCATGATATTATTGCCCAAGCAAACAGTTACAATAAAGTCCCTAAAAGTATCACGCGCGTAGGCTGCTGGAGTAATACCTAGCTGAACTTTGTGCAACCTACATTGTTTTATCTCGTGCAGTTGTCAGGAGTTTCCACATTGCCGTAGAAACATACAGGCAGGAGTAAGGTGGAGCAAACACAATATTCCTGTATGTGTCAACACATCATTGAAATATTTCATATTCTCTTAGTTTAGCGTTAAACGATAAGATTTTGACGTGAATTCAATAAACGCCATCCCGGGGGGCATTCCATAAAAAGAGCGTTACTGAAAAAGTGTACTTACGAAGGCTCGTAACGGCTAAACTACAGCAGATAGAAAAATAATAATTACACCGCCCACTAGATCCATTCGGCGAAAATACAAAAATATGCTTGGACCGGCCCTACCTACCTGTCTTTCGACGAGGATGTCATAAATTGCGCAAGTGACCTCTAAAAAATATCGAATTTACAAAAAAACACTAGCGGTAGTAGCCCCGACCCCGATGTTTTTATTATTTAATGTTATAAATACAAAATTTCAGGTACTTGATGAAGTTTTATGTAACTTTACCGCTCAAACGGCTGGAAGGATTTGGATAAAATTTTGCACACAGACAAAGTATATACGTCCTGTGAAGCTGAGACGCAAAGGGTACTTAGTTAGTATCTAATTTTTAAAATATTCACAATTCGTAAGCCCTTGGCGTCATCTCACCTGATGGTGAGTGATGATAATTTATTTCCTTTCCCTCTAATATGGTCCAGGAGAGCGATGGCTGATACTCGCGTTATACTCTTGACCGGGTGCAGCTGCCGTGTAAACTATCCTACTCTTGTCATTATTCAAAAAAATTATGCCTTACTTTCAAACGCCTTCCAAAAAGGAGGAGGTTCTCAATTCGACTGTATGTTTTTTTATGTGTGTTACCTCAGAACTTTCGACTGGGTGAACCGATTTTAATGATTCTTTTTTTATTTGAAAGCTAGTGCTTCCCGTGTGGTCCCATATAAATTTTATCAAAATCGGTGTAGTACTTTATTAGAAAATAACAAAACCAAAAATAATAATGCAAAAATGTACTAAGTTGTTGCGATGGAAGTCGGTTTTTTAACGAGTTTGGCGTTTTCAATTATAACTTCTCGTGTCCTATATTGTTTTCATGTCCTCATAACATTGTGTATTTTATGTCAATGATTTTGTTTTGACATTATTAACTAATGATTATGTCTTTTTTAAAATACTTTTTATAAATGACATCGTGCATATTTATTTACTATTTCAGATCTCCAGTGTAATATACTTACACCTATTTTGAATAAAAAATAATAATTTGAATATAACAAGGTTGAGGGTGGTCACGCACGATTTGATAATTAATTAATTATTTTTGTTACAGTTTGACCACGGCCGAGTGCTGACGTTCGCGAATGGCACTCCTGTGTGTGCCCGCAAATCTCATAAGTCGTGCAGCTCGACCAATCAGCGGGGGCGCGCCCACAAGAGAAATGTACAAAGGCCTCACCTCGCCCTAATGATATTATTTTGTGTTTTCATTGCACTGCCAACCAACATTGGTGCGAGCTTAGTCGCATTTAACGAGTCGACTTCTATCTCTGTGCTCCGTTTTGTAGGTGGATATTGTATGTACTAGACTATCAGTATAGGTAAGTTTGCTACAGATGTTTTCTGACTCACATTGCGGCAAACTGAGTATTACTTACCTTGATTTTCTTACTGAAATTTCAATCATCATCATATCAGCCGAAGGACGTCCACTGCTGGACATAGGCCTCCCCCAAGGATCTCCACGACGACCGGTTCTGCGCTGCCCGCATCCAGCGGCTTCCCGCGACCTTTACCAGGTCATCGGTCTACCGAGTGGGAGGCCTGCCTACACTACGCTGTCCGGTGCGTGGTCGCAACTCGAGAACTTTACTGCCCCAACGGCTATCTATTCTACGAGCAATGTGCGCCGCCCACTGTCACTTAAGTTTAGCAATTCTGAGAGCTATTTCGGGTACTTTGGTTCTCCTACAGATCTCCTCATTTCTGATTCGATCACGCAGTGAAACTCCGAGCATAGAAATTTCAATACCAGCAACTTATTCATAAAAGCGAAATGGCTAAAAATACATGTAGGTTTTCCGAATTCAGAAATCGACGCACGCACTAGGTTCAGAATCAACTGAAGAGTGACCAAAGTCCCCTAATGACGTGTTATTCTCATCTGGCCTGTTTTAAAAAACCGGCCAAGTGTTTTCATACCATGAGTTTCACAAAAAAGAGTTTCGCACCAAAACATATATAAAAATCAATTATGTAGAAGATACTACTAGATCCTACTAGATGTCGCTAGTTTCTTCACGTTTACAAAAAAACATGTTTCTTGTATAGGAGCCAACCTTTACTAATTTTTTTATTATTATTTGTTGTATATATAACGGCAATATAAATACACACTCAGTGAAATTTTATTTATCTATCGATTGCGGTTCATGAATTAAATCTCGCTGACGGACAGACAGACAACGGTGAGCCATAGAGTACCGTTGGTCACCCTTGGGATGTATAGTACCCTAAAAACCACTTTTATTTAAATAATAGATTTAAAAAAAATATTCATATAATTATTGTCTTATGATAGGAAAATTTAAAAATCACTGACTTTCCCTAAGATATGACTCATTGCTAAGGCCAAAAACCTAAGCGATGCATGTGTTTCGGGGCAGAGCACAGCTTATTTCATAACCCTCTTGGCTTTTAATGACAAGCTGTTTAAAAATAAATAAAATGGCTTTATTCAACAGATAGGCTATTACTCATTACGACATCGTTGAAAAGTAGGCCCTACGTTCAATGGGAAAGGAGCCGGCCGTTGCTTGCTAAACTCACTTTTTTTAAGAATGAAAATATCCATCATCATATCAGCTCATATTATGCGTTCCCACCGAAGGGCTCGAGCCTACCCTAAATTAGGGCTATCGGGCCTTAGTCGACCATACAATTAATAGAAAATACTTTTTGGTACAAAATATCCATAAGCCGCTTGAAGCTGGTAGCGTAGGACCGTTCGTTGTGCAAATGTTTGGAGGAGGTCTTTGTCTAGCAGTGGTAGTTTAACCGCCTGCGTGGCGTACCAGTTGGGTCTATTAGTTTTGCATCAGGAGGTCGCTGGTTCGATTTCTGATGGAGTCTAGATAGATAGATTAGTAAGACTCGGTTTGGTTGGCGGTAGAGCATTTCCCAAGCCCGCCTATCTTGCAACCACCAACTTGCCGTCAAACATCAATGTTAACAGCATTGAAGTGTTCCGGCTTAAAGTTTAGATAGACAGTTCCTCGTTGTGTTGGGTAATCTTGATAAGCCCGTTTCCATCTTTGGCATCATCATCACTTACAACCAAATGAAATGAGTTTACCAATTGTGGTTTTTAAAAAACGTGGATGTCTGTCGACTAATATCATGATGATGGATGATCTATGAGAATTAATTTTTGTCCCAGTCATTATGACGACATTATCACTTATGTAATTAAAGGGAGTTAAATTATTAATGTCTCATCACCAACTCTTTGTTGGTAGCTACAAAGTACAAGTGGCCACTGATTCACAATGGCTCACAGACGACATTACCACTTACGAAGGCAACACGGTCAAACCCGTTCGACTATTTCGCTGATTCCGTGTAACGAATCGAGATCGTCTCATTGTAGGGGGCTGACATCTTTCTGACGAACTAGTCGAACCACATACTGCTCCTGCACTAGGTAGATCATTCTAAGAACTGTCGCAGCCAACACCTAGCTACACTGTACCTTTACATCCCATAAAGGGTTCTCCATGCCGTACCCGCGTGCCGAGACCGGAACCACGGTTTCACTATAAAGCCCATTGACAGTCATCGGACAGTGCCGCTTTCTAGAGAAACGCACATGGTACTAATGTCGCGTAGTAGATGCGTGCACGCATATGGGTATTAAGCAATAACCGCGGCCACTGTGAAGGAAGAGTCGTTCGGTATTGCCGATGGATGAATTGACAGTATCGAGAATGGGATCAAGAAAGTTACCAATGAAATAGCGTAATTTCTCTCTTATTTACACCGTGCGGTTATAATTATCTAATTAAGCTGCTGTCAGAGTCAGAGTGACCAATGAAGATTATTCTCAGGCGACTTATTATAAGAAATTTTGTTTGAAGGGATCTCGATTTTTTTTACAATTACAAAACGTAAGGAAGGAAGTGCTATTTTATATCCTGATTTTTCATTTCGATGACTTCATTTTATCAGTTACATTGCAGAAATACGATTCGTTAACTTTTATAACAGACAAAAACATATCAAAGAAATCTCTTTTAAAACAGAGATTTGCATTCTACAGGCAAACCAGAGCGATTTGAACCTCAAAATGTTCTTGGTCAATTAGTCTAAATGCACACTTCAATATGCCAGTTGGGTTTTTTTAATTATAATGTCGTTTTTAAAATAACAACGAAAAACATTGAAAAGTGCAAAAGTGTGGATATTTTTATTTACTCTTTACACGGAAAGAAGAAAACTGTTTTTCTAGTGCGTCGCATCTATAATTAAATTAGGCACCAAAATCAAGGTGACTGCATTGTTTGCATGAGTTGGCGTTTAGACGCTTTGCACACGACGGGGCGGGGCAGTCTGTTTGACTGCGAAGCAATAAAGACCGCGTCTGCCCGTTGATGCCCGCGGCTCCCCTCGCCGCGTATACACAAAGCACACAAGGGACAGAGCCGGTCAGTTCAGTACGTTAGTTAAAAAGCGCTTGGCGCGGACTGAGCTAGCCGCCCCGCGCCCTCGTCTGTGTTACTGCATACAAACTGGTTTGTGTGATCCATGGCGGGCAGCCACGGACATGCCGCAACGCCAGTACCCGCCGGGCACCTGCGGCGCGGACTTTTTGTCCTCCATGTGCGTTGGTAGTATAAGATTCACTTTGTGCTATCGTTGGCGGCGAAATTGACCGGCCCGCCCCGCCCCGTCGTGTGAAAAGCGCCTCAAACTCGGAAAAACAATGCAACGGATAACTAGTGGCTCGCCCCGACCTGCGCACTGGCAATGTACTCGTTTTAAAAAGATATAGGTACGACCACTAACCCTTGCGTGATGTAGGATCCATCCAATAGTATGTACTTATGTTTAGAAAAAACATATTTTCACCATTTACTACCCCATACAGCTCGGTCACCCCTTGACCGATGTGACTCATGTTCGAATTTAAAAAAAATCTCTCATCAATTCGCCTCCCAATTATCGCCAAACAAACAATTATACATACAAAAGCCACATTGTTCCAGTACACTGGGAGTACTTCGCTCGCTTCATTCGCTTGTTCATCTAAAAGACGGTGAAGCGTTTTTGGTCAATTAAAATTTGGTGAAATTTGGAATCAAGATGGCTAAGTAAACCTTCTTAAAGTGTGCCTTTAACTCTGGTACTGATCACTGTTATCAAAAATTACTTTTTAAAGCAGACTTATTTTATTATACGGGAGTGCTGGCCATAGCAGATTTACGATTACAGAAGTGAGCTATCCAGGCGGACTAGGAAGAGCTTACTTCTTAAAGCCAGCCACTGCGCTATCTACAGTACCACGGACCTGGTTACAACTGTTTTATTATATTAAACAATTTATATGAGTTTCCTGTCTCTTTGAGCAATCATATTAACGCATAAGTAATTATAGCGTAACTGTAACGTTTTATTACGATCGGACTTAACTCCGGAAGTCATCAATAGAAAACAATTTTACTATCGGATGTTCATTAATGCCACTACTCTCACACTGGCATTCACATATTTCAGATGTGGGAGATGATTTCATGTCGTTTTTAGCTGCCATTTAATTTGTTTACTTCTACTGAGCTACGGATTGTATACTATTACCAGTTTTCGTAAATTAACTATGTTAGTAAGCGTATTCGTTGTACGTCAGTCAATATTTGACAAATCTAATTTAAGATTAAACTATACGCCCTAATCCAAATAAATTTTACTAATAGTTTACAAATATTTGGACGTAAAATATAGACTTCCTGTTCTTTATAGTAAGTAGTCAGTTTTAAAGCCATGAATTTTGTGAAACCGCAATTAAAAGTAGTTCTCTTGAATTCCTTAGACGACGACGTTGTGACGCTTGATCGATTGAGTATGCCAGCAGTGAAGCATTGCTATCGATTAATCAAATATTTTATCGATACATTTTGTTATTTATCGATACATTTTGTTATTTATCGGACTAAGCAGCTTTATGTATTTAGAAAAACCGGCCAAGTGCGAGTCGGCTCGCACACTAAGGATTCTGTAGCATCGTACAAGATTTAACACTACGAACGTTTTAAATACTTTCACGATTCAAAAAAAACACGTTTCTTGTATAGTTTCTGTTTCTTGTAGTGTTTCTCTTTTATACTTCATTTTATTTTATTGGAGTTTACTCCAAGAATCAATTTTTAAATAAGGCCCCGGTATGGATATTTTATGAGGAGTAAAATGTATACAAGCGTTAACTAAAAAGCGTTACGTTTTATTTCAGTCACGTTTTTCCACGACAAGGCTAAGGCTCCATATAGCCATGCCACCTAATGCGAGGCTGAAGGCCGAGCTACGCGTAGGGCGAAGCCCGGAGCGCTCTTTGCGATGTCGAATGCCAAGCTCCGCGTATTAGGGCGGAGCCCAGAACGTTCCGTACGAGGCCTAAGGCCAGAAAAAAAAGTTAGATTTAAAAATATTTTTTTCTCATAAAAGACAAAATTTCACTTACATGAGAAGAATACTTAAATATTTTTGGAGTAAACTCTAGTCACGTGTCGGAACTGACGCGCACACTTTTTTATTATTTGTTGTAATAGCGGCAATCGAAGTACACTCTGTGAAAATTTCAACTGTCTATCTTTTATGGTTCATGGAATGCGTCCCGCTGACGGCCAGATGTACAGAAGGACAGCGAAGGCTTAATAATAGGGTCCCGTTGGCACCCTTTGTGTACGGAACCCTAAAAATCAAAAAATATTATGAACCTACAAATTATTATACAAAAAGGAGATTTTTTACACAGTTACTTACATAGGTATTTACTATAAGTATAGATATGTATATAATGTATGTGTAGCATTTTATTTATTATGTATGGTGTAAAGTAAAAGGTCTAACATGTTAAATAAATTAGGTATATTCTCAAAGATGATGTAAGAATACTTTCTTGGTGCCCAAATTTTAATATCTCATTAAAAGACAAAAAATATTTATATGAATACATCTTACATAAGATAATAGATAACTTTCGTGAGGTCATACAGGATTTACACCTCAATATTATACAGCTCTAAAAAGTTTTAAAAATATTATCCACATAATAAGACAACAGATTTTTTCAATTTCTGCTATAAAAATATATGTTGTAGCACTTTATCTCATTATTTTTAGGGTTTCGTACCCAAAGAGTGCCAACGAAACCCTATTACTAAGCCTCCGCTGTCCGTCCGTTAGTCCATCTTTGTCCGTCTGTCTGACGATTAAAAAAAGTGTTTTTTTTTTCTACGGAACCCTTCGTGTGCGAGTCCGACTCGCACTTGACCGATTTTATACTTATTAAACTGATTTCCAAACTCACAGGCTACACATAAGCCTATTATGGCCTTTAGTTAAGTAATAATTTCGAAACTGCGATTTAGAACTTTAAATTAAATAAATGAATTTAATATTATTTTATTGGCGATATATAATGATAGGCCAGCACTAAAGGCTCGGTACGCAGCCATCACGCGCTTAGGGTAAATCACGCGCAACTGCCTATCGAGATCGAAAATTATAGGAAGCGCACCGATAGAGCAATCGCCACAGATTTCTAATTGTTATTATAACATTGAGACCACACGATGGACTACTTACTTACTGTACTTTAATTTACAAGTAACGACTTCATTCCAAATGGACTGTGCTATATTTCATTACCTATTTGATAAAGGAAAGTTGCTGAAACGTACTTATATATTATAAACTAGTATTTCCGGCGAACTTCGTACCACCTTACACTACACTACACTCCCCTACCCTACCCTACCCTACACTACCCTATACTACACTACACTAAACTACCCTACCCTTCCCTACCCTACCCTACACTACACTACCCTACCCTACATAAGAACCTTCTCCTGACAATAACGAACTCGACAAAAAAAGAATTAGCGAAATCGGTCCACCCGTTCACGCGTGATGCTGTGACCAAGGGAAATAAGGATATTATTATATTATTATTATAATCGACTACGCCGACACGTAAAATAAATAAATTGTACAGCTACGCTATGCATACTTTCTTGCGAAGCCTCCACCATCTGTCGTAGTCGGGCATCAACACATCTACAAGAACTTAGTAGCAAAGAATAAAGCTAGACATATCAGACTTGATGAAAAAATTGCAAATAATTTGGGTTTGTAAGGAAGGTACCTTCCTCAGATTTTTCCTGGAATAATAAAGTACTCAGTGCAATAGGCATTAATAAGTCCTAGTTATTTACAAAGCGTCGTCAAATCGTTAGAGCCAATTGTATTTGAAATTTGTATGAGAGAGAATAATGTACTATTCCGAATTTTCTTGGAATAACGAACTATTGCGTACTGTAGGCCCTATACAGTTATAATAACATACCGAGTTTCATAAAAATCCTTACAGCCTTTTTCGAGAAAAAAAAAGTGGTTTTTAGTGGAGATTTTTAAAAAAACAGCTAGACTTATAAAAATAATGTTAACTTAACCCAAATCCGTCCAGTAGTTTAGGAACTAGAGCACCGGACGGACGTACACACACACACACACACATTTTTAATTGTTTGTTTTTTAGACTCTATTAGTGTAAGACAGTCGATCTCCATCAAAATTTCAACTTCGATTTTTTTTCCATCACAATACCTTCTTCACTCATTCGTCGCTCGAAAATAAAAACCGTCTTTAAGCGCAACAAGTACAATTATAATACTTTTTTTTGTTTCTGTTAACAATCATTTAACCTATTTGATAAAATATAAAATGGTATCATTTAAAAAAAAATATTATCGAAATGGGACTAGTGTATAAAAAGGGATTGACTCCAAACTTATCTTTATAAGTTTTGTAGGGTGTTCACCTCTTTTTGTGTCTAGTATTTAAGAGTGTAAATGATGAATTTGTTAGTATAACAATAGTTCATACTTACCTTAACCCATTATATTTATGGGAAACTGCGGCCATCCTATCTTCGTGCCGAAATACATCGACGCTGTTAACATTGATGTTCGGTGGCAAGACTTAGTTAAGATGGTGGTAGCTCGCCAGGCGGGCTAAGGAAATTCCAACCACCGACTAAGACGAGTGTTACAAAGTCAGACCCGGCCGGGAAACGAACCCGAGCCTCCTGGTATTAAGCGAAAGAGCTAATCATTAAGCCACGAAGCCAGTTAAAATATTATAAAATTGATTTAATTGGCATGTATCGGAAAGTACAACGATATTTATTGCAGGAACTGAAATAAGTTATAGCTTCGTAGGTTCTGTTAAACCAATCAACTCATAAAATATGGTCAGTTACTTCTATCGTCGTGACGTGACTAGAACGTTACATATTTTATCATTTTCCTTTACTTTGTACGCTATGTTACCATCTCCGTGTTCGAGGTCGATTCCATTCTGTAATTTACATCACCAAATCAACTAATTAATAACATTTTTTTAGTAACATTCTTAAGATTTCTGATTTAACATTTTCTTCCTGGACTTGCTTCTTAGACTGCTCAGTACTGAATAAAATGTAAAGCTACGCTGTGCATTGTGCATACTTTCTCGCGAAGCCTTCACTGTCTGGCGAAGTCGGGAATACACAAAACAACAATAAAAATTACACTTCATCATCATATCAGCTCATATGTATACGTCCCCACCGAGGGGCTCAAGCCTACCCTGAAGAAGGGCGATCGGGCCTTAGTCGCCCACGCGGTCCCAGTGCAAGTTGGTCGACTTCACACACAACCTTTTGCAATTTGCAATGTATTTATTTTGATGTACAATAAAGAGTTATTTGAATTTGAACCTTCGAATTTCTTCGCAGACGTGTGCAGGTTTCCTCACGATGTTTACCTTCACCGTAAGAGCTTCAAATAAACGTACATATGAAATCGAAATTCGAAAACATATTGGTACGTGGCAGGATTCGAACCACGACCCCCTCGGACAGGAGGTAGCAGCCCTATCCATTAAGCCACCGACGCTCACCTTACCTTACGCTTACCGAATAGAAATAAAAGGGGTGTATTAGATTTAATGTAATTTTATTAATAATTTGGGTGAGTATGAGAGGCATAACTTACTCAATTTTTTTCTAGAATAATGAATAATTAAATCTTAGTTATTCAAAATCGTTTGAGCTATTTTTGAGACGAAAACGCTAAACACGTTAAAAAACGAACTCCCATCGCAACCACTTAGTACAATTTTGTATTATTGTTTTTGGTTTTAGTTAATTTTCTAATAAAGTACTACACCGATTTTGTTAAAAATTTATATGGCACCAATGAGGGAGCCTACTCTATCGAATAAAAAATAGTCATGAAAATCGGTTCACAATCTGCGAAGATATCGCGTAACAAACATAAAAAATAACAACATACAGTCGAATTGATAAACTCCTCCTTTTTGGAAATCGGTTGAAAAGTAACAAAAAACCTGGAACAACGAACTACTGCGTCTACTAATATATATGCTTTGACTGCGTACTGTGGACCATACCAAAGTATAATTAGTAGTAACGTACCATACACAGTTATAGTAAATTACCGATTTTCATTAAGCTATTTCTGTTAATCTTTTTTTTTTGTTTTTTGTTTCTATGGTGACAACCCTAAAAAATTAAGATAAGAGAAATTAGAAAAAACGCTTGGATATAATATTGAGAATAATATTTCCCTAACCCAAATCCGTCCAGTAGTTTGGGGGAACTTGAAAACCGGACGGACAGACACACACACACAATTACACACATTTTTTTTTGTTGTTTTTTAGACTCTGTTAGTGTAAGACAATCGATCCCCATCAAAATCTCAACTTTTATTTTTTTTGCCATCACAATACCTTCTTCACTCTTTGTCGCTCGAAAGTAAAAAAAACTGAAGAGAAATGAACATTGATTGAAATTATTTATCTGATTTATAAATGGTTATTAAATTGTACAAAAAAATATTAAGGTAAAAGGATCATCATCATCATCATAAATATAAAACTTGAAAAATTAAATAACTTGTCAATTGTGTTCTTATACCTTACAATTCGTATAAACATAAAACTTGCAAGAAAATAACTTTTTAAAGTTGACTATTGTATTTATTTTTTCTTTTTTTTTTGTAGCTCCCGGTGTGATTTCTAAGCGGGATGGCAAGTTCAAAACCGTGCGAGGGAAGGAGGGCAAACTTTTTATGTTTCAACCGATTTCCAAAAGGGGGAGGTTCTCAATTCGACTGTATGTTTTTTTCGTAGATTGTGAACCGATTTTCATGATTCTTTTTTATTCGAAAGGGCTCCCGAGTTGGTCCCATATAAACTTTATCAAAATCGGTTTAGTACTTTATTAGAAAATTAACAAAAACCAAAAATAATAACGCAAAATTGTCCAAAGTTGTTGCGATAGAAGTCGGTTTTTTATCGTGTTTAGCGTTTTCAATTATTATTAATGAAAACCGTATCAAAATCCGTTGTGTAGTTTACAAGAAGTAAGCGGAGAAACAAACAAAGGCAGACAGTGATTTGATTTTATACACTATGTACTCGTAAAGATTTTTCCCACTATGCAACAAGTAATCTTATCATCAATTTTAATACAATCAAAAAATATTATATTACACAACACCGACAGATTCGTTCAACAATTTCACGACAATACGTCAAAACATGAAACAGGTGTTACGAAAACGCGTGCGCCCGCGCCGTTCAATATGCATGCATACTATAGTTAATGTAGTATACTAAAACATAACAACAGGCTCGTTAGCACTAAGGTCGAAGCTTTTAGAGGAGAAAAACACAATCGCAGGTTGACCGCGACCTAAAATGTACTGCATTGTAATGTTGCTGTCAAGTTCCTTCACATTATGTCTGAATGGTAGCAGTTGAAAGGAGTTTATAGCTCGATGAATGCTACTTAGACAACTTTTCTAAAAACCCATTAGGCTGTTTCAAGAGTTTTCATTGTAAGAAAATTATTGTTTTTGAAGTACAACTTCTTTACGCACGCTTGACTTGGGGAGTAAGCTGGTGGATGCGTGATGAGAGCGTTACAGAAGTGTGTTCGGGCGAGACGAACGGAAGTTGAGAGGGATATAAAAATTAGTGAAGATAGAAAGAGACATACTATTTATTTTTGTTTACCAAAAAAATCGGTTGCCAAGGCAACAATATCGGGTGTCAAAACATTCAAAACAAACAAAAGATAAAAAAGATTTGATCATTTTCAGAGGATAATAAAACTCTTTTCATAAACAGTCTATTCCTCCATAACACAAAAAAGGTTTGATTATTTTCTGTATTTACATTCATAAATATAGATGGGGCTAAAGAAATTATACCTCAGCCGTGTGGTTTAGAGCACACTCGTATTTTTTTTTCTTATTGTTGTAGCTTGGACCTATCTCTGTAGCTTCTCAGTCGTACAAATAAAACTGTAAAAAATATTGACACCACTGAGTCGTAAACTAATTCTTTAGAGACTGAAACGTAATAAGGTACTGTCGTCACAAAACATTGTAATTACGCTAATACTCATCTGTTAATACAAGGGGTATAAGTATAAAATTGCCGATTCAGTTTTTGAAGATCAATGGCAATTTTTATTAAATAAAAATAAGGTATGGTTTTTTTGTTATTGACCTTGTGGTGACACTACTTTGGTCTTTTATTAGTAACTAGTGGCATGTTTTTAAATTCCAATCCCCTGAGCTATGTACCGTTGAATGGAACAAAGGCCTTTTCTTAGTGCTCATCATTACAGCTCATATACGTCCCCACCGAGGGGCTCGAGCCTACCCTGAATCAGGGCGATTAGGCCTTAGTCGACCACGCGGGCCCCGTGCGGGTTGGTCGACTTCACACACAACCTTCGAGTTTCTTCGCAGGCGTGTGCAGGTTTCCTCACGATGTTTTCCTTCACCGTTAAAGCAATCGGTAAGTATGTACGTAAGTTTTTGAAAAACTCATTGGTACATTGGCCGTCCAGATTTGAACCCGGTACCTCTGGTTAGATGGACCGAGTCGTTACCGGTTGAGCCACCGACGCTTTTGTTGAACGAGTGCTCAGATGGGGCAATTTTTAGACTAGTTAATTTCCTTGAATTTTCCTGAAAGTGACGAAATCTTATGCGAGGTATTCCCAAATATGACATCAGTAAGGACAAAGCTGCTGCGATAACTCTAGAGCTTTAAAATAATGTATTTTTTGCCTTTGAAAATGGTGATTTATTGAGTTGAAAATAATCGTCTTCATGGGTTTAATGTTTTTTTTTTGTGTGTGTTACGCGATATCTACACAGATTGTAAACCGATTTTCATGGTTGTTTTTTATTCGTTGGTCCCACATTTTTTTTTTCAAAATCGGTTCAGTACTTTTTTTTAGAAAATTAACAAAAACCAGAAAGAGTAATGCAAAAGTATTTGCGATAAAAGTCAGCTTTTTTAACTTGTTCAGCGTTTCCAATTATAATCATACTACATGTCGTGACATTCATTACAGAGGCAGCGACCCAAGTTAAATTAATCAAGTCGTGTAACCGCAGCGTCGCAAAGACTCCGTCTGAACAACTTTTTTTAAGATAGAAAAGGCTCATACGCGCTCGTGAGTCGTGACGGAACGAAACCGATTAACGTGCAGACAGTCGGTCTTGTTACCCCAAATAGATTAGCCTAAATTTGGACTATTCTGTATAGGGACTCCATTAATCAATTTTTTATTCTAGGTTACTCAGTAACTGGATTATGTAAGGCAATCGTATTATGGGAAAAGTTATACGTAAGCTATTATGGTAATAAGAATTATTCTTTTTTTAACCTTTGAGTTCGAGAGACGAATAGGTAAAAGAAGGATAAGTGATCATCCGAAAAACCGACTTCGAGATTTACACTAAAATACTGTCTTATTTTTACTCATATATAATAAAAAATGTTCCAGATAAACTCTTTAGTGTGCGTGTATGCGTGCGTTACATTGGTGTGTGTGTGAAAACATACCATAGTATGTGGTACATCTGGAAAAACTATCAAAATGTTCATATGAAAAATTTTTTTTTTTCATAATAGAGTTAAGGATATTTGTCAAATTTACGCAATAGATCGAAAAATTAGTAGCATCTATAGTATGTTATACCTATAAATAATATGTCTAGGAAAACTTTTAAAAAGTACCCCCATACAAATTGAAAAATGTGAAATGCCCCTGCGAGGTTGTAAATCCAGATGTGTGGTAGTGATGGTACGGAACCCTCAATGCGCAAGTCCGTCTCGCACTTAGACGATTTTTCATTATAATTACAAAAACCATATAAGTATACAAAAGGAAAAACTGACCGACTGACTGGGTGACAGAAATATCAACGCATAGTTTAAACCTCTGTGTCTAGAAACTTGAAATTATTGCCCAAGACGTCTACCAAGAAAGGGTTAGCAAAATTCATAAAGAGGTTAAGTTAAGTTTGTATGGGAAAGTCTGATTTTCTACGTCTAAAACTTAAAATGCATAAGAGTTCCTTATACAGGGTCTTCGGCAGATGGTTGAAAATACGAAAATGGGGGATAGGTGGGGTCGCCTCCCACCTATTTTGAGAATTAAAAAAAATCTAGGACTTGTAATTTTTTTTACAGGATTTTTTTCCTTTTTTTAGAAATTTTGCCATTTTTATACCTTTGAACACATGTAACTTTTTGTTTTTTAAAGCTAGCTCCAAAATCTTTTTTAATAGACTTTTATAAGATTGTCGAATCTAAAAAAAATTATGTTTGTTTCAAGTTATTGCTAAAAACAAAAATGTGGGCCCCCGAACTTAAAAAAAAAGTTGAACAAAAATTTTAAAGTCAACTTTGCGATGCATTTAAAAAAAAATAATGGGGCTGGAAGGCTTCTGTTTTTTTTAAAACATCTCTAAAGCTTGGGCTTTTGAATGGTATGTAATTTGTTTCGGTATCTTTTTTGTAACCGGAGTTGTTAATTTTTTTTACTCAATTGGACCATGTTGACGAAATTCCACTAGTTACATGTTTTGTGAAATGTATCAAATGCAAAGTTGAAAATAATGTAAATACTTACTGTTGGGACGGTTACAAAGAGCAGGTACGTTTTTTTACATTCTTGCACACACATAATGGCTATCTTTTGTCATTTATTGGCATATTGGAGTTAGCACTTCCATATGCCAATAAAATGTCCGCATATTCCGCATTGGTAAATTGAGCCATTTTAAACCACAACAAAGTCTTAACAAAACATCTGATAATAACAAAAAGTGACAAACAACAAAAAAACTTAACAAAATCACAAACGTTAATAACGTTAACGTTTTTTTTTTGTTTTCGTTAATTTCACTTTGCTGTGTTTGTGATTTTGTTAAGTTTTTTTGTTGTTTGTCACTTTTTGTTATTATCAGACGTTTTGTTAAGACTTTGTTGTGGTTTAAAATGGCTCAATTTACCAATGCGGAATATGCGGACATTTTATTGGCATATGGAAGTGCTAACTCCAATATGCCAATAAATGACAAAAGATAGCCATTATGTGTGTGCAAGAATGTAAAAAAACGTACCTGCTCTTTGTAACCGTCCCAACAGTAAGTAATTACATTATTTTCAACTTTGCATTTGATACATTTCACAAAACATGTAACTAGTGGAATTTCGTCAACATGGTCCAATTGAGTAAAAAAAATTAACAACTCCGGTTACAAAAAAGATACCGAAACAAATTACATACCATTCAAAAGCCTAAGCTTTAGAGATGTTTTAAAAAAAACAGAAGCCTTCCAGCCCCATTATTTTTTTTTTAAATGCATCGCAAAGTTGACTTTTAAATTTTTGTTAAACTTTTTTTTTAACTTCGGGGGCCCACATTTTTGTTTTTAGCAATAACTTGAAACAAACATATTTTTTTTTAGAGCCGACAATCTTTTAAAAGTCTATTAAAAAAAAGATTTTGGAGCTAGCTTTAAAAAACAAAAAGTTACATGTGTTCAAAGGTATAAAAATGGCAAAATTTCTAAAAAAAGGAAAAAAAATCCTGTAAAAAAAATTACAAGTCCTAGATTTTTTTTAATTCTCAAAATAGGTGGGAGGCGACCCCACCTATCCCCCATTTTCGTATTTTCAACCATCTGCCGAAGACCCTGTATAACTCAAATATCCACTAAGGAAGGATTGTATAAAATTCACCACCTCATGGGGTTAAAGTAGCATTGTAGTTTGTATGGGAAAATAAGATTTTCTGCGTCTGTACACTAACAATTTTGAATACGGATTTTGTGTATCGCAAACATTTTTTATGAAAGCGTTTTACTAAACTCACTCCCTAAGGGTGTCAAAGGGGGGTTGAAGTTTTTTTGTCTAGAAACTTAAAACTTGGTACAATTACTCTTTAAAATAAACAATGAAATCAATTCATCTTCCTAAAAAGCCCCTTTCAACATATCTCGTCCCCCTCTCAGACACCCCTCGCTCTCCTGACACCACCCGAAACTCCACAGATAGCCCCCTTCAACTACCGATGTAGCTTCCCCCCAAGCGAGAGACGGAGCAGGTAGATGATTTGGAATTAGAGTGGGTGCTGAAATAGAAGTGGGAGTGGCAGAGGAAGCAGGAAAAATAAAAACATATTGTATTATTGAATATGAGGTATCTAGTTATTTAAAACAAAATATATTCTTAGAAGACATCTGTACCTATTTTATGAACTTTCAAGAATTTTCTTGCCAGAAAAAATCGAAAGTTTATCTGTCCGTTTTTGACTTTTCACGATAAAACTACTAAACCGATTCCGCATAGAGCTAAAGTAAAGACCGGAGAACAACGATAGTTTTTTTTCCGAATAAAATGAAGAGTTCGCCAGGTATCTGGGAAAACTAACGCACCGCGCACCTTCAAATCGAATGTAGTCATAAAATCTATATCCACGCGGACGTACCCGCGGGCAAAAGCTAGTTACAAAAATGTTTTAAAGCATTTTTTTTACCTTTTCAATAACCTATGCTTCCTAAACTCTATGTCTATCACACGAGTCCACAACGACGATACAAATATTTCCTAACTTTATTTATGTAGGGATACTACCCGTCACTATGACTCACAAGCCCACAACAATTGTCTCGTTTTGAGTCAGGTACTGACTCTCACGTAGTCGAACGTGCCGAACTTCCAACGACGCCGCCACGACGCCATGACGCCACGACGCCATGACGCCATGTGCCATACAAATATAGGTTTTATTGTAAAAACTTTTCATATTACACAAGTACAAGCGGAAATTATGCCCTTTGCAAGTGAGTTTTCCCACGTTTTATAGCAATTGCGCAAGCGCGGGACACGCAAACTTTTTACTTCAATGATTTTCAATGAATTTATTGAATTTAATAGCTTTAGTTGGAACCGTTGGAAGATAACTTAAAATTATTTAGTAATGTGATATTTGGTAATTCAGTTTTTAAAACCAGAAAAGAATGATTGACTTTATCTTTTTTTTAAGTCGGTTGTCTTGTACGAAGTGTCAAAAACGGCCAAGTGCGAGTCGGACCCGCGCGAAACCCTGCAAACATCGACGAGTACAGCAATCAGATTGAAAGGAAAACTTTACTTTGTAGTAAAAGGCAAAGACACGCAAAGAACGCTTCCGCTGTATTTAAAAAAATAAATAAATGTATTTTAAAAAACGAAAATATATTTTTTGTTAGTACAGAAAATTTTGTATGGAAAATCTATGAACTATTTAGACAACGGCACATCTTTAATTGGTTGACTATCACTCCTTTAACTAAGAAAGCCTACTCGGCCGTGATAATATTCCTTTTAAATGAATTATATGTCCAACTGTTTCTAATACTTTTCAGATTTTCGGTTCCTAATTTCACTAAGGAACCTTAAAACATGTTCTCCACCAATATAAGTGGATACACGGTAAACTCTCAGCAATGTATATGAAAGTCTATACTCGAAGAAAACCGTTTTATTTGTTCTATCTTGTAGTTGTACAAGTAAACGATTTTCAGATTGTTTTCTTTTTTTGTGCTGTAAGACTTTGCTTCTTGCCAAATTTTATGATTCTAAGTCAACGGAAAGTACACTATAGAATTTACAGGTGTACACTATCGTCAAAATTGCGGCAAAAATGGTGATAATTTTTTGATTGCATTGACATAAAGCTTGATATTTTTACAGCTCCAAAGTAGGGTAGGCCTAATTATTTGATATTAATTCCAACTTCATACCTCCACGCGTTCCTGAAAAAAAGAGTCTAGACAGAGAGACAGACGGACAACGAAGTAATCCTATATAATTTTATATAGTATAAGGGTTCCTTTTTATCATTTGAGCTACAGAACACTAAAATATTCTTCACATAATAAATTATTGCTTTATTTCAATTCTATATTGAAACAAAACAAAGTAACTAAAATTTTCAAAAGCAAAATATATAATTAGGGAAATCATAACACGTGTATGTTGTGTGCACTACTAGGGACCACTTTCATTGCACACTCCTTACATACCACTGTCAAGCTATAATTAACAGAAATTCACTTGTACTCAGTTTCGAATGTCACCTGCAGGGCAGGACTGGTGCAAGAAATAAGTCATGTAAAAACAGCATATATCCAGTGTCCAGCACTCGCAACACTCGCAACACTCGCAACACTCGCGAGTCACGCACGACCGAGCGATAACCAGACGAAAGCTGGTAACTGGATGGACAAGTAATTTTCTCATTCTTACTTTTAACGATTCTGTTCGAAACTAGTCAACCCGCCCGTCATCTTATCAAGGGCGTGGCAGACACGGTATCCGTCGCTCCACTCGCTATATAAAATCTGTTTTAATTCAAATTCAAAGTAAACTTTATTGATTGCACTTCAAAGACAGACAAACACGTGAACAAAACAAAGGTGAAAAGTAAGGACAATGATAATAATAATAAAAAATATACCTTTTTTTATTTTATTCACAATTGGTAAACCCTTGACAACATCTCACCTGGTGCTAAGTGAAGATGTTGCCGAAGATGGAAGCGGGCTTACCAAGATTCCCCAACGCACTGGGGAACTGGCTATCATATCTTCATGCCGGAACACACCAATGATATCACATTGATATTTTCGGCAAGACTTAGATAAGATGGTGGTAGCTAGCCAGGCGGGCTCAGAAAATGCCCTACCACCACCTATTTAATTAATGTTGCGCGTATGTATCTATATTTACAAGCTTATATTTAACTTGCAATGTTCGTATGTATGTAAGTTGTCCGCCTTAAAATTTGACCCACTTCCCGGTTTCCAATTGAGCTGAAATTTTGTTTACACGTGTAGTTTTGAGTTCTCCTTCTTGAAGTGCTTATTGAAGAGACTACCTAGAAGTTACAATGATCATTATTGTTTAAAACTTAAAGAGTCTGGTCCTAATTAATTATTTGCTACTAGACTATTACGAGCGTCGGTGGCGTAATGGCAAGGGCCGCTAACTCCTGTCCGGGAGGTCGTGGTTCGAATCCTGCCACGTACCAATGTGTTTTCTAATTTCGATTTCATATGTACGTTTCGACGCTCCTACGGTGAAGGAAAACATCGTGAGGAAACCTGCACACACCTGCGAAGAAACTCGCAGGTTGTGTGTGAAGTCGACCAACCCGCACTGGGCCCGCGTGGTCGACTAAGGCCCGATCACCCTAATTCAGGGTAGGCTCGAGCCCCTCGGAGGGGACGTATATGAGCTGATATGATGAGACTATCACAGATTAACACAGCTGTTTTATGGAATCTATGCTCAGATAATGAGAAACCTCCTAAGGCCTCGTTAATAATAGTACGTATTATCGTATCGAATGTCTGCGTGCGCGCAACCTGACACAAGAGCAGTTGCGCAACAGATCTAATAACAGCCTGAACTAGAGTGAGACGCTCGCACACTCTGAATGGTCTCGTTTTACGCCGAATTATAATATTGTGTCGAAATGAATGAATTGATGATAACGAGACTTCTATTTGTGTTCTGTTGGTATTTTGTTCAAATGTTTCCAATTAAAACATGAAGACAGTGTTTTGAGAAAACTTTCAAGCTTGGCTTTACGATAAGATTTAGATTTTTACTTCCTTTAAAACTCTTGGAGATTTGGGTTTGACCTAAGAGGTACATGTATATTCTACATTCATTGTACCTAAATTCATTCATAAAGAAGCACTTTATTTTAAATTTAGTTTTTTTTTCGATATCTGTCTATTTATTTAATGATTTCTTTTAAATTTTTAAACAATCTTTTTCATATTTGCTATCTTAAAAACACCTAAACTTGGGTTAAAATTGTCTATCTGAGATTTTTTTGTCAGAATATAAACATAAAACTCTACCTAAGATGAGTTCTATTGGCATCTCTAAAGGAAATCGATAAAAAAACTAGTATCAAGCAATAAATCCATTGAGACCCACACAATCTAAAATAGTTTTTAAAGGAGCTATTAGTTAATTTGATCGAAGAATTCGTATTCAAAGGATGCTAAATCGAGTTCATCAATATATCAATAATCTTATTCTAACCGTTATTTAACCTATTAACTATTGGTTACAAGTTACAACATTGATATACAAGAGAAAAACAATGATAAGCCAACTCACTGCCGCCAACAAGAACAATGGAGAACAACATTTCATAATTTGTAGGTTGTATCTGTGTTGTTCAATCATCAATCATTCATATTCATAAGTAACACGGTTGTCGAATGAACCAACTAAAATTATGAATTGATCACAATTTTAGTTCAAATATACGCATTGTATCTACTTATACACAATATACGTAGCACCTATAACTGTTAGGTAGGAGTGTGAAGTTTTGTGAGGTTAATTGCTAAATCTACTAAAACAATCAGATCTGTGTAAGTTCGAAAATATCTTGCTGTATTTTACTCGAAGTCTCGAACATTAGTACCAACTTTTTTTTTATTTACAGGAGTTGATATACGGTTGTTTTATTTAAGCCCTTGGCATCATCTCACCGGATGGTAAGTGACGATGATGCCGAAAATGGAAGCGGATTTACCAAGATTGGGCACTGGCTATCTGATCTTCAAGCCGTAACACATTAAATGCTGATAACATTGATGTTTAGCGGCAAGACATGGTGATAGCTAGCCAGGTGGGCTTAGAAAGTGCACTTCTACCAACCAAACCGAATCTTACAAAGTAAGACTCCACCGGGAATCGAACCTGCAAGTCCCGCTACCTCCCGATGTGAAGCTAATGAACTATACCTAGGTCAGTGTTCGTGATCAGTATACGATACGTACGGAACGACAACCCTGAACCAACGAGCGGTAACTATGAGTATAGAGACACTGATGGTAAAAAACTGTTGTGGTTCAAACTTGAGCGTTTCTAATATGTATGCCATGTACACATAACCAATTTAAAAAAAATGTATAGATCAGTGTTCATGAACAGCTATAAGTTACGAAGGAAACGACAATATTGAATAAACGAGCGGTAACTGTGAGTAAAGACACTGATGGTAAAAAAAACTGTTGTGGTTCAAACTTGAGCGTTTCTAATATGTAAGCCATGTACACATAACCAATTTTAAAAAATGTATAGATCAGTGTTCATGAACAGCATACGATACAAAGGAAACGACAATATTGAATCAACGAGCGTTAACTGTGATTATAGAGACACTGATGGTAAAAACTGTTGTGGTTCAAACTTGAGCGTTTCTAACACATGCAATGTTCAATAATCACTTTTAAAAAATGTAAAGATCAGTGTTTATGAACAGCTATACAATACGAAGGAAACGACAATATTGAATAAACGTGCGGTAACTGTGAGTAAAGACACTGATGGTAAAAAAAACTGTTGTGGTTCAAACTTGAGCGTTTCTAATATGTAAGCCATGTACACATAACCAATTTTAAAAAATGTATAGATCAGTGTTCATGAACAGCATACGATACAAAGGAAACGACAATATTGAATCAATGAGCGTTAACTGTGATTATAGAGACACTGATGATAAAAACTGTTGTGGTTCAAACTTGAGCGTTTCTAACACATGCAATGTTCAATAATCACTTTTAAAAAATGTAAAGATCAGTGTTTATGAACAGCTTTAACTGTGAGTAAAGACACTGATGGTAAAAAAAACTGTTGTGGTTCAAACTTGAGCGTTTCTAATATGTATGCCATGTACACATAACCACTTTTAAAAATTTATAGATCAGTGTTCATGAACAGCATACGATACAAAGGAAACGACAATATTGAATCAACGAGCGTTAACTGTGATTATATAAGGTGTAACAAAATTAGCTGAAACTATTTTAACTGGTGCTTTTACCCATGAAACTGAACTACTTTCCACATGAAACCCATAGTCAAATCTCAAAAACAATTTTGAACTTCCCATACTAAGTTGGCTGATCAGCTGATCGAGTTAGTATGGGAGAGCCAAATTTTTTTTTGCGATTTAACTATGGGTTTCATGGGGAAAGTTGTTCAGTTTCATGTATAGAAGCACCAGTTAAAATAGTTTCAGCTAATTTTGTTACACCTTATAGAGACACTGATGGTAAAAACTGTTGTGGTTCAAACTTGAGCGTTTCTAACACATGCAATGTTCAATGATCACTTTTAAAAAATGTAAAGATCAGTGTTTATGAACAGCTTTAACTGTGGGTAAAGACACTGATGGTAAAAAAAACTGTTGTGGTTCAAACTTGAGCGTTTCTAATATGTATGCCATGTACACATAACCACTTTAAAAAAAATTATAGATCAGTGTTCATGAACAGCTATACGATACGAAGGAAATGACAATATTGAATCAAAGAGCGTTAATTGTGAGTCTATATAATGTCTATACATTGATGTTAAAAAACTGTTGTGGATTAAACTCGAGTGTTTCTAATATGTATATCGTGTACACATAACCACTTGAAAATTGTATAGGTCAGTGTTCTTGAACAACTATACGATACGAAGGAAACGACAACGTTGAAACATCGAGCGTTGGCTGTGAGTATATAGACACTGATGGCAAAAAACTGTTGTGGTTCTAACTTAAGCGTTTCTAGTATGTATACTGTATACACATAACCACTTGAAAATTGTATAGGTCAGTGTTCATGAACAGCTATACGATACGTACAAAATATCAACATTGAATCAACTAGAGTTAACTGTGAGTATTCTCGTAGAGACACTGCTAAGTTATTAAGTTACTCGTATTTCAAGAAATTCGTGGGACGAAAATCGTATCTGAAGGTAACTGAAGGTGATTTGTAAAATTGGCGCTTTTATTTCTAAAAACTAAACCCATTATGGAAAATACGTGAAATACGGCGTGCAAAACGAACAGCTCTTAACTTGTACCGCACACCAAATGCAGTCTTCTACGACCTTAATTACTGAGTTACTAGTCAGGGCGTTGACGTCGGGTTGCCTTATAAGCCGGACTATACTGCCATTTCTATCATGGGAATCGGCCAGACCACACCAATGGCCTTTAAAAAGGATGTCAAGCGAGCAAAGGATCTCACCGTTTTTGTGAGGTATTTTTCATTAGGTTTTATTTGTTTATGGGACGTCTTTTTTTTATTTTTTATTTATTTTTGTCTATTAACTATGTGAGATCAAATTAGGGGGAAGGGTCCGGCCGGGCACATCTCAATAAATCTCATTAAAGGGTGAGAGGGGTGTCTAGGAACATGTTACGTCGACATACTGTACCATTAGCTATTTAGTGATCTGAACTGCTTAAGACTAAAATATGTAAGAAATTTATTTATGTGATAATGTAGAAATCCTCCTTGACTCACATCTTAAATCTCACCAACATAGAAGGGGGTCGAGATCTTCTTAAAAATACCTCATATAATTTATGAACGTCCCCTTATACAATATTAACGGTTTACAATTTTTAAACACGAAATCTTCTTTGTAAGTAACACGGAGTTGACAAGAACAACCAATATTCTGCAAATCGATTCGCAAAAAACTTTTTTTGGGCAGCCGGGTAAAAATGAACCCTGACCTACGTCACTCAGTGGATCCAGACGAATCTAACGACACCTCGCACTCCAAAATCCATTCAGCCGTTGAGGCTTCAGACTCACTCATAACACAGACCTACACACATGATGATATCAGCTCATATACGTCCCCACCGAGGGGCTCGATTCTACCCTGAATTAGGGTGATCGGGCATTAGTCGACCACGCGGGCCCAGTGCGGGTTGTTCGACTTCACACACACCTACATACACACATGCACAAAAACATTATCCTTCTTTTTGGGTATCGGGTACAAAATATTTGTAACTGCAGGATATTTTAAATGTTGACTTTTCTTTCTTTCATACTGTCAATCGTTTACCCTATTAGCACACCCCGGACACTTCATACGACGGGCGTGAAATGACATTTCAAAAATCGAATGACGGAACTAACAAAATTACAGTTAAATTCTATACGTTCAAGAACTAAACGGTAACCAATCTGCATCAATCTGGTTAACGAGGGGGTGAGGTCGGAATCTAGAGAGCGGCATGGAGTGTTAGTAATAATATATATACTTTGCTATTAGTAAGCTTACGCCGCACCGTCCGTCCGCCCGTCCGTCTGTCACAACGAGTATCCTTTTAGCCATAATAGGTAACTAGAAAAATTTTCACAGAATTCGTGTTACTAAGGCAAATAACAAAACAGACGTGCGATGCGCGGACTACTCGGTTGCATCGGTGGCACGCGTTTGTGGTCCGGCAGTGGAACCCTTAGTACAAGTCGCGGCGTATAAGTTGAACACAAATGGCAGTCATTGGCCTAGGTAGGAAGCGCGCGGATTACGCGGGGGGTACGCGACCCCCGCGTCCCGCACTTCGATTAAGACCTGAAAGTAAGACACTGCGCACTGTTCAACTTAGATCCCGCGGTCTATACACAACTCCCCGGTTTTATTATTTTGATTTACCATACGTGAATGATGGCCACACACCTCGAGTGAGATGTAAATAGTAACAAACACGTTGTTTCATCGGTCTGTTTCCCATATAGGCCGTAAGAAACAATGGTTTAATTATTGCTCATACATACGTAGTTATGCTAAAACGTTTCCATGCGAAGTGCGGAGCGCGGAGTCACACAACGCGTTGTGGCTATCCACAGATAGGAAAAAAAATTGCAGCTCTGGCTATCAGTCAGTTGTAGGTAATTGCTAACCGGCTTGATTACCAGTGAAACAATTTGGAAAATTCCAGATAATTAATGAGAGTTTACAGTTTCAAATAGGAACCATTGTTTTTTTTTAATTCACAAATTGGTCAGCCCTTGGAATCATCTCACCTGATGGTAACTATGATGCCGAACATATAAGCGAGCTTACCAAGATTCCCCGGCGCAATGAGAAACTGGCTACCTTATCTTCGTGCCGGTAAACACGTTACTTAGGTAAGATGGTCGTAGCTGGCAAGGCGGGCTTAGATAATAACCAGAGATAATAGGGCTTACCAATTGTGAATAAAATAAAAAAAAGAAACTTACAAAGTTGGACTCTGCTGGGAACCGAACGTGCGATCCCCTCGTGTGAAGCAAGTGGACTAACCTAAGCCACGGAGGCGGTTAATTAGTTTGATAGTTTCTTGTTGTTAACATTCCGTACTTTAATTAAAGTTTTTCCACATGACAAAATGATAGAATCAAAATGTGTGAAATATAAAATTGTAATGTTATTTACAACATGACCTGCATGAATTTTAGCGGGAAACCACTGCGCTTTGCACTATGCGGAGCTCGGCTTGCGTCCTCGTTAAGTTGCCTGTCTTTAGGTGTTCTACAGGATTCATTTCGGAGAATGTGCCCTGGAGCTTCACGACCTCATTCATCCCTCTCGATTTCATCATCAGACGACCAGGCGCGGAGGGCGATTCCACCCCTTTTTCGTTAATGTCCCACCTTTACGCACGAACCGCTTTGCTTCTTCGTTCATTATGCGAACGGTCAAGGAGAGGAATTCCCTGCCGGCATCTGTATTCTCCGATTCGTATAATTTAAGAATCTTTAAGTCGAGAGTGAATAGGCACTATTTGATCTTGCGTGTTACATCCTCGCCTGCATCGGCACTTACCATCAGGTGAGGTGCAGTCAAACGCACTCAAATTTTTAATAAAAAAAAAGCCTGTATGGCTATGGAGTCTTAGCCTTCCACGTATAAAAGGTGACTGACATAAAACATATCACCTTTTTTGTTTCACTCGATTTTACTCCCCATATCTTACCGTGGGCTATACATGAAAATCAATTCTTAAAGAGTAAACTCGAAAAATACATTTTCTGAATGTAAACTGCTTTGCTTACTTGCAAGGTGCATTCATCACTACTATATCAGCAGAAAGACATCCACTGCTGAATATAGGTAGGCCTTCCCTAAGGATTTCCACAAAGGCAGGTCTTGCGCTGCCGGCAGATCGGGCCTTAGTCGACCACGCGGCCCAGTGCGGGTTGGTCAACTTAACACACAACCTACGAGTTTCTTCGCGGGCCTGTTTAGGATTCCTCACTATCTACAGGCTCCTTACGGTGAAGTAAAACAAGGAGTCATATTTTCAGGAAAAATACAGCTGTGCCTTGTTCACTTGATTGTTACCTGAAACAAAATACACATTAATTAAAAATACACTTTATGCAAGGATGCATCTTGTTAACCAATGGTGGAATGGAGATGGTAGTAATTTTCACTACACTTTCGGATTTAACACATGACTAGTACCATTTTTAGATATTTCCCGGATATACCACCTATGCCATACTTTAGATGTAAATAACTGTTACTTATGACTTAAACATTAGAAACATTTTTAGAGCCATTTTAGAAAAAAAAACTTTGTCTTTTTTATATGGGTACCTACTTTTAATATTTTAAAATTAAAAATCTAAAAAAACTACATGTGGCAAATAATTTAAAACAATTTATATTTTTAACATGTTCAAATATTCATCCAAAACGGTCCAGCAGTTTCTGTGCTAACATATACACTTTTTTGGTGTCTATAAAGTGAGGAGTTGACTTGAGTTATTTTCATATTTTGCGGAAGATTATTTACTCCTTTGTCGATCGAAAGCTAAATGTCAAAAACCCATTCTTCAATTTAAAAAAACAATTACCTACGTATGTTTCCCGCAAATGTTTCCAAATTCAAAAACGTCAGCCTCAAAGCCACGTTCGCTCTCGTTTCGCAACGGAATTTATCATGGTTACCGGCGCGGGCGTCGGCCGTCGTCTGCGCAACAGACCATACCTATTTAATTTTGTTTCTTTTTGTAGGTACCAACATTACAATAATACACAATCATGTGGCACTTAGTCTCATATTTACACGGTATTTATAATCTGTATTAGGAATATTAAATAAGTAGGTAATAAAAAGTTAAATGTTACTTTTTACCCGACTATGTATGTATGGATGTTAGATAGATAGATAGATATATAGATAAAACATTTATTCAAAGCTACATAAATTACAATTTATACACAAAAATAAAATATAATAAAAAAACTTCTTATATCTAAGCTTAAATGTATAATGAGGGTAGATATATAAAATTGCGTCGTAACTTTGAAATGTTCATCTGTTTCCTCGTATTTCCTTAACCACTTAACCGATCTTGACAAATGTGGTGTCTTTGGGTTTTTGCCATCACTCCGCCTGTCAGAGGATATAATATAAACAACATGGCGGATTTTTAGCAAATGGTCTCACAAGCGATATTATGAGACGGCTCAATGTACGCGCGCTACAATCAAGAGACACGACACGCGGCCGCGGGTAGCGAGGTAGGGTGGCGATATTCCCTGAGCACAAAATATAAATAAATAAAATAAAAGTTTAAAAACCTAAAACCCGACTACGGAAAAGTATGAAAACAAGAGTTTCGCATCTGATATCATAGCCTTTATTTTTTCTTCATCTAGGGTAATAGCCGTGGTCGCAAGCCCTATCGTAATCAAAAATTATGGCTTGCGACCACGGCTATTACCCGAGATGAAGGGAAAATAAAGGCTATGATTTCAAGTGCGAAACTCTTGTTTTCATACTTTTCCGTAGTCAGGTTTTCGTTTTTTAATTTTTTATTATTTTTAACTTCTTACGCAGGTCATCAATAACACACATATTACGTAGGTATGCAGAGATATGCTATATATAGGGGAGGTAGATAGGTTACATGCGTCCAAAAAGTGAAGCAAATAAAACTTTTATTAGTAGCATTCGGTGCAACGGAAGCGAACTGCTAATATTGTGTGCGTAAATGGATTCGATTTTCAAATGTGGTTTGTTAATGAATAACCCATCTGTGGTAACAAATCTCTGTAGGTATGTGAAAATTTCAGCTGGCAACCCATTACGGTTCAAAGATACAGGTTTTTATTTTTATTCATTAAAGCATTGGACGTTTTTCGGCTGATACGATGATGATGATGAAAGGTCGGAGACAGAAAGCGTAGCCTCAGTGATTGAATGGCCCATTTCAAGATGTTATACTCTACAGACTACTACAGACATTATGCACTAGCAACATCAAACTAAACAACAGCTCATTGTCTATCCGGGTCGTTCCTTTGCCTCTAATATGGTTGAGAGGAGTGACTCGTGACCGGGTGCTGTCCGTGTGAACTGGACTACACTTGTCAAAGGCGTTCATGACAATCAATAATTTTAATGTATAACTTCTCGTGTCATATTGTTTTCATGTTCTAATGACATTATTTGTTTTTTATATCATGGATTGGATTTTGACGTTAATAACTAATGTAATGATTGTTTATTTCTTGATTTTTTATAAATGAAATCATGTATTCACTATTTTATGACTATCAGAAAGAGTGTAATTTGCACCTATTTTGAATAAATATCTTGAATCTATGGTTCAGTCCATTCGGATACTTTTTATCAAGTTCCTTAATCGTTAATTCAAGAGAAGTATCTACCTAAGTCCAAAAGGTACTCATGTCCCAGTTTTAGTAACGTAGTAAATTTTATTAGTTCATAAAAAAATCAATGTAAGAAATTTTACCTAAAAGTACCAAGACTACTCAGTTACAAAGTTTCAAGACTAGGCGGATTCTAATTAGATTTTTCCTCAGAAAGCCTGTGTTGAACTTCCAGTTTATGAAAATTACTAATTCCAGCTAAAAATCCAAGATTTTACCTACCCAATTAGTCTAAAAACTTTTCCGATTATTGTAAAACAAATTTAAAATTTCCTATTTACTTCAAAACTCTATGAAATAAAGACCTTTTGGAAACCATTTTGGTGTCAAAGATTATCTTTTATGTTATAGTCTCAATAGCAAAATAAAAAAAATAAGACGAGTGTCTAGCTTGATGTGCTGGCCTCTGTACATCAAATGGCGATCGGTCCTACATCGTTGTATCGTGTAGTCTAAAATAATTATATGTAGAGAGAGAACAACCTGCCGACTGCCGAGTGCCGAGCGTACCATCAACTCAACACTGAACTAAAACAAATAGGTGGGTCATGGGTGGGATTTAATTACACGTTTTAGTTAAACGCTATCGTTCACGTTACGTAACGGCTCCGGGTGTCGGACTTCACTTTTACTTTCAAACGGATTCTAGTGGTAGGTAGGTAGCTGTTATGTGTATGAATGAATTGATTTTCATTGATATAATAAATTGTATCTTTTAACATGATTAATGTTATTTAATTATACACAAGTTTGGTTGTCACAATTTATTGAAGGTTTTTTTTTACATTCAAAACACAAAGTAGTCCTAACAACCATTATCTTTGCAGGTTAGGGTGATATTTCTAATGGCATAGAGACCAAACATGTTTTTTTTTTGTTTGTCTGTATGTTCATATATCACGCAAATACGGCTGCACCGATTGGAGTGATACTTCTCTAGAACTCTTAGTTTTTTCCTTCAATTCGCCGTGTCGCATGTCATAATATGTAATCACGTTCAGCTTCACTACGTTTAACCGATATTTTAATAAGCCCTTATTTAACTTGCAACGTTCGTATGTAAGAATGTAAGTGAGGACAGCTTCATAATTGGGAAGATTGACCCAATTTACAGTTTTCGATTGAACTGAAATTTTGCATACACATTTAGGTGTGATGACAATGCATGGTAAGATATGTGACGTCATACTAAATCCAATATGGCGAACTCCCAAAGGTGGCTGACCAGTTATTTTTATGCACCCCCATGATATGGGTATCAAATGAAAGGAAAGGAGAAAAATGATAAAAAAATATTTTCAAATATAAGCTTGTACCTACCTAAACAATGTATGTTTTAGAAACTAGCTTATTTCAAAAGAGTTTAAGCATGTCTAATATTACACGAACTTCCCGAGATAAATGACAATATTATATTACGATAACTTAGGTATTGGAAATTAAGTGTTAACTAAGGGAACCCAACCTTAAAGCGATATCGCTGGCACAATCATAAAAACAATATCCACAAAAGCTATACCCAGTATAAATAAACTAAAACGTCTCAAAACAAAAGTTTTGAAATATTTTCCTGAAAAAAAAGATTTAATATATATATATATTACAGACTTCTACTAAATGCAAATCCCATACAAAGCAAATAAAATGAAGATTTACGGTCGGCAATACAATAAAGAGTTTGTAAATGTATTATTGTGATTAAAATCGAAAACAAAAGCGTAAAGACAACGCGTCACGCGATGTCGATACGAAAATAAAACAAATAGTACTTTGAGGTAAAAAAACTTGGATCCGTAACGAGGTTAGTCCACGTCAACAGAAAACAATAAAACTGGAAAAAAGCGTGTAGTAGGGTTCCATCCATGCCTGAATGCGACTCGTCGAAAATATCTGACTAAGTAAAATAAAATCTACGAAACTCATTAATTATTTTTCTTGATATTTAAGTCATATGCTAACTTAATTAGGGAAACACATCTAGGCACGTTCCTACTTATTTCGTTACAACACCTATCTGAAGAATTCCTATTTCCAACAACTTGGTTTTAATACTAAGAAACAATGGACTATGGTGGTCCCGATTCCTATAATTTGGTGAACAGGCATTATTTTAGTTCGCGTGTACCATCCTCAACTGCATCGTTACTTTCAAATAAAAAAAGAATCATAAAAATCGGTTCACCCGGTCAAAAGTTCTGAGGTAACACACATAAAAAAAAACATACAGACGAATTGAGAACCTCCTCCTTTTTGGAAGGCGCTTGAAAAACAATAAATGTAAACTCGATATCGATTGAATGAGTGAAAGTAGCTTTGAAGTCTTTAGACCCTGCTTACCATCTATCTAAAACTTATTCATTGAGACCACTCCACAGAGTTCACGATGCTTCTGCTGTAAGTTGTTGAAGAGTTGGGCATCCTGCAGATTCCAGATGATAGTGCAGCATCAAGTCAAGGTTACCGTTTTCTTGCAATATCATTGAAATGTCAGGATTGAATCAATCAGACTTGCAGAAGTGGCTCACATCCCTCATCAACTAGAAAAGACCTGATTCTCTTTGAAAGGTTTTACAGATTTTCTTGAATCAATGACACTCTCAATCAAGCCACCTTTAAACAAAAAAACTGAATCCAATCGGTTTAACCGTTTGGGAGCTACGATGCCACAGGTACACACACACAGATATACACGTTAAACATAACACCCCTCTGATTGCATCGGAGCTTAAAAAGAGAGAATGAAAGAAACAAAATACAATAAACTTCAAGAGGACCGTAAACCCACGGCGAAAATTAAACTTTTCATACAAACGGCGAAAACGATTTTCACCTCTTAAAAGTTATCTGATTTTGACCAATTTTTGACAGGTTAACTACCTATTTTTTATATTTTGAAACCTAGCTTTTTTCTGACTGACAAACCTATCAAAAATTGGTCAAAATCGGATTACATTTAAGAGGTAAATATCTCCGTTTGTATAAAAATTCATAGCGTCACAATCCTGTTTAAGGAGTTTTTCTTTTTTTTTGCAGAACCCTAAAACGCTGTATGTACCTATCTAAACACGATCGCATAAAAATGTTAATTCGATTCGCAATGATAAGAACTGTATTCTTCGAACGCACTTTTATAGTATTGTTGATAATTCACCAAAGAGGTACCAGTAACTACCTAAGAAAAGGAAATCAAGGTTATGCCAACCTCATAATGATGAATGCTGTCTCTTTATTTCGCTTAAACCTTTTTTTTCAAGCGACTTCCAAAAAGGAGGAGGTTCTCAATTCGACTGTATGTTTTTTTATGTGTGTTTCCTCAGAACTTTTGACTGGGTGAACCGATTTTGATGATTCTTTTTTTATTCAAAAGCTAGTGCTTCCCGTGTGGTCTCATATAAATTTTATCAAAATCGGTGTAGTACTTTATTATAAAATTAACAGAAACCAAAATAATAATGCAAAGTTGTTGGAAGTTGTTGCGATGGAAGTCGGTTTTTTAACGTGTTTAGCGTTTTCAATTATGTATAGAAACTGACTAACTAATCGATTTGAATGAAGACTGCAATTATTTTTTGGGAATCAGTAAAGATTTTGCGTAGTCGGGTTTTAGTTATTTTACCTTTCATTTTATTTTACATATTCCGCTACCCACGTGTCGTGTCGCTTGATTGTAGCGCGCGTACTTACATTGAGTGAGCCATCTCATAATAACACTTGTGAAATCATTTGTTAGGAAATTAAAAACATTTGCATACGAGGGAGCAGATGAACATAACCCTTCTTTTTTCAGAGTCGGGTGAAAAGTAGGTAATTACAACTTGTTTCGATTCCCATAAGTCGTGCACAACCCATAAGCGTCTTAATTGCTGAAGCAAGGTAAGCCAAGGGCGCCAACCCCGGCTCGGGGAAGGTTGTAGATAGGGCTAGTGGTGAAACCCCACTGTTAGAAGTTGTTTAGAGTTTTCCATCTAGTGATAGCAACCGGCACCAATGGCGTAACATGTCTTGCGAGCACGGAAATGGTCGAAAGAAATGCCAGTAATCCTTTCGGGTTATGATCGTGCTTCAGGTCATTCAACGTGCGTCAATGACGCAACCACGCACGTGGCACTGGGCTAACCCCACTTTTATCATCGTATCAGCCCATATTCGTCCCCACCGAGGGGCTCGAGCCTACCCTGCCCTGAAGTAGGCTTTAGTCGACCACGCAGGCCCAGTGCGCGTTGGTCGACTTCACACATAACCTTCGAGTTTCTTCGCAGGCGTGTGCAGGTTTCCTCACGATGTTTTCCTTTGCCGCAAAAGCGTTGACCTTCCCGTTGGCCACTTCTATAACAATAAATTACAGTCTGACTGATTCTAAAAGAACATACCGAAGCGTACTAAACAAAGTAAACTGTATCGCAACATGAGAGGCATATTTTGTGTTATGCAAGTAGAATCTGGGTTGAATATTATAGACTCACGCGCAGACTCGAGATACAATCGCGATAGCAATAACTTAAAACGATCTCGGTAAACAACCGCCTGCTTGGGATAACTGTATTTTCAAAACATGTTTTAAACTAGCTGAACATTTATCAAAATTATGTAAATAGGTCATAGGTAATTTACCTAGTTCTTTTTTAATTTGGACCTGGTGAGGTCCGATTGTTTGATAGTTTTCAATATCGCGTGTATTATTACTTATTGTGACATGGAATCAGATTTGACATCGATGTGACATCTGTTCTGAATTATTGATTTTCAGTAACGTGACGTATTCAGCTGCAACATGTGGTAGTAGTGATTTTCGAAAAACCTAAAATCTTATAGGTACAAGCTTTAATTTGAAAAGAGCTTTTATGCTCAGAAAACCAAATACTCAAATGAATATAAAAAAATACATCGTTCCATATTCAAAAAAGGTGATCACAGTAAAGTCTAGTATTTTGAATTGAAAAATAAAAGACGATTCTGGGACATTGATTCTACCTACCTTCAAAAATAGGAATACATGGAAAGACATGGATTTATATAAAAATAAGCAAAGATTATTAATTTCAACTGGCGGTTGGTCAAGAACCAACTTATATCGGAGTGAGACTAACAAAAAAAAGGATTATTATTATATGAAGTTAATATAAACAAATTGCGTAAAAGAGAAATACTACCTGTAGTTAGAAAGAGACGGTATTCAATTTTGTATATTACAACATATCATCATCATCATCATCATATCAGCCGAAGGACGTCCACTGCTGGACACAGGCCTCCCCCAAGGATTTCCACGACAACCGGTTCTGCGCTGCCCGCATCCAGCGGCTTCCCGCGACCTATATCAACATATATCAACTTCAAAATACCAATAAAAACGATTCCACTCTTGGTCATGTTAAAATTTTATATGACCAAGAGTGGAGTCGTTTAAAATGTGCCGTTCGCTTATCCAAGGTTGAACGCAGATAGAGTTGCAACTCTCGAGCTGATCATCATCAGAACTTCGGAGGTTTGAAAGACGAAAAATCGAGACCAATAGAAGCCTCTCAACGTGAACTAAGTATATTGCGATGGTGTCAAATTTTATGGAACATTACCGGTACTTGATAATAAATAAAAAGAATTCTGCGAGACTACCAATAATAGACGTATCTTGGGTAATTATTTAAGCCATTCGCTGCAGGCAACTATGTCGGAGTTGAGATCCGATATGTCAAGGTTAAGTACAACACATGTATTATGAACGGCATATGAACATTAGCATAACGTGTTGGCAACGTAAAAATGGAGACAAAGGCCTATTTTCGCCCACTTTTCTACACGCAAGTGAAATCAGCGTGGTCTGAGGTTAAAAATCGTACTTCAAAGGAAGGTTAAATTGTTTTTGAGGTCACTTATTGTATCTTTTTTTATCACAAATGGTAAACCCCTGGCATCATCTCACCTGATGGTAATTGACGATAATGCCGAAGATGGAAGTGGGCTTACCAAGATATCCCAACGCACGCAAGCAAGCTATCTTTTCTTCAAGCTGGAACACATCAATGTTGTAAGCATTGATGTTTGGCGGCAAGATTCAGATGAGATGGTGGTAGCTATCCAGGCGGGCGTAGAAATGCCCTTCCACCAATCAAACCGAGCTTTACAAAATTAGACTCCGTTAGGAATCGCAGCCGCGACCTCCTGATGTGGTCGCGGGTGCGACTCCTGGTGGAGATAAACGAACATACAGATATACGGACATGGCAAAGTTATTGTTATAAGGGTTTTGTTGTTTTGAAATTTATTCGCCGGAACCCCATAGTAAACATTAACTTACTTAAGTTTTTACTCGCAAACGTTCTCCATCTCCAGCACATTTTATGGAGCAACTAATATTAGATTATATTTCTCATCGATTTATTGCTATTAGCTTCACCTATCTCATTTGCATTTATCAGATTTATCTTTAGATAAGTGCTTAGCTATGTCTTACGTGTCTATGTACAGAAATCAATTATTTTCTTTATGGAGCTCACACACATTAACCCTATCTGGCTGTAATGTACTTAGCTGGTATAAAAGTGAAAGCCAAACTACATGTAGCCATTCATTTGCAGTTTCTGCAATTCCACAGTAGCAAAACATTGATTAGTTCTAGATAAACAAATGACATTAAATAAGGCAGTGCTGTTTGTCAGACTGATTTAAGTTTTATGTAATAGGTATTCTCTTATTAATTTAACTTTTATAAGAAGAATTTGTGCGTTTAACGTTTGTGTAAGGGGCGAGGATAAATCTCAAAATTAAATTAAATTCCTTTTCATTAACCATTAGCTTTCAGTAACAACGCCGCAAGACGAAAAACGCTTAGGAAACAATCTGAACACATGACGTGTGAGAGCCACTTAAACAAAACATAGCGACATTTCACGGTCCACTAAACGCAATGAATTCCCAATTTGTGCCGAAGTACTGCACGCTGCGGCACAGATAGACAATGGGACGTGCGATGGTAAGTCAAATAGGAAAACAAAAGAAAAAGTAAATAATGACATTTGCCGAAAAAAAGTTAACAACATTATTTTTCGTATGCAAATAGAATGACTTGAATAATAAAAGTTACTAAATATTAATTGAAACATGTTTTCCTTGATCTTGATGTGGCACAATTAACAGTATAATCTCTTAAAAATTAAAATACATTTTCAAAAAACCTGAATATCGTTATGAGCACGTACCTTTTTATTGCTAATAACAAATTTAAATTTAGTAAACTATATAAAAATTTATGAAATAATAAATTCTTAAAAGACACCCCTTCACAAAATAAGTTCTCACCAAATCGACATTCTGTTTACAAATATAATTGTACCAGAACAGTTGCATTATCGCAAAACGATTTCTTTATTCCCATAGCTTTCACCTTGCACTTACAGCCATTGTTCTTTGTGTGAACTGTTCAATAAAACGTGTAATACATATACAGGGTGCAACTAAATTGGTGTAGGAGCCATTAAGGATTATTATTCTATTTTTATTATTGACTGTGGTTTTAAGCCCCTTTTAACGGGACATACACCAATTTTGTTACAGTTACACCCTGTTTGGCAACGTCTGTTAAATGTTGGCGATTGTACATATAGTTCCCATAATAAAACTATGAGATAGAGGGACTTTACTAGTCTTGCTTGCTCTAAGCACACATTGTTAAATGAGAACTATGAGGCCCGGGACTTTACTGGTGTTACTCCCAATATTCATTGTAGAATGAGAACTATGAGACAGAGGAACTTTACTGGTCTTACTATAAATACTCATTGTAGAATAAGAACTATGAGACAGAGTATTTTTTCTGGTCTTACTCTAAATACTCATTGTAGAATGAGAACTATGAGACAGAGGAACTTTACTGGTCTTACTATAAATACTCATTGTAGAATGAGAACTATGAGACAGAGGAACTTTTCTGGTCTTACTCTAAATACTCATTGTAGAATGAGAACTATGAGACAGAGGAACTTTACTGGTCTTACTATAAATACTCATTGTAGAATAAGAACTATGAGACAGAGGAACTTTTCTGGTCTTACTCTAAATACTCATTGTAGAATGAGAACTATGAGACAGAGGAACTTTACTGGTCTTTCTCTAAATACTCATTGTAGAATAAGAAGCAAACTCATTAATAGCCATATTGGAGAAGTGCAGAATAAGATTATAGCTGATCAAATTCTGTAGCTGACAATGTACGAGTATCTGTAGAACAACACAACAATATAATCATAGGTGAGCAAAAAATCGAACTATTCGAGCCACAAAGATTGCATAATGATAAAGCAAGAAATGGCAAATAAAAAAAAATATCCAATCAATTTGCGCTTGCTTCTATCTTTACATCCGTAAATCTTGGAATTAATCCTAGTGAACGAAGGGTTCCGCTTGTAGATGTAAGGGTAAGTACCAAGAAAACACTGCATACATGAGTAAAACGTATTGTTTGCAACAAAGCACGGATATTGGCCGCAAATGAAAGTTCTTTCCGTCTCCTTGGTGTTTCCCGTTCATCGAAGCATCAAACTGGCCCATTCAAATAATGACAACTTACAAATAGATGAAAGTACAGTCCCATTGTCTGTGAAATACTGTGCGAGATGGTTTCGCGGCGTACTGGTTTCTTTTTTTTAGGGATCCGTGACTATATGGTTTGTCTAAATGAAGCATACGGGTGTTAGTTAAAATGTGTAAGTTTTGAATTTAAGAAATTGCTTCAGCTCATTGTAAGTAGTGGTGACGACAGTCTTTAAAAAAATATAAAAACTGCAGTGGTAAGGCGATGCCTTTTCAAAGGTGACAAACTATGACACGTTGAACTGTGACATGACTTTTACCAATGCTACTCAAAAGTACCTTGTGATTTTGGTATCCAATTTTACTTATATTATTTTTAAATGTTTAGCAAGCAATAATTTCAACAATTTGTGTAAGCTTGATCTATTTTGTACAAGTGTGCGGCCGGCGCGATGGGCGGCGAGACGTATGCTTATTCAGCCGTTCTTCGAGGACTAGCCCACTAACCAAAAAAGTACTGTATTTTTTTAACCTTTATTAGTTTTTAATATATTCTGCCTTTTTTTGTTAAATAACTTTGGTCGCTCCTAATAGTACTTGCGTGTTGCTATGATCCTTCCAATTTGCTGTTTTGAACTTCTTATGTTTCTATTAGAGAAAACTTTCAAGTAGCTTTCTGTTTTTATGTAATTTTTACATTGTCATATTATTAGTTAGTCTTCCAATTACATCTAAATAAAAATAAATAATAATAAAATGTTTATTCTTTATATTATATGGTACCATTGTGGATTAATTTCATAAAAGGTGTGTTTACGTGACAAATAATTATACAGGTTGAATTTTTTTCTCTTTACAGTGTCTTCAACTAATGAAACTGAACAATTTTTCCCAAGAAATTCATGCAATCGGAGCAAAAAAAATTATACAAATCGACATAATTATTACCAACTTTGTATGGTGAGTGCAATTTATTTTAGCTCCGATTGTATGAATTCCCTAAGGAAAGTTGTTTAGTTTCATGAGTATAAGCCACAGGTAACGGCAGCAAAATGAATGAAATTTTATCCTGTATAAGTTTTTTTGTTAGTTAAGTAAGTATTATAAATAGTAATAATTAAATAAATTAATAAAATTTCGTACATTACATTTTATAAATTTCATTGATATTTCAAAAAGTTTAATTATGTTTGGAACCTGCCGAACCTTCTGAATGCATGAACTCAACTCGCCCCTGGCCGTTATCATTGTTTTACTTATTGGAGCGTAGGAGTGCATAATTTGATTCGTGAATTGACACAGCACAGATGTTTCCTTTGCTCTTTTACCCTACTGCCCAAAAAGGAGGGTAATATTTTTAGGATGTATGTATGTTTGTTTCTTTGGCTGAGCCTGTAGCCTAAACGGCTTGATGGATTTTTGAGTGCAAAGTATCGTTACATTATACACATTTTTACCACGTATAAAAAATGAAGGGTACTTAATGTTTTCTTCGTGCAGTCGGGTTTTTCGTTTTTAATTAAATTAAATAAATAAATAAAAATACATAAATATTATGGGACAAATCACACATGGTCATCTGGCCCCAAAGTAGGATTCCCTGTGTCATGGGTTACCAGAGACTGATATACATACTTATATACGTTTAAATACATACATGGTGGTGGTTATAATATATTTAACCACCAGACACATCAGAGCAAACAAATCTGCTCATCACACAAATGCTATGCAATTGGTTAGATTATTCGTTACAAGTTCACTGTTTCCAACTAGAGTTATTATCCTTCCTCTTGGCGAGTCGCGCTGTATGCGATTGTCTTTCCAGAGCAGTACGAGCACTCTGCTACCAAGACTGCGTTATTCCTCGCGTTGTTCAATATATGTACAGATAATATTAAATTTCCCAATAGATAATAAAACAGTGGTTAAACACGTTTGTTGGCGCCACAGAACGTGCGCAACACTCAGTCAGCACCTCCGCTAGTCCGCTCTCCGTCTGCACGTAGGTATCTACTCGATTTAGATGAAGGTAACCCCGAAACCATTAATTTTTAGCTAATAGTACTTTTACCATAAAGAAGTATTTCCGTATGTTAATAATCTGTGTTATTAATAAATATTCATGCTTATGGCAGTATATTTAGAGTGCATGCAGCTCAAACAACTATCCTGCCTATCTGTCGTCTTACCTATGCTTATAAATATGCCTATAGACAATAGCATCTACTAATTTTTTTTAAAGTTATTAGATGCTATCGGCATCTGGAATTAATATATTTTTAGAATAAATATTTTGTTTATCATATCTAATTAAATAAAAATATATTCCAAAAACATATGACGTACATTACCATACTAGACAAAGTCAGTCCCTCCGATACTCTCGTCTCCCGAACTAATTTCAAATGAATTTTCGCATTTCTTTAGGCTTTTTTTATTTATTTATTTTATTTTTTTAGGGTTCCGTAGCCAAATGGCAAAAAACGGAACCCTTATGAATTCGTCATGTCTGTCTGTCTGTCCGTCCGTGTGTCACAGCCACTTTTTCTGAAACTATAAGAACTATACTGTTGAAACTTGGTAAGTAGATGTATTCTGTGAACCGCATTAAGCATTAAGATTTTCATACAAAAATAAAAAAAAAGAATAAATTTTGGGGGTTCCTCATACTTAGAACTGAAACTCAAAATTTTTTTTCATCAGACCCATACGTGTGGGGTATCTATGGATAGGTCTTCAAATATTATATTGAGGTTTCTTATATCATTTTTTCTAAACTGAATAGTTTGCGCGAGAGACACTTCCAAAGTGTGTCCCTCCCTGTAACTTTTAAAATAAGAGGATGATAAAACTAAAAAAAATATATGATGTGCATGCAAACTTCCACCAAAAATTGGTTTGAACGAGATCCAGTAAGTAGTTTTTTTTAATACGTCATTTACTATAGATAATGGTGCGGAACCCTTCGTGCGCGAGTCCGACTCGCACTTGGCCGGTTTTTTTGACCTGTGGTGTACCACCCCACCTCTTCCCGAGGGTGTTGTAAGAAACGACCAAGGGTTTATAACAAGGGGAGGCGCAGCAGCGTCTTTCCCGGGTACTGTGCCTCCACGCTGCACACTGCGCAATGCGATCGCCAACGCCCCTGTCAAATTATATCCCACCAAAAACATCCTGTAAAAACTAGCCAAGTCTCGATTGAGCTGCTTGTTTTTCTATAAAAAGTAATGAAATCTCTAAGCAAAGCCAAGCCTAGTCTAGGTTTCTTTACTGCGATTTCTTTATTATTATGGTTAGATTTTATGTGACCTGCCGTTGAACATTCTTTATGCATATTTACTCCTTGAGACATCCAAGTCAACGGCCAAGTCAAATAAAATCTTACCATAATAATAAAGAAATCGCATTAAAGAACCCTAGACTAGGCTTGGCTTTGCTTAGAGATTTCATTACTTTTTATAGAAAAACAAGCAGCTCAATCGAGACTTGGCTAGTTTTTACAGGATGGTTTTGGTGGGATTTCACTTATTTTTGTAGAAAACTACATTGATTCATGAACTGCGCCTTAAAAACTAGTAAATCAAGGAGTTCGGTCCTGCGACTGCATAAATAACTTTGTAATCCTATATATTTTATATGGGATTACAAAGTTATTTATGTAGTTTGTGTAACTAGAAAACTGGACCAAAATTGCAAAATGTTTGAAATTTTCCTTGCTTTATACACTAAAGACTAATTGTATTCTAAATTTGAATCTTCTATGTCTGCTAGAAGTGCCTTGGAATTTTGATGATCTGTCAGTCAGTGAGTGACAAATTAGGAAACTTTGACTAGTTATAATTCTTAAAGTACTGGTTCAAATTGAATGAAATTTGGAATATACCGTGCTTATATGATGCCTGCTTGGGTACAGAAAATTCAGGCTTCTAGGTTTATCTACAACGAAGTTGTGGGGGGTCGAAAATGGCCTGAACTGCTTCGAGAAAAGGATGGTACGGCCGTGCCGCTTTTTTTTCTCGACTTGGCGGGGGCACTGCCGTGCCCCCAGATATATTAGTACTAACGTACCCCTGTCAAGCGTCGCGATTACGGCAAACCCCCCTCCTCCCTCCCCTCGCATTTAGGGAGGCCTATGTGTGCCTATGTTCAGCAGTAGACGCCTTTTGGCTGATGTGATGATGATTATAATTACAGTGTAAACTCTATATAGCGACATTCAAGGGACCGGCCATTTTGTGACGTTATTGAGAGTTTTCGTTATACAGAGAGAAATAAGCGCCAAAGTAAACCAACTGGAGCCAGAAAATTTTGACGTTTCAAAGAGTGAATCGTTATATCGAGTGACGTTTTACAGAGTTTACACTGTATATATTCTTGAGTTAGGAAAGAGACCCGAGGCGCCCCCGTTGTGGGCACGTTTACGGGTTGATAACATAAAATATCTATATTAATTTAACCTTATCTGAAATGCGCTTTCATATCAATTACTATAGTTTGCTATTAATTCAGCTCCACACACTCAAGCCATTGCCATCGTTAATACTTGATAATCTGAACAAGTCTTTGCCGATGGAAGGAAGTCTACACGATTAGTTTTAAACGAACTTGAAGTGTAAGTGACGTCACATCCTTGCCTCATCGAATTATACAGCGGCTAATTGAACAATCACCAATCTTAAATTATTGCTTTCTTTTTTAAAAACCTATTTTGAGTTTCATGAAGAGAAAACGGCCAAGTGCGAGTCGGACTCGTGCATTGAGGGCTCCGTACCACCACACCTGTGGTTAGGTACTGAACCCAAAAAGCATCAAGGAGTACAACAATCAGATTAAAGTAAACAGTTAACATTGCAGAGAAAAAAAATTCTCCCATACAGCGCAGCGGTCCAGGGATGGCATGATTAAAACAATTTGTTTTAAAACACGTGTTTTAAACAGTTTGAAATTAAACAATGTTTTTCATTGAGTGTTTAAAAACACAATTTAAAACATTAACAAAAAGACAGGGTTCAAAATAATTTTTAATTGGGAATAAATGAAAACTAATAAATATTTAGGACTCAAAATAGTTTGATATGAATTCAAAAGTTGGATCTAAGTTGTAAAACTGACATTTATTTAAATTATTACGTATGGCAGGCAGGCCTCCTAATCGGTGGACCGATGACCTGGTGAAGGTCGCGGGAAGCCGCTGGATGCGGGTAGCGCAGAACCGGTCGTCGTGGAAATCTTTGTTTGTTTTCATGACATTCAATAATAAATTGTGGGCAGTAAACCATTCTAGTAACTTAGACTGTGTGTCGATTACTTCGCACATTTCGTCAGTCTTTCTATCAACCTTAAAAAGAAGGGCTGTATCGTCAGCAAGTAACACAATGTCTCAAGGACTTTGCACCATAAATGTTAAGTTATTTATTTATGTGAGAAAGCGGACAGTGTAAATCGGATGACATACTATTTTGCGGTTCAAGAAGTTTACTATGTTACTCAGTTTTTTAAGTAACGGTTTTTTTTTGCTTTTCAGTGGGTTTTTTTTTTGTTTTAATTTTTGGTGTGAATGAGTCTTCTATTTGTTTGTAAAGCCTTTTTGGATTTGTAAACGTCGTGTACTTACTCGTATAATCATATTTGGCGCACTGAGCGTTTGGATTTTTGAGCATAAAAAATGCTTTAAAATAAAAGCTTATACCTAAAAGATTTCAGGTTTTTCGTAAATTATTTTATTACCTAATTTACACGGCGGTTAAAGGTTAAAAACACAACCAGAAATTTTTGGTCGTACAACAGTATGTGACTATTGTTACATTGAGGTTAGTAAGCGGGTATGTGAAGAATGTTAGTACTTCGTAAAGGGAGTGGATAATGAAATGGAATATTAGATTGGAAATTGATAGCTAATTACTTAAAAGGAAAAAACCTAGAACACAAAAAAAAACACTTATTTAATACATTTTGAACAGTTTGTTTGATAAGATTTAAAAAAAACCTGTTTTTTTCCGACCCTGGTCACATTACGGTCGATGATGCAACTGCTAATGTAAGTTTATAATAGAAAAAAAATGTAACAAGGCCACAAATTACCGCCTTTCTGATTTTTCCTTAACTTATTCGGTGAGACCTTGCTTCTTGCCAAATTTCATGATTCTTGGTCGCCGTATCTTGATTTTTTTTACACCTCTAAGGGACCATAAACCTCTGTATTCTAACTAAACACCTGTGAAAAATGATCTTGACATACTGACAAATGGACAGACGGACAACAAAGGCACCTTATAGGGGTTCAATTTTTTTGTTATGAGGAATGGGACCTTGAAAAAAAATTCTTGTTTTTTTATGTACTCTTAATTCATAATTCATAATTATTTATTCACATATTATTTGCAATAGTAAGTTCACAGTACATGTGTAAATTAGATGGTATGTCAATTACAAATAACCTTTTTTAAGGCATTAGTGAAAATAAATTCCTATCTTTGAACACAATGCAAGAAATTAAAAATAAATGTCAATATATAAAGAAATGTCAATACCGTCCATCTTATACAAATATTATAATTATTGTTAATTTAAACATGATTTATTCTATTTTATAATTTGTCATCAAAATATTCCTTCATTGTATAATAATTCTTATTCATAAGCAATTTCTTTAATTCAGTCTCAAATTTACCACCTTGGAGGGCCTTTATTGAGTTTGGTAAGTGATTAAAGGTTTTTATAGCCATGTAGAATGGACCGCTTTGGTATAAAGCAAGTCGTGTGGCTGGCAACACAATATCATCTCTTTGGCGAGTAGCATAAGCCGTGGCATATCGCCGATTCGTTGGAAATACTGCGAATGGTTTTGAACAAACCGACACAATTCTAAAATATATACGCTTATAACCGTCAAAATTTTTAATTTTGCAAAAAGCATTCGACAAGTCTCTCTTCGTGGAGTGAATGTAATGATTCTGAGGCAACGTTTTTGAAGAACGAAGACAGTTTGCATATCAGTTGAGTTGCCCCATAGTAAGCAGCAAGTGCACATTTTTCGTTTGTACAGTTTCGAAGTTCACGCAGTGCATATGAAAACTGACTAAGTCTGCCCGCGACTACCTCAACATGGTGTCTCCACGACAAGGTCGAGTCTATGGTTATTCCTAGGAACGAAAACTTATCAACTTCTTAAATTTTCTGGTTGTTGTAATTTATTCCCAAGGACAGTGGTGCTCTTTGGTATGGGCGGACTGCATAATTTTGGTTTTATCAAAATTTACAATAAGACCTATTTTTTCTAAGTAATTTACAACTTTGATTAGGGATTCTGTTATCAAATTGTGTAGCTCACTTATGTCATTGTAATCACAAAAGAACAACATGGTGACATCATCCGCAAACAAGACTATTTTATGTGGAACAACAGAAGGAAGATCATTTATATATGATAAGAATAGTAGGCATAATAATTTATTTTTAACGCGATTGGCTATCCATCAAGGTACTGGTAGTCACTAAGGGTGTGTTCCAAATCAGTTAAATATTACCCTAATGAATCCGAAGGTAATCGAACGATTTAAGAAACCGATCAGAAAAACTTAACTGTCATGTTGTATTTACTCTGACAGTTTTCTGTACTCTAGAGCTGGCAGGTGTAAATTTTCTATCTCCAATTTTCGGTCGTTCTGTCATCCGTGTAGTTGGGCATATATGTGTATGTATATTTAAATAAAAATTTTTTAGTATCTCATAATCAGTGTTGCCCTAACGAGATAGCAATTTTAGACACCAATTTTATATTTTTCGCCGAGAACTCCCCGACATTAAAAATTATCGAAATGAATCGTTAAAAAAATATTTCTCAATAACACTCCTTCTTTCCCTCTCTAAAATCCCGAGTGAATGATTAACCGACAGTTAACTGCTTTAGAACACACCCTCAGCAAAGTATATATACGAGTATTAGTACTAACATACAGTATGGACACTCCCTGCCGCTCTGTAGATTGCGACCTCACCCCCTCGTCACCCAGATTGATATAGATTGCTTACAGTTTGGTTGTCGAACGTATAGGATTTCGCCGCCATTTTGTTTATTCCGTCATTCGTTTTTTGAAATGTCATTTCTGGCCCGTTGTTTTTTTTTTTTTTCTTGGCCATGGAAACTAGTCCTTCAGCCGGATTCGTAAATAATTTTCACTTTCTTCATTTGTTTTTGGATTTGTAATGCTAGTGCCGGTGCATTACAAATCTTTTCTGAAGTTCTTGACAGCATTTGCAGCAGCTGCATTCTGAGGTGGAACACCCAGTTGCTGTTGGGCGTCTATAAAACTGCACCCAGAGCAAGTTGGGTTCTCACGTCCTCCTTCGTTTTATTTTCTTGTTCTCCACATTGCTCACGTGCACTAGACGATTTTCTCCAAAATGCACCACTTCTTGAACAAAATCCCAGCAGAAAACAATGAAAAAACAACAAAATAAAACTACGAATGCGTCCACCACAAATCCCGCCAAAAAACTCCCTCTTTCTGGCCCGTTGTATGTAGGGTTACCATCCGAACGGATAAAGTCCGGTCTAGACCGGACTTTAAGAGTACAGACCGGACTCCGCTAGGACTTTATTGGAAACCGGATTTTTCGTCATGCCAGAAAAAAGATTTTTTGAAGGTTGTTGCTAGTGGACAGTAATATAACAAATAGTATAATATATAACAAATATAACAATTAGTACAATTAATTAATTAATATTATACAATACAATACAATATTCTTTATTGCATCACAACATAAAAAAAGAAATTGACAATATAAAAGAAAGCCTATACAATAGGCGGCCTTATTGCTAGGTAGCAATTTCTTCCAGGCAACCTTTGGGTAGGGAAACAGCGATAGAATAAGTTAAGGGGCGGTGCAATAGTTAAAAACAGAAGAAAATGCAAATAAACAGTTATTATAAAATACTTAATAGTTATTATAAATATTAATAAAATACTTAAATAATATAACAATAATATATAAAATAATAAATATATACATAAACAAACAAAAACATAAATAAATTAAATGTTTTATCTATCTATGGTAAAGAAAGGAAAAGGAAGATGGAAAAAAAGGATTTAAAAGCAGAGAACAGTGATATTATTAAAGATTTAAAGTCCTGGTAACCCTAGTTGTATGGAGTGTCCAGGGCGTGCCCTCAGTGTGTAACAACAAAGTGCTCACGTAAAGATTTGTCGGCGAAGGGCACGGGCCCAACGGAAGTGAAAAACCGATGGAGTAAATACATTTTTAAACGAATTGTATAATTAACTTGTCAGGTGGGTTCTTGAGCGAACACTTTCACCTGACGCGACGTAAGTTTGTTTGTGTTGATAGGAAAGTGTTTTGTGAATTTTGTAAATCATCATTAATAAATTGTGCAGCCATACTGTGCATACTTTCTCGCGTTGCATAAACAAATACTAATTATCTGGATTTATATGGGAATTTAGGAGCATCGGTGGCGTAACGGCTAGGGCCGCCGCCTCTTGTCCGGGAGGTCGTGGTTCGAATCCTGCCGCATACCAATGTGATTTCGAATTTAGATTTCATATGTACGTATATCCGTAGCTCTTACGGTGAAGGAAAACATCGTGAGGAAACCTGCACACGCCTGCGGAGAAACTCGCAAGTTGTGTGTGATGTCGACCAACCCGCACTGGGCCCGCGTGGTCGACTAAGGCCCGATCTCCCTAATTCAGGGTATATATATACGTATATGAGCTGATATGATGATGATATGGGAATTAGGTACCTTATTATGTTTTTTCTGGAATAATATACTACCAGTTAAGTAGAATTAGGTCTGATTAATCTTATTACTTTTAACGAGCAAGTAGTTTAGTTTAGTTTCTCGGAAAATTGGTATACGGGGGTTTTTGGGGGCGAAAAATCGATCTAGATAGGTCTCATCTCTGGAAAGTCACATTTTTCGTAGATAAACGTAGTACGTCAAAACGAAAAAATCCCGCGCAATATTTTATCATATTTTTACGAAACTTTGTAAAGCGTTCGTAGCCGAGCGGTTACCCAGGCTAGCTCACAAAATGACTGGCCCGAGTTTAAATCCTCACTAAAAGTGAATTTCATTTAACTTTTTTTGCATGTTATGGGTTTAATTTCAAGTTGTTTATTCCGAAAATCCGGTTTTACACAAAAGAAAATTCGTTCACATGACTATAAGACTCCGAGCATCGCTTGATCGCTTAGATAATTATTATGAAGGCTCAAAAGTCAGATCAGCTTTATCAAAGAGGTTCTGCCTCTGGTTGGTGACACCTCCAAAGCTTGCTTGAGTCTCTGGCAGGAGGGGTATTCTGCGACAACTCATATCCCACTATCAGAAAGACTCCGCCCTGGACACAACCTTACCTGGTCCAACATGGAAGTCTTTAAACAGACTCCTGACTCAGGTTGGCTGTGCAAGGAAAGCATGTGTAGGTGGGGCTACAGCTGGGATGATACATATGAGTGGGGTACCTGTCCCCAGACCATGGCACACCTTGTGTCCTGGCCTGTGTATCCTGGCACCTGTACAATTCAACAGACAATAAGGTGTTAGTGGCAGAGTACTGCTCTGAAAAAATCTGACAACTTAGATTCACACGACGATTATTTCGTTTTTTTCTGGAATAGTGAACTTTATTGCCATATCAAGTTCTAAGTAGTGACGTACAAAGTTAGAATAAAATGGTTATAGCCATTTTAAAAAAAAATATTTTTTTACTATTTTGGCAGCCTAAAAAATCGAGATAGGAAATATAAAAAAAAAAACTGCTAGAGAATCCATAACCAAAAAACTGTACCCCAAACTGGTCAGTATTTTAGGTGCCTAACGGACGGCCGAACTAAGACACACACACACTAATACACACACACTCAGACACACATACACACAAAGAGAGACAAATACATACTTTCATATTTTAAAATTTTAATACCCTTTTTTACCCACTATTTGTAAGCCCTAGGCAACATCTCACCTGATGGTAAGTGACGATGCTGACGAAGATGAAAGCGGGCTTACCAAGATCCCCAATGCAGTGAGCAACTTGTTATCATATCTTCAAGCCGGCACACATGAATGCTGTAAACATTGATGTTTAGCGGCAAGACTAGCCCGGCGGGCTAAGGAAATGCCCTTCCACCAACCAAACCGAGTCTTAGAAGTTAAATTCCGCCGGGAATCGAGCTCACGACCTCCTGATGTGAAGCTAATGGAGTAACCATTACGCCACGAAGGCGGTACTCTCTTAGTGTAAAGCAATCGATCTCCATCAAAATCTCAACTTCAATTTTATTGCCATCACAATCCATTCCTCGCTGCATCGTCGCTCGAAAGTAACAAAAAAAAGATACTGTTAAAGTTACTTCATTAAATAGTTAATAAGGGAAGTATAAAGTCTTGTAATATTAATTGCAAACCTCGACTGAACAAAACTCTCTATGCAAAACGTAATTTGTAGAAAAGAATGTGATAGTAAATCAGATTTCAAATTATACCTAACCTAAACGCATAAATGCTTTTAATCTATATTATTATGCTAACAATATTGTAAAGAGATAAACTTTGTATGGTAATCTCCGAAACTACTCATCCGACGTCAAAGTTTTTACCAATATGTAGAATGGACCTTTACGATGAACACAGGCCAAAAAAATATCGCAAGCCACTAGCGGCTCGCGCATTGCGCACCCTTAATATCCACTCACCCCCGATATCCACGCGGGCGCCGCGGACAACAGCTCGTAAACTGACCTCTTAACAGATCACAACGGAACTGAAAACATCACAACATTCTCAGTGACATTCTGTTCTTTAGGTCAAATAAGTAGACCTTGAAAAGGCAAATCACTTTACCGTGAAATCTCTTCGGACATAATGGATACCGTTGATCAGTGCACGTGCACTATGGAAATCAATATCTTGATCAATAGGACCGTTATCTTGGAACTACATCTTGTATCTAGTACTGGCCATCGATCGTCTGGCCGGCGCGGCCGGCCGGCTTGCCCCCAAGGTACGCTTATTCAATCTAGATCCATTGAGTTGGTTTTCTAAACGCTGGCGCTGCAAGCTAGGTACTCGTAAACACGGATCAGATAAATAAGGTTGGATTGGAAATGTGCGCCTCAAGTATGATTAGACAATCATACTTACCGAAGCACGCGATCATACTTTTTATTTGCGTGTGGTTGTGTTTAACGTACAGACTCTCGAAATGGTGTGAGACACAATTGCAGCCCTGTGTTTTAAGTGTGTTTTGTTTATTAGTGCGCGCAATTCGTGTATATGTGTAATTATTGCTTGTGTAGTGGAGTTGATGGGTGGGAGACAGGGCGGCGACGCTGGTTTTCAAACAAAAGTGTGACTATTGCCAATCCAACCTTATTTATCTTATCCGTGCTCGTAAAGATCGCAATTGGTTTGAAATAGGAAAGCGGACGTTTATTAGTTTTATGGTGTAAAATAAACAGAGAAAATAGATAGGCGATAAATTTATAGGTCGAGAGAAACTTAGTAACTGTGCAGAGATATTAGGGATCCGTACCAGGTAAGGGGACCATGTTACTAAGCCTACGCCGTATGTCTGTCTGTTTGTCCGGTCTTTAAAGAGCTGTCTCTTTAAAACTGGCTAAAATTTTCACAAAATATGTGTTGTTATAAAAGATTTAGACACTAACAATAAAAATTATGTACAGTAACGAATTAGGGGTGTCGCTATACAAGAAACGTGTTTTCTGAAGGTTTTTTTTTTGTTTTTGCTCTGTCGTAAGAACAAATACGTACAAGTGTGAAATAGCAATAATCATGAATTAAAACAAAAAATATAACAATCCGTCAAGTGTGAGTCGTACTCGCGTTAAGAAGCGCCGAACTAAATTTTAAAAAACCTTCGCTCGCGTTAATAACTTTTGTTTGAAATGAAATAGTATTATGTTGAAGTCGTATGGAGAGGTGGGGTGGTACGAAACCCTCAGTGATTTTAGGAATAATAGCTTGTGCTACTGTGCTGTAGGTTACAGCTTGTGCTACTGTACTGCAGGTTACAGCTTGTGCTACTGTGCTGCAGGTTACAGCTTGTGCTACTGTGCTGCAGGTTACAGCTTGTGCTACTGTGCTGCAGGTTACAGCTTGTGCTACTGTGCTGCAGGTTACAGCTTGTGCTACTGTGCTGCAGGTTACAGCTTGTGCTACCGTGCTGCAGGTTACAGCTTGTGCTACTGTGCTGCAGGTTACAGCTTGTGCTACTGTGCTGCAGGTTACAGCTTGTGCTACTGTGCTGCAGGTTACAGCTTGTGCTACTGTGCTGCAGGTTACAGCTTGTGCTACTGTGCTGCAGGTTACAGCTTGTGCTACTGTGCTGCAGGTTACAGCTTGTGCTACTGTGCTGCAGGTTACAGCTTGTGCTACTGTGCTGCAGGTTACAGGGAAAGAAAAACAATACCCACATTTCCATTTACTACGGATTTGGTACACTTGGCGCTTGGTCTATTGAATTGCAAATGGATGTTGATCGCAGAATATTTTAGTTTCGTTTACTTTCGATTGTAATGTACTCGTACGAGTAGGTGTCGGGTATTCATTCTATCGCCATTCCGTTTCGTCTCCCTTCGAAACTTTTGTTCTAGATTCTTTTGGAACGCGTAGCAATTGTTTTACGGAGAACAATAAAAAATAATTATTATTGCTGATCGAAACTTTTTTTAAAGATAGTCTGCAAACATTATAAATTACTAGCTGTCCCGGCGAACTACGTTCCGCCTTACACTACACTACACTGCCCTACCCTACCCTATACTACGCTACACTACACTACACTACACTACCCTAGCCCTACACTACACTACCCAACCCTACCCTACCCTACATTACACTACACTACACTAAACTACACTACACTAAACTACCCTACCGTACCCTACCCTACACTACACTACCCTACCCTACACTACACTACACTACACTACACTACACTAAACTACACTACCCTACCCTACCCTACCCTACCCTACCCTACATAAAAACCTTCTCCTGACAATAACGAACTCGACAAAAAAGAATTAGCGAAATCGGTCCAGCAGTTCTTGAGTTATAAAATTACAACGAAAAGTGGCATTGATTTTTATATATTTAGATTAATACGAGTACATTGTTCTTCAACATCATGAAGTTATATTGTACATTTAAGTACATTAGATAATTTCCGATTCGCTGACGATATCGTGGTCATGGCTGAGACTATGGAAGACCTAAGCACAATGCTCGATGGCCTCAGTAAAGTCTCTCAGCAAGTGGGTCTTAAAATGAACATGGGCAAGACGAAAATAATGTTAAATGTCCTTGTCGCACCCACCCCTCTAAAGGTTGGAGACTACACTGGAATTTGTTGACGAATATGTATACCTGGGACAAACAGTCCAGCTAGGCAGGTCCAACTTCAAGAAAGAGATCAATCGACGAATCCAACTTGGCTGGGCAGCGTTCGGGAAGCTTCGCAATATCTTCACGTCCCAAATACGGCAGTGTCTCAAGACTAAGGTCTTTGACCAGTGTGTGTTGCCAGTGATGACTTACGGTACTGAGACATGGTCGCTTACTATGGGCCTCATAAGAAGGCTCAATGTCACCCAAAGGGCAATGGAGCGTGCTATGCTCGCTAAAGAACTAAAGTAACCGACATAGCTCACAAAGTCGCTAAACTGAAGTGGCAGTGGGCAGGACACATAGGTAGTAGAACAGATAGCCGATGGGGTAGTAAAGTTCTCGAGTGGCGACCACGCACAAAAACGTAGCGTAGGCAGGCCTCCCACGCGGTGGACCGACGACCTGGTGAAGATCGCGGGAAGCCGATGGATGCGGGCAGCGCAGGACCGGTCGTCGTGGAAATCCTTTGTCCAGCAGTGGACGATTTCCGGCTGATATGATGATAAAGTACATTAGAAGAACCTAAGCTCCTTTACTGATATACAATAAAAAACGGGCCACGTGCGTGTCGGGTCACGCGCAATGTGGGGTCCCGTGGTTGCCAGTATGTTTGTTATAGTGATTTACTTACATTTTGATATATTCTAAAACGCACTAGCAACATTTTTGAGCAGGTTAGTGAATATACGATTTTTTTGATCGACTATTGCTCGTCAAATAGAAAAGCCTTGTTAGCTGTGATAGTTTTCCTTTTAAATTTATTATATAGAGCACTTTAATGATATTTGTCAAATTTTCAAATACAGCGGTTTAGTTGATAGGGGGTGGGGGGATACTCGACTCCAACAAAATTTAGCACTTTAAAGCCTATTTTTTCGAAAACGGAACCCTAAATTACGAAATGTCTTAGAAGTCTCACAACTATTTTTTAAGCTCTAACCAACGATAACTCGACTGGGTTTGATGAGAAAAAAAATCATCCCCAGTTTACTTGTAGGGGAGGTACCCTTAAAAAGTTTTTTTTTCAAATATTTTTTACAGTTCTGTCCGCATTATTATTATATGTATATATCTTTACAAAATTTCAGCTCTTAACTACTAATAGTCTAGGAGCTAGGCCGCGGACAGACGGACAGACAGACATGACGAAACTATAAGGGTTCCTTGTTGTACTACGGAACCCTAAAAATCATACAGGTAAATCTATAAATATTATCCTTAGCAGTTAATCTTTAGAGGGCAGTAATTCACTTAGAAAGCCGGGAAATGGTGTTGCGCGCGCGTCGTTTCTGCCTCAATTTAGAACAATGATTCGGTTCAATAAGCTGTGCCGCTGTGCCGGCTCAAGACTAGGTGCCAACCGGAACTCTTTGTTTAACGCAGTGTTCTCTAACCAGGAGAGTGTTTATATTTACCAGCCAGTAAGGAAGGTTGTGAATCTCACAGGCGTATGGCATATGTATGTATGTATGTTTCATTTATTACATCGCACACCCTAAAACGCTGAACCCTTGTGTTGTGTCCATTTTACTAGGTTACATCACAATAATATTATAAAGGCGAAGGTTTGTAAGTGTGTATGTTTGTTACTTCTTCACGCTGAACTTCACTACTGAACGGATCTGGCTGAAATTTGATAGGTAGACAGATTAGGACCTGGGTTAACACATTGGCTACTATTTTTTACGCTCGCGAGCCGCTCGGAAAGTCATAGAAACGTTGTCCACGCGGGTGAAGCCGCGGGAAACAGTTAGTATTTTTATAAATCCAAAAAGAAATAAAAACGCATATCTACAGGTCTTTGTTAACATAATGCGGTTGGTCCAGTTTACCAAAGTAGAGGTACCAACTTACCTTTCTTATATATGGTTATCCTTACTAGTAATGTAAATGTGCAAATGTGTTTCTTTGTTGGTTTGTTACCTTTTCACGCTTCAACACCTCAACCAATCTTGATGAAATTTGGCATGCAGGTATCCTGTATCACTGGAAAGGACATAGACTACTTTTTATATCGTAAAAAAAACTATAGTCCGATGCAGTTCCTGAGGGAACTGAAAAAATACTCTTTTATGGTTATTTTCTTTAACATCGCAACGGAAAAATGGGTTGTTGTGATTTTTGTCGAGGTGGTAGAAATGATATAACTTACTAATTAGCATATTCTGACAAAGTTACCGAAGGATCTGGGGAAAACTCATTTCCACGCTCGCGCACGTCGGCATCGCAACGGAGCAACGGATTAAAGGAGTGATTTTTTGCATAGAATTGGTTGAGGGGGTTGAAAATGATATAGACTGCATTTTTACCACCTTTGTGGCGTAATGTTTAAGTCCATTAGCTACACATCAGGAGGTCGCGGGTTCGACTTTGTAAGACTCGGTTTGGTTGGTGGAAGGGCATTTCCAAACCCGCCTAGCTAGCTACCACCATCTTATCTAAGTCTTGCCGCCAAACATCAATGCTAACAACATTGATGTGTTCCGGCTTGAAGATAAGATAACCAGTTCCCCATTGCGTTGGGGAATCTTGGTAAGCCCGCATCCATCTTCGGCATTATCGTCACTTACCATCAGGTGAGATGATGCCAAGGGCTTACCAATTGTGAATAAAAAACATCAGAATAACCCGATAAACTTATGTTCGCACTCGCGCACTCACCCTTAAAGAAAGTCATGAAAACAATGTCCACGAGGGCAAATCCGCGGGCAAAAGCTAGTGTTTAATAATTCTCACGTGTAAGGAAAATTTGATTTCTCAAACAAAATTTCATTGTCTTACATAATATACGTACTAATCACTATTCCGTCCATCAAAGTCACCATAAGATGATAATTATGAAAGAAGATTTTACATTCAAGATCAATATTAAAATATTTGTTATTTTCTTGACTAAGAAGTTTCTATCGATACAACTAAGGAGTTTGTTACTGATCCTTCATATTCTCATTCAGTAACGTCCAAAAAAGTCTTTGCTCTCGTCCAAAATATTAACATGGCTTCTAATCACAGGAATTTGTATACATATGTAGGGTAAATGCGTCATTTAAAAGATTCAAAATGGCAAAATAGAAAAAGTAGCACATGAGAAAAGGGAATTTAAGTGTTAAATATACTTTCCTAATTTTAATCGTAAATTAGGGAATCCTTACTTAATAATATTATAAATGTGAAACTGTGTTTGTTTGTTTGTTTGTTACCTTTTCACGCTTCAACCCCTTGACCAATGTTAATGAAATTTGGCATGCGGGTAGCCTGTGTCATGAGGAAGAACATAGGCTACTTTTTATCTCGTGAAAATAGCATAGCCCGATGCAATTCCTGAGCTCACTGAAAATATACTCTTTTTTGGTAAATTTATTTTACATCGCAATGGAATAATGAATTGTGTGATTTTTTGCACAGAGATGGTTGAGGGGGTGGGAAATGACACGGTTTACTAATAAGCATATCGTGACATAGTTCCCGAGGGATATGGAGGAAATTCATGCACACGCTCGCGAGCCGCTTGCGACTCGCGCACCGCGCACCTTCTAAGACAGTCACAAAAACTATGTCCACGCGGACGAAGCTGCGGGCAAAAGCTAGTAATCTATAGATAAGAGCGTTATTCTGTTTGTGGGTTTAAGTTTAGAAACTTTAAACTTGTTGCTGAAGCTACTTCTCAAAAGGCTTTAAGAATCACACGTTAATTAGATGCAACGAAATCTTCACCTGAAGACCTTGGGAATACAATGAACTAGTCGTATCTTTGACAAAGACTACTTTTCGATAAATTATTAGACAAGACAAGCGTTTGACTAAATCAATGTTACTTAATTTTTTTCCAAAACAATCAAAAATTAGAAATTAGACATAGGTTAACATTGACAAAAAATAATAAGTACTCGCAATTTGAATGTACGTCAACACAGGCTACTTACTGTAATGGTCACAGTTACTAACTTACTCTCAATCCTGAAACCGCAGCAATAAAACCAGCTGCTGCTCTTCTGTCCGACGAGCGAGGCACAAAACCGCACTTCCAAAGCGGCGCGGAGCACGGATACCTTACATCCCGTTATCCGCCCCAAATGCATCAACTTGAAAGACCTAGTTCAAGCGGTTTTACATATGAATGGAGATCTGAAGATAGCTAAAGACGAACAAAACAATCAAATGCGTTTGCTGTCAATGGTGAAAGGAACAGGAGACCTTCAATCCAAATCCGACAAAGAAGATGTGAAACGGCATCTAATTAAAGCGAATGAGTGTGAAGTATTAATAGTAGAGTAAAACCTAACCAATTTATTTCAAAATTAAGGCGTTACAAAAAAGTACACAAAAATGTTACCCCTCTTTTTTTTAAAACGGATTAAAATTTAAACTATGTCACTCACGGGATCAAGACGACTCTGACGACAACTCGCACTCCAACAAGCCAGGCTACAGGCTCAGCCAAAGAACAGACATATATACAAACATACATACACCCAAATAACATTACCCTCCTTTCTGAGCAGTCGAGTAATAACAAACCAGTTTGAAACGAAGCCCATGATTATAATGTTTTGGAAGTTAAAAGAAAGTTTGAGATAGACGCTTATGTAATAACTAATTACAAAACAGCAAAACAAACTTTGCTCAATAGATTTTTGCCTGCAAATAATATTTTGTATTTATTTTTGAGGCTGTAGAAGAATAAATGTTTCATAAATGTTTAAAAAGAAATGTTTTTAAAGTACTAGAAAGGTTTAAGTGCAAACCAGTAAAGAAACAAATAGCATTAAAGTCTCAATTCTTAATGCCACAAAATATTTTCGAAGTACAATTATTAAGTCTATCTATTAAAAAAAGCGTCGGTGGCTCAATCGGTGACGACTCAGTGCTCCTAACCAGAGGTCCCAGGTTCAAATCCGGAGAGCCAATGTACCAATGAGAATTTCGAAACTTACGTACATATACGAGTACATACCGATTGCTTTAACGGTGAAGGAAAACATCGTGAGGAAACCTGTACATCTGATTCCAGATGTGTGTATGAAGGTCGCATTGCGCACGTCCGTAGGTGTGAATTTAAAAAATGCCCTACACGTGACCGCGGGTGATGCTAAGCGTAACACCAGGCAACCGCCATCTCTCCCTTGGATAGCACGGTTGATTGTGCCATACGATAAGAAGAAGTAAATACATTTACGTGTATACGTACACGCGCTTGGCTTAAATAAATTCATCTACTCCGCCTTAATAAGCAACTACCGGGTCAACGATAGCTTTACAATCGAAACATTTTCCAATTTTATTTTACTATAATGTTTAATAGTTTTAGTTTCTTATGCAACTTCATGTTATATTACTCATTCAGTTATCTCCTTTGCCATAAGTCAATCAACATTAAATTGTACATTATTGCCAAAGCGATGAAATGAAGCAATTGCAGGTCAGGTACGAGATATACAATTGTCATTTTGTACGAAGCATGAACAGTGTTTTTCTCAAAAATTGCAAGGAAATAAAATATGTGAATAAATAAAACTAATTTAATAAAATAATAAAAACCCGACTGCATGAAATATTACCCTCCTCTCAAAAACAGTCGGGTGAAAATGTATCCTATGACCAAGACAAACCGAACGACACCTCGCACTCCTCAATTTATTAAGCATTTTAAGCTACAGGCTCAGCAGCAGAAACAGACACACACTCGGCTCTGACTAACCCGTTGGTCCAATGGCAGTGCTGTTGCCTGCTGGGCTGAAGGTCATGGGTCCCCACCTAGGGCAAACATTTGTGTGACGAACAGGTTTATTTACTTTGTATCTGGGTGTTTCAATAGTTACATATGTGTGTATTTAAAGTTTTAAAAGTATAAAAGTGTATATCATTCTCTGGTTCCCAGGAACCCCAGAGCCAGGAAGGTCAGAGCCCATGTGTGATTTGTCCCTGAGTATTAAAAATACACACATACATATAAACATACATACACCCGGAAAAACATAACCCTTCTTTTGGGTAGTGGGGTAAAAATACGAGTATCACGATGACAAGTGGAATATTTTGTTCTGACTATATATGTGATTTAAATTCTTCATACATACATTACATTTAGTATCTCCTTAGTAAGTGATAGATAATGATAACAATTTTAGATTCCCTAAAAGCTTTAAGGTTCAGGCTTTTATTGAAACTTAGTTAAACCAAACGTTCAAATGAATAAATAATACACGGTTCCCAATACCAAATTCGTAGAACGGCGAGTACAGTATTATAACTCCCTACGATTCTTTTGAAAATAAAAGATGATGCTGGGACAATGATTTCACTTCCAAATTTCATCATCAGATCAACTTCAAAATGACCTACAACGTCCCAATTGCTGAGGCGCGGTTGTCTTCCCAAAGGAAAGTTGGGCTACACTCCGAACACGGGGATCAAGTCTGGAAGTTGTAGTGCTCGTAGCCTCTGATACATGTTAATGACGATGACATCTAGTGAAAGCAACACGCACTGCTAAGCACGGCAACGGACAAGATAAATTTCGACTATATTCAAATCCATTCAGATATGATCCCTTTTGGTCCAGATATTGATCGTTGTGAACGCGCAAGTTGTACCGAGCTACGACCAATATTTTGAATATTTTCCCAGAATCGTATCTGCTATTGTTAGTAGTCTGTAGGTGGTTGCAAACCGGCGCGTGCGTCGCATCGCCGCACAAGTGAGAGGCTAGTCAACCTTGCACTGCAGCTGATCTTTCGCTCACTTCCTTCTATAATGCTCTGTTTATGCATATCGAGGTTCTTTGTTTTAAAATCCAAGTGGCATTGATGTTAGGCTTTAGGAGGCAGGATACAAAAGAAGCTAGCTTAGTTACTGAGTTTACTTAAATTACTGTCGTTATCAATGTTATATTAAGTAATTATATTATTAATATTATTAATGCAGTCTTCATAATCATATCAGCCGAAAGACGTCCACTGTTAAACAAAGGATTATGGATATTCACAACGACCAGTCCTGCGCATCCAACGGCTTCCTGCGACCTTCGCCAGGTCATCGGTCCACCGACTGAGAGTTCTGCCTTCGCTGCGTCTTTTGGTACGCGGTCGCCATTAACGGCCATCTGTTGTACGAACTATGTTCCCCGCCCACTGCCACTTAAGTTAATGCATTCATATTTCAATTGAATTCAGTGCAATAAAAGAATAGATAGTGTTAATAGTTTTTAAAAGAGCCTTCGAATACTAGTCATCAACATACACACTACATTTGCAGCTTAGCCATCAAAATACACACTACCTTTGCAGCTTGCCTTAAATCGAGGTTTTCAAAAATTTTCGTTGCCTTTCTTGAAAAACCAAAACTTTTTATTTGCCAAAATGGAACAGGAAATCGAACAGCTGTTGAAAACGACTGCAGCTTGCATACCACGCGTGCATGTCTGATGGTACAGGTGATGATTTGGTAAGTAACAACTGCTGCACAAGAAAGATTAAACTTGTATGGAAGTCATGCTTCTTGTTACACCTTTGATCCATTAACATGGATACTTCTTTGTTGGGGGTCTGGCAGGGCACCCAGTTCCGAATTTTGTACATCTCATCCGGAACATTTTTAACGCAGGAGAATTTGATTTCTGATTATAAATTATAACGTTTTTATAATTTAACGTTTAATTCATGTTATTAAGCTATTGCATAGGTTTTATCGCAGGCTTTGAGCGCGGCGACCAAATCAAGAAATTCCGTAACAAACAAAAACCTAACACTATCGCGTTCTAAAAAAACTTACAGTGCCATCTATTAGCGATTTGCGGTACTAAAAGGACAAGCCCTCTCGCACATCTACCAGATACGCTAGACTGCCAGGTTTATGATATAGCGTCCCCACTGACCTACCCTAGGGCATAACAGTGGGGGCCGCTATTCCTGCCAACACCATAAGGTGAAGACAAGGACCAGTTACGGTAGGTCTTGCCGCCAAGACGCTTGTCCTGGTACTCTGGAAGGCGAGTGCCTCGTGGAAGAGAACCACTACCTACTGTCCAGGTAGGTCCCGGAGCTGTAGGCGCGCTCACCTCCCGCGGCTTTCGCTGCTGGCGGTTCGATCCCCGCTCGGGACGCCAGAGAAGCTGGCTCCCACGTATCCGGTGTGGTACCGGAGCTGTAGGCACGCTCACTTCCCGGCGCTTATTAGTGTTAAAAGTTGATAAAAAAAAGCTATGCAATAGCTTTACCGCGGCAGTCCCCGAGTGCCACACGTCTTTATTTAATCGAAATAATAAAGCATTTGAATCGACGTCGTAAGTACGAGTATCGACCTCGTATCTCGTATCTTTTTTAGGGTTCCGTGTCCAAAGGGTAAAAACGGGACCCTATTACTGAAACTTCGCTGTCCGTCCGTCCGTCCGTCTGTCACCAGGCTGTATTTCATGAACCGTGATAGCTAGACAGATGAAATCCCATACAACATAATAATGGTACGTAACCCTTCGTGCGCGAGTCCAACTCGCACTTTGCCGGTTTTTTTATCTTTAGCGAGATTAAGAAGTATAGCATAAGCGGAATAATTTACGGTTGTATCTCAGACGGACGCCTCATTTTAATCTACTTTTTTTACCGCCTTTTTCTTTTTCGGAAACATGTTTGTTCGGCAAATTTTGAATAGTTTAATTTTGTATTCTCGAGTTTATCTTTCCGTTTTAGTTTTTTTTACATTCTTCATCTGACCTCTGAATTGCGCGTTTTTAACTATTTTTGTGATGTGCTTTTTTATAAATAACAAAGTGTTGTTACAAGTTGTTTTATAAGATTCTTAATGCTTTGGTACGAAGTAAATAGTTACTCACCTGTGCTTTGGTGTTATAACTTAATAATTGGACTCGGCCCTTTCCTCCTTAGAATGTATTCTCTTCCACGCCTGCAGGCTGCAGGCTCGGCGCGGCGCGACGTCGCGTCGTAGGGGGATCACGGCCGACATCGCAAACTTAACAAACACTACAGTTCCCTCGACGAACCCATCATTTAGTTTGCAAATCCCTATAGAATCTGCACTGCTAATCTAATTAAATTAAACATATAGTCAATGATCTGACCTTGTATGGAAAGTATTTTTTAAAAGCTCTTATTTAACTTGTAATGTTTATATGTAGGTATGTATGTTACTTAGTTTGTAAAGGTCAAATCTTAGTAACTTCAGATCATATGTCCGATTGAGCTGAAATTTGGTATGAAGCCTTATTCCCGGTGACAATATAACCATTTGGTATATTAATATTGATCTAATGTTGATCTTAGGAGGTGGAATCAAAGTCCATGGATCGAATTTTATGTTTAATAGAATTGAAGTAAATATTAGGCTCGCCTTTGTTTAAAATTTGGAAACGTATATGTATTTATCTTTTTCTTCTTCTTCCTGAATTTATATTGATTTGTTTAACGTCGCAGCGGAGCAACGGATGGACGGGATTTTTTTCATGAGTTATATATGACTTAACTACTAATTAACATAGTTTCTGAGGGCTCCAGAGAAAACTCATTTCCACGCTGACGAGTCACTTGCGACTCGCTCACCACACGTCCTCAATGACAGTCGTAAAAACGAAATCCAGGGGGCTAAGCTAGTATGATACTAAAGATAATTTAAATTTGCAACTAAAGTTTTTATTACTATACTGAAAGCTTGACTAGAGACTCCAGCCGCAAATTATACTTTCGCATCAAAATACGGTACATGAACAAACAGGGCTGCAGCCGCAGAGGTTAAGTACATAAAATTTTCCCACTTAATCGTACGGCTGGTGGTTAGAAAATGGGCGAAAACGGGGTAAAACTGTACAGCGAATTAAATACGAGCGAGAAAATGGGAAATTATATTAAGAAAGCTAAAGAGATAAACAAATTAATGTAATGAGGAGCTCCACGAACTTGGTTATTGTGTTTGAGGACATTATTTAGGTAGTACCTATTATTTCCAGGCCCCAAGCGTCGGTGGCGTACCAGCTAGGTGGGCTAACTCCAATCAGGGAGGTCCTGGTTCGAATCCTGCCACGTACCAATGTATTTTCGAATTCCGATTTCATATGTATGTTTATCCGATGCTCATAAGAGCATCCATCATTCTTCACCATAAAATTAAGGAAAACTTTGTGAGGAAACCTGCACACGCCTGCCAAAAATATCAAAGGTTGTGTGTGGATTCGACCAACCCGCACTGGGCCCGCGTGGTCGAGTAAGGTCTGATCGCCCTACTTCAGAGTAGGCTCGAGCCCCTCGGTGGGGACGTGTAAGAGCTGATATGATGACCTATTATTTTAATTTATGTTTTAAACGTCTGGCACGCGGAGTTTTCCTGGTGAATGAATAGTCAACAGCATCGAAGAATACTTTTGTAAAGGCAACAAACTAAACTTCATCATCATAATTTATTAGCAGAAAGACGTCTACTGCTGGACAAAGGGCTCCCCCATAGATGTTCACGACGACCGGTCCTGCGCTGCCCGCATCCAGCGGCTTCCAGCGACCTCAACCAGGTCGTCGGTCTACCGAGTGGGAGGGCTACCTACAGTACGTCTTCCGGTGCCCGGTCGCCACTCGAAAATTAACCTAGCTTGACAAAGAGTATGTAAACCTGAACGTTATCGTGGCTATGTAATAATCAACTAACTAAAGTAGACTTACCTTAATAAAACAAAACTATTACAAAATTCTAATAACAGGAATGTTATTAAAAGTAATTGTGTTTGCGTGGAAACAAACACCGATAGCAAATCAAATACATATAATTATTTAACGGACTTTAATTAACAATAATATAAAGTACAAAATTTGTAACGACTCGTACGATAAAAATCGTCTGATTCGTCACGTAGGTCACGTAGTTGATGAAGTCGATGATAGAACGATCGATAATTGATCAATTAATGAAATTCTACATTCTGCGTGATCGTTCACTGTAGAATTCTTCAATTATGTTATGTAGCGTAGCATCGTAAGTCTATTGAAGTTGTTTATTACATCTCAAAGTATTAAGTAAAATTTTCATCAAAGTTTCAATCATTTTATCTAGTTTTTTAGGGTTCTGTATAACTGTGCCTACGCGACGGCTAGGCGTTCAAGGGCTAGATCTTTTCAAATTTTAGTAGCCGTTTTAGGGTAATTGATGGCCGGATGAAATTTTCATTGTATTCGTACAAACGATGGCGGATTTCATGACAAATAATAATTCGAGTCGTTCGTGTCCAATTATTAGAACACTGAAATAAAACCCTACATCTAAAAAAATTAAACCGACGAAAAAAGAAAGGAACAGTTTTCCTGGTTCAATTGTTTTTCCCATCTCAAAAAATTACCCAACGCGCCTAAAGAAGTATTCACTTCAAAAAATAATCACCGAAATCGGACTACTCTGTAAAAAGATATACGTGATCAACTGATCAATGATCATACATAAACATATAAAAAACGGGTCAACTTGAGATCCTCCTGCGTTTTTTCGTCGGTTAAAAATGGCACATACCTTTTTAAATATTTATACCATACACTAACATGATTTATCTTTGAAGTCCAATTTTATTATCAAACTTAGTGTTTCCGTCGTTTAAGTGCGCACACCCACTGACGTCTTGTGAAACGCGTATCCATCATTCATTAGCCATAACTAGCTTTTATTTAAATTGCAATGTTTGTATGATCTATTTTAGGGTTCCGCACCCAACAGTTAAACTTTCACTGATGATGTATTTCTGTTGCCGCTTTAACTACAAATACTAAAAATAGAATAAAATAAATATTTCGGCTCCCATACAAACGTGATTCTTTTGGATACAATGAAACTAGCGACATCTAGTACAGTGGAACCCTTTGTGCGCGATTCTGTCTCGCACTTTACAGGTTTTTTTTATTATCCACAATTGGTAAGCCCTTGATATCACCTCACCTGATGGTAAGTGACGATGATGCCGAAGATGGAAGCGGGCTCAATAAGATTCCCCAACGCAATGGGAACTGGCTATCTTATCTACAAGCCGGAACACATCGATGCTGTTAAAATTGATGCTTGGCGGCAAAACTTAGATAAGATGGTGGTAGCTAGGCAGGCGGGCTTAGAAAATGCCCTTCCACCAACCAAACCAAGTAATACAAAGTTAGACTCCGCGGGGAATCGAACCCGCGACCTCCTGGTGTGAAGGTAATGGTCGTTACCATTACGCCACGAAGGAAGTTTAATTTCTTAGAACAAATCTTGCAAACTATTTAAGACTGACTTCCAGAAGTCCGATTGAGCTGTGATTTGGCATAAAGCCGTATGCCCAGTGACAATAGATCCTTTTGGTATTTTTAAGTTGATCTGGTGATTAACTTTGGAGGTGAAATTAAGTTCCCAGGATCGTATTTTGTTTTCAATATAATCGTAGGAAATACTGAACGTACCTTTTTTGAACATAGAAACTTGTACTTTATTTAAAAAATCTTTTATTTAACTTCACTTGTATGTTCACATTTGGCACATTGAACATTTGGCACATTGAACATTTGGCATTTTTGAGCTTAAAACCTATTTTGAAATACAAACTTGTGCCGAAAGGTTTTTCAATGTTATTTATTTTACGCATTGATTAATTTCAGAGAATACTTGATAGTAGAGCAATTACTGTAATCACGAAAAAAAAAAGTTTTATAATTATCGTGAAAATGTGTTCTATATTATTAACGCATATCGAAAAACCGAATATCTCAATTCCGTTCGTGCGTCCGTCCGTCACGCACGCTTGGCTCTGGAGGCTAAATCTTTAGGTCGATATTGTGATCAAATTAGGAACTAAAAGAGTTTAAAATTATTTCATCGAAGGATTACTAAAAGTTTATTCGTACCGTCAAACGGACGAGTAGCTGTCATACAACAAAATCTGATTTGTTTTTCTCAAAAACAGCTCCAAAGATTTCGATGAAATTCTGCGCGTCGTAGTTTCTTTTGTTTCTATTACATAGTAATACCGATGGGTCTTAGAAAAATTGTGTTTGTATGATTCTCCTACAAATGAAATTGAAACTTGCGATTTACTCACAAATGGTTGGAGTTTAACGAATAAGTATATATTTGGTCTTGCAACATGAATTCATCAAAATTTTATTCTTTTTTTTTCTTCAATTTTTGTATAAAAAAAATTTGAAAACAAATGTCGAGAAAGTTTAGTGCAGGCTGCCGTACAGTTTATTAATAAAGTACTCATAACGTTTTTATCAAAAAAAAATACCAGAAATGTGTATAGTTACATGCTTTTTAATTAAAAGCAATTACAATATAATATTTCAGTCATTTACCGTAAGATGTTCTTGAGCACACTCTATAATTACTTACCTAAAAGTTAATGGTTGCACGGAGTTACAAAGCTTACCTGAAAATAATTAAGAATCTTTAGCAAATATGAAGTGCACGTTTTATAACAGTAATCGACTAAACCATATACGATAAAGAAACTAGAATTCTAAAACACAGTACGTAAAGATATAGTACAGTTCCTAGCAAAGCTTTCATCGTCTAGCGTAGTCGAGCATACACAAACTAACAATATGACAAACGCGCACCGGAAAACGCAGCGTAGGCACTAGGCAGGCCTCTCACATGATGGACTGACGACCTGATGAAGATCGCAGGAAGCCGCTGGATGCGGGCAGCGCAGGACCAGTCGTCTTGGAAATCCTTGGGGAGGCCTTTGTCCAGCAGTGGACGCTTTCCGGCTGATATGATGATTTTGATGATGATGAACAAGCTTACTAAGTATTAGAGAATAAAGGTGTACCAGACTTGTTGCAATATTTTTTTCTGGAATAATGAACTACCTAGTGTATTCGGTCTCACAAAGTCCTAGTTGTTTACGAAGTTTCAATAAAATCGTTAGAGTCATTTGTGAGAAAAAATATACAACCTGGTTTGTATTCGAGATAACTTATTCCGACTTTTCCTGGAATAACGAACTACGGCGTAAAGTGAACCGTGTAAAGTCATCTTAATCAAAGTCGTTTTAACTATTTTGAGAAAAAAAATCGTTTTAAAAAAATTTAGGGTACCTCCCCTACATGTAAAGAAGGGGTATTCGTTCACATACCCTATCGTGTGGGGTATCGTTGAATCATCATCATCATATTAGCCGAAGGACGTCCGCTGCTGGACATAGAACTCCCCCAAGGATTTCCACGACGACCAATTCTGCGCTACCCACATCCAGTGGCTTCCCGCGACCTTCACCAGGTCATCGGTCCAGTGAGTGGGAGGCCTGCCTACGGTAGGTTTTCCTTTTAACATCGTGCCCTGCGTGCCCCTACATCTGCACGCAGGAAGACCTCATGACAGCGGCTGATAATGCTGTTAACGTGGCCAAATTCTGGGCTGCTACAGTGTAGTGTCTGCCATCGACACGCTAAGAAGAAGAAGAAGGTACGTTTTCCGGTGCGCCGTCGCCACTCAAGAACTTTACTATATCGTTAAATACGTCTTTCAAAACTACAGAGGGTTTGCTCACCATCTTTCGATTCACGGATCGACTTGCGAAATATTAATCTTTAAAGTGAAATGTTTGTTAGAGTCAAGTGTCTTTCCCCCCACCTCCCACAGCTAAGCTACACTGCTAATAAATGTTCTATTACCAACTACAAATATAATTTAGTTTTTTTTTAAATCTTAATATATATAAATCTCGTGTCACAATGTTTGTCCTCAATGGACTCCTAAACCACTTAACCGATTATAATAAAATTCGCACACCATGTGCAGTTCGATCCAACTTGAGAGATAGGATAGGGTAGGGTAGGGTAGTGTAGGGTAGGGTAGTGTAGTGTAGGGTAGTGTAGAGTAGTGTAGGGTAGGGTAGTGTAGTGTAGTGTATGTAGGGTAGGGTAGGGTAGTGTAGGGTAGGGTAGTGTAGTGTAGGGTAGTGTAGGGTAGGGCAGGGCAGTGTAATGTAATGTAAGGCGGTACGAAGTTCGCCGGGACAGCTAGTATGTATATATTTTTCTAAACTACGAGACCCTAATTTGCGCGTGTCCGACTCGCACTTGGCCGGTTCTTTTTGTTTTTATGGTCTACAAGAGTAAGACAATCGGGTTCTGATTGGAAAAACTCAACTTCGTTTTTTTTTGCCATCATAACATGTACCTGCCTTCTTTAGTCCTATCGCTCGAAAATAAAAAGCAATGTATCGTACATAATAGTAGGTCAATGTTCCGAGATAGCTCACTGTTTTAATATATTATCAATTTCACATAAACATTTTAATACTTGCTTTATAGGTATGTATAAGCAATTTTAAGATCCGCTTTGACAAAGTTTCTTAGTATGGGGCACTTGACGTATAATAATTATGTTTTACTGCACAACGTCCATAAATAAAGAGCAGCGAAAATATTCTTTACTGCCCATTAATAAGGTGGACAGAGAACTTTCTGTAAAAGGGATGTGACATAGTGGCCACTGGGTTAAGTTCCGTAATTAGTAAGTGGACGATAGCTATTATAACATTTTATACGCTCTTCAAAGTGACGGCAAGTGAGGAGATAAGCATTTCTTCATTCACGAGAATAACATTTGTGACACCTATTGCAAATTAATTCTAGGAAACCTTTCAGTTCTAGATAGTTACCGTTCGTGTTTACAAAAGCATATAGTGCTATTTAGAAATAGGCCATTTAGCTAGGTAGCTAATTAAAATGGGTATTTTAATTCTATAAAATAACAAGAGCAAAAATCATTTGAAATCAACGGCCAAAAACGTAAGTCGTCGAAATGTTGTTTTCGTGATTTGATCGCACGCACCGCTTACTATAAACTAAAGGGTTATTGAGTAAGTTATTGTAGTTTTCACTTACTTTACCATTTTATTTAATGTTCCACTCACAATTCCATCCAAACTCACGGAAACTATCTAGAAAGGTTCGTTGCAGTCACGAAAACTTTGTCCATTCTGTTTGTGGGAAAAAGTCGCGAAACAAAAGTGAGTGATGAAAGCTCAAATTGTCGATTCAGATTAGAGAGATTACATAACTCTACTACATTTTTTTAATGGTTCGGCCTCGATTACATAAGGCTACGGCTAACACTAGACATTTTTGGATTCATTTACTTCATTATATTAAACTTCATTCTTCGTCTGAATCTTGGCTATTCTTTCGATTCATTTTCTCTGCTAAATCAATGTTACAATGTAAAAAAACTTCAGCGCATTTCAAACTGTCCTTCTCTTAAATCAAAATACGATTCAACCTCGAAAATGTTTTTTCATCGCTCCGGTACATTTTTTAACGAAAGTGTGCTGGCTAGCATAGCCATTACATTACTTACACATTCATGATTTAAATGTAAAAATGTGAGTATTGGTAAGAGCTTTAATAAAATGTTTAAAGTCAAAAGCTTTTTGAAAAATGTGATCATTTTCTTCTCGACATTAGAAATGAAAAGGTCCATATCTTAATAATAATTCATGGATTTGAAAAATTCCAAAAACTCCTAGAGGAGTAATATCATGTAATATTTAAAAAATGCAATAAAATTAGTTAGGTTGAATAATAAAGGAACGAGTATATAGTGTGACAACGTACATTATGTGGAGCGTTCAGCGAGCGGCACAGTCCGTAAGTATGTATGTACTATCTAGGTACCTATGCGGACTCAATTATTTTATTTATGCAGAAAATTATTGCTTATTATTTAAATGTAAATAAATTTTAGAATAAGCGTCGGTGGCTCAACCGGTAACGACTCGGTCCATCTAACCAGAGGTACCGGGTTCAAATCTGGACGGCCAATGTACCAATGAGTTTTTCAAAAACTTACGTACATACTTACCGATTGCTTTAACGGTGAAGGAAAACATCGTGAGGAAACCTGCACACGCCTGCGAAGAAACTCGAAGGTTGTGTGTGAAGTCGACCAACCCGCACTGGGCCCGCGTGGTGGACTAAGGCCTAATCGCCCTGATTCAGGGTAGGCTCGAGCCCCTCGGTGGGGACGTATATGAGCTGTAATGATGAAATTTTAGAATATATTTGAGAGAAAAAAAGGTTAAAAAAAACAAAAACCGACTTCAAAATAAATTTACTCAAAAGTATAAAATAATATTATTATACTTAAATACACGACATTAACCAACAATAACGAAATCAAAGGTGGGTATGAATTAAATTAAGGGCTTAAATTTTTTTTGAGGTCGGTGTCAGCACACAGTTACTTACGTTTCAAATGTTGTAGTTTCTATGGTTTATCTAACAACGTTAAACCCAATTAATTACCTAATCATAATGCATTTGTTTCATTAAAAGATACTTCCATCATCATCTCAGCAGCATGAAAGTGAGAGATTAAATCTTCCATCATCAGCTCATCTGAATAACCTGAAAGAGAACAACTATCGGTCTATGCGTACTTACGTATCTATCTACGTATAATATTTAAAGAATTATCCTCCAACTCCTAACCGTTAAGGAATTGTACCTTCCTTCATCAGCTCATCAACATGACATGAGAAATACCAGACGCAAATACTTTAATAGCTTAAAAAAAATATGAAACACGTAATACGTGCCTATAAAATTTGAGGGTTGCTCTCGATTTCCCTCGGATCCCATCATCAGGTCCTTACTTGGTGACAATGGGACCCCCTCGGGAGTAAAATCTTTCAAATAAAAAAAGAATTTTGAAAATCGGTTCACAATCTGCGATGATATCGCGAAACAAACATACAAAAAAAATATGACATACAGTCGAATTGAGAACATCCTCCTTTTTAGGGTTCCGTACCCAAAAGGTAAAAACGGGACCCTATTACTAAGCCTGCTGTCCGTCCGTCCGTATGTCACCAGGCTGTATTTCATGAACCGTGATAGCTAGACAGCTCAATTTTTACAGATCATGTATTTCTGTCGCCGCTATAACGACAAATACTAAAAATTAGAAAAGCGCAAGTCTCCATACAAAAAACGTGTTTATTTTAAACTTGAAGAAACTAGCGCCATCTCGTATATGATGGTTTTTGAAACATGAAACTAGCGCTATCTAGTATGATGGTACGGAACCCTATGTGTGCGGTTCTGACTCGCACTTAGCCAGTTTTTTTTTAAGTCGGATGAAAAATGACCGAGTTTACTCGTAATTTCAATGTACATGATTGCTGGTCATGTACGCGATCTGTGAATTTTGTAATAGCGTACAGATCAGAGAACAACCTGTATTGTTAATTTTGTGGTTCCCAGATCTTTACAATAGCTTCTTTTGAACGCAACAACCAGATTACAGACTCATTACAGCGAGTCGGTCGTCGGTCGGACCATCGCGTCGTAAGCTTTAAGAAAGTGTTGCATCACTCTAACATCACTGTTAAATAATATCATGTGACATTTCGCATTTAATCTTCAGCTTTCACTTTGATATTGTATTCAAAGGCAGACCGCACCCTATAGTTTCTCTCTCTGTGTGTGTCTATCTATCATCTATTCATCATCCATCATCTATCATCATTGTTATATTCATATCATCTTCAAATAAAATGCGGGTCTCAGTTTTGTTGTGAACCAGTTTGGTCATTTTGTGGTAAATCCTTGTAAAAGTAAAGGAACATGGAATCATCATACAATTTAGAATAAGTGAATGTAAAATAGTAAAATAATCCTAAACTTACATTAATTAAAAATAATAACAACTTATTAAATCGTTGACGGAATAGATAATCTTAATTACAAAAATTATTGAACTTCTATACATGCTACAAAATAAATCTGTCTGTCTGTCTGAACAAGATAAACTCAAAAACTATACACAAAGTATTTTCATAGAAATAATTCATGAGGAAGGTTTACTTCTATGAATCCCTCGCGTCAGACAGTATCGCCACAGTATTGCGATATATATTGTAATTCTGTGGTATCGCGGACCCCCTGTAACCATATAATTTTAAATTACAACACCTAACATCCACATATTATTAAGTACCTATTTATTATTATTAAAGATATGAGTGCGTTTGATTACAAAACTATGATGATTCTACTAATTCTACTAACCAAACAATTTTAGTAAACCGTATTGAAAGTACATTTTTTTCAATTTTGCAAATATCGATTTTTAACTTTTTTAAATCTACGCAAACCATATCATGACACAAGTTTAAAGATACATTAAATATTTAAGATTTAGTCGATTCGCACATATTATCACAATATCACATTCATTGCATTGTGAAATGTGAATATTCCAAACAAAATTTATTGCTTATCCTGCGCATACAATTTACATTACAATCGGACCACGATTAGAAACGTGACAAGATCTATCAATGCAATCCATTAATTAAATTTACTATTGTGTAACTTAAATGTAACTGTTGCACAAATGATTGAACCTACAAACAGCCATAATTAAAAGTAACAACTAAATCATAAACACAATGACCACAAGTTACAAATGACCAATATAAAAATTGAATAACAATAAATTTTATTTTATTTGGCCTGTCATACTTAATTCTTGTATTGACACTGACCTTTGGAGATTAGTCGACGGGTTCGGACAAATGGTTTGGTCTACCTGTTAGTGACACCACAATACAATTACTTAATTGTATTGTGGTGACACTGACTGTGAATTCAAAGGTCATCATCAGCAGCTGTTCTCATTTCTCTAGAGGACTTATCATTATCAGGCCGTATAAGTTCAATGTTGGATTTAGGTCTCTCCCCAAAGCCCACGAATAACTTATATGGATCGTCATCCCAGTTCGAACAACTGTACAAACAACTCTGACTAAACAAAGTCCTCCACATACAGGGTGTAACAGAAATGGTGTAGGACCCGTTATCTGAGGCTTCCACTCATCATACTGAACAATTTTCCCTAAGAAGCCGATAGTCAATTCTCAAAAAAATGACGCTTCGTTCAAGGCATCTTACATTACACAAATTATACATGGTGTAATAAAATTGGTGCAGGAGCCGTTAGCTGGGGTTTCCACTCATCGTACTGAAGAATTTTTCCCAAGAGACCCTAGTCAATTTACAATAAAAAAAATCAACTCTTCATACAAATCGATCAGCTAATTGACCAATTTTGTGAATTTTTGTATGGAGAGTCGAATTTTTTTTAGTATTGACTCTGCGTTTCTTGAGGAAAGTTGTTCAGTATGATGACTAGAAGCCCCAGTTAACAGATCCTACACCACCATTTTTGTTACAACCTGTATAGGACAGTACGTTCTGGTCTAGGTAATTATTTCTCAACGTGATCACATCTCACAGGAGTATAAAATCACTAATTATTATACCTAGAGATAAATATTTTGTGACTACGTATCTTTATAGGATCCTAATATTTGCTCCAATCATACTTGCTTAGGGAGGGTCGGTGGCGTAACGGCAAGGGCCGCTTACCTCATGTCCGGAAGGTCGTGGTTCTAATCCTGCCACGGACAAATGTGTTTACTTCATATGTACGTTATCTGACGCTATTACAGTGAAGGAAAACATCGTGGGGAAACCTGGACACGCCTGCGAAAGAAACTCGAAAGTTATATGTGGAAAGTCGACCAACCCCCAATGGATTCGCGTGGTCGACTAAGGCCCGATCGCCCTAATTCAGGGTAGGCTCTAGCCCTTCGGAGGGGACGTATATGAGCTGATATGATGAGTCAAACTAGAAACTCTTATAATTTTGCTATGTCCGTCTGTCCGTCCACCTGATCCTCGGTATGTCACAGGCGTTTTTCTCAAACAGTTTACAGCTAAATTGTTGAAATTTGGTAAGGTGATACTAATATCTGACCCCTTTATAGTCAAATAATAAAACCTAAAAACAATAATTGTAGGGTACCCCATCTACATGTAAAGTGGGTGATTATTTTTTGTTTACGTATCAGTGTGGGGTATCATAGAATAGGTTTTTCAAAACTTTTATAAAATCTGAAAGTATTGTAAATATAACGAATCTAGAAGAAAAATTATCACGCCCATGTAGACTTTCTTAATTTAGAAGTAATAGTAGGACAACTTAAGATGTACAGTTGGATTACGGGCCCGGGTGGCGGCTTTCAATCGCCATTTAAATGACATTGCTACACTTAAATTATTTTAAATGGTTTTATATGTATCGTTAGCGATACTTTGACACTTGGAAAATGTTCCACTATTCTTAACAAGACGTTAGTTTTTAAGGCCTTTCAGATTTTACTTAAAGTACATAAAAGATCAGTAAGGTATAAGTTCGTAATGTTGGGACAAAGTAGGGATGCCTCGATACCCCTTTTTGCCGATACGATACCGATACCGATACTCTTATAAAAATATCGGCGATACTGATAGGTACCGATACCGATACGCTTAGTGAATTCAAAAATGAAGATAAAATAAATAAAACACAATTAATTAATAGTTTTATTAATCAAAATTAACATTTATAAGATTTTTATTTAAAAAACAAAGCATTCTTAAGTTTTGCGGGCAAAGGCGATTTAGCAAGTCTGTTTGAATAAGACCTGCGGTGGAAAATAGTCTCTCAGATGTGACCGATGCCTCGTTTGCAACGAAATAGATGGGAAAAAACGCGCGTTTACATTACATTTTTAAAGCGCGAAATTTGAAAAGTAACGTTGAATCTGCCATAAAAATATCGCCGATATATCGGTATCGGTATCGGATGCATCCCTAGGACAAAGCGCCTTCTCCACGTTATCCTTAGACATTGTATTAAATGTGACCAGCCATCGCGATACACCGACACCTGACACGACTCCAGAAAGCCTTCTAAGTACACCAGCTTATCTAATTCATGTACCAGGTCAGTTATGTACAAGATTGACATTATGCTAGCCCTTTACGCAGGTACAACGGACCATTTTAGAGCTAGTAAGCCCTTTGTAGCTTTGTTAGGAAACTTTGTAGCTTTGTGAGGAAACTTTGTTGTCTGTGATAACTGATAAGGCAGTGATTGTGATATAAGTAAACGTATTTACCACAACAAGGTATTGGAGCATAACACGAACATTGTAGCTTTTATGGCTTTAATGCGTGAGTTCATAATGAAACGCTTATCATGTGAAAGAAACCAAATTCAATCGCAACAACTAATTACGATTTTGTTAAATACATTTTTTTTAAAGTACTAATTGAATTGGTTTTGATAAAGATTTCAAGATTTCAAAATGTTTTATCAAAATAGATGCATATTATATTCATTCTGATGTTCATAAAATAGTAACTATACTTATACATAATGTCATTTATGAAAAACATAAAATAAAACAAAATGATTAGTTAACACTGTCTAAATGAAGTCATTGATATAAAACAAATAATGTCATTAAAACATGAAAAAATATGTTTTGTGAAGTTAAATTATGACATTAAAATAATTGAATATGTCATTAATGCCTTTGAGAAGTGTACGCCAATTCACACGATCAGCACCTGGTCACGAGTATAACGCAAGCGTCAACCATCGCTCCCCTCGATCACAATAGAGGGAGCTCCCGATGCGCCACCATCCGCACCAGCTACATCATGAAACTTCTGTGCGACTAATCTGATCTCGTCGCCAACTCACCCATTGTGAATAAAAAAATATATCCTTTTAAATAAAAACCCGCACTGGGCCCGCGTGGTTGACTAAGGCCCGATTGCCCTAATTCAGGGTAGGCTCGAGCCCCTCGGTGGGGACGTATATGTGCTGATGTGATGACTGATGAAATAAAAAATAATTTTCCAAATCGGCTAATAAATGACGGAGTTCCGAGGTAACAAACATCAAAAAATCCGAATTGAGAACCTACTCCCTTTCTGGGAGTCGGTTGATGATCTAGTAAAACATTAATCTTCTAAAGCCCGAAGCAAGTTAGTAGGTAAATTTGTTCGTCGAACCGAACCGTCAAAGGCTCGAGCGGAATGCGCCGGCGCAAATGCCGCGCGCCCGCAAACGATATTTGAAATGTCAGGATCGTGATTTTTGCCGAGAAATGTTTCGCAAACGCTTCAACGCCTTACGAACCTTTGCTTTTCGGAATCTGATACGAGCTGATAGAGAATGACCCCGTTTCGATGTGAGGCTCACGACAAATATCTTGGAAAGGAACTTGCATGGTACCTAGCAAAACTAAAGAAACGGAAGGAAGACTCCTCCCGAATTAACCGCGCTTGGAAAACAGTCACCATCAGATTTTATTGAAAAATATATATTTGAAATGCATAATAAACATTCAGTCCGCAAAATAACTACTTGAGCGGCAAGATTTCATGATTGAGCGGCAGAAAACACTGTAGGAAGAGTGTGGTACGGGGAGTTCTAAATGGAAGCGGGAGCGAGCGAAGCGAGCTCGGACTTGCGGAGCACCCCGACTCGGATCCGTTAGGTTCGGAGACTGTGCGGGGAGGCGAGCTAAGCTCGCCTCCCCGCACAGTCGTAGTGTTAGGTTTAACATGAGAACACAGAAGTAGGAGCCCCGAAGGGGCTCCGTCGACCACTCAACGCTGTAGGAAGAGTGTAGTACGGGGATGTTTAAAATAATTACAGCCATCCAGAATGACATAAATTGCTGATTGATTTTGAAATGTTTGCTGACCATGAGTTGCTGACCAATTAGCTATTTCTGCTCACCGATTATATTTTTCTGCTCACAGAAATAACAATACTATGCTAACCATTTAATTGACACCCGATTTTATTTATTTAAGCAAGACTAACAACTAAATATTATAGATAAAAGAGATCAGTCTTGGAATCCAAGTCGGCTGGGAAGCGTTCGGGAAACTTAAGTGAAAGTGTGCGGGGCACATAGCTCATAGAACAGATGGCCGTTGGGGTAGTAAAGTTTTCGAGTGGCAACCACGCACCGAAAAACGTAGTTTAGACAGACCTACGACTTGGTGGACCGATAACATGGTGAAGGTCGCAAGAAGCCGCTGGATGCGGGCAGCCCAGAACCGGTCATCGAGGAAATCCTTAGGGGAAGCCTTTGTCCAGCAGTGGACATTCTTCGGCTGACATGATGATGATTTATTTATTAAAGAACAGCTAAACTTCAAAGGTAGTGCATCTAATTTATAAATAGATACAGTGCTATGAATTAATCTCCGCCGACAGGTACACAGATAAGATCTAACACATCATCATATCAGCTCATATACCTCCCCACCGAGGGGCTCGAGCCTACCCTGAATCGAAGTAACTAGTATCTCATCTGTGCCTTAATTAGGGCGACCGGACCTTACTCGACCACGCGGGCACACGTGTGGGTTGGTCGACTTCACACATAACCCTCGAGTTTTTTCGCAGGCGTGTGCAGGTTTCCTCGCGATGTTTTCCTTCACCGTAAGAGCGTCGGATAAACGTACATAATGAAATCGAAATTTGAAAACACATCGGTACGTGGCAGGATTCGTAACCGTTACGCCACCGACACTCGTATGTATATGAAAAAGTAAAAAAAATTAAAACATCATCTTAATTAAGTGTATAAACAAACATACACCTATATACAAGTTACATACATAAACTACTGAATGTGATTAATGTAACATTACTAGAGAAGTTTTGGACAGTTACGTATAGTATATTATGTTTGTTCTCTTGAACCTCGATCCCATCAGATCTCTGCACCAGTTGTGGCAAAGTCTGATTTCCACAGGATGAGTACTACCGCGAAGACACCCAACTATCTGACTAATGCGCTTATAATGATCTCATCATAGTATCAGCCTTAGAGAAAGCTGCGAGACCTGCATCACTACTTACCACAGATAAAAAAATGTAAAGCCACGGTTCACGAAGCCTTCACCGTCTGGCGAAGTCGGGCATACACATACACATGCACAGACACATGCAAATGCACATACACATGCACATGCAAATGCACATACACATGCAAATGCACATACACATGCACATGCACATTCATATACACACATTCACGTACACGTACACATAAACATAGATAGATGATAGATAGATAGATAAAACATTTATTCAAAGCTACATTACAATTGATACACAAAAATAAAAATAAAATAAAAAACTTCTTACATATAAGCTTAAATGTATAAAGAGGGTAGATACATAAAATTGTAGCGTAACTTCGAAATGGCTCCGACTCAGCATATGCTGCAGGTAATTATGTACCTACAGCGCTGATATTCTGCCGTACATACACGTACACATACACATTCACGTACATGTACACATAAACATACACGTACACAATCATACACATTCACGTACACGTACAAGTACACATATACATACATACATATGCACTAATCAACAGTAAACATTATGCTTACTTAGTAGCAACTTCAGAATAAAGGTAGGTAATATCAAATTTGATTTAAAAAATACAGACGAATTGGGTTTTTATGGGAGGTACCTTATTCAGATTTTTATTGGAATAATGAACTACCAAGTGCTGTATGCCTAATTAATTCCTAGTTATCCACAAAGTTTCATTAAAATCGGTAGAGTAAATCGTTTGATAAAAAGTAACAAATATCCTGGATTTGTAAGTAGGCCATATAAAGTTGTACTAACGCAGAGTTTTATCAAAATCGTGAGAACCATACATACATACATTTTTATTTTATAGTTTTGTAGACTCTACTAGTGTAAGACACACAAAATATAAAAATCTCATCTGAATTTTTTTATCATCACAATACCTTCTTCACTCCTTCATTACCAGCGCCGCTCGCTCCTCAGCTGTGCCTCAGCCCCTCGCTCCTAGGCAATAGAGATTGGAAGACAATATCACACGTCGAAACCTCATCTTCCAGTACTTTCATGATTCAAAAGTTACGACCAGCTAAAGATGATAACATTGAAATATTTTGTAAGTATTTCATCATCATCCTATCAGCTCAAATACGTTCTCACCGAGGGGCTCGAGCCTACCCTGAATTAGGGTGATCGGGCCTTAGTCGACCACGCGGGCCCAGTACGGATTGGTCGACTTCACACACAACCTGCGAGTTTCTTTGCAGGCGTGTGCAGGTTTCCTCACGATGTTTTCCTTCACCGTAAGAGCGTCGGATAAACGTTCATATGAAATCTAAATTCGAAATCACATTGGTACGTGGCGGGCTTCGAACCACGACCTCCCGGACAGGAGGCGGCGGCCCTAGCCGTTACGCCACCGACGCTCATGAGTGAGTATTTACTAATAATAAAATCACTTCTGTTGAATTATACAAAGTAAGTGATATAGTAGACAAATTTTGGTCACTACACTTAGTTTGTGGAATTTGCGTCGGTCACGCTCGACCTCGCGATACGGAAGAAAGGTATCAGGCTCCAATTACTTCTTTTGTTTTATTACACGGTAGGTAGGTAGTTAGGTACTGTCGACCGTTCGACACAATTTTTTGTTCGCATTATTTTGTCCCGCTTTTTGCTTCTAAATTCGAAGGTAAGATAAAATAATATTGCCCTTGATGTGCACTGTGCAGTCACCGCCGCGCCGGACAAGTACCTAGCTTGACAAAGAGTACTGTAAACCTAGAACGTTGACGTCCTTTATTGATTTAAATTTAATGTCGACAAATGTTAGCATTAACTGGCCCACCATACTATCACCACAGTATAAGAACTTGGAGTATAACGCGATAGTTCTTAGACTGTGGCGATTGTATGGTTGGTGGGCCTGGTGACACTAGCTGGAAGTTCGGCGTAGGATGCTCTTACTCGTACATTACTATCCAGCTGTTCTAACTAGCTGGAGTCAGGCGGCGCCACCTTGCGCTGGGCCAGGCGTGGCCATAGATAAAAAAAAATTGCGGACGTGGCGCACCGGTGCGCCCTGCAGCGGCTGTTTGCGCCCGCGGCCGCGCTGACTGCAAGGGCAGTACGTAACGCTGCTCAAGTTGAAACATAACATTTCTTCGATGAACAAGGCATGCATCTAAGAATATTTTAACCGCCTCCGTAGCTCAGAGGCAAAGTTCACTGGCTTTACACAGGAGGTCGCGGGTTCGATTCCCGGCGGGGTCAATTGTAAGACTCGGTTTGGTTGGTGGTAGGGCATTTTCTAAGCCCGCCTGGCTAGCTACCACCATCTTATCTAAGTCTTGCCGCCAAATATCAACGATGATATCATTGGTGTATTCCGGCATGAAGTTATGATAGCCAGTTCCCCAGGGCGTTGGGGAATCTTGGTAAGCCCGCTTCCATCTTCGGCAACATCGTTACTTACCACCAGGTGAGATTTTGTCCAGGGGTTTACCAATTGTGAATTAAAAAAATCTTTGTTGAGAGCCTCCTGTGAACTTTTTCATGTGTAACATCTTCCCTCTCGCTTTCCTGCAATTTGTGGGAGTGATTTCGTGAAATGGGACGGAAGAGTATAACAGGAAATACAAACGTTTTTCAAGTCACGAAGGCTAAGGTAACATGGCCATGCCGCCTAATGTGAGGCGGAAGGCAAAGATGACCTACTATCCGAAGGCCCAGCCCGTGAATGTACGACCCTATGATTAATTAATTTCATAAATATTTTTTCACATGTAACCTAACATTATAATGCGAATACTGTTATGTAAGGCTCGCTCGTTTTTAGACTTCCCTACACCCAACGGGACCCTGTGAGCCTTCGCTGTCTGTCCGTCTGTCCGTCTGTCCGGCCGCCATTGGGCTATATTTCATGTACCCTAATAGATAAAAAGTTGTTTTTTTTACAAATGTGTAATTCTGTTGCCGCTTTAACGACTTATACTAAAAATTTATGAAAATTAAAAAATAAGATCTCCATACAAAAAACTTGTTTTTTATAGGTCTAGAAGTATTTTTGATTTATCTCTATCGTACAAACAGTATACATACAAGCGTGAAACTTGGTGTGATTATAGAACTAATTAATACTCAAGTAAAACAACAAATACTAAAAGTGTAAGTCGAACTCGCGCTAAGGAGTCCGAACTGAATGACAAAAAAGGAAGTTTTTGTCGCTCGCGTTCATATCTTTTGTTTGTAATGTGAATAGGTATCATTGTCATTATACTATGTATTTGTGTGGAGAAGTGTGGTGGCATGGAACCCTCGAAGTGCTAGTCCGAATCGCACTTAACCTTATTTATTATATTTTACTATTTTCTTATGTAACATTTTTTTTTATTATTATAGTTTATGTGCGAAATTCCGTCTGTGTGTGTTCCAGTGTAATACTGTTAAGTTACATTTAAATAAATAAATGAATTGAATTGCCCAAACACAAGGTGTGCTATAGTTTGTGGAGAGACACCGAACTCGCGTCTACACTCACAGCTGTAGCCTCACCTTCACAACTTTTCGGCTCGATAAGGTTGTGGCGAGGAGAAGGGTTTCTGATAGTGGAATATAATGTTCCTGTCAGAGACTCAAGCGTGCTTGGGAGGCATCACCACCAGAGGCAGTACCTCTTGTATTTGGTTAGAGCATGATGGAGCATTGGTTACTGTCGGTCTACTTCTTATTTGACTCGTGAGATTGAGCTTATCACTTCTCTAAGGACGTGCAACACCCGCTTGAGGATGTTTGATGTGTAACATCTTTGCTCTCGCTTTCCTGCAATTTGTGGGAGTGATTTCATGAAATGGGACGGAAATGTGTAACAGGAAATGCGAACGTTTTTTAATTCTCGAAAACTAAGGTTGTCATAGCCATGCCGACTAGTGTGATGGCAAAGGCAAAGATGACATACTACTATTCGAAGGGTCGGCCCGTGAATGTACGACCCGATAATTAATTTACCCGGCGAGGATGTGGAGGGGTCATTTTGACCCTGTAAATTTTTAATCCAGTGTAGTTTTTTTTTCCGCGGTCATAGGATGTTGGACGTCTCAGTAGCTGTTGCTAAGAGACCCGCCCACACGTTCAACACCGCTTCTCAGTCGGCCGCCGCCTGCGAACAGAGCCACACATACGCAAAGTCAAAAAGAGTAAATATCACCCTAACAAAAGCAGTACAATCCAGCCTCTAGTAGTGCCTTCATGCAGTTCAGTATTTTTAAACTTTGCTAAAACTAATGTAATAAAAACATTTTGTACTATCACGTGTGCTTTTTTTTCAAAATCCATACAATATTAGCCGACCAATAGAGTCAACTTAAATTCTTTGTTGAAAAATATTATGAATTTAGCCATTAAAATTGCAATAAAATACAGGGTCAAATATACCCTCCACAACCTGCACGTAACTTTTTTCACCACATCCTCGCCGGGTTAATTTCATAAGTATTTTGTCACATGTTACACATCATATGCGAGTACTGTAGGTCTCGTTTTTTGATGTGTAACATCTTTGCTCTCGCTGTCCTGCAATTTGTGGGAGTGATTTCGTGAAATGGGACGGAAATGTGTAACAGGAAATGCGAACGTTTTTTAATTCTCGAAAACTAAGGTTGTCATAGCCATGCCGCCTAGTGTGATGGCAAAGGCAAAGATGACATACTACTATTCGAAGGGTCGGCCCGTGAATGTACGACCCGATAATTAATTAATTTCATAAGTATTTTGTCACATGTTACACATCATATGCGAGTACTGTAGGTCTCGTTTTTTTATACGTATCTCTAAAAACCAGAAAAATATTCGCAAAGAAAGATTATATTGTATCATCTTGACAACCATAATTTGAGAATCTAAAAACTGCAGAAACCGTTATTGTACCTACTACGTGATCTTTTTGACTTTTCCGGTGTCTTGCCGTTATGTTCCTAGAATCGAGAGTAAACCAACATTCGAATTTCCAAAATTACCTACTATAGTGTAAAAAGTTGTCCTTATAACATCCTTTGCAAGTTTTGGTGCTAACGTGCCGTTTTGTTACAAACAAAATGATTAGCGGATGACAAATTGATTGCTCACGGAATACCTACTTGCAACATCAACTGAATGAAGTCAGTCAACAGGCTCACATAAAAGTACCTACTTGAGAAACAATACATTTTTTGACCGAGCGAGCGCTAAGCGTCTCCGTTTCAGTTTGGGCTAAAATGATTTCGTATGTCTGTCCGGATGTTCTCCTCCACAAGTCACATTTCTCAATCAATTCTCGTGAAATTTTGTGAGCAGGTTCGATATTTATATGTATTTATGATATTTGTATATATATGTGTATTTATGATATTTGTGTAGAACTCTACGGAAACTATTTCAGGAAATTCAACAAAAAAGCGTCTTATCGCTGAGGTTCTGCCTACTTTCATAATTTTGTCAGTTTCAACAATCAAGTAATCAATGGAGAGATCAGTTTCATGAATGGATTGTATATTATTTGAAGCAGTGCAGTGGTTTCCTTTTATTTATTAAAAATTTTCAAATTCTGAAAGTAACAATAAAACTGAAATAAAAATAATTTCTACAATAATCTTTGTTTTTATCAATCTAACTATATCGCCGATAAAACCCATGAATCGCCGTACCTTCAAATCGTTAAAAAAATCAATCAAATAAAATTAAAATGGAAAAAAAAAGTAAATCCAAAGACCACTATTATGTAAAATTTAATTTCAACACTGCACTCAAAAACAGAGTATCAATACAACACAAATATACCATCACAACACAATTATTGAGATAATAGAAAATATTTGCATGCCTGAGTGTAAGCTACGCTATAGAAATTTATCGAGACCAACAAGCATTGAAGCGTACTGAGACGCTTTCTATAATGCGTGATAACTGGCGATGACGGACGCGCAGCTCTAAAAAACATTTGCGATAATACAAACCCGACGTTCCATCAGATAGTAACAGTAATTATAATAAACGCAACAGAGACGGTTGTAAATAATGAAGGATTAGTTTCATTACCACGCAAGTAATAAATGATTAAGTGAGAATGTCAATTGCAAGTCAAAGGCTTAACATAATCTTGTTTATTTGCGTAGAATACAAAGAAAGAAAACGAAATGCATAAAATTAATATAATATTTATATATTTAACACTTTTTTGAGCTTGTTTGTTACATCCTCAGCAGCATTGGCACTTACTATCAGGTGAGATGCAATCAAGGCCAAAGCACTCAAATTCTAATACCTAAATAAATAAAATTTTGAAATAAACGCATAATACTACTATTAATAATTATTTTATTTTTCTTTCTAATTTCTTCTCAAGTTTAGGATCTTATCTTGGAACACAATTTTAATATAAATCAATCAAATACGTCTTACGGTGTTATCCTTACTAATATTACAAATGTGAAAATATGATTGTGTTTTACCACTTTACGCTTGAACAACTCGATCAATCTTGATGATTTTTTAGCCCGTGTAAACAGCATAGTCTGATTCTATTTTCAAGGGAACGATCTGAGGGAACTGAAGAAAGACTCTGTTTTGCTCGCTTTCCTTAACATCGCAACAGACCAATGGATTTTTGTAATTTTTTGCACAGAAATGATTGAGGGGGGTGGGAAATTACTTTTTCAAACATTGGACTACTAATAAGTATAGCCCTAAACCGTTCTCTAGGGATTTGGGAAAAACTTACTTCCAGGCTCACACATGTCTTCGCAACGGAGTAAAGGATTGACGTTACTTTTGCATAGAAATAGATGAGGGGCTGGGAAGACACATAGACGGCTAATCAGAATAGCCCTATATAAATCTCGAGAGATTTGGAGTAAAATCATGTCTATGCTCCACTCATCCTCAAAGAAAGTTATAAAAACGATGCCCACGCTAGCGAAGTCACGGGCAAAAGCTAGTATTACATAAATGCAGTGCCCATAGTAAATAATAAGAAACAACTTTCTCTTTTATAACTGAATTTTAAAAACACTGCACTTTGGTTGATAAACTGCAAGGTATAGTATCAATTTATCAACATACACAAAGGACGGTTCCGGAACTATGGTCCGCTTCATCTATCAGAATTGCCGATAGGTATACATACAGTCTACCAAAATGGTATGACATCAATGATAAACATTCCGTTATAATAAATGACCTACTGTTGAGGAGATTGTACAGCACTGCTGAACATCCAGTCAAAAAGGTATATACAATGTCCACTTACAGCAGACATTTTAACATGGTGCTTACCTTTGGGAGGAGTATACAACAAGTCTCAATACAATGCATAGAAAGGATGTCCGTCCGTCCGACACGGAGTCTGATGTTATAAACAAGGTGTTATTAAATCTTAGATAACTAATAAGTTACATCATAAAACTTTTCAAGGAGAAGGACATCGTATATTAAGATTAAATCAATATAATTATGTCAAGGGTGCGTTGAAGTATTGTGTAACGCAGTTTATGAAGATTTTTGTTCCTCCCTTCCCCCATGTAACGCGCTGTAACGTTTTTCTGCACTCCTATTCCTAAAAACACCCAAGTGACCAATTTTACCTATTTCACCCAAGTGACCAATTATACAGTGTAGCGAGGGATTCCCCGTAAAAACAGATAAAAAGGGTTGATTTTAATTCGTAGATTTTATTTAAATTTAAAAAAAAACAGTTTTACGTAACGCGTTGTTCGAACCCTCTCCCGCCTCTGTAACGCGTCGTAACGTTTTACAAGACCCTCCCTCCCTCCCACCCAAATTGCGTTACGTAATACTTGAACGCCCCCCAAGGCCAAGTGCATGTCGGACCACGCGTATTGTAGGGTTCCTCCATTGGTAAGATAAAAGAGATCCTTAATAAGTCTCTTCCGTGGGTTGCTCAGTCAATAACTCAATACTTCATAACTTGAAACCTGTAACAGTGGGTTACCCAAAATAATTTTCGTCGAAAGTTCTTACATAGACCATCACCGCCGCCATCGGTGGTAGGGCATTTTCTAAGCCCGCCTAGCAAGCACTATCATTTTATCCAAATCTTGTCGCCAAGCATTAATGTTAACAGCATTGATGTGCTTCGGCTTGCTGTAAGGTAGTAAGTTCCCTATTGCGCTGGGGAATCTTGGTAAACCCGCTTCCATCTTCGGCAGGACTACTCAATGTGGATTTAAAAAACCGGCTAAGTGCGAATCGGACTCGCGCACAAAGGTTTCCGTACCATTATTTATAAAAATCACGTTTGTTGTATGGAAGCCCCCTTTAAATATTAATTTTATTTTAATTTAATTAGGTATTCCGTAGGAAGGAAGCTTACCAATAAGGCCAGACTCTATCAAAACCTTGGAGATATCGAGAGATACGGCAAGAGCTTCATGGTGCTCATGGTTCTCTATGTCTTCACCCCATACATGCATAACATACACTAGAAGACCTCCCGGTCCCGTTGACCGACCCCGGCGAAAGCCATACTGTCGTTCACTCAGGAGGTCATTGTCTTCTAGGTGTGCTAAGAGGCGGGTGTTCAATAGGTCGATAGTTGGATGGGATAGCACGACTACCTTTTTTAGGCACGGGCTGCACGTTGGCAAGCTTCCAAGACTTTGGAACTATAACGGTTTTGAGAGAGAGGCGGTACAGGCGTGTCAGCACAGGAGACCACTCAGGAGCACAGTTTTTTAGAACTATAGCTGGAATACCGTCAGGACCGCTGGCCTTATTCACATGTAGACTGCAAAGAGATTTAATACCTCTTTTTGGCGAATACGAAAAGGGGACATTACAGTACCACATGGAGGTATCTGAGGTGGGTGGTGTATTATTTGCAAAGTCCAGACGCGAATTTTCAGCAAAAATACAGGCAAATAAATTTGCCATGTCGACCTTACAGGCAAGATAACTTTAAAAAACCGGCCAAGTGCGATTCGGACTATCACTCCAAGGGTTCCGTACCACCACACCAGACACACAGACGGACAGACAGCGGAGGCTTAGTAATAGGGTCCCATTGGTCAACCGTTGAGTGAACCCTAAAAACAAGTCGTTTTTGTCGGTCGGTCGTTTTCTTTTGTTATCTTGACTACTGTACAATGTACAGTATTCAAAGATCATGAAATGAAATTGTAATTTTAATTCAGTGCGTATTTGGGCTCTTATCTTTTATCTATCTAACCTTAAATTGTTTAAAAACTTTAGTAGTCTTACTGAGGCAAGTGTTCGGCAGGTAGATATTGTATAAACCAAAAAGTATTTCTTTTTTGGCCGACAGAGGGAACGTAATGTTTTTTTTATTTCGTCTTTGGTGCCCGTCTTATTATAAAGCAATAACTTCAACAGTAGGCGTAGCTTTATCTAATATGAAACGCCGGGCGCCTTATCGAGTTTAATTTCTCTAATGTATCTAAGGGTCGACGCTAGTGGTACGCTATAGTGATTTCGGCGTGACGTGAAGAAACGATAGCAAACATTTGTGGTTTTAAATAATTGGTATCTATTGCGCGGCAAAGAGATGAAATATAACATAACCATAAAGATTGCGGAATAACATTGGCCACCGTATTCAATTTTCAAATAAGGCAAAATGTCTTTGTCGTGAATTGCTATTCGGTCAATTACGAATTTCTCAAGCATTTTCTGATTAGCTCATTTTGACCGCAATCTGTCTTGTTTTACGTTGTACTTCATCTTTTTGAGTAGCGATGGATATTAATTTCATTTACAACCATAAACGTTTGCTATCGCTTATTTACGTAAAGCAAAACCCATTAAAGTTTAATAATACCTACTACATAATGTGTTAAATTGCTTTTTTTGTCACATAAAAATAAGTAGGTAAAATACCACAGCTTGATTTGAACATTTTTTTAAACAAAATTTTAGCATTCATCGACTTAGATCGCGATCCTTTATACCATAAAGGTTATTGTTAAGTGGCAGTATCGCAAGGTGATGCTAATTGAAGCCGTTTCTGTTCAACATGTGACTTATCTGATAGCCAGATGCCTAGAGATTCATCTTATGTATTTAGTTTTTTTTATATATTTTTTTATTTAAAATTTGAATGTGTTTGACTACATTTACAGTTTGCTCTAGTTAATGAGATAAGATAAGATAAATACTCTTTATTGTACCCAAAAATAAAAATAAAAAATAAACACAATGTAAAACTTAGAAACTATATAGATAACTTGGATAAGCAAAATGTGCAGAGAGTAAACAGAAGGTGCTGTTTTCTAATAATGATGAATCGTGGATAAACTCAACAAAACCAATCCAGATAAGAAAACTATAAGTAACATAATAGATGAGTATAATGAAACTTAAAGTAGGAAAAAACTGTAAAATATGCGATGCTCAGGTTCAATTACTGCTTCTGCAAAATGTTTCTTTCAAATCAAAGCAATGAAGAATTATTATGAATCTACTGTTGTCAATTTTCTTGCCTACATAATACTGATTATATGACGAGGGATTAATACGAAGATTGCGTGCATCCAGACCTTTAAAAATAATTTGGTAGCATATGTTATAAATATTAGCAGCGTAGGCAACTAATGTTTTAAAACCTCGTGCATGTAATCATAATCACATGCAGCACAGCTTGCCTGTTCTCAAGCTTCTGACGGGATAACCACGCGCACGGTTATTTAGATGTTTATCGCTTTCAAGTATTATTTAAGGTTGTTTTAGGTTAGCTTTTCATTCATTATGAGCTTAGTACTCGTATACAAAAGAAAAAGTATGAAGCTACTGTTATAATTTTTTCTCCCTACTTAATTCAACAAAAACTCTATCTAACTGACGTAGATTTAATAAAATTATTTTATTACAATTTTAAGGCTCGTATGATGTAATGGGGGAGGCCTATGTCCAGCAGTGGACGTCCGTCGGCTGATATAATGATGATGATGATGATGTAATGTATAAGAATCATGTCGGATCAATATTAAACATGCTAAAAATAAATTTAGACCAGAGATATTATTATATAAGGTGTAACAAAATTAGCTGAAACTATTTTAACTGGTGCTTCCCATGGATCACATAGTCAAATCGCAAAAAAAAAAAAATTACTCTCCCATACTAACTCGATCACCTGATCAGTCAACTTAGTATGGGACGTTCAAAATTTTTTTGGATCACATAGTCAAATCGCAAAAAAAAAAATTTGCTCTCCCATACTAACTCGATCACCTGATCAGTCAACTTAGTATGGGACGTTCAAAATTTTTTTTGAAATTTGACTATGGGTTTCATGAGGAAAGTTGTTCAGTTTCATGGGTAGAAGCACCAGTTAAAATAGTTTCAGCTAATTTTGTTAGACCTTATATACATATTATCTCTGAGAAACAGAGACATGCTCGTCTCTGAGGAGAACAAAAAGGCGTTTTCTCTGGTGATGAGCAAGTCAAAACAAAAATTACAAATTAAACTAGCTGCAACATAACATAGCTCACAGAAAAGCTTTACTCAAATAGCAATAGGCCGGGAAAATTTGTACGTAGAACGGACGGCCGTTGGAAAAATATATTTCTCGAGTGGCGACCACGCACTGGAACGCCTAGGAAGACTTCCCACTCGGTGGACCGAAAAAATGATGAAGGTGACTGGAAGCCGCTGGATGCGGGCTACGCGCATGGGCTGGTTGAATGTGAAAATCCCTGGGGGCAAAGACCTTTGTTCAGCAGTAGATGTCTTTCAGCTGATATGATTATGTTGAAAGTTATAAATTTCATCTAATCGTGTCACACACTATAAGAGAGAGAGAGAGACAGAGAGGGAGCAAAGTATAGGAACTTAGTCATATTTTAAATATAATCCAGACCCATATTCAGATCCGCAATTACGGGAGGCGCGAATCTCAGGCCAATTCCGAGACCCACCATTACGAGTATAATGAGTAAATTATTCAGGCCCTCGCCACTTTGAACACGGCTCACGTATTGCGTTTTCATCATCGGCATTAAAAGAGCCGGTCTAAATTACTTGGCCAGAATAGGGACTAAATTTAATATGCCTTTTGATGTTAGGGCTCAGGTTTCCATCTGGGGTAAAGCCAAACATGCATATAAATATTGAAACAATAACGCGGAAACATCAGTTAACAAAGAAATATTTACAAACGATGAATGATGTGATCTAACGCATAAATATTATAAACGAAATTTGTGGATTATGTTGAAATATTTATTATAGGATGTAAAAAATACAAATCTAAACAAATTGAAAAAACACTAGATAACACACACAGATAAAACAAGAATTTGTGAAAAAACCAACTCATGATTAGTTACAACCAAGACTGGATGTGATGAAACCCTCAGCATTGACCCCAGCACTCAGCATAATACCTGATAGCCACCAGATCCGTGCCAATGCCGAACTAGTGGCAAAAACACAAAACACAGTTCAAGAACGTGTTTCTAACATATTTTGCAACAGACAAAGGCAACTTTTTTGAAGACACCTAATAACCATTAGCAACTTAATTAAGCATTAAAGAAATATTGATGAGTTCAATAGGTTTGGTAAGATTTATAAAAAATAGTTATTCTTCACATTCACCCGTTTTACGTAAGAGGGCAGAATCTTCTTCACCTCTCTTGGTATTCAAGATACCTCCTAATTTTAATAAAGCATTACCTAACAAAACGTCTGGTAATTTGAATTTCCGAGTGAAAGCTTAAGCCAGGTTATTTTGGAGTTTTAGACCTAAACCTATTTGTGAAGAACAAACAAAGGAAATGGCTGCTATAAAGGTAATGCTCGATTAAGAAGAAGGAAATTGCTATCATAACCTGTTTGGGCCTTGCATAAACTACGTACTTAATAGTACCCAAACGCAATACTTTTAAAAGCAAATCTCGTATTTGACTATGTTAGTTCAAAAACTATAGAGACTTCACCAGAGTTTACTTTTACTTTGGGTGATAAATGATCAATGTTAACAAAATTGAGACGATAAATTGGTAACATAATATCCATAATTTGCTACATAATATTATATAGATAGTCAACACGCACTAAGCAATAATTATCATGAACGACTAATCCATTACATTTCTCATCGATTATGATATTATCCAACAACATTGATAGACGTCTAAACATGTTATTTTCGAATGTTATAACAGTTAAACCAGATCTCTTTCACACTGTCTAGATATTTACGAGATTGAAAATAAATGTACTTTCTGTTCAGATATTTACTAAACATTCTGAAGTTGTTTTTAATGATACAGTAGTAGTAAACGTTACAATTACATATCCACCAGTTCGCCTTTGCAACTGGTATGTGACATGGTCGTTACATAGTCTATGTATATTATAGGTTTGATTACGAATCGTCTCGCACGCAGGTTTGACGACTTCCAGCCTCCCGAACAAGCCGGTTTCCGAAAAGGATTTAGTACCATAGACCACATACATACGTTGCGGCAGATTATACAGAAGACCGAAGAGTACAATCAGCCACTATGCTTGGCGTTCGTGGACTATGAGAAAGCCTTCGATTCGGTCGAAACTTGGGCTGTGTTACAGTCTCTCCAGAGGTGCCAAATTGACTATCGATATATCGAAGTGCTGAAGTGTTTGTATGAAAACGCCACCATGTCGGTTCGCCTCCAGGATCAAAACTCGAAACCTATCCAGCTGCAGCAAGGGGTGAGACAGGGAGACGTTATATCTCCGAAACTGTTCACCGCCGCCCTGGAAGATGTTTTTAAGCTTTTGGACTGGGGTGGACTAGGCATCAATATCAACGGCGAGTACATCACCCACCTTCGATTCGCTGACGATATCGTGGTCATGGCTGAGACTATGGACGACTTAGGCACAATGCTCGATGGCCTCAGTAGAGCCTCCCAACAAGTGGGTCTTAGAATGAACTTGGACAAGACGAAAATTATGTCAAACGTCCGTGTCATACCTACTCCTCTGAAGGTTGGAGGCTCTACACTCGAAGTTGTTACCGAATATGTGTACCTGGGACAAACAGTCCAGTTAGGTAGGTCCAACTTCGAGAAAGAGATCAATCGTCGAATCCAACTCGGCTGGGCAGCGTTCGGGAAGCTTCGCAATATCTTTACGTCCCAGATACAGCAGTGTCTTAAGACCAAGGTCTTCGACCAATGTGTGTTGCCAGTGATGACGTACGGAACTGAGACATGGTCGCTTACTATGGGCCTCATAAGAAGGCTCAAGGTCACCCAAAGGGCAATGGAGCGTGCTATGCTCGGAGTTTCTCTGCGTGATCGAATCAGAAACGAGGAGATCCGTAAGAGAACCAAAGTAACCGACATAGCTCTCAGAATTGCTAAACTTAAGTGGCAGTGGGCGGGGCACATTGCTCGTAGAACAGATGGCCGTTGGGGCAGTAAAGTTCTCGAGTGGCGACCACGCACCGGAAAGCGTAGTGTAGGCAGGCCTCCCACTCGGTGGACCGATGACCTGGTGAAGGTCGCGGGAAGCCGCTGGATGCGGGCAGCGCAGAACCGGTCGTCGTGGAGATCCTTGGGGGAGGCCTATGTCCAGCAGTGGACTTCCTTCGGCTGATATGATGATGATGATGATAGGTTTGATGCGAATCCTGAAGAGTTTTCTTTAACCTTTATAGAGTTTAACGATAAACAATCTGCACTCTCCACGGAGAACATACTTTCTCGCAGGAGCATCTAACATTGTTCAATTTGTATGGGAGGTTCCTTTTTTGAAGAGTTTTTCTAGATAATTACAACTAACAGCATATCATTGATGTTAGTAAGTTTTCTCGATAGCGTTACTTTGTTAAAGATTCTTAGCGCCATTTTGGAGAGTAAGAAATTCAAACTTTCGAAAACATCCTGAGCGCTATATTTAAGAAAAAAAAATTTAAGGGACGAACTTTTATTATTATTAAAATTAAAAAATGATGTTTCTGTAATGCTTTTTTTGGTATGCAATAAAGGATATTTATTATTTATTATTATTAAAAAAATCAATAAGGCACGTCTGGCAAATAGTTTTATACCATCTTTTTGCAAAAGTTCATCAAAATCGGTTTAGTGGTTTCAAATTAGAGACATGGACATACATTCATACATACACACACCCATGTATACACACGTTTTTAGGGTTCCGTATCTGAAAAGGTAAAAACGCAACCATTATAGGATCACTCGTGTGTCTGTCCGTCCGTCTGTCACAGCCAATTTTCTTCGAAACTACTGAAGCGATTGAGTTGTATGGTACAATAGTAAGTCGGTGACCCAAAGACGGACGTATAACATAAACAAACGAATTTTAAACATCGGGGTCACTTTCAGGGGGTGAACTAAAAAAATAAGTTTTGCAAACTACGTAGGTCACTCGATAAGTTTTGAGATAAAAAAAACTATTAAAGATATTAACACTACTAAGATACGAAAATAAGATAAAGATAAGATAAGATATTACACTCTGCCATTATCTATACGAAGTTCCATTCGTCTAAACCAAGTCTAAACAGTTTTGCCAGTCTTGATCCGACCTACAAATAGCTACTTTATAGGCAGCTACGGCTTCTTCAGCACTCGAAAAAAACTTTCCTTCTATTTTTTTTTTCACTGTTGGGAACAAAAAGAAATCACAGGGAGCTAAGTCGGGGCTGTAGGGTTGATGAGGTAGGGTTTCAGTACCAGATTCCTCAATAAACGCCATTGTTCTGAGGGACGTATGTGAAGAGGCATTGTCGTGATGCAGCATGATTCCCCGAAGCCCGGCCTTTGGTCTACTCTCTCGCACTGCTTGGAAAACTTTCGAAATGCTACTGTTGTATAACAATCCAAGTTAACAGACCTATATATTTTCCAGCATTGATGTCGACAGATGTCCGCTCCGAGACAAGAAACTAGCCACCATTTTTTTGCCAACGTTTCGAGGTCTTTGGAGTGTTGTCAGTAACTTTCCCTCTGAAAAGACCTATACTGACGAATGTCTCTTACTTTCCGGATCATATTAATAGATCCATATTTAGTACTAATATATATACTGTCTCCATATTTTGTCATTTGTGATGATTTCCGAAACACGTCTCGATGATCCGTTTTCAAATCGCAGACGCATTTCACGGCACCAATCCACACAAGTCGTTTTTCAGTATCGGAGTTTTTCAGTATTCTGTCCGTGTATTCGTGTGTCCGTATTCTCGCACCAACTGTTGCCCGAGATGGAGCATAGTCCCCTAGTGCTGATTGTAATCGTTGTAAATTTAGTTGTTCAGTTAGACCAAATTTAAAATCATACGATGTTTTATGATTTTAAATTTGTTCTGACTGAACAACTAAATTTCCAACGATTACAATCAGCACTAGGGGACTAATGCTCCATCGTTTCAAAGAAAAATCGCGGGAATAGTCGTAGTTAAAAGACTGTAATTTTGTATTTTTTTAAATTGAGCGAATTGGCTACTTACGTTCTATTTTTAAATAAATTTAGTTTTTAAAAACATATACAACAGGTGCGTTCCATTTTTAAATTTCGAGCATCTCTAAACTTATCGAGTGACCTACCTATATCGTGCCTAAATGAAAAGGCTCGTTGTGAGAATCTCAATATATATAAATATTTTTGAAGTTTTTTTAAGAAAACAGGCGAAAATTGACCAATCCCCCGAAACTACTGCGCCTAAAATCTTGAAAAAAATCACAGTACATGTGGTTGCATTCATAGATTACAGGAAACCCTATGAGAAAATCTCAAATCCTTCTGTTCCCACAGAATACATGAAATGTCCAGAATAAATAGACCCCTAATTACCTACAGCAAAGTATGTGTTGAAAGTTTAGTTCTGTCGGTAGATAAAGTTTTGGAACCCTTTTTGTGTGACCCCGAGTTGCTCTGGGCCAGTTTTTTTCTGTACCTTACAAGTAAAATATAGTCTCTATCATCTATGTAACAAGAACTGCTTACGGTCATTAATTTTCAATGCAATGAAAATGCAAATATATCAAAAAAAAAAACTGGAAGGAAATAATATTAAAGATAAAGTGAAGGTACCATTTAAGTTGGTTCATTCCAACAAATAAAATATTAAATACTAAGATATAGAAACATTGTATATTTTGCATGTAAATATATTAGTAAAAGATTGTATCACCAAACCAAGGGTCAACTATTGACCGAGACCTCTTGGATTATATAAGATTATCATCAGGTGTTAGAAAGTACCAGATGTGAGGTGCTATACTGGTTTAGAAGAGCCCAAGGCGAAATTCTGTTTTCACCGAGACCAGTTCAATGATCTGGCAGTCGCATGATCGATGCGGATCTATCTAATGATTTTGATCTTGTTTTGCATTTGATCGATGTTGTAGAAATCATATTGTTTAGACCTGACCTTTGATATTAACAATAGTTAACTAGGAACAAGAAAGTATTTGAAGAGAGTAAAGAACAAATACGATAAGATAAAGCAATAAAATTTAAAACTGTACTAACTTCTATAAAAATTCAGAAGACTGTTTTGTACATTGACCTTTTATGGCTCTAAAAAAGCCAGCCAAGTGTGAGTCGGACTCGTGCATCGGGGGTTCTGTACTAAAAACCACTACTTCCTATTGAAGTACCAAAGATAATACAGTAGTTTAAAACATCAACAAGAGCGACACGTATATATATTTTTAACTAGATTTTGCCCGCGGCTTCGCCCGCGTGGACATCGTTGTATGACTGTCTTCGAGGGTGAGTGGTGCGCGAGCCTCAAGCGGCTCGCGAACGTGGACGTAAATTTTCTCCAAATCCCCATCCCAGATCGGGCTATTCTGATTAGTAGTCTATGTCACTTCCAATCCCCTCAACTAATTCTATATAAAAATCACTTAAATCCGTACGACTTGCGCGAGCGTTGAAATGAGTTTTCCCCAGATCCCTCGGAAACTAGGTCAGGATAATATGTTAATTAGTAAAACTCGAAGGTTGTGTGTGAAGTCGACCAACCCGCACTGGGCCCGCGTCGTCGACTAAGGCCTAATCGCCCTGATTCAAGGTAGGCTCGAGCCCCTCGGTGGGGACGTATATGAGCTGATATAATAATAGTTAATTATATAATTTCCGCCCTCTCAAAAATCTCTGTGCAATAAATCACAACAACCATTAAACACTCTATTAAAGAAATTAACTAAAAAAATATCATTTTTCAGTTCCCTCAAGAACTGTGTCGGAGTAATGCTATTTTCACGGGATAAAAATAGCCTATGTCCTTCGCAGTGACACAGGCTACCTGCATACCAAATTTCATCATGATTGGTCAAGATGTTGAAGCGTGAAAAGGTAACAAACAAACAAACACAATTTGACTTTTTTTTTTCATTTTCATATGGGTGTCAATTAAATGGTTAGCATAGTATTGTTATTTCTGTGAGCAGAAAAATATAATCGGTGAGCAGAAATAGCTAATTGGTCAGCAACTCATGGTCAGCAAACATTTCAAAATCAATCAGCAATTTATGTCATTCTGGATGGCTGTAATTATTTTAAACATCCCCGTACTACACTCTTCCTACAGTGTTGAGTGGTCGTGTTCTCATGTTAAACCTAACACTACGACTGTGCGGGGAGGCGAGCTTAGCTGAATGTTTATTATGCATTTCAAATATAATATATTTGAAATGCATAATAAACATTCAGTCCGCAAAATAACTACTTGAGCGGCAAGATTTCATGATTGAGCGGCAGAAAACACTGTAGGAAGAGTGTGGTACGGGGAGTTCTAAATGGAAGCGGGAGCGAGCGAAGCGAGCTCGGACTTGCGGAGCACCCCGACTCGGATCCGTTAGGTTCGGAGACTGTGCGGGGAGGCGAGCTAAGCTCGCCTCCCCGCACAGTCGTAGTGTTAGGTTTAACATGAGAACACAGAAGTAGGAGCCCCGAAGGGGCTCCGTCGACCACTCAACACTATAGGAAGAGTGTAGTACGGGGATGTTTAAAATAATTACAGCCATCCAGAATGACATAAATTGCTGATTGATTTTGAAATGTTTGCTGACCATGAGTTGCTGACCAATTAGCTATTTCTGCTCACCGATTATATTTTTCTGCTCACAGAAATAACAATACTATGCTAACCATTTAATTGACACCCTTTCAAATATATATGTATCTTTTCATATTAGTAAGGATTCAGTTCGGAATCATTAGCACCCGTACTGCTCACAATCGATCGGTTCTTATTATTTGTTGTTTTACATAAGACTTTAATTACACCAAGTTTAAAGCTATTATGACTGTGTTACCGTTTTTACGATAAAATAGAAACATGAATGCTCTAAAATACACGTTACAATATTTGTTAGTTTTAGGAAACCCGCCATAGTAACACATATTATGTGAAAATTTCAACTAGCTACCTATTACGGTTCAAAGTATACAGCCATTTAAAGGTAGAACAGACGGACAGACGGAAGGTGTAGTGTAGCTCAGATGAGACACTAGTTACTTCGTAAGCACAGGCACCGGCTACTCGGTTATACCGGCGCAGTAAGCACTTGGATTACAGTTCAGATCAGTATAATAAAGTTTGGCGCGAACTGCACCTACCTATTATTCAGGAACCAATGAGGTTATATACATTACATACCGGCGCAGTAATCACTCGCATCCAGATCTGTAATAATAATAAAGTTTGGCGGGAGCTGTCTCGTTCATACTTAATACCCTTTGAGTCATCATCATATCAGCTCATATATCTCCCCACCGAGGGGCTCGAGCCTACCCTGAATTAGGGCGATCGGGGCTTAGTCGACCACGCGGGCCCAGTGCGGGTTGGTCGACTTCACTCACACACAACCATCGAGTTTCTTCGCAGGCGTGTGCAGATTTCCTCCCGATGTTTTCCTTCACCGTAAGAGCGTCGGATAAAAGTACATGTGAAATCGAAATTCGAAAACACATTGGTACGTGGCAGGATTCGAACAACGACCTCCCGGACAGGAGATAGCGGACCTTGGGTTTACGCCACCATTTGAGTACGGAACCCTAAAAAAACATATGAATACAGTTCTATGTTACATCACGGGATTGTGAACGCCAACGAACTCATGTTCAGTGCTCCGTTACGGGCCCGTTGTCCAGTTTCGGACTTTTTGATGCATTGCAAAAGGGCCTTGAAGCATGGGGGACGTCCATTAATTACGCGAGGCGTTTAGGCAGGGGGGAGCTAGGGGGTCGTGCCGAATCTCACAACAATCTCATGTGGGGAAGGCGTTCTAGCATCACTCTTGAGACCATCACATGAATGTATTTGAACTAAATTAATATGAATATCATTTTACGAATTTTAGTAGTGCCTCATCATATAAGCTCATATACGTCCCCATCGAGGGGCTCGAGCCTACCCTGAATTAGGGCGATCGGGCCATAGTCGACCACGGTGGCCCAGTGCGGGTTGGTCGTCTTCACACACACCTCCGAGTTTATTCGCAGGTGTGTGCAGGTTTCCTCACGATGTTTTCCTTCACCGTTAAAGTAATCGGTGAGTATATATACGTAGGTTTTTAAAAACTAATTGGTACATTGGCCGTCCGGATTTGAACTCGGCAACTCTGGTTAGGAGGACCGAGTCGTTACCGGTTGAGCCACCAACGCTTTTTTACCTATTACGCTTAGTAGTGCCTATATAAGTATTTCGTTCCTTGATTTTTCTCACTATGATTCTAGACCATATTCTTAGTAGTTTAAAAATATTAAGTCAAATTATATTTTTTCAAATAAAGCCAACGCATTCAAGCACATATCAATGTATTTACACTAAAAATATGAAAACTGTGTATTTTAAAAAATCTCACGTAAGATTAGGGGAGAGGGGAGGAAGTCGATCCAAATCTCACGACATCTCACCAACGAAAAATCGCCAAAATCACCTCACGTAATAAATGGACGTCCCCATAGTACGGTGAATTTGATGAAGGCATGTAACGGACTCTGATAATAATCTGTTTAAAAATATAACGTTAAAATGAATAATTCTTCAAAATTGTTGCGCTGGTTTTGTATAAATTTGTTGGTGTACGAACTCGTACAAATTTCATCAAATTAAAAGACTGCTAAAATGTTATAATAGCTACGGGTACAATGAGTACAAGTCGTTTTCCGCTCGATCTATGTGTTGTTTAATTCAACATACTATATGTACTGTATTCATTTTAGCCGCCTCCGTAGCGTAATGGTTAGTCCATTCGCTTCACACCAGGAGGTCGCGGGTTCGATCCCCGGTGGGGTCAACTTGAAAGGCTCAGTTTGGTTGGTGGGAGGGCATTTTCTAAGCCCGCCTGGCTAGCTACCACCATCTTATCTAAGTCTTGCCGCCAAACATCAGTGTTTAATATAATAACATTGATGTGGCTAAAAGATAAGATAGCCAATTCTTTATTGCGTTGGGGAATCTTGGTAAGCCCGCTTCCATCTTCGACATCATCGTAATAATGCCAAGGGCTTACCAATTGTGAATTTTAAAAAAATATGTAAATAACCAATTTAATTATAAAAATAAAAAAATCGGCTTTATAAAAACATTACCCTTCTTTTTTGGATAGTCGGGTAAAAATTTATCCTGCAACACTCACGAATCAAAAATACCTTGCACTTCAAAATCCATCAAGCCGTTTAAGTTTAAGGCTCAGCCAAAGAAACATACACACACAAGTATGTACATACCGTACAACATTACCCTCCTCTTTGAACAGTCGGGTAACAAAGAGGATGCTTAATGTAATTAGGAGGCCTGATCTTTCCGTATTCATAATTTACAAATTTTAATTGTTAATATTATCGTTTTCAACATGCTGTGTTACTTGGCTACCGACCATTAACCACAAAAGCAAAAAATCCTTTTAAATTGACAATCAAGCAGACAATAACAGCGGAAACACACAAGGACACATAACATTACGCTACAGCCATACTTAATAGGCACAGGTACCAATAGGAAGTACGTAACCACAGTGAAAATTGACCACAACGCGGAATGATAATATATGAATCATGCGCAACATTGCGATGCTTGATGTAACTGTGGTAACGCATTCGGAATCGGTAATTGCTAAAAGTGTAATAACACAGGAGAAATTGATCAAGGGGCAATGATAAGAGCTTGGCGAGGTTGAGCAACGGTTGAGGATGTTCACGATAAGAGCTTGGCGAGGTTGAGCAACGGTTGAGGATGTTCACGATAAGAGCTTGGCGAGGTTGAGCAACGGTTGAGGATGTTCATGATTTTGTCGATTCCCTTTAAACTTTAAAGGTACCTACCTACATACATTCAAGTTCCTTTCCGTTACTCCCACACTTTTACCTCAGATAAAAAGAAGTTCAGATATAATGCTGCGAACTGTCAAGTAGAAGCCACGTTTTGTAACATGTGTTCGGTATCGGTGTGTTAAGCGTGTGTGCGTGTCTTCGACGACCACGTCTTATCTTTTACGAACAAAAGAATGGAGTACTTTGGGCACAACCCAACCCTTAATTTACCATTAAATACATACTATCGAGTATTTTAGTGTGGTTTTGATGACTTAAGTGTGTGCGTACAGTGTACGTACAGGTTTGGAGTATTTTTGAGTGGCTTCACATTGAATTTACGTGAGGTTCTATCTGAATATTTTTTTTAGTTATGTATGAGACTTTTAGTAATTTATTTTCAATCCGAGTCGATTGTCCCGTGACACGCCCCGAGGTAACTCGCAAACCGCACATCGTTTTGGATGCACCGTGTGTTGAATTTTTCGTTTCTCTGTGGACAGCAGCTTGGGCATTTTTTTTAATCCACAATTGATAAGCCCTTGGTATCATCTCACCTAATCGAAGTTGATCACTTAGAAAAGGAAAAAGTTTGATTAAGTAACCTTGAAGATGTTTCATGATACGAGTATCAGCCGAACAAAGGCCTCCCCCAAGGATTTCCACAACGACCGGTACTGCGCTGCTCGCATCTAATGACTTCCCACTATCTTCACCGGGTCGTCGATCCACCGAGTGAAATGTCTTTCAGTGCGCGGTTGCCACTCGAGAACACTACTGCATGAACGACCATCTGTTCTACGAGTTGAAGGATTCTGAGGGCTATGTCGGTTACTTTGATTCTGATAAGGATCTCCTCGTTTCTGATTCGATCGTTAAGGGAAACGAGTATAGCACGCTCCATTGTCCTTTCGGTGACCATGAGCCTTCTTAATAGGCCCTTAGTAAGAGTAACAGGACAGTGAAGTTCACAATTGGTAAGTACAAGTGACGCCGGGTGATGCCAAGAATATTGTTACAGCCAGACGGCCGTCGCGCTGTATTACCTAGGTACCTACTAAATAAATAAATATTCGGGGACAAATCACACAAGGTCATCTGGCCCCAAAGTAGGTTCCCTGTGTTATGGGTTACCAGAGACTGATATACATTCTTATATACGTTTAAATACATACATATATAGGTATATTTAACACCCAGACACTCAGCAAACAAATCTGCTCATCACACAAATGCTTGCCCTGGGTGGGGATCGAACCCACAACCCTCGGATCAGTGGTCAAGGGCACTAACCACTGAGCCACCGAGTCAGCCACACTTGATAAGAAAATGAAAAGACGCACAGCACTAGTACCTACCTGCCCTCCTAAAACTGTTGTCTACAAATTCAAGATTCACGATATTTACTCAAAATTGGTGCAAATTACACTCTTTCTGATAGTCATAAAATAATAATAGAAAAATTACATTTATAAAGAATCAAGAAATAAACAATCATTCATTAGTTAATAACGTCAAAATTCAATCCTAGATATAAACCGGATTATGTTATTAGATTGCCCGCGCTGATGGGCCCGCGTGGTCAACTAAGGCCCGATCGCCCTAATTCAGGGTAGGCTGGAGCCCCTCGTTGGGGAAGTATATGAGCTGATTTGATGATGTTGTTATTAGAACATGAAAACAATATGATACGAAAAGTTATACATAAAAATCATTGAATGTCATTAATGCCTTTGAGAAGAGTAAGCCAGTTCACACGGACAGCACCCGGTCACGAGTATAACGCGAGAGTCAGCCATCGCTCCCATCAACCATATTAGAGGGAAAGAAACGACCTGGGTCCCACCATCGATCATTTTATATTTATAAATGTTGTATTACGTACTCGTTTTTACTGGAAATGAAGTAGGTAATTACACTTGCGCAATCTTCAATTGCTCTTTCGATGACACTATAAATGTATGTCAATTTTTATTGACGTGACATTATATAATCTGCATCTTACCTTAATAATTAGCGAGGCTCCTCTTAACTGCAGTCGGAAATCTGGAACAAAACAGAACTTAATAAATATTAGGTATTAATAACTTAACTGATTTTGAGTGAAACTTCTTTAAAATCACATAGGTACGGGTTACCGAGTCAAAAACCTTGTCCGTAACGGGAGTAACGAAAGAGACAGATCTGTTTCCGTTTTACAACAAGGCTAAGACACCATAGCCATACCGGCTCGGCTGACAAGGCTAAGGCTCCATAGCCACACCACTTAATTCCATACAAACAAACAGCTCCAGAAAGGGCCCAGCCCAGAGCGTCCTTCCTGTAAGGTCGGGGATGTGAAAACTAGACGTGTCACGTTAGCGGTTAGACCAACCGATTGTTTAGGGTTGCGTACCTACAAAAAGGAATTCTTATAAGATCACATCGTTGTCCGTCTCTGTATGTTTTTTTTATTAAAAATTTGAGTGCGTTTGGCTGCACCTCACCTGACGGTAAGTGCCGATGTAGCCGAGGATGTAACACGCAAGCTCAAATAGTGCCTATTCACTCTCGTCTTAAAGATTACTAAATTATACGAATCGGGGAATACAGACGCCGGCAGGGAATTTCACACCTTGGCCGTTCCACTCCATGTCTGTCTGTAAGACCGTTTTTCTCAGGATCGCGTAGAGATATCAAGTTTAAATTAATATGAAATACGTCTACGGTCCCTTGGGTCAGTAAAAATATATTTTTTCTGACTGACAACCTAGCTTATGTTCTGACTCACAATCCATCAAAAATAAGTCAAAATAGGTTAACTTTTAAAAGGTGAAAATCGTTATCGCCGTTTGTATGAAAAGTCAAATTGTCGCCGTGGGTTCACAAAGATAACATTATTTAAAACAAAACCTCAACGAAAGTGAAATTTAACGAAAGTAATCCGAGATGATCCAATCGCCGCCATTTTGGCTAACTGAACGATGTGATGCCGTGAGGCCTGCCAGCAGTGCCAGCGATCAGAACCAGTTTTTCAAGGGTGTGACTTAAGGTTTATACAATGCATCTGTTTTGATGATAATGATGATTAAAGAGTCATGGTAGCACGGCTGTGCCATTTTTTTGATGAAGCCAATATTTTGCAGTATCCTTAAGTTAATTTGTTACTTGTAAGCGTGATAAAATAAACTTACAAGCGTTACTAAAACTAACAACTGACAAGACTTAAATATAGAAAAATCGAAAATAGGCAATGAATTTTTTTTTTATAATACACAATTGTTAAGGCCTTGGCATCATCCAACATGATGGTCAGTGACGATGATACCGAAGATGGAAGCTGGCTTACCTCATGTTGAAAAGCATAAATACGAGTACTGTTAACATTGATGTTTGGCGGCGGGACCTATATAAGATGGTGGTTGCCACCCAGGCAGGCTTACAAAATGCCATTCCACCAACCAAACCGAGTCTTACAAAATTAGATACTCCGCTCGGAATCCAACCCGCGACCTCCTGATGTGAAGCTAATGGACTAACCATAACACCACGGAGGCGATAAAAACCATGACGCTACGGAGGAAAATAATGTATAGATGACAATAGTTGAAAATTAACGAATTTACTCAGATTTAACACACAGAAAAAAGCTGTTAGTTTTTTACCAAACGACAAAGAAAGTGAATCTGTCGCAAGAGTTCTAACAAGATTTACTTTCAATACTATTTCATAACCGATAGCTCAGAATGTTGAAGTACAAAATAAAAAACGTCAATACAATGTGGAGCAAGGAAGACAAAAAATGTAATTGTTACGCAATCGGAGTCACTCTTACGATTCCGTACGTTGACTCCGCGCGGGGCGCTAAGCGCTAACTTGAGGTTTAAGCGAAGTTTTTGCCTGCGGATGTGTTTTAGCTCGTTTTCTGTAATCGTAAAATTACTTGACTAAGTACGTGGAAAATAAGAACAGTCTCGAAAAGTTAGAGGTGAGAGATAAATAAATACTATACCTATAGTATTTACATGTATTTTATTTTTTTTATTTTAACTATAACTCCTAAAGTAAACTACATCTTTAACTCCTCTCTTTTTACTTATCTCCTACAGTTAAATTATAAGCATCATTTACATTATTATTATAACTACACTGCACACTTGGCTGCAGGAGAAGTGGCAGACACACCTCCAGCAGAAGCACAATTGGCTGAAGTGCAGTAAAACATCAGAGAGTGCAACATACAAAAAGTCGAGTTTCGGACTATCCGGGATTGTCGAGGAGGACTGCTTTGTCGGTCTACCTCGGAGTCCCAGCCGGCTTAGATACCGCTTAACATCAGCTGGGATTGACCCATCCGTGAAAGGACTACGGGAATGATTTGGGTGGGATTCCACTTGCGACTATCAGTTACCTTGTGCGCCAGATCCAGGTATTTTATCTTTTTGCGGGTACAGGCTCAAGTCAAGGTGTTCAAGTCGCTCGCAATCGTACATACAACATCATATACTTCTGTTCCGAAGTACTTCAGATGAGGACATTCAGAAATTAAAGTGTTTCAAGGCGATAAACCCAAATTGTTCGCTTTTTAGTTTTCGCCACGCGTATCTCGTAACTTGGACCACACGCTACCAACGGCAGAAGGACAGCCGCGGGCTCGTTGATGGAGCAAAGCCATTGAACTCTAAGCCAGCATTATTGAATTTTAATAAGTCCTGCAATCACTTTGTTTGAACCTGTACATCTTGTCGAAGTAACGTTGATAGATGCATAGGAAAACTGTTAGACAAGCTGGTCATCGTCGCGTCGTTCCTAACATTGAAAGCAGGATATTAATTTAGTACTTACCTATACTCCTTAATTTTAATAGTTTTCCATAACGCACTAATAATAAACTGCACTGTCTCTGTCTTGGCTCACTTTTAAGGCTGTGCATTGTTTTCTACTGAAAACGAATTTTCCAAAACTTTAAGTATCATCATTATCATCATCATCATCATATCAGCCAAAAGATGCCCACTGCTGGACAAAGTCCTCCCCCAAGAATTTCCACAAAGACCTGTCCTGCGCTGCCCACATCCAGGTCGCAGGTCGTCGGTCTATCGAGTGAGAGGCCTGCGTACTGTACGTGTGCGCGTGAGCGGTCGCCACTTGAGAACTTTACCTACAGCCCCAACGGCCATTTGTTCTACGATCTATCTGCCGTGCCCCCTGAAGTTAACCAACTCAAACACTTAACAAGCCTACACATAAGCCCCGCCGCGTCTGTCACGGTTTTAAACAATGGACGGAGTGATTCATGAAGAAGTTTGTATATAACATTAACCCCGCGAGCCTCTTGCGGCTCACGCACCGCGCACTCTCTACTACTTACTAAAGATTCAATTGTAAAATCAGTTCTTAAACACTTACACCTCAAACGGAAGGCTGCATATTAATTTCCACGAAACTATACTCGAGTGTTATCCAAACCCAAGAATTGCTTAGCGGTAAGTATTAAGTAATAGACAAATTGTACACCAGCTAATGATTGTAACAATTATCGTTACGAGGGAGTCCTAGACACGGCGTTATGTCACACTGCAGGGAAATCGTTAAACGGTTGGATTACGCTATGATAATTGATAAGGTATTACATATATTTTATACCTCTGATCTTGATAGTTATAGTATCACAAAAGATGTAATTTAACTGAAATAATAAGAAAAAGATAATATGGTTATCATAACTTTAAATTAAAAATTTAATAAAAAGCGGCTGCATAAAAATCCCATCTTTTTTTATAAGTAGGGTAAAATGTAGGAGTATACTATGTTACTCACAGGATCATGGCGAATTTAACGATGCCTCGCACTCTAAAATCCGTTAAGCCGTTTAGAAGATATCGTGGAATAAAGAAACATACATACATTCGGACTATTTGTGGGCAAACGTGTAAAAAATAATGTATAATACCCATCTCATACAAATTAAACACATAGATTGATTGTACTGTATAACCCGATTTATGTAAATCCAATTAATGTTACATAATGTAGGTTACTATTGTTAACTAGCTTTCGACTTCGCCCACGTGGGCATCATTTTCATGGCTGCCTTTGAGGGTGAGTAGTGCGCGAGCCGCAAGCAGCTCGCGAGTGTGGACGTGAGTTTTATTCAAATCCCTCAGGAACTGTTACCAGGCAATTCTGATTAGCAGTCAATATTTTTTTTCCCACCCCATTTACCAATTCTGTACAAAAAATCACTTCAATCTGTTACAGTGCGCGAGCGCGGAATAAGTTTTCCCCAGATCCCTCAGGAACTATGTCGGGATATGCTTTAGTAAATTAGGTCATTCCCATCTCGTCAATCATCTCTTTGCAAAAAATCAGAACAATCTATTGTTCCGTTGCAATGTTAAAGAAATTAAGCAAAAAGGAACTGCATCGGACTATGCTATTTTCACGGGATAAAAAGTATACAGGCAGGACTTTTTATTTAGTCTGAGACAGGCAGTGATACAGGCTACCTGCATGCAAAATTTCATCAAGATTGGTCGAGGTATGCATGAAAAGATAACAAACAAACACATTTTCACATCTACACAAACACATATAATAAAACTGTAACGGGGCCGTGTTTGTACATGAAATATTTTTGGAAAATAATAACTGTGATGGACATTACTATATTATAGAGGCCAAAACAACAACTTTTGGAATTTTTGTCTATCTGTCTGTCTGTCTGTTTGGATTTTCGCGCATCACGCAAAAACTACCAGCCCGATTTTCATAAAATTTTGAATACTGGTTCCTTATAGCCCGGGTTAACATATATATAGGGTACTTTTTATCTTGGAAAATTCAGGAGTTCCTCTGGGTAAATTCAAAACCTCCACGTTGACGAAGTCGCGGGCACAGCTAGTTTATTATAATATTAGTAAGGATTCAGTTTTCACCCGACTGACCCAAAAAGGAAGGTAATATTTTTCGGTTGTGTATATATACGATGTAGTATTCTTACGTAGGTATGTACGTTATGTCTGTTTCTTCAGCCGAGTCAGCCTAAACGGCTTGATGGATTTTGAAGTGCGAGGTATCGTTAGGTTCATGTTGATCCCCTGAGTAACATAGGATATTTTATTACCCGGCTGTCAAAAACAAAACGAAAATGTTTTCGAGTTTGTATTGTTAAGCCGTTGTTGCGATTGCTATCACTAGATGGCAGTCGTTAAGACGTCTCAGAGACCTTAAAGCAGGCTTGAAAACTTCTGACAGCGGAGTCCGCCACTAGCCACTAGCCCTACAACCTCCACCAAATCCGGATCTAGCCCCCGTGCGTGGAGTGTGGTCTAAACTTCCTCAGTTTGGAAGGGACCCGAGCTTCGACCAAACATAATGGACCGGCCCTATCCATACATTAATCTCATCAGCAATGAGTCCAACATTACTACTTGCAAACACACACTCACACCACTACACCAATACAGTCTACCGAGTCTCGTTCAAATAAAAACAATGACAGAGATCGAGAGACGCACTCGGAATGTAGCACGAACGAGATATCTTTCACTCTGACCTTCAACTGATTTAGGGAATACTGAACAGCTCAGAGGAAATGAGCGAATGTGCTCATTCTGTAAGCTTCAAAATCGCTGTTCGATAGGCAGGTCCATAGCTGTTATATTGGTCGAAGGCCCCGAGCCCTAGCATTGGGGCCATTGTGGGCTTTGATCAACAAAAAGTTCAGATAGAATTGTACTGCGAACTGTCAAGTTAAACCCACATTTTGAAACGTGTGTGCGATATCGGTGTGTTGTGTGCATACCTTAGACGACGTCTTAGGTCTTGGGTCGAGTATTTTGGAGTGGTTTTGATGTTTATGTATGCGTGTACAGTACAGTGTACGTACAGCTTTGGAGAGGATTTGATTGGCTTTACATTAAATTTACGGGAGGTTCTGTCTGCCCGTTTTTTTTTATTTATACACTTATTTTAGCTTCAATTGTATGTATGTATGGTTGTATGTTTGTAACCGACTCCTTTGCACTCAATTTTGACCCACTTTAAACGGACAGATTTAATTCAAACTTTGTACATTTATCAAGAATCAGTGATAATACAATAATTAATACCGAGATTGTATATTGTTACGCAACGTGCTAATTACTTCACTCGGAACAAAGTTTATCTCATTATCCGGTACTAAAAACTGAAAAATAAATAATGTTTAAAAAAACTAAATAACACGCTTTTAAACCACATCAAACTAAAAAGTGAAAAATAATTCTTAATATAAGCTGAAATTAATAAGGAACGAAAAATACTAGTATACTTAATTGTGAAAAACGCGTTTGAATTTGATGCTATTCCATCTCTAGACATGTAGGTACCTGGCGCAGGTGCTCTTAGTGAAATCAAATGTGAGAGCACCACGACCAGTTGTCCTCAGGGGAATATTTGGGTGCCCTTAGAAAAGATGCCTTTAAAATGGGTGCCCCCAGTAGAATTTTCGTTTTCAAGGTCGGATAAACAACAAGGACAGACGGACGGAGAACGCAAGCTTAGTAATAGGTTCCCGTTACCTGGTACGGAGTGCAACACACAACTAAGTAGTATATTCATAATACACAAATAAGCCGCAATTCAGGCCTACTTTAGTATTCATGTCATGACATGTACAATCAACCTCATTAGTATTGCCTCACGTCATCTCGTGTGCCGTTACATACTCGCACAAGCTGTGTCGGTTACCTACACATGCACAGTGCGGTTATGCTTATACTTACTTCTACCACATTCACTCGACTCGCTAATAGAGATGACGACAGCATCAGAAATAAATTATGAACTCTTGATCACTAAATTGCCCTCCTACTTAAACTTCGGAAAACCTTACTCGTTTTGTTTTCCATCAAGTCTTCGAGTTTTAACTCACCAACATCACAAAATAAGTACATAAATGACGCTGCAAAACTATAACGTCACGCCTAGGTATTTCAAACATTTTTAGAACAAAATGTCGTTTTTGACAGATGATAAAAAGGAAATCAGATGACTAGCTTTCGTCATCCATATTCCTGCGATCTCATAGAACAACTGTCTTGCTAGTTCGATATGTAGCCTACTTCCCATTTTGAAATATCTGCAATAGTTATTTTCATCACACCTATTCGGAAAACGACGATTGATTCCTTAATAAGTGCGAAAAAAATTGACTTTGCTCCCCGTAGGGAGTTTTGTTTCTCATCACATCACAAGTTAATATTAAATTATCTATAGTATAGTGATGACCTGGACCGAGGACCTGGTGAAGGTCGCGGGAAGCCGCTGGATGCGGGCAGCGCAGAACCGGTCGTCATGGAAATCCTTGTGGGAGGCCTATGTCCAGCAGTGGACGACCTTCGGCTGATATGATGATGATAGTATAGTGATAGACTCACTCCAAGGAGTTTGTATTAAAATACTAACTCTTTGTTGGTTAGTATCTGAAGTTTACCAAAGAGGTCGAACGCTTAATATATGAATAAGTTACTAGTCGGTTAGGTTTTGGCGGCAATGCGCTCTAAAAAAATCTGTCACGTGCATTCTTCTTTCTTTTCAGTTAATTTTCTCATAGGTTGCGATGAAAAATTGTGTGTGTCACTCGGGGGGCCCAAAATACTTTACTTTACTCTCGGGTGACGCATATTGAATTCCTCGCTAAGCCTCCAAAATTCAAACTAACGCCCTCGGAACAAAACATTACTTTGTCCCTTTGTTACACAAATAATTATCGTGTTACGAGAGGCCAAAGTAACATTTTGTTACTCGAGGGTGTTAGTTTGAATTCTGAGCGAAGCCAAGCCGTACCTCGTTACCAACATGTACACACAGTTTGTTGTAGACTTAAAGGTTAATAACTCTTATATGTTATTTATTGTTATAAATGTAGTTCAGACAAGATCCCTAAGAGTTATATACTTTGAACTGGAACAGGCCCCGTGGCACCCCTTGGCACCCCGTGGGCTATGATGCGTAGACCAAATCGGTACTCAGCTAGGGGCTTGGCTCTATTAGAGATCTCATAATTTTTAACAGTGAAATAATTATGAACTTGTGAGTGTTGGCAACCAACTTTAGGTACATGAAATGTTTTTGGTGTGATTTTATTATGACTATGACTACAAAGGAACGGCTATCTTCCTTTACTTGCGCTGCGAGACCTTCCATCTTGCCAAAATGATTTCATGAGTCAGTTTGCGAGTATCTAATTGTCACATGAATGGCTTTATCTTTTGATTGCGTTATCTTGAGTTTTTACACTTTTATATACGTAGACCTCAGTATTGATATTTATTTTAACTATAGATATTTTTCCCCGATCCTGTTGAAAAGGCTCTTAAAGACGGACAGTCAGACAGACACACGAACAGCAAAGTTTTTATAATACAGAACCTTAAAAACAAGTCATCATCTTTTTATTTACAAATCATGTACTTAAGAACGTGAGAGAGAATGAAGCTTTAAATTGTTACCAAATGTTACGTAAGTAAGAGTGCCTATGTTTAGTGAATACCACAGAAAAGAAAAAAATTTGGCGCTCCGAGAAATAATTCTTCTATTCTATGGTGATTACCTTGGACAGGTACATAAAGGTTCCCTTACTGTAAGTAATGTAATGTAATTTAATAATAAGAAAGTCCATAAATTAAATGGCAGACAATGCATTTCATAACACTGTTTGTAATATCACCAAACTTTTGTCTTTTATCTCGCGCGCTTACTCCCGTAACAACTTTCTTTCTCTCACACTATAAACTTCATATAACTACATCTCTTTCACTCGCTCAAGTTTGGCCTTTACGTAACGAACATCGCGTATCTCATCCATTGTGACATGGGAACCGAGCTTTCTACGTCAAAATGTTTATTAACACTGTTACAGCCTTGAAGATGTTACAGCCCGTAATAAGTTACCTCCCTGAGAAAGCCTTTGTGTACTTAGACTGTCCCGATTGAAGTAATTAGCACGTTGCGTAACAATATACAATCTCGGTATTAATTCTAGAGATTAAGTTGAAATTAGCATTGTTCAAAAACATATGGTATATTTTTAAATTATTTTTTAAATGAAAATATAGACTTCAAAGCGAGAGTGAATAAGCATAATTTGAGTTTGCGTATACCATCCTAGACTGCATTATCACTTGCAGTCAAACGCAATCAATTTTTTTATAAACAACACTAATTTTAATATTCTATTATTTCATAAAAACTTGTTATTTTTTATGATTTTTGAAATGTTAAAAAGTCATGACGTCACCGGCCCAAATACTATGAAAAAAACGCCCTCTGTCTGTACTAATTTCAGTTGACGATTATGAAATGAATTTAGTGTTTTAGTGTAGTTGATACTTTTGATTGTAGGTTCTTGGTAGAACATATTGTTTTATTTGTTTTACTATTTTATTAATTATTCCTGACATTAGTATTTTTTACCAAATCTGTAGACATCGTAATTACCTGGTAACACTAAAATTTATTTGAAATGTACCCACACATTGTGTAAATAGTCTGCCTGCATATGGTGTTTTTTGACAAATTATAAATGCAGTTTTATTTGTTTTATGTGGAATTAGTGCACATATATACCAACATGTGTGTTTTAATGAAATAACATTAATTGGATAAATTTTTTTATAACAGTATAAAATCGTCATACTCGTATCTCCAAATGATTTGTTTATTAACATGACTTAAATAACTGAACAATGTCAATTCCTTGAGATGGTTTTTCTTCAATTCTGGTACGGCATGTTAAATAGTTAAGTGACACTATCATAAATAGCTGGATGCGGGCAGCGCAGGACCGGTCGTCAGCGTGGCAATCCTTGGGGGAGGCCCTTGTCCAGTAGTGGACGTCTTTCGGCTGATATGATGATGATGATCATAAATAGATAACAATTTATTTATTTTAGGTACCTTCAAGATTGATATGAAAATGTTAATTAAGAAAAGCGTTATTTAGTATGTCTATCTGCAAATAGGATTTCAATCAGCGGCACTACATAACATGTTTTTTAATAGCTGCAGTTTAGTTATCCGGAAAAGATTTTCTTATTATACCATCTTGATTTTTTTTATTGCAGTAAAACTCCTATTCTATTTTGTTTAGTTTTATTTTTCCTTAGAGGTAAAACTCTTCTCTATTTTTAAGTTTAATTTTTTGCTTACAAGTAAAACTCTTCTCTATTTTTTTAGTTTTATTTTTTCCTTACAGGTAGAACTTTTCTCTATATTTTTAGTTGAATTTTTCCTTTCAGGTAAAACTCTTCTCTATTTTTTTATGTTTTATTTTTTCCTTACAGGTAAAACTCTTCTCTTTGTTTTTAAGTTTTATTTTTTCCCGACAGGTAGAACTCTTCTCTATTTTTTAGTTTAATTTTTTCTTTCAGGTAAAATTCTTCTCTATTTTTTATGTTTTGTTTTTTCTTTACAGGTAAAACTCTTTCCTATTCTTTTTTAGGTTTATTTTTTCCTTACAGGTAAAACACTTCTGTATTTTTTCAAAGTTAGCTAACTGGAAGTTTATTTTATTAGTATCACCACTGATAAAATAATATTAACCTCTTACTTAAATTTTTGATATGATTTATATCATCATCATATCAGCCAAAAGACGTCCGTAGGCAGGCCTCCCACACGGTCACGGTGGACCGACGACCTGGTGAAGGTCGCGGGAAGCCGCTGGATGCGGGCAGCGCAGGACCGGTCGTCTTGTGGCTGATGATTTGTATAGTGATACTTTAATTTTATTTATTAAGCCATGCGTAAACCTCTAAAAAGGCACTGGAATACGCTAACAATCCATATCGACCCCCCCCCCCCAAACACACACACTGCTAAGGCACGGGTCTTTTCCAAACCAGAGGAAAGTTGTGCCGTACTCCAAACTCAGGGGCCAAAGTCCGGATCGGTGTAGTAGGATGTACATGGATGTAGGGATGCGAGTGGTGACCCCCACTGTCATAGGTTTTGAAGCCACGATTACGCCTTTGCTCTAACGCGCCTTTACGACTACCATCTAGTGATAGCAAGCATTGGCTTAATGCTTTGCAAGCCACTCACATCTTTAACATGAATAATTCAATAAAAAGCATCGGTGGCTCAACCGGTAACGACTCGGTCCATCTAACCAGAGGTACCGGGTTCAAATCTGGACGGCCAATGTACCAATGAGTTTTTCAAAAAAAAACTTACGTACATGTACACTTACCGATTGCTTTAACGGTGAAGGAAAACATCGTGAGGAAACCTGCACACGCCTGCGAAGAAACTCGAAGGTTGATATAATAAATAATAAATACTAAGTTTTAAAGAAATTGCTTTGCGAACGTTGGTTATTAAGCTTTATGATTTTTTCAAGTATTGTGTAGAAATTATAAAATACACTGTTACTAAAACAAGATCTTGTAAGATCATCATAATTGTGCAATGCGTAATAACACGTACGTGTTCAATACTGGAGGTAAAAGTAATAAACTAGTAACACACACACACACTTAGTTGACACAGCCATGAAGCAAATACAGCTGAATTAACACAGTTGCAAATATTTAAATAAAATTATCCATTATAATAAAAAAAGTAAAAAAATTAAAGCTCTGCCAAGCACACGCTTTTTTTATTCACAATTGGTAAGCTCTTGCTGAAGCTTGCTAGAACCGGCCAAGTGCGAGTTACACTTGCGCACTGAGGGTTCCATACCAAAACATCTTTACATATCAACTATATAATCATACTTCTCCTGGATCCTACTAGATTTCGCTAGTTACTTCACGTTTCACAAAAATCACGTTTCTTGTATTATTTTTTTACATTATTATGTTTATTATTTGTTGTTATAGCGGCAACAGAAATACAAACTCTGAGAAAAATGGCAACTGTGCACCTATTACCACACCTCGGACACTCAATAGAATCGGCGTGTTTTAAGTACCACCACTACTACTACATAAACAGATGACGCTTGTAAATACGTAAACGTGTGTGTAAATATATGTAGGGCTGTTCCCCAATAGGGGATCGGACTGCATCAAAAATAAATTCTGAAATATGATTTTCTAAATTGCTCTCCTCTTGATGTTTGAAAACCTTTATTGTTTTGTTTTTCCATCACGTCTTCAATTTTTAATTTATCAAATTCACAAAGTAAATTCGTCAATGACGCTAAAAAATCTATGACGTCACTTGTGGATATTTCAACCATTTTTAGAACAAAATTATGTTTTTGACAGATCATAAAAAGTAACTCAAACCCTATTGTCTTTATTAATATAGCTCGGTACAACTAGGTACTTACCAACGATACATTTTGCTACAATCAGTCACTGAATGTACTTACAGAACAGTACCTACGAGTACATACTTACAGAACAGTACATAAGAGTAACTGTGTCCTACTTCAGCTTTTTCCTAGGTCGGTCTTATTTTTTATGATCACAATATCATAATAGGTGGGTAGGTAGCTATGAGTTCGTCTCACACTTTAAATACACTCTCGGTAGGTAGCGCTCCATAATTCACTAAACTGAGCACTCGTTCACTATTGCACTGTTACATTTGCTGCCTAGGTACAACTTTTCTTTAACCTTCAACTGGTGACGTACCGTCAATTTGACGTCGCAACGACAAAAACACTGTATTTCTCAGAAACGGCTTGCTCCCCGCGACCGCGCCCCCTAGTAGCTGCCTCGTGTGCAGTTTGGCGTCGGCCGATACACAGAACGGACGTCGCACGCGCACAGTTTAGGTATTAGATGGTACCCGACGTCATTTTGACGTTACGTCACCTTTAGTGTTATGTTTTATTTGTGAGCTGTTGTTGTAAAATTTCATTCAAAATGAATCAAATTATTTTTTGTGTGTAACCAATATGCAAAAATTGGTTTTTTTTATTAATTACCTAAGTCTTAATGAGAAAATAAGGCTGGTTGTTATTTTTCTTTTCAGTTTCATTAATTTTATGTCAATAGATCTCATGTCTACCAAAACACAGACCAAAATTCAGTATTAAGTTCAAGTGTATGAATAAAGTTAAGTTTACGTTTAATATGTCAAAAGTGTGTTTTATTTTAGAAACAAACTAACCTACATTTACATAACATCATCTATTTTATTTCCCTTACACTTAATCTACAGTATTTATGGCTTTTTATTGATACGTCATAATGACGTCACCTCTCCAATACTGTGACTCACATTCACGTCACCAGTTGAAGGTTAAACCAACAAAAGTATACAAAAACATTTGTTTTTTGTAATAACCTCGTGTCAAAACAAAAAACCTAACCTAACCTCCAGATTTTTTTTACGGTTTTATAAGTTTTGACCCTCCGAGTGTTCCTGGCGAACGACTAGGTTGACAAAGTTTTGACCCTGCTAGTGTTTCTGGTAAGATGTGGGTTACAGTATCGCGAGTTCAATGGTTTTTCCCATTTCAAAAATGCCTAACGCGCCTCAAGAAGTTTTTACTTCTAAAAGGAAAACTAAAAAATCTCCTAATCTTATTTTGTTTAGAGTTTCCTAAACAAACGTAAACAGCACAACTTCCAACCATTTTTCTTAGATATTGAGTCTACTACTACGAGTACAGTCACTATGTCAACTAATCAACATAATACAAGCACTATGCTACTGAGTTACCTATGACCAAAGACAATAGAATCACTACGTTTGAGCTGTGACAATCGAATGTCAAGTCCCAGTGCGCGTACCCGTGCGTTGCGGGGGAAGTACATTAGTGGGAGTGGGAGGCAGGGAGTGTCCCTTCTTTACGTAGTAATATTTAGTATTCTTTCTATTGCGGTTCATAAAAACAGCCCGCTGACAAACACACAGACGGACAGCGGAGGCTTAGTCGTAAGATCCCGTAACACGGAACCCTAAAAAGTTATAAATGTGAATACTATAATTAGTTCCGCTTTTCACAATTTTGATTTTATTTGAGCACAGAATTTATCAAAAACATTAACTCAAACACATAACTAAAACATGAAGCTTCAAAACAAATATCAATCGAATCAGTGAAACTTGCTTCAACATAGACATAAGTAGGTAGGTACCTATTTCGATAAATCACGTCCAGTATCGAATGTTGTTATCTTATTGCATCGATTAGTATTCATCGCTCGTCGTGAAATCATGATCTCTCGTGAAAACACGAACACGCACGATGATGGATGCCGATTTCTGACAAAAAAATGTAATTTTTGATGTAAATAACTTAGTAAGAGTTCCAAAGAGGATACGGGGCGTAAAAAAATTGCTGAACGACCCGTTAACTGGGGGTTCTTCTCATCATACTGCACAACTTTCCCCATGGAACCAATATTCAATTCTAAAAAAAATTGTAACATTGATACAAAAACGTACAAATATGGTCGATCAGCTGATTGATTTGTATGAAGAGTTATTTTTTTTGCGATTTTAGCAAAGTAATAGAATAAACGTTAACGTGAACCACACCAATTTTCCAACCAGTGGCGACAACTGGCGACGAATGTGTTTTTTTCCCCATTCGTCAACAGTGGTGACAACTGGCGACGAATGCGATTTTTTCCCCATTCGTCAACAGTGGTGACAACTGGCGACGAATCCGATTTTTTCCCCATTCGTCAACAGTGGTGACAACTGGCGACGAATGTGACTTTTTCCCCATTCGTCAACAGTGGTGACAACTGGCGACGAATCCGATTTTTTCCCCATTCGTCAACAGTGGTGACAACTGGCGACGAATGTGACTTTTTCCCCATTCGTCAACAGTGGTGACAACTGGCGACGAATGCGATTTTTTCCCCATTCGTCAACAGTGGTGACAACTGGCGACGAATGTGACTTTTTCCCCATTCGTCAACAGTGGTGACAACTGGCGACGAATCCGATTTTTTCCCCATTCGTCAACAGTGGTGACAACTGGCGACGAATGTGACTTTTTCCCCATTCGTCAACAGTGGTGACAACTGGCGACGAATGCGATTTTTTCCCCATTCGTCAACAGTGGTGACAAACCCAGTAGTGACGACTGGGAATACGCGCTTTTAGCGTGGGTAACTTTTTAAGAATATGCGCAAGAAGGAAAAAGATTTTTAATTACTGAATTTAAGAACTGTAACTTTTGAGTCAAGAACACTTGAGGCCAATCTTGTAATTAAGATATAATGTTAATATAGAGTTCATTCATTCATTTTAACCGCCTCCGTAGCTCAGAGGCAAAGTTCTCTGGCTTTACACAGGAGGTCGTGGGTTCGATTCCCGGCGGGGTCAATTGAAAGACTCGGTTTGGTTGGTGGTAGGACATTTTCTAAGCCCGCCTGGCTAGCTACCACTATCTTGTCCAGGACTTGCCGCCAAATATCAATGTTGATATCATTGGTGTGTTCCGGCATAAAGATATAGCCAGTTCCCCATTGCGTTGGGGAATCTTGGTAAGCCCGCTTCCATCTTCGGCAACATCGTCACTTACCACCAGGTGAGATGTTGTCAAGGGTTTACTAATTGTGAATAAAAAAAATGAAAGTTTCCTATCGACTGACTATAAGGTTCACTGCCGGCGCGGCGTATGTGTTCCCCGAATAGTATAATTTATTGTCAAGACGAGAGTGTATAGGCACTATTTTAGGTTGGGTGTTACCATCAGGTGAAGTGCACAGCCATATGCACTTAATTTTTTAAATAAACTTTAAAAAAGTATTAAACTTTGGAATACAACAAAACAGGAAATATTATATTTAAATAGTGTTGATATCATTTCAAAAAATAACACAACGTGTCGGTCTATGACATTTAAGCTATTTGATGAGTCATTTGAAATAATTACTGACATGATAATTTGCAGCTCGTCCGCTATAATAATACCTATATGCACAAATTTAGCTAGGTTGTACGCGAAAAGTTACTATAGAAGGAACGAAAACCAAACAATAAGCAAAATCACTTGTATAAAACATTAAGAAAATACCTTTTGTGCTACGGTTCTTATCTAGATTTTGTACCTATATGTATAGATGACTAATAAAAACACTGTCAAAGAAAGAAAGCTTAAAACAAAGAATAAGACACATTATGTCGCGTGCACACTGGGATTGACCGTCAATCACTTGTCATTTCTCCCCATTGTCCTTCTAGCTAATACTTACATTACTTACAAAGTAATGTTTCTCAAAGGTGGCATACGAAACGTATATTGGAAAACGTGCAAACAGTGCGGCACTTTCATTGGCGATTTAACCAAATTAAGTCCGAACGTAAAGGCGTATTCGCGTGCTTTCTATTCATGCTTATACACCACAGGTGGGTCGTCGGTCGCCTATGTGCATAAGCCTGGTAAACCCTTAATAGATGTTAATTTCAAAGTATCAAGTTCACAATTTGAAATAAAGGTTTCCATTTTAAAATTATAGGGACCTACATAAAGTATTTGAAAACAACGATAAAAGTACAATTCTATATGAACACAAGGCTAAGGGTAAACATTCAGTAGAAAAAAACAATGTAGAAATTCTGAAATAAACTTAAGCATACCACACATTTATTTGAACGAAAATGACACAGAAGGCAAGAGGATACGTGGCATTGATTAGCTACCAGGAATGAAGGAAAACGTACGTTCCTAATGATAACGAGGGAAAATAGTTTTGCAGATACAATTCGCACATGATACTTCAACTTGTCATTAACTTAAGAAGAGCCGCACAATGGTACATTCAATCGAATAGCAACTGTACAATTAGTAGTTTCCAACATTTTCAGCTTTTATATGTTGGTCTTAGAAACTTTCTAGTTTCTGGCAACAGCGCTTTATTATTCTTAAAATATCCTGAATCCTCATTTACTTCAGAATTCTTGTCAGCCACTAAAGTTCCAATATTACGAGAATGTTTTAAATTCTCGTTTCTAGGAAGATTGTTAAGTTGTTATTTTGAAAATTGTAGTATTTTCCTGTTTTCTTTTCTCATTGTAATGAGTCACGAATCTCTTGTGCTAAATGAGACCTATTTTCGACATATTTATCTGGCTTTCAAATAGTAATGTGGCTGTTTCTATGTCATCCTAATGATATACACATAACAAAGTTTAACCTGACATTTTAAATGATGTCATAATAATTGCCTACCATTAGGTACTATTTATTTAATTATAAAATTGTACTCTTCTCATAGTGATGTTTCTTGGGCATATTTCATTAAGGTATATTTTGCTCGTCAAATTTGATGCCTCTTGCGTGTTAACATTTTCAAATCATTAATGTTTTGTGAAGTAAAAACTGCACCGCTCATCATCTAACATCTTACATGACGTAAATAAAGTAGGTCTCGTAAAGAAAGCGATCAAAATATCATAATAAGATACCTGCTTATTGGATAAGTTTGTATAAGTAGGTACATAGAGTGATTCTGAGACATATCACGTTAAAGTGTGTCGCCTCATTAATTAATTTATGGTGTTGCTGTACAACACATGTAATGTTTATGTAAATGTAAATGTTTTATTAACTCAATTACGACCTTTTCAGATGTAAGTGTAATCTGACAGTCAAGCTATAGTGCTTCTTTAATAAATTCCTTAAAATAAGAGATATCCTGAACTGCACATTACGAAACTTTACCATAAAGGTATTTTAAGTCAAGTCTTTTACGACAAACGTGCATCAAACAAAGCAGATACGACTATCTAACAAGTTAAACACAAAATAAGCTTGTAAACATGAAAAAGTCAACACACAAAACGTTAATGGTGGGTGAAAGTCGCCTCTTCCTTATTCTCACGACAAATGAGCGAGACCCTGCGTCTTGATGGTTGGCGGCACGGAAACGTGTCAGATGAAGATAATCATTATACTAACGTAACATGTTACTGTTCAAGGTTCAAGGTGCCGGGTAGCGGGTAGCGGGTACCGGGTAGCGGGTAGCGGGTAGCGGGTAGCGGGTAGCGGGTAGCGGGTAGCGGGTAGCGGGTAGCGGGTAGCGGGTAGCGGGTAGCGGGTAGCGGGTAGCGGGTAGCGGGTAGCGGGTAGCGGGTAGCGGGTAGCGGGTAGCGATAGGCCCTGTTACTATTACTAAGCCTGTGCCGTTTGTCTGTCCGTCCGTCTGTCTGGCCATCTGTTCAACTTTAAAAGGGCTATATCTTTTGAACCGTAAAAGTTAGTCAGTAGAAAGTTTCACAGAATATAACAAATTATAAAAAAAATAAAAAACGAAGGTGGTCCCCATACAAGAATCCTATTTTTTTAAACCTTTTTTTTGTTTTTGCTCTTGCTATATTTGTAATAGATACAAGCGTAAATCTTGGGTGGGATTATATTAAAGTAGGAAGATAAGATTTATTGTGCAATTACACAGGTACATAATTAAATAATTACAGGCGATGATATTTAAATAAGTCTTTTCTGCATAGCTAATGTCAAAATCAGCATGCAAAATTTAAATTTAAAAATATAAATTCATAATTTTTATAGTCACATTCTTTGTCGGTCGAATAATTCATTATCATAATAGATTATTCTTAATTAGCCAATTATAAATAGTTTTCTTAAACAGTGTTATTTTTAGGTCCTTGAGTGAGTCTGGTATTGCGCTATAAATATAGCGTTATAAGTACTAATACTAATGTAAAACAACAAATAACAAAAACCGGCCAAGAGTGAGACTTTCTCTCACTAAAGATTCCGATATAAATACAATAATAAGAAAACATTTTCATGTTGCTCTCGTTGATGTCTTTTGTTGGTAACGTGTGTTCCTAACACACGTGGAGAGCTATGGTTGTAAGGAAGTGCGTGCGTGAGTAAAACTTGCACTTGGCCGGTTTTTGAAACTGTTACTATCAGCGGCAGCGCCAACTCGCATGCAAATATCAGTTTCACAAATCCTATGATTATTGTTTTCAATGAGCAGTGAGTAGGTACTATGAATGGTTTGTACGAGGGCTCTAAGTTTTTTGATGATATTGTGTTGACTATTTTTGATGATATTGTGTTGACTATTTGTGCAGAATGTAACAAATATAACTTGTTACAGTAACAGCCTTAGGGCATGCTCCCGGGAAATCTCGGTCTCGAAAATACCGGGAAATCCCGGGATATTTTAAACAACCCGGTACCGGGTCTTCAGCGAACGAATCCCGGTTCTATCGATACTTTCGGTACTTTATACGTCCATATCATTTGCTCACTATCTGTCTTTCAATATACGATAATGTTACAGCCATGTTACAGCCTATAAACGGCCCCAAGGCTGGGGCACTGGTCTCTTCCGAAACTCGAGAGAGTTACACCATACTCCACTCACGGGGGCCAATTAACGGCCTCCGTGGCGTAATGCTTAAGCCCATTAGCTTCACATCAGGAGGTGGCGGGTTCGATTCCCGGCGGAGTCTAACTTCGGTTTGGTTGGTAGAAAGGCGTTTTCTAAGCCCGCCTGGCTACCTACCACCATCTTATCTAAGCCTTGTCGCCAAACGTCAATGTTGACAACATTGATGCGTTCCGGCTTGAGATAAGATAACCAGTTCCCCATTGCGTTGGGAAATCTTGGTAAGCCCGCTTCCATCTTTGGCATCATCGTCACTTACCATCAGGTAAGATAATGTCAAGGGCTTACCAATTGTGGATTCAAAAAAAGTTCGTGTTGGTGGAGGCTGTAGAGCTAGTAGGCGATCAGAAGGTTTTCTAGCCCCCTTAAAAGCATCTGACATGGCTTAACGACTGTCATCTAGTGTTAGTAATTGGCACCAACAGCTTAAAGTACCTAGAGATACACTGTGAAAAGTCGAGAAAAATTCCGCTAACAGTCAAATATATCCAGGTAATGACCGTGCTTCCGGTCACTTGACCTGCGTGAGCGACCCACCCACGCAAGTCGCAATGAGCAACGACTGCCTCAATTACTTTGAGTAAATTATTAACTTTAGGTATTTACATGTTTCAATGATTCTTCACTAATGAACATAAGGTCTAAAATCCCTTTCCTCAGTATCATATTATGCTCTACATTGTATATAACTCTGGGATACTTTCTTTACAGCAACTAGATATTTATTGATAAAATAAGCTCATTTCGAAAATGTTGGAAACTATTAGGTACAAGTTTTTATTTGAAAAGAATTGGGGTGATGACAGCATTAAAAATAAATTATGGACTCTTGATCACTAATGCTCTTCTACTGAAACTTGGAAAAATCTCGCTCGTTTTGTTTTCCATCAAGACTTCAGTTTTTTAACTCGCCATAATCACAAAATGAGTACATACTCGTAATGACGCTGCAAAATTATGACGTCACGCCTAGGTATTTCAAATATTTTTAAAGCAAAAATAATTGTTTTTATTTCCCTATTTTATTTTTCTCAGCAAACGCACTTAAATTTTTAATAAAAAATAGCCCTTCAATTCATATAAAAAAAAAATTTATCCATGATTGGAAGTCCGCCATAAAAAAATATAAAAGCGTCGGTGGCTCAACCGGTAACGACTCGGTCCATCTAACCAGAGGTACCGGGTTCAAATCTGGATGGCCAATGTACCAATGAGTTTTTCAAAAAAACTTACGTACATACTTACCGATTACTTTAACGGTGAAGGAAAACATCGTGAGGAAACCTGCACACGCCTGCGAAGAAACTCGAAGGTTGTGTGTGAAGTCGACCAACCCGCACTGGGCCCGCGTGGTCGACTAAGGCCTAATCGCCCTGATTCAGGGTAGGCTCGAGCCCCTCGGTGGGGACGTATATGAGCTGTAATGATGGAAGTCCGCCATATTAAATTTAGAATGACGTCACTTAGCTAACAATGTACGAGTATTTTCATTAAAACTAACCAGTAAATGTATACCTACGCAAAACTTCAGCTCAATCGGAAGTCGGGAAGTGGGTAAATTTAACCTCTATATTTTGAAGCAGACAGCTTAAATGCATACATACGAATATTGCAAGTAAGAATATAAAAAAAAGCTTGTAACAAACTTCGTTTTCGAAATCTTTTTTTTTTTACGTTAAACACCATTCACTGTCGGTATAGGATGAAATAAAGTTCGATAAATTGCAAACTTATTTCATAATTACTTTATGTATTGCAGCAACAGTTTTGGAGCATATGAAACAGACGGCACAAAAAAACAAATGTATTGCATGACATGAATATACATGTAACTTTTCAAATTAACGCACGTCAATTTTTTAACATCGTAATGAGTTCCTATGAACTTTTGACCCGGTCTAATCTAATTGTACACGAAATTCCACAGATGAGACTCATTTGTGTTATTACATTACGTTAGCCGTTCATGAGTTTCATTACAAAAAGATTACGTAAACACAAAATTGAAAATAACAAGGAAGTTACACAATTATTTGTTAAAGTATGTGTGAAATAATATAATTTAGTGTGCCTATTCAGATCGTGACAAAGCATGACATTTGTTACAGATGTTCTTTAGATTGTACTAATCTTAATTGCATCATCATCATCATATCAGCCAAAAAACTTCCACAGCTGGACAAAGGCCTCCCCTGAGGATTTCCACGACGACCGGTCCTGCGCTGCCCGCATCTATCGGCTTTTCGCGATTTTAACCAGGCCGTCGGTCCACCGCGTGGGATGCCTGCCTACGTTACGTTTTCCGGTGCGCGGTCGCCACTCTAGAACTTTACTACCTCAACGGCCATCTGTTCTACGAGCTATGTGCCCCGCCCACTGCCACTTCAGTTTAGCGATTCTGTGAGCTACTTCGGTTACTTTGGTTCTCCTGCGGATATCCTCGTTTCTTATTCGATCACGCAGAGAAGCTTCGAGTATAGCGCGCTCCATTGCCCTCTGGGTGACCTTCAGCCTTCTTATGAGCATCAAATTGCATCATCAAATTGCCAAAGATTTTTGTCTTCAATGGGCAACCGTTTAAAAAATAAACATTTTGGAGACCAAAATTTGAATTAAATAGCTCAAATAGATCTTACCACATATGTGCGTTATGCTTTAACACTTTTTTTATTTCTACCAAATAAAAAATATAATAATCAAAGATGTAGAATCTTCTTTAAAACTTTTGAAAGCAGAATTTGTAAAGAGATGAAGAATTTTAAAGAGGTTAAATATTAGTGAAGAAAGGAGACTAAATACCACCACGGTGGCCTGCATCGGAAGGAGATAGGTTGATGACACATGAAGCGCACAGGTCACGCCAAGGAGGTTCCATGCTTACCTTATTTTCCCAAGCGTTATTGTAATATTTGTACCCGACAACAAAAAATAAATAAGAGGGTTATGTTTTTGACAGTCTATATGTGTATGTAACGTACGTGGTCGCAAGCCGTAATTTTTGATTACATTACGATAGGGCTTGCGACTACGGCTATTACCCCAGATAAAGGGAAAAATAAAGGCTATGATTTTGGGCGGGAAACCGTTATTTTCTGCAGCCGGGTTTTAGTTTTTTTTTAACTTTTATTTTATTTTTATATTTTTTGTGCTCAGAGTACAACGCCACCCCACCTGGCTACCCGCGGCCGCGTGTCGTGTCGCCTGATTCTAGTACATTGAGCCGTCTCATAATATCGATTGTGAGACCATTTACTAAGAATTTAAAATATTTGTGTATGTAATGTATATATATAAATATATTTAGAATGTGCTCGTCAAGACCTTTCTTTTGATACTAAACATGATACGATAATCTGAAAAAAATTGTTTGGTTGTTAAATTCACCTAAAGGTTTATATTATTGTCAAGGGTTTGCCAATTGTGAATTTAAAAAAATCCGACATGTTGATTTTTTTTATGCTTTATATCCTATGACACGCGGAAAAAAGGCACAAATCCAAAGATGAACATCCATATAATATATACTATAGACTGTCAAAAACATAACCCTCCTTTTTAGTAAAATAAAAAAAAAAAACGAGCGAGACCTACAGTACTCGCATATGATGTGTAACATGTGACAAAATACTTTATAAAAGGACGGCAAAGATACGGCAGACTAGGCTATATGGTCATAGATACCTTTGCCTTTTCCGCGCTTTTAAAGCCTGAAAAAACGCGACTTCCTGTTACACATGGGACACATTTCCGTCCCATTTCACGAAATCACTCCCACAAATTGCAGGAAAGCGAGAGCAAAGATGTTACACATCAAAAATTAAATTAGCGTTAAATAAAATTTGGTTGCAGATGTGTTTTGTTTTTGTTTTAGCTGTTTTCTCCACAAGTGTGATACCGAACGTCGTGTGATACATAGTCGTAAAAGGTAAACTCGTAAAAATGGAAGGCCCGAGTCACTTTTTTGCCATTTAGCTGTTTACCACCCTTGTATCATAATATATTACTGTTACAACACGGGCACTAATCACACTGACTGATTCTAAACGCTCCGAATTCGATTTCGTTACACGGAATCGGATATTTTTTTAAATACGTTTAACTATTTTGCCGACTCCGTGTAACAAATCGAACTCAAAGCTTTTAGAAGAATCAGGGGAAAACTAGGATTCCCTGTACTATGGGAACCAGAGACTGATACACATGCAGACTGATGATGCCGGGAGTGTCCATACTGTATGTTAACACTAATATGTGTACTTTGCTATAGTTAAACACCCAGACACACAGCAAACCAACCTGTTCGTAACGCGAACGTTCGCCCTGAGGGGGATGGAAATACGAATTTAAGGGAAATCATGACTTGAAATGCGGGAAAAGGGTTTAAAAAGCGGGATCCAACTATTTTTGTACAGAATACACAAACGAAACGTAGAACAGATGGCTGTTGGGGTAGTAAAGTTCTCTAGTGGCGACCGCACACCGGAAGACGTAGCGTAGGAAGACCTCCCACACGGTGGACCGACGATCTGGTGAAAGACGCAGTAAGCCGCTGGATGCCGACAGCGCAGGACCGGTCGTCGTGGAAATCTTTCCGCCTTTGTCCAGCAGTGAACGTGTTTCGGCTGATATGATGATGATGACACAAACGAAAGATTTTTTTTTGCAAATCAATATGAGGAGTTTAAAACACTTTTTTACAAAAATCGACAACATTTATGAAAGAAAAAACTATTAACTATATAAAGTGCTCAATAATATGGAAGTAATTCTACATATTTATGGAAAATATAACAATTACATAAATTACATCAAAAAACAAAATAACTTAATTTTTATGTAGTATTTATATTGAGATTTGAGTTTCAAAAAGCGGGATTTTTAGCGTCCCGCACGCACCCTCTTCGGGACCCTGAGCGGGACGTTTCTTTTAGAGTTTATTTCGTTATTTTTTTTTACTAAAAATTTGAATGCGTTGTTTAGGGTTTCAGAAACGGGACGTCTTGTGTATAGCGGGTTGGTTGGCAACCCTAGATCGAACTCACAACCCTTGGCTAGCAGGCAGAAGCGCTGCCACTGGACGAAAGAATCCTACTTCCTACTAATATTATAAACGCGAAAGTAAAAAGTTTGTATGTATAGATGTATCTTTGGATGTTTACGCAAAAACTACTTAATGTATCTGGCTGAAATTTGGTAGGTAGATAGGTTAGGACCTGTATTAACATATAGGCAACTATGTTTCACGCATCCGAGCTGCTTGCGGCTCGCGCATTGCGCACCCTCGAAGATGGCGGGAAAAAGCTAGTTATAACATATAGGATGTAACAAAATTGATGTAGGAGCCTTTAACTGGAGCTTCTTATCGTCATACTTAATAGCTTTTCCGATGAGACCCACACTCAATTCAATCAGTCAGCTGATTAGCTAATTTTTAGAATTTTATTGAGCGTCGAAATTTTTATTGAGAATTGACTACGGGATTTTTATGTGGAAAGTTTTTCAGAATGACGAGATCTACACTTAGCTTGTTACATCCCGCAGGTCCTGAAGGACCTAACCGAACTAAATAAAGGCAAGCACAACACAATGAAAGAAAATTGCAAACGAGACCAATTCAAATTACTAATAGAACTAGGTACAAAGAAAAAAAAAAGCAGGCACAGAAAAACCAGACGCAAAAAGCTAGCTAGGCGTTGCGTGTGCGCAATGCAGTTGCCCTTAGATAAAAGTTGTTAGCTTGTTCATTGACGCGTGAAGACCAACAGAGGTCAGCGCTGGACACAATACCTACGCGTTGTAATGCATTTTCTTTTCATATAACGAGCAATAAACGATAATATGAACAGCCGAGTGTACGTTGTGTAAGCCGTGGCTGTATTTTATTCTCAGTGACGAATAATGTAATTTTACAAAAACTCTGCGCTTTTACTTACTTTAAAATAAAAAGTATACGTTGAGTTTGGAATTTTTGCAAAGCAGACAAAACAAACATGACTCTCTAATTATATTGTCAATATTAAAAAATATACAGCCACGCTGTGTCACGCTGTGCACACTTGCTGGCGAAGATTTCAGTAGGACATACAGATCTTCAGATCTACAATAAACATTGCGCTTACTTCAAGTAGTAGCGAAGGATTTAGTTTTACCAGAATTGATGCAAAATTTGCACATTATTTGTATTTATATCGAAGTTATTAAGATTTTTCCTGGTAAAATATGATAGAAATCCTAAAAAATCAAGATAGGAGAAATCTGAAAAATAAAACACACACACACACATATACACACACCATTAAAAAATCAAAAATTTTTAAAAATGGCTGTAAATATTTTGATGAAACTTTGCAAGTTGTAACTATTATTGATGTTCTATCAAGTCAACACATACCTTTTTCCACTTTTTAAATAATAAAAAAGTTACCTAATAATAAGCAGGGATTTGGTTAAGGTAAGACATTTCCGTAGTACATTAACTACCTCTCACACCGGAAGCACAGTACAATAAAGAGTACTAGCCGGAAGAGAAGCTCTTTTAACTATTTTTTAAAGGCATTATCGACCTAAGAAGGTTCAATTTAAGGAGGCTCTACTGTAAAACAAAACAAAGCACAGCGACATTGACACCTAATCGCAGCCGGATCTGAACCGGCAGCGGATCGCGATAACCGTTGATCACCGCCGCGCATTGTGCTAACAAGGTGGACCGGCAGCGGCGCGCGCGCAGCCTTGGCAGGACCGCGAGCTATACACAGGTGATATTCAAGGCAGTACTGCTCTCTTTGGCTTCAGATAAATATTTTGCTGGAAAATAATCAACTACCCCTCTCCATACAAATATAACAATGATATCTGTTCATATCAAACAAAAGACATGAACGCGAGCTGTAAAAATGTTTTTTTTTATTCAGTTCGGATTCCTTAGCGCGAGTACAACTTAGGCGGTTTTTATAATTTACTTTAGGATTAGCTATAATCGCATCAAGCCCCATGCTTGTATGTACTTCTTGCATTACTGTTTTATTACCGATAGAGGAAAAACAAGATATATTTATAAAACACATGTAAAACACGATTCTTGTATTGGGACACTGTTTAATTATTTTTATTTTTTAGTACATTTCTTATAATAACAAATAACTATTTGGTGACAATTTCAACGGCCTACATATTATGGTTCAAAGATACAGTACAGCCCTTAAAAATTTGGACATACAGTCGGCAGCGTAGGCTTAGTGATAGGTTCTCGTAACCACGTACGGAACACTAAAATGTTTAGAGATAGATCGGAGATTGCAAAACACAAACGAAAATTGAAAATAAACTGTAAAAATTGAGCTGCGGCAACAATAATTTTAACAAATGTACACTTACAAACACATTTTGAAAAGATGTTTATGGTCTACTTTTTTGTAATTTCATGCTGTTTGACTTTGATAGCAATGGAATAATTGAAATTGAATTTTTAAACTTGATCATGACTTACGAGTTCCGAATAGCAGATGTTTTAAAAAAAGACCAGGTCAAGTGGAAAATTGTGAAATAACAATGTCTACTAATGCTAAATCTGTAAATGTTAAATATATTTTTCTTTTCAATTTATTACCAAGTTGTAAACCTGGGCTGTGTTACAGTCTCTCCAGAGGTGCCAAATTGACTATCGATATATCGAAGTGCTAAAGTGTTTGTATGAAAACGCCACCATGTCGGTTCGCCTCCAGGATCAAAACTCGGAACCTATCCAGCTGCAGCGAGGGGTGAGACAGGGAGACGTTATATCTCCGAAACTGTTCACCGCCGCCCTGGAAGATGTTTTTAAGCTTTTGGACTGGGGTGGACTCGGCATCAATATCAACGGCGAGTACATCACCCACCTTCGATTCGCTGACGATATCGTGGTCATGGCTGAGACTATGGACGACTTAGGTACAATGCTCGATGGCCTCAGTAGAGCCTCTAAACAAGTGGGTCTTAGAATGAACATGGACAAGACGAAAATTATGTCAAACGTCCGTGTCATACCTACTCCTCTGAAGGTTGGAGGCTCTACACTCGAAGTTGTTACCGAATATGTATACCTGGGACAAACAGTCCAGTTAGGTAGGTCCAACTTCCCAAATACCGCAGTGTCTCAAGACTAAGGTCTTTGACCAATGTGTGTTGCCAGTGATGACGTACGGAACTGAGACATGGTCGCTTACTATGGGCCTCATAAGAAGGCTCAAGGTCACCCAAAGGGCAATGGAGCGTGCTATGCTCGGAGTTTCTCTGCGTGATCGAATCAGAAACGAGGAGATCCGTAAGAGAACCAAAGTAACCGACATAGCTCTCAGAATTGCTAAACTTAAGTGGCAGTGGGCGGGGCACATTGCTCGTAGAACAGATGGCCGTTGGGGCAGCAAAGTTCTCGAGTGGCGACCACGCACCGGAAAGCGTAGTGTAGGCAGGCCTCCCACTCGGTGGACCGATGACCTGGTGAAGGTCGCGGGAAGCCGTTGGATGCGGGCAGCGCAGAACCGGTCGTCGTGGAGATCCTTGGGGGAGGCCTATGTCCAGCAGTGGACTTCCTTCGGCTGATATGATGATTACCAAGTTAATTTTCTTATTTTACGTTTATTTTATTTTTACCCGACTACTGCCCAAATATTGGGTAATATTTGTTAGAAGTAGGTATGTATGTACGTCTGTTTCTTTGGCTGAGCCCACAGATAAAAAAAAGAGGCTGAGCCTGTAGGCTCAACGGCTTGATGGATTTTGAAGTGCAAGAAGTCTTTAGAATCTTTTTAATCCCCTGAGTAACATAGGATACATTTTACCCAATTCTCCAAAAAAGAGAGTTAATGTTTTCATGTTATTGCAAATTTGTATTAAATTTGTTAGGTTACCTATTGTAGACTAGAGGATGAGCGGTGCGCGAGCAGCAAGTTTCTCGGGTTTTTGTTACATATAAACCTTATCTTTAAATTACGAACACAAAAAAAAAAACTATTCACAGTCGAGCCATTTTCCAGTTTTTGCGACACCAACGCACAGCAATTGATTTTTATATTCAGAGATTTGGGAGCGCTTGACTCCAATCTCACCTGATGAAAGATAAGATAAGATCTAGTCGTGATAAAACACAAATTTCTCGAAACGTTTCTGTACAAACAATACCTACTTAGATAAAGAATGCTTTAAAGCCATTTGAATAAACAATCACCCGTGAAAACAGATCTCTCGTTTCTCTGTCCCTCACGACCATGCATTTTAATTACCCTGCCATGTTTCCCCCTTTTTAACTTCTATCTCCTGCCATCGGCTCGTGGTACTAGTTGTGACGCAACTTCATTGTTACTAAAGTCAAGGACCTCACAACCTTTACACTGTTCTTGTTTCCAGTTTGTTGAAACGTGAGCGGAATAGTTCTCTTCCTTGAGATGTTATCTCCTTTCCTGCGAGGTTTCATAACATTCATAATGGTAGGTTTAAAGTCACGAATGTGGAGATGATACAGTTTAGATAGGCTCCAAAATACCTTTGAAGGCTTTAGCCTTGCAAGTGTGTTTTGGCAGACAATCTGATGTGAGCTAAAATTTAACACATTGTTGTGATTGTCCATCGGTATCTTCGCTGTTCTTCTTCTTCTTTATTATATTCTTTAAAAGCAAAAGGCCACAGGGTTTTACTGTTTTAAAGTTGAAAATGTTTTATCGCTCGCTCCGTAACCTCTTTCAGCGATATTATGACATGGCGATTCATATCAGCTCATATACGTCCCCACCGAAGGTCTCAAGCCTACCCAGAATTAGGGCGATCGGGCCTCAGTCGACCACGCGGGCCCAGTGCGGGTTAGTCGACTTTGATTTTCTTTGCAGGCGTGGGCAGGTTTCCTCACGATGTTTTTCCTTCACCGCAAGAGCGTCGGATAAACGTACATATCGAATCAAAATTCGTAAACACATTGGTACGTGGCAGGACTCGAACCACGACCTCTCGGATGGAAGGTATAGCGGCCCTAACCATTACGCCACCGACGCTCTTACATTCTGATATGGCGATTACTCTGAAAGTATTTTAGATATCGTAATGATATATACGAGTATAAGTACACATATTTTTTTTTTTTATTAACAATTGGTAAACCCTTGACAACATCTCACCTGGTGGTAAGTGATGATGTTGCCGAAGATGGAAGCGGGCTTACCAAGATTCCCCAACGCAATGGGGAACTGGTACAACATATTGGTATATATCTGCACTAATTCCACATAAAAGATATAAAACTGCGTTTATAATTTGTCAGCGACCGGTTTCGAACACCATCTTCATGCAGATATAATGTTCCACCAAGAATCTACAATCAAATTATCTATGTATATAAGTGTCAAAATGTGGGTATTGGGTATTGGCAAGAGCTTTAATGAAGTTTTTTTAGAAACAGGAAAAAACTGAAAAATGTGACTATTTGTTTCTGGACTTTATAGTTAAGAAAAGGCCCATATCTCTTAAAAACAAATTTGTATACGCCTATACGCCTATAGGTACAATGTCATTTCTGCATTTTAAATGCAATAAAAATAATTGTTGATAATAAATGAAGGTAGATAGTATCGCGCGGACGTTCTGTCTGCGCCGGCGCCGCAGCTCCTACTCGTAAGTATACATGAGGACTCAATTTGTTTATGCAGAAAATGATGTACTATAAATAATTAGTTTATAAATGAAAAAAAATAATGAATAATAGAAAATGTAGCGAAAATGAATTTAAAGTAAAAAGCAGCTATGCTTTCGCCACATATATACGTAGAATTTTGTATCAAAGCCTAAATATGGATTTCGGAAAGAAAATATTTGGGGGTAATTGAGAATACTTTTATTTGGTAATTATTTTATAAAAAAAGGTAATGTGTTTCGAGAAAATTTAAAATTATGCCTGGTTTAATTTTCAATGTACACGAAGGTCGTGTAATGCAAGGGATCTGAGATTATTTCCGTTTGTAGAATTACTTAATTATCCAAAATCAATAAATTTTCTTATAATTGCTGTTCAAATCTCAATCAATAGGAAGTATAACATTAATTATCCCTATAAATAGGTAGGTACCTATTCTAAAAGGTTTAAGTTACGACAACCCACTTTAAGTGTAACCACAACCTTCCAAACGACACACACACACGTATCTCACAAAGTACGACTTGCATTAATCTAGGTCTTATGTTCATGGTATTAAGTAATAAACTAGATAGAATAGGATCCAATGCAAGCCATCGAAGTAACGGTGCGGCTGGTCTGGTGACTGGTCACATCTGAGCGATCGTTCGCCTGCGCCTGGTCGCTCCGTCGCTTGTCTAGATTCCTCGAGCTGGAGACCTCGATAGTTTTTGCTTACAGTTTCTCTTTTACTTGCTTCGGTATAAACGAACGGTCTGGATTTGTTTAATTGATTAGTTTGCTCGTAAATTGAATTCATTCTTTCGGATTTATCGTGAAATTAGTTTACTCGTGTAATGTGTTTAGAGCAACATTGTTAAGGTCTTTTCGTTTTAAGATTTTTTTTGTATTGAATTGTTTTCACCCGACTGCCCAAAAAGGAGGTGTTTTTTCGGGTGTATGTATGTATTTGTATATGTTTATACTTATATGTTTGGTAATAATATTTAATTACCAATAAATAAGTTATGAGTTATGTTTGTTTATGTGTGTATGAATGTGTGTATGAATGTGTGTATGTATGTATCAAAATGAATAAAAAAATGAAAATTTATGTATTTAGAACTTAAACTACGGGTACGATAGCAACTGCACCAGTCGAGCGCTGTGTCGCAGTTACTGACGCGCACCTCCGCAAGAAAGAATAATGTGACGTTAACTAAAGTACGAAATCTACAACAAAAAAGAATCAAAAAATAAATGTATAAAAATAGAAAGCTACGTACCTAAAAATATAATTCATGTATACTTTTAAAAGTGTGTGCTTTTTCTTTATGGTGTTTGTGTTTGTGTGTGTGTATGGATGTACTCGTATGTATGTATGTATGTTTCTTAGACTGAGCCTGTAGTCTTAACCGCTGATGGATTTTGTAGTGTTAGGTGTCGTTAGATTCGTCTTGATCCTGAATGTGACATAGGATACTTTTTAATTCCATTGTCAAAAAAGAGAGGTCATGTATTTATACAGTCGGATTTTTAGTTAAATGTGTTAGGTTTTTTACAATAAAGGCGTTAAACTCTAAGTGAAACCAATCATGGTTCATACAATATAGCAGAGTTCCAAAAATAACTTTTTTAGATAATCCATCGTTACACTTGCACTGACCTGCAAAATCTAGTCGTGGCCTTGTTGCCCTGTACGAATACAATATCATGCAGCAAGCCGGCAATGCCATCCTAGGACATTGGCTTAAGAAATCGCAGCATCACTGCTTATTTATTGTCGCTCAGTGTAAACAAGTAGTCGGCCTGTCGATACTAGTAGTTTAAGTAGTTTGTTTGCAAGGATCATTCATTATGCAAGTCAACTTCATACTCGTAAGTTATAGACTTATAGGCGTCGATGTTATCCACTGATCTCTTTTCATTCATATCAGCTCATATACCTCCCCACCGAGGGGCTCGAGCCTACCCTAAATTAGGGCGATCGGGCCTTAGTCGACCACGCGGGCCCAGTGCAGGTTGGTCAACTTCATACACAACCTGCGAGTTTCTTCGCAGGCGTGTGCAGGTTTCCTCACGATGTTTTCCTTCACCGTAAGAGCGTCGGATAAACGTACACATAAAATCTAAATTGGAAATCACATTGGTACGTGGCAGGTTCGAACCACGACCTCCCGGACAGGAGGCGGCGGCACCAGCCATAACGCCACCGACGCTCTAAAAATTTCGTGATGGCGTCTAGTGATGTAAATAGTGTAATACAATTTAATAAATAAGAACTTGAATATCCAGATGAGGTTTTTCTCCCATTCCATCCACCGGGATTAGCAAGTTACGTCGCAAATTAATCACTTCTCCGTGTCTTTTTGGATTCAATCAATTATTTTTAGGTATTAATTATCAAAATTATGCAAAATAAATCAAACTGTCTAGATAAGTGGCCAGCTTTTTTTGGATTAGGCTATATTATTTTGTTTTGGGTAATGATTTACAATCGTATTTTGATCGTTGTAGCGATTTATTTCGAGATTGATAATCGTATGAAACACAGTCTTTTTACAAGCTTTATATTAGTTTCACCTGTCCCGGTGTCTGTAATGAAATCTTAGAAGTAAAATTTCACCCACTTTCGGGTTTCCGATCAGGCGATGTGTATCGCGTGGCAATGCAATATTAGTATAAAAGTTTTTAGGTTTTCGTTTGTCTTTAATTTAGAACCGTGTATTTTTAATATTCATTTGTATGTTTTTGGTGGGATTTCAGTTGCCCCTACAAGTACCACGGTTACAAATGACACTTCGCAATCTAAACAGTCAGCGACGAATGCAGCTCACAAGAAGGAAGTTATGTACTTAGTGCAACAAAACAAGTTAAACTGCAATAATAACACCTAATAATTTATACACAAATACAAAAAAAATAGTTATCTATCAAGACCTATCACAGCGAACAAACATTAGACAAGGATAGTTCAGAATAAGGTGGTTATGAAACTTAAAAGATAATAGTCTGGAATGGTGTCACGGGAGATTATCACTTGCACAACACAGACAGCTACCGTGTCTAGTAGTTTCTCAGTTGTTCCCATAGGCGGGCGGTGCACGCCATTATAAGCTAATGGGACATGTAAACGTATACGAAAAGATTGGAGTTTAATGTCGAGACGGTAGCTTTGATGATTCAATAATTTTAGCAAATAATTAAAAAATAAAAACCCGACTTCATAAAAACTTAACCTCATTTTTTTGGACAGACGGGTAAAATATATCCTATGTCACTCACGAGATTAAGACGAATCTTAGGAAACCTTGCACTCAAAAATCCATCACGCCATTTCATAGGCTACAGGGCGCGCCAAAGAAATAAACATACAGACATACATACACTCGAAATCATAACCCTCCTTCTGGCGCAAACGGGTAAATAAGGAATACTATTTTAATTTAGTTATTTATCTTATTTTAATCTTTATATTAAGGTACTCGGAGAAAACATTACCCTTTTTTTTGTAGCCGGTAAAAACTATTAGGGCTGAGTGGGTACTTGGGTATGGAGAATCCTACTTGATCCTACCCATAGTATAAAAATATCTGGGTGATTAGGGAATTATGCTACTTTGCCGTTTAATGCAGACTGAGTCGCAATAACAGAAGCATTAATAACAATAAACATTACCAAACTATGCAACTTCTTAACTAAGTTTCAAGCGATGAGATTCATCTTACACCAGAGAAACAATAATATATTTTCACGGCTCTACGGAAACGTGGAGTCAAGTGACATATTCAAAGACAAGGTAGCTGAAAATAATAAATTGTATGAGAGTAACACCAAAGTATATACATATATTAGTACTAACGTACAGTATGGACACTCCTTGCCGCTCTCTAGATTGCGATCTCTCCCCCTCGTCACCCAGATTGGTTACAGTTTGGTTGGTTGTCGAACGTATAGGATTTCGCCGCCATTTTGTTTGTTCCGTCATTCCTTTTTTGAAATGTCATTTACACTGCTCTCACTGCAGCAGCCTATTAGGAATATGCCGTAAGACCTTATCCAGAATTTGCGCGTCGGCGAGGTCTTAGGCGCCGACATATTGGGGTCCATAAGCATCGCACGAGTCTATCTGTAGGTCTAGAAAAATGGACCGAGAAAGTTCTGATACTAGTTTTGATTAATAGAGAAAATAGAAATGTACTAAATGCGTCCTTAATTGCTCGCGCATTCCACACTCTTTCTGGGCGCAACGTAGGCGCGTATAAGCGTGAGATGATACGCAGCGGTTTTGCTCCTTCCTGGCAAGGTCTAAGGCATACCTCACATGGGACTATGTACATGTCAAGAATCTCCCTGGAGATTTACTAACTCATTGGTTTCAAGGGTCAATTCAGAGTAAAGATTTAGACATTATTTAGTTTTTAAACATCAATCACAACATCCAATTCAATCAGACGCAATACTAATGGACATCGTTTTAACCTTTTACATGGAGGAAACAGCAATAAAAACATATCCAAAAGAAGTAACGTGATCCCGGCTTAACGCTTATGCGACCGCATAGGTGTCTGTGCTTGAATGCTAAAAGAAATCTCACTTCTCGCACGCGAAGTTTTCACATACAAGTACAGTTTAGTACAAAAGTGATTAGCTACTTTTTATCAGAAATTTACAAGTCCTTGGCATCATCTCACCTGATGGCAAGTGACGATCATGCCGAGGATGGAAGCGGGCTTACTTCATGCCCAAAACACATCAATGCTGTAAATATTGATGTTTATAGCGGCAAAACTTTTCTTAATATACCTACCAACAATACGCTAATCTACTCAGATTTATGATAAAGCATCCCTACCACTCACCAACCTGCAAACTAACCATTAAATCTTTAAAAAATTATGACATATCGTTATCTACTTTCGTGATGACTGTACAACGTTTGTATGTACTAATGGTTATGTATGAAGCTTCATTCTTGTTTCCGTCTTCAATGTGGAATGATGTGTGACGTAAAATTTTGGATAAGTACCTATTAAAGTTATTTTGTCAGAAAATAGCTAGCAAGCAAGTAACAAAAAAAAACTTTTTAGAATGTTAAAGTATATAAAAAAATTGTAAGCAGTTAATTGAACTTTTTAATAAATTCATAAAAAATTTAGGCCACAAGGGTTTTTTTATAACGATTAACATTTTCTACGACCAAACAACAAAACACTCTTGTTACCTACGTTCGATCAACAGTTACAATTCTTTTGTAAAACATGTTCATAACAGCTTTAAATTGGACAAGATAGTAAGGACGGTCGCTTGCTTCTGTGAACCCTACACAATGTGTGTCAAATTGATTGACACAGGAGACACTAAAACTATATTATATTTCACTTGCTTCACTCTGGATCCAATGTATTAAAGTTTCAAATAAATGCTTACTTACCTAAACATCTAATCGATATTAGAATAAACAGTTATTCTAAGTGTTAAGACAGGACAATGGTTTAGTTTAAAACCTGTTTTAATTCAGACTGAGTGTTAATATAGGTATACCTAAGGCTGTTCTACGAGTACAAAGTAACGGTCAGTGAAGGCAGACAAAGGTCACCTAATGTATAGATCAGAGGCCAATTCAATGACAAGTCAATCACAAAATCCGGAAGTAAGTAACAGAAACACAGTAAAAAGTTGTGAACAAAATGTAAACACAAAAAGCAACAAGTCCCGTAATTAATATCGAGAGAGTTTGCAAGAAATGCATTTACTTTCACAAAGTTTCTGAAGGTACTTTCATACGGGTACTGGTATAGTGACTGGAGGCTATCTCAGCTGTTATCAACTCAATCACTCAATCATAGCCCTGTACTGGACAAAAAGCATTACAAACAAGTAACACTGGCAAGTATTCATTCTAAAGGCACAGCACACCTAATCATTTCATTATATCAGCCGATGGACGTCCACTGCTGGACATAAGCCTCCCCAAGGATTTCACGCATCATTTACCGTAGCAGTATCACTATTAGTATACGGTCAAGTTTTAAAAGCATACGAAATTTTATTTAAAGCTTTGAACAACCTTCAGTATTGCCTCAGTATTAATAGTCATTCAACAGAGAGTTGTAATCAAATCGGATAATCTTCAAGTAAATTTGTAGATGTCCTGTCGTTTTTACCCGACTAAAGAATAAGAAGAAGGTTACGGCTTTCCGGGTGCGTGTATGTCTGTTTCTTTGGATGATCCTGTAGCCTTAACAGTCTGACAGTTTTCGAAGTGGGAAGTTTACTTAGATGCGTCTTTATCTCGTTATCGTCTTATCCTAGGAGTTTTTTTATTAGATGATTTTTATTTAACCGCCTCCGTGGCGCAATGTTTAGTCCATTCGCTTCACACCAGGAGGTCGCGGGTTCGATACCCGGTGGGGTTAACTTGTAAGACTCGGTTTGGTAGGTGGTAGGGCATTTTCTAAGCCCGCCTGGCTAGCTACCATCATCTTCTCTAAGTCTTGCCGCCTAACATCAGTGTTAATAACATTGATGTGTGCCGGCTTGATGATAAATAACCAGTTCTCCATTGCGTTGGGGAATCTTGGTAAGCCCGCTTCCATCTTCGGCATCATCGTCACTTACCATCAGGTGAGATGATGTCTAAAGCTTACCAATTGTGAATAAAAAAAACTGAAATTTTGATAATAAGTTTTGTGTCTTTGTGTCTTGGTGTCACGCACTTCTGGAACCTTTTAGAAACTACGTAGAAACGTAGAAACATCATATCATTTTTTGTTACTTTGAAAGTTTTTCAATGTTAAATGTAGGAGCCAGAATAAAATTTAAAAATCTAAAACTTTTGTTAATTATGATAATTAAACGTAAAAAAAAACTTTTACCTTATTAAATAAGGTAAGGTATTCGTAACATATATTAAACAGTGAAAGAAAGGAAATACTTAACGATTATTTCAAATCCTGCTATAAATACACATAAAATTAATCATTATGTCAACCGAAAGACGTCCACACCTTCACCAGGTCGTCGGTCCAACGAGTGAGTTGCCTGCCTACGTTGCGTGTTCCGGTGCGCCGTCGGCACTCGAGAACCTAACTACCCCAACGGCAATCTGTTCTGCGAGCATGTTATTTTGGTTTTCCTACGAACCTCCTCGTTTCTGATTCGATCACGCAGCAAAACTCCGAGCATGGCACGCTCCATTGCCCTTGGGGTGAGCTTGAGCCTTCTTATGAGGCCCATAGCAAGCGACCAGGTCTCATAACGACATAAAAATTAATAATTATAATAAAAGTATAGTTTTCATCTCTCGCAGTGTCGTGTGCCAGTAACTAATTTACAGAGGTAAAACTATAGGTGGTGCACATGACTACAAATGCACATAAACTGGGCACTGCACTGTAATTTTTTCCGTCGTCAATTATGGACAATTACACTTCTTCTAGCAGAAATCCAGGAGAAATAGTCACGTGTTGGCTTTATAGAAAGTTCTTTGAATTATGCATGAATGAAGTAACAGCTGTAGGTTGCCAGCAACACTTAGTCTTAGTCCTATAAACTAACGGGTAGGATCTGGCGTGAACACTTTGGACTTGCTATTTTGAACGAGTAGGTACTATACAAGGGGAGATTTATTTTTGATGAAGATTTCACGTTATAGAAAGGTTTCGACATATAAAAAAGGAAGGAAAGCAACGAGGCCGCCTATTGGATCCATGTTTCTTCTATATGTTGTTTTCTTCTTTTTTCATTTTTTGATGCAATAATAGTTATATAGTGAACGAAGTTTTTTAATACAGTTGTGAGAAAATAGATAAAATAAAAAAAACGACCGTGACCGAGAAACACAATACATGGGTAGGTACATACCTATCAAGGTTTCAGCAACCAAAGTTCATTTTACGCAACTAGTGTCCGGGGAGTAATCTCACTTTGTTTTTTCTTATACATACACACAATTATATTTTTTATTACATTTATATGAACTATTCTTAATTTTATTAGTTTTCACAACTAAATCATCCTAATTTAGTTTTACGAAAATTGCGCCATATTTTCACTAGCACACGTACGCATGCGTAAATATTTTTTTTATTATCATAAAGAGACTACAATAAGGCTTGGGATACTTAACCTTTTTGGAAAAGATGACCTATTCCTTGGTGTAACCGGTTCCACTTCATTCATACTTTTTTTTCTTTTCTTCATAAGATATAACCCAAAGAGAATCTAAACCGCTAGCGTTATGTACTAACCTCACGGAGGAACTACCTATCTAAATTCTCCTTTCAAAAGTCTTAAAGAAGATTCTGTATCTTTGATTATTATATTTTTTATTTGCTAGAAATTACTTGTTCCTCCGAGCGAGAAATTTAAAAAAGTGGTAAAGTAAAAGCACATGTGCGGTAAAATCAATTTTGCGCACACTTGACTGGCATAAAAAGGACCACTTTTCAAGCAACTGTATTGAAAAGAAAATTGTATTGTATTGAGGAAAACAAGGACGTGATAGATTTTAAAAAATGCAGTGTGAAACAAAATTGGTGTAGGACCCGTTAACTGGGGATTCTACTCATCATACTGAACAACTTTCCCTCCTCCGTTTTTGAAGTCTGTTAAAAAAATAATTTGACCCTCTATACAAAAATGCACAAAATTGGTCGATGAAACGATAATTTTGCGATTTCGGCAAAGTCATATAACAAAATTTGTTCAATATGATGAGTAGAATGATCTGCACCAATTTTGTTACATCCTGTATATTAAACCTAAGTAATTTTGTTACACCCTGTATATTATAACTAAGTAATTTTGTTACATCCTGTATATTATACCTAAGTAATTTTGTTACACCCTGTATATTATAACTAAGTAATTTTGTTACATCCTGTATATTATACCTAAGTAATTTAATACAAGTTATTAGGAAAGATACGTTGCAATGAAACTATATTTGAAAATAAACTTTTGCCGGTGGCTTCGCCCGCGTGGACGTAGTGCTTCTGCAGTGCGCGAGCCGCAAGTAGCTCGCGGAGAATTATTACCGAAACCTTCCTCATGAATTCGGTAGATAGTGTTTGAGTTTATCACGTTCAGACAGACATATAGACGTGGCGGGAGGACTTTGTTTTATTTTATGTATACTAGCTTTTGTCTGCAGCTTCGCCCGCGTGGACATAATTTTTATTACTGTCTTCGAGGGTGTGTGGTTCTCATTTCATTGCACTCACGGCTTAAACACCATAAAACGGATCTTAAAACTAGTAAATCACAACATAGAAAGTCAATTCAAATTATAACTAAAACATCCACTTATACATACTTTCAAAAATTTCTCCACCAATACGAGTTTCGTAAGACTGTATAAGGAACTTGAGTTTACTGATGCATGCGGTAGGTTAATGATATTGATAAGTGAATATTCGTATGCTAATAATATGGTAAGGCTTGCATTGTATCAAACAAATCAAAAATGTATGAAAACGACATTGGATTGCCACATATCGTACGAGTAGGTTGTAGTTGTACTGTTGTACTGTTGTACTGTTGTACTGTTGAATGTTGGCTGAATAGAAAAGAAACCCGCACCCGCATATGTTAAGACACCTTTGTGTGCCTTTGTAATAGAAACTGCGTTTGGAAGTTGTACTGTGGTACTGTTGTACTGTTGTACTGTTGTACTGTGGTACTGTTGTACTGTGGTACTGTTGTACTGTGGTACTGTTGCACTGTGGTACTGTTGTACTGTGGTACTGTTGTACTGTGGTACTGTCGTACTGCGGTACTGTTGTACTGTTGAATGTTGGCTGAATAGAAAAGAAACCCGCACCCGCATATGTTAAGACACCTTTGTGTGCCTTTGTAATAGAAACTGCGTTTGGAAGTTGTACTGTGGTACTGTTGTACTGTTGTACTGTTGTACTGTGGTACTGTTGTACTGTGGTACTGTTGTACTGTGGTACTGTTGTACTGTGGTACTGTTGTACTGTGGTACTGTTGTACTGTGGTACTGTTGTACTGTGGTACTGTGGTACTGTTGTACTGTTGTACTGTGGTACTGTTGTACTGTGGTACTGTTGTACTGTGGTACTGTTGTACTGTGGTACTGTGGTACTGTTGTACTGTTGTACTGTGGTACTGTTGTACTGTGGTACTGTTGTACTGTTGTACTGTTGTACTGTTGTACTGTTGTACTGTGGTACTGTTGTACTGTTGAATGTTGGCTGAATAGAAAAGAAACCCGCACCCGCATATGTTAAGACACCTTTGTGTGCCTTTGTAATAGAAACTGCGTTTGGAAGTTGTACTGTGGTACTGTTGTACTGTGGTACTGTTGTACTGTGGTACTGTCGTACTGCGGTACTGTTGTACTGTTGAATGTTGGCTGAATAGAAAAGAAACCCGCACCCGCATATGTTAAGACACCTTTGTGTGCCTTTGTAATAGAAACTGCGTTTGGAAGTTGTACTGTGGTACTGTTGTACTGTTGTACTGTTGTACTGTGGTACTGTTGTACTGTGGTACTGTTGTACTGTGGTACTGTTGTACTGTGGTACTGTTGTACTGTGGTACTGTTGTACTGTGGTACTGTTGTACTGTGGTACTGTGGTACTGTTGTACTGTTGTACTGTGGTACTGTTGTACTGTGGTACTGTTGTACTGTGGTACTGTTGTACTGTGGTACTGTGGTACTGTTGTACTGTTGTACTGTGGTACTGTTGTACTGTGGTACTGTTGTACTGTTGTACTGTTGTACTGTTGTACTGTGGTACTGTTGTACTGTTGAATGTTGGCTGAATAGAAAAGAAACCCGCACCCGCATATGTTAAGACACCTTTGTGTGCCTTTGTAATAGAAACTGCGTTTGGAAGTTGTACTGTGGTACTGTTGTACTGTGGTACTGTTGTACTGTGGTACTGTCGTACTGCGGTACTGTTGTACTGTTGAATGTTGGCTGAATAGAAAAGAAACCCGCACCCGCATATGTTAAGACACCTTTGTGTGCCTTTGTAATAGAAACTGCGTTTGGAAGTTGTACTGTGGTACTGTTGTACTGTGGTACTGTTGTACTGTGGTACTGTTGTACTGTGGTACTGTTGTACTGTTGAATGTTGGCTGAATAGAAAAGAAACCCGCACCCGCATATGTTAAGACACCTTTGTGTGCCTTTGTAATAGAAACTGCGTTTGGAAGTTGTACTGTGGTACTGTTGTACTGTTGTACTGTTGTACTGTTGTACTGTGGTACTGTTGTACTGTGGTACTGTTGTACTGTGGTACTGTTGTACTGTTGTACTGTTGTACTGTTGTACTGTTGTACTGTGGTACTGTTGTACTGTTGAATGTTGGCTGAATAGAAAAGAAACCCGCACCCGCATATGTTAAGACACCTTTGTGTGCCTTTGTAATAGAAACTGCGTTTGGAAGTTGTACTGTGGTACTGTTGTACTGTGGTACTGTTGTACTGTGGTACTGTCGTACTGCGGTACTGTTGTACTGTTGAATGTTGGCTGAATAGAAAAGAAACCCGCACCCGCATATGTTAAGACACCTTTGTGTGCCTTTGTAATAGAAACTGCGTTTGGAAGTTGTACTGTGGTACTGTTGTACTGTTGTACTGTTGTACTGTGGTACTGTTGTACTGTGGTACTGTTGTACTGTGGTACTGTTGTACTGTGGTACTGTTGTACTGTGGTACTGTTGTACTGTGGTACTGTTGTACTGTGGTACTGTGGTACTGTTGTACTGTTGTACTGTGGTACTGTTGTACTGTGGTACTGTTGTACTGTGGTACTGTTGTACTGTGGTACTGTGGTACTGTTGTACTGTTGTACTGTGGTACTGTTGTACTGTGGTACTGTTGTACTGTTGTACTGTTGTACTGTTGTACTGTGGTACTGTTGTACTGTTGAATGTTGGCTGAATAGAAAAGAAACCCGCACCCGCATATGTTAAGACACCTTTGTGTGCCTTTGTAATAGAAACTGCGTTTGGAAGTTGTACTGTGGTACTGTTGTACTGTGGTACTGTTGTACTGTGGTACTGTCGTACTGCGGTACTGTTGTACTGTTGAATGTTGGCTGAATAGAAAAGAAACCCGCACCCGCATATGTTAAGACACCTTTGTGTGCCTTTGTAATAGAAACTGCGTTTGGAAGTTGTACTGTGGTACTGTTGTACTGTGGTACTGTTGTACTGTGGTACTGTTGTACTGTGGTACTGTTGTACTGTGGTACTGTTGTACTGTTGAATGTTGGCTGAATAGAAAAGAAACCCGCACCCGCATATGTTAAGACACCTTTGTGTGCCTTTGTAATAGAAACTGCGTTTGGAAGGCATGAAAAAGAATTGTATGGTACACGGGTGTAACACGTGAGGTACATACTCGTATGTTTGAGCTCTCTGCGGTGGTTTAGATACGAGTATGTGTGACACTTGTGCAAACAACGCAACGGAGTGATCTATTTACATTTATTAGTGGTCCCTTGATTAAGGGTGTCTCGGTAAAAACTTGAATTTTTAAATTTTAAAAAATATATATCAAATTAATAGTTCACTTTATTTTTTAGGGTTCCGTACCCAAAGGGTAAAAACGGGACCCTATTACTAAGACTTCTCTGTTCGTCCGTCTGTCTGTCCGTCTGTCAACAGGCTGTATTTCATAAATAAAATTTCAGATGATGTATTTCTGTTGTCGCCATAACAACAAATACTAAAAATTAGAAGTGAAAAAATAAGCGGGGTCTCCATACAAAAACGTGGGAACCCTATGTGTGCGGTTGTGACTCCCACTTGGCCGGTTTTTTTCCTACACAATAGGTCCTGTTAACTGGGGTTCTACTCATAAAACTGAACAACTTTTGTTCTACAAGTTTGCTAAAATCTCAAAAAATTTTGAACTCTTCATACAAAACGATCAGCTGATTTGTATGGAGCGTCGAATATTTTTTTTCGAACTGACTGTGGGTTCCTTAGAGAAAGTTGTTCAGTATGATGAGTAGAAGCCCCAGTTAACGGTTCCTACATTATTGAGGTAGTGACGATATTTACAAACGAAACAAAATATCGATGGGTTAAATGGCCACCGTTTCTTTGTTGCCAGGTATGCACTCTTTTGACGAAACATTGCAGTAAGGGCTGCTGGATTGGCGAAATTGACGTGTAATTTCTTCTTTGAGTTCCTCAAATGTTATGTGCAAATACTCTAAACTTCATGTAACAACCAGAGCGAATCTGTCACTACTTTAATAGCGATATCTATTTTAGTAAAGTCTATTAAATAGATTCAAACAGGCACTGAAAGCAATCATAATATCATCGCCTTGCATTCAAATCAAAACAAGACAAGTGCAAACCATTATGCGTAGGCGCAGTTGAAACGAATAGATCTCTCTCGTTTAGAACAGAATACATTATCATATCACACGTTGTGACCGACTATTTCGTTACCTTGGAATTTATATAAATAGTAAAAATCAATTAATCTACGGTTGCGTACTTGGGTGATTATTACTTTATCCTCTCATTAGTGATATATCCGAAGAACATGAAGTGGGTAATAAGTAGATGCTCTGACCATGTTTGTGATAATTTTGAACGTTAGGTAAGTTTTAAATTGGGGGGTTGGCAGTCGCCTCCTAGTGTGGGAGTAGGGTAGGGATGCTTGTGGACCTAAAAACCCTATTGCAATGCTACCTCTCTCTCCGGCGCCCCCCGGGCAACATGGTTAGTGACCAGAGTAAGGCCTTGTATGACGGCAGCTCTGTTCTCTAGCGATGGCTAAGACTGCCACGGTGGGCTCATGGTAGAGAATGGACGGGTTCCTCACCATTGGCTACTATGGGCGCACAATTATCGTGCTCATATCGTCCCTGCATGGCGGACTGACTTACTCGCTTAGGTCAGTTTGTGATGCTGGGGGGAGATGAGCACTACTGCAAGAGTCCTGTGGTCAAGCTCTTGTGGCTCTGTCATCATACAATATTGATGGCAGAGGGGGGGTTGACCACCCGCGTGTTTTTGCCGTGCGCGGGGACCCGTACGGAGGGTTGACGGGATCCTGGTGGTTGAGTCGACACGGGTTGGCAACACACCACTTTGGCCCGAATTTCCTCTCACACGGGAGGTCGCCGGGGAGCCAAAGGCGATCAATCGGCTAAGGTGCCTGTCCCTCTGACGGCCACCAGGCGAGTGTCCGGGGGTGATGGGGTCTACAGGGAGCAGTGCGCATTGTTAGTGCTAGAAATGGCGCGAAGCAAGACGTGCTGTGTACCTCGTGGGCAGCTCACCCAGGGATGCTATACCCCTTGATAACCCTGGTGTCTATTAAGGCATCCCCAACGTTGAGGACTCCATGGAGGGTGGGGAGTCAAGGTGGTGAAGGATAAACCGTATAACTATGGATGATCTAAATAAAAACAAAAACTCAGGGGAACTGTCCGATAAGGGCGGGTCCCATAAGGTCTCAACGCCCGCGAGGGCGGGGACAAAGGGCATCTTTGCCAAGGGTACCGTACCTGCCAGGGGAGGAAACTCAACGGTGACAAGAGGTGGGCGGGGCACTTCTCGGGGTGCTCTGTCCTCTCGTGGCGCCAGGGTTTCGGAACCAGGCAGGGGGGGCGCGTCGGGGAGGGGGCTAGGGCGGGAATCGGACCGCATGGCAGTGTAGGAACTGGCGGTGGGAACGCTGCGGCAGGCGATGGTCCCTCTGGGGCTGTCAATGCTGCGGTACCCGCTGCTGGGACCGTTATTGCAGGTGCGGGAAGTGCCCTGCCTGACGCTACCGTCAGAAAGAGGAAACGGCTGAGTGGCAGTCAGAAGCGGAAACGCACTCTGAACAGGCAGGCAGCCGTTGCTTCTGCAGGGATGCCCACCGAAGGGCCATCAAAAAGGGCTAAGGAGGTCAGTAATGAGGCCACTGACCCGTCGGAAGACTCCAAGCGGTCCAAAATACAGGACAGCTCGTTTAAGGAGGCACTGACGAACGTCAGAATGACGGTTATTACTGAGGACCACCCTTCGAGGACGATCACGGCGGAAATGGTATCCTCCATAAGGAATGCCATATGGGAAATGCTGGAGGAAACTCCAGACCCACTGCCGGTCGTCAACGCGGGAACATTGGTTGCGGGGCCATGCACTTCTCGTGTGAAGGGCAGGCGTCTGCGAAATGGCTTCGCGGACTTAATGGCACTCCCATTAAGGACGTAAAGCTAAAGGTGATCAACGCCAAGGATCTTCCAAAACCGGTCAAAATGGCATGGAAGACGAAGAATAACTGGTGCCTGGACATCACCCGGGTTCTGAGCGTAATTCAACGCTACAACCCTGCCCTCAAGACCAGTGAGTGGAAGGTGGTGGACACACTGGTCGAGGAGGGTCATGTGAGACGCATAGTTCTGATGGACAGGACCTCTGCTGATCACATCAAGGCGAAGGGCTATTGCCTCCAGTCGGGCATGGACAAGAGCACCTTCAAACTCCTGGAGAACACCGAAGGGAGGGTGGAGGAGCCTGTCGGTGCTGTCGTGGGGGCGATAGTCCCACGATCGAGTCCAGTGGAGACGGTAGCGGAACCCGAACCGCAGCCGAACACAATGGAGGTAGTGGAGCAGGGACAGCCTCCATCACCGGCGTCGTCACAGAAGACGGATGATCTGCTGGAGGAGATTGGCAACCTAGGGTTGGCATCATCTCCTCTGGCTGTCGGCGATGTGACGGAGAGTGAGGCACCCAGTGGTGGCCAATAACTGGCCGCCACACCCCGGCGAACACTCAAATTCGCGGGTCTAAGGTGTGTACAAGTAAACCTACAGCACTGTAAGGCAGCAACGGCTCTTTTAGCCAGACAGCTGCAAAGTAATAAATTTGATATTGCCCTCATACAGGAACCTTACATTAGAAAGGGACTAGTATCGGGTTTGGGTAGGGCGGGTGGATCCATAGTCTACAACTGTCTTGCTAATGATATGAGGACTTGCATCTATGTCAGAAATGGCGTAGATGCAATGCCCTTATACGAATTCTGTTCCAGGGATCTTACAACAGTTAGGATCCTTAAAGGGGGCAGGAGTGAGATCATCATGGCCTCTGCCTACATGCCCTATGAGGAGACGGAGCTACCTTCACCTGCTGTGAGGGAGCTAGTCGAGCACTGCGGTAAGAATCATTTTGATCTTATTATAGGATGTGATGCTAATTCACATCACACGGTCTGGGGAAGCACAGATATCAATAAAAGGGGGGAGGACCTATTAGAATACATAGTAAGTTCTCCGCTACAAATTCTAAATAGAGGCAATGAACCAACGTTCGTCAATTCTAGAAGGGCCGAGGTCATTGACATCACGGTTGCCTCAAACAGGGCAAGTAAGGACATAATTAATTGGCATGTATCTAACGAAATTAGTGGTGCTGATCATAGGTACATATGCTTCAGGTACAGAACTGATAACCAGATACAGACTGTACGAAGGAGAAACCCACGGAACACTGAATGGGAATCTTACGTGACGGATCTAAAGGATGAATTAGGTGAAGTGCGAGGTAAACTAAACTCTGTACTTGACATAGAGATCGAGGCGGATAGGATTGTTAACGCGATACGAACTGCCTGGATTAAAAACTGTCCTGAAAAAGCTGTCATGGTCAAAAAGGATTTGTGGTGGAGCTCTGATCTTGAAAAAATTAGGAGAGACACAAGACGGGCATTCAATGAAGCCAAGAAGAAAAATGACTTCACTGAGTACTCAAGAGCTCTTACTAAATTTAACCTAGAAGTTCGTAAGAGAAAAAGGAAAAAGTGAAGAGAACACTGTCAAAGTATTGACAATATTCCTGAAGGAATGACACTCTCAAAGGCGCTCTCTGTTACAAAATCAGATCAGCTAAAATCTATTAGAACCGAAGAGGGAAAACTAACTGAATCTGGGAAGGAAACATTGGAAGTGATGTTTAAAACCCACTTCCCGGGCTGTGAAATAACAGATAGCGAAAAGGATGACCCAGTAACTCGGAATGAGCTGAATACTCAAACGAGGAAAAAAGACTGGGACGTAGCTAAGAAGGTAGTAAATGAGCAAAAGCTACTATGGTCTATAGGTAGCTTTCAACCATTGAAATCGCCAGGACCAGATGGGATCTACCCCATCCTACTAAAAAAAGGATCAAAGGCGCTACTTAAGCCATTATGCAGGCTATACAAAGCGTGTATCGCCTTCGGATATATTCCTAAAATCTGGAGACGTGTGAAGGTTGTCTACTTGCCAAAGCCAGGAAGAGACAGATATGATGAACCGAGGTCTTACAGATCCATAAGCCTTTCGTCATTTCTGTTAAAGGCTTTGGAAAAGCTGGTCGACAAACATATAAAGGAGGGTCCTTTGCGGAAAAAACCACTTCATGGACTACAATGTGCATATCAGTCTGGCAAGTCGACTGAAACAGCACTTCACCTTGTAGTATCACGTGCTGAAAGAGCGTTGGAGAACCAGGAAGTATGTGCTGCTGCCTTCCTTGACATAGAAGGAGCCTTTGATCGCACTACTTTCGAGGCAATCAAGAATGCAGCTATCTCCCATGGCATAGACCAAACGTTATGCAAATGGATAGATATCATGCTTAGGAAGAGAATTATAACATCTTCACTAATGGGGGACGAGGTTACTGCGACCACTACAAAAGGATGCCCACAAGGTGGTGTTTTGTCACCAACACTTTGGAGCCTAGTGGTCAACTCGCTCCTACAGGAGCTGAACACCGGACCTCTTTACACGATTGGTTATGCTGACGATCTAGCTATACTAATCAGCGGCAAATTTCCGAACATAGTATCGCAAATAATGCAAAAGCCTTGCAAAAAGTTGAAAGGTGGTGTGGTGAAAATCACCTGTCGATTAACCCTAGCAAGACAACGGTTGTACCATTCACAAGGAAAAGAAACCTACAAGGTTTACAAACTCTCAAACTGTATGGTACAGAACTAAACTGGTCCACGAGCGTCAAATATCTAGGCATGACCTTGGATAAAGAACTAACGTGGAGTCTGCACACAGAAAGGATCATGGTCAAGGCCACAAAAATCTTTGGTATGCTAAGATCTGCGTACGGAAAGACCTGGGGCCTGAAACCCAGAGTCATTTATTGGCTATACACAATGATAGTAAGACCCATTATTACTTATGGCAGCATTGTGTGGTGGCCTAGAACGGAGTTAGGCACGTGCGGGCAAACACTGACAAAACTTCAGCGGTTGGCCTGCCTGGCAATTACCGGAGCATTTCGTACAACACCTACTGCATCTATGGAAATGCTGCTAAATCTAAAGCCGCTTCAAATACACATTCAGACAGAGGCGGCCAAGGCCCTACACAGGTTATCGTTAAATGGCATGTGGAATTTTGACATGCCCAAAACCAGACATACCAATCTACAACTAGACACAGGTATGGAAAGGCTTATGCGCATGGGATGTGACAAAATACAGACTGTGCACATATTCAAAAAAGAATATAAAATCTATGTTCCTACGAGGGAAGAATGGAGTAAAGGACTTAAACAACAAGGACCAAACACTCTTACATGGTATACAGACGGATCGAAAATGGAGTCTGGTGCTGGTGCAGGCGTTTATGCTAAGGATTACTCAGCGAGTATTAGTCTAGGGCAATATGCAACAGTCTTCCAGGCGGAGACTTATGCTATCATTGCATGTGCACATGAGATTATAGACAAGGAAGTCAAAGACAAAACCATCTATATTCTCAGCGATAGCCAAGCTGTTCTTAAAGCTCTTGACTCCTTCAAGGTTGACTCCGGGCTAGTGCTAAATTGTGTAAAGGTCCTTAATAAGGTGGGCCGACACAACAAACTGCAACTGGTCTGGGTCCCTGGACACGTAGGAGTGGAAGGCAATGAAGAAGCAGACAAACTGGCTAGAATGGGATCACAAACAACAATGTGTGGTCCAGAACCGAGGATAGGGCTACCAAGGAGCACTATTATAAGGGCATTAAAGGAACAGGCCGAGGGAAGACACAGAGTGACATGGCTATCCAGAGATGGACATAAACACTCTAAGCTCTTCATCGGTGAGGTCACCACAGGGGCAACCAAGTACATTTGGAATAACAGCAGGACGCGAGTCAGGGCGACAACAGGAGCGTTGACGGGCCACTTTGCCACAAACGCACACCTGCAAAAAATCGGCCTGACGCATGACCCGACCTGCAGGGCCTGTGGTGAAGATATAGAATCAATGGAACACTTACTGTGTCACTGCGATGTCCTGGCTAGCAAGCGTATGTACCTCCTAGGTGATGGCTACCCAAAACCGGAGGACTACAAGCACCTTCCAATCAGCGGAATTGCTGCATTAATGCAGCACATCTTCGATTAGGTTGGGGTGCAAAGGTTATAGGGGTAGACACAAAAGATCCCATTGGGTCGAAGTGTCGCTGTAACTGCAGCCCCCACTTACAAAGATAAGATAAGATAAGATAAGTTTTAAATTTAAACAGCAAAATGATAAAAGGTACTTTGTGCACCATCTTAGATGCCAAGATGTTACGTTTTAAAACAGACTTTTTCCCACGCGATAAATTTCAATATATAAACATGCAAATGCACAATCAACTTCTAGACGTCAACAAAAGGAAACGACTCCAGTAATTTTGCAAAAACTTAATTATCTGCTGTAAATCATCTACATCATCATTCTTATGACTTCTGCATAAAGCTGTTTTTCTAAATCCGTTTTAAACTATCAGCTACGCTAGTTTCCTAACAAATTAAAAATTAGTTTAGTTTTTGCGAACCAACTTCGACACTGAAGTATAAATTTTTATAAATCTAGGCCAATAAGGAAGTAATTTGGATATTTTTAGACAGAAATTACTTGGTTAATCAAATGTTACATCATAGAACCAATTTTAAAAATCATTTTCGTTGACAAGCTGTTGTTTCAATGACAAACTTTTATCATCCCCACTGCTGGGGCACGACTTTCTTCCCAAACTTGCTAAGGTCTTAACCGCCTTCGCAGCTCAGAGGCAAAAGTTCACTGGCTTTACACAGGAGGTCGCGTGTTCGATTCCCGGCGGGATCAATTGAATGAAAGACTCGGTTTGGTTGGTGGTAGGGCATTTTCTAAGCCCGTCTGGCTAGATACCACCATCTTATCTAAGTCTTGCCGCGATATATCAATGTTGATATCATTGGTGTGTTCCGGAATGAAGATAAGATAGCCAGTTCCCCATTACGTTGGGGAATCTTGGTAAGCCCGCTTCCATCTTCGGCAACATCGTTGCGTACCACCAGGTGAGATGTTGTCAAGGGTTTACCAATTGTAAATAAAAAAATAATAAAAAAGGTAGGGGGGGCAGTACTCCACACACGGGAGCCAAAACCGAGTTAATCGAGGTTCTAGTGCAGTGGCGAACCCCACTGTTGTCAGAAGCAAACAACTGCCATCTAGTGATAGCAATCGGCACCAAACGGCTTGACTTGCCTTGCAAAGCACACAAACGGTCGAGGAAAACTTTGCTTCATGTCAGTTAACCTGCCCAATCAACGCAACCACACAAATCTAGTCAGCGCGCCGCTGTGAGCCACCACCGCTTCTTGGATATTAAACTATTGAATCCATGTCCATACTTGTGATATTGTAAATGTGAAAATGTGTTTCTTTGCTTGTTTTTTACCTCTTCACGCTTCAATGCCTTAATCAATCTTGTCGAAATTTGGTGCACGTAACTTGTGGCATGGAATAGGACATAGGCTATCATCATTTCAGCTCGTAAACGTCCCCAACGAGGGGCTCGAGCCTACCCTGAATTAGGGCGATCAGGCCTTAGTCGACCACGCGGGTCCAGTGCGGGTTTGTCGACTTCACACACAACCTGCGAGTTTCTTCGCAGGCGTGTGTAGGTTTCCTCACGATGTTTTCCTTCACCGTTAAAGCAATCGGTAAGAATATGTACGTAAGTTTTTAAAAAACTCATTGGTACATTGGCCGTCCAGATTTGAACCCGGTACCTCTAGTTAGAAGGACCGAGTCGTAACCGGTTGGGCCACCGACGCTTTTTTATATAGGCTATATTTAATCCCAAAAGCTATATTGAATACTTGACAGCACTATAAACTGCTAATCTATAATATAAAAATGAATCGCAAAATGTGTTGGTAAGCGCATAACTCGAGAACGGCTGGACCGATTTCGCTAATTCTTTTTTTGTCGAGTTCGTTATTGTCAGGAGAAGGTTTTTATGTAGGGTAGGGTAGGGTAGTGTAGTGTAGTGTATGGTAGGGTAGTGTAGGGTAGGGTAGTGTAGTTTAGGGTAGTGTAGGGTAGGGTAGTGTAGTGTAGAGTAGGGTAGGGTAGGGCAGTGTAATGTAGTGTAGGGTAGTGTAGGGTAGGGTAGTGTAGTGTAGTGTAGGGTAGGGTAGGGTAGGGTAGTGTAGTGTAGGGTAGGGTAGGGTAGTGTAGTGTAGTGTAGGGTAGGGTAGGGTAGGGTAGGGTAGTGTAGTGTAGGGTAGTGTAGTGTAGTGTAGGGTAGTGTAGGGTAGTGTAGGGTAGGGTAGTGTAGGGTAGGGTAGGGTAGTGTAGTGTATGGTAGAGTAGTGTAGGGTAGGGTAAGGTAGGGTAGGGTAGGGTAGTGTAGTGTAGGGTAGTGTAGGGTAGTGTAGTGTAGGGTAGAGTAGTGTAGGGTAGGGTAGTGTAGAGTAGGGTAGGGTAGGGTAGTGTAGTGTAGTGTAGGGTAGGGTAGGGCAGTGTAATATAATGTAAGGCGGTACGTAGTTCGCCGGGACAGCTAGTAGTTTATAAACATGGGACATTACAAAAATTAAAGAAATATTACATAAACATAATGTATAAAATGTAATGTAATATGCACTTATTGAGGAATGGGAGAACATTCTTCAGCATATGATGAGAAATCTGCCATTTAGCATGCCAAATCGTGTATTGAGAGCACGCATTCAATTTCGTACACCTACTTAACAGTTAACACTTCTATGTTGCTTTTTAGTTAAAGAAGCTACCTATTTTGCGTGGTTTCCGAAATTTTTGATGATAAGTTGGCTTTAGTTAATATTTCTCGTTAGTGGATTGTTTTTAAACATGTGTCAAAAATTATAATTACAGTTTCAGATGATGTAATTTCCTTGAGACAATGTAATGGCCGAAGTGTTGTGTTATGATGCCAAAGTCATTCTTATTGGATCCCTAATCACCAAACTGCATAACATCACCCACTATTCCAAAGAACAAAGTTTCAATTGAAGGGTTTGATACAAAATAGAGGTTGAGCTTGGTACCTAGACGACGTAGACGTAGAATACTCGTACTATTTATACAATAGTAAAACCATGCAACAAGGTCTGTGGGACATACATGTAAAGCCGAAACTAAGTGAATTTCCATACAAATAATGGTCACTTTCGAAACGCGTGAGCGCATTGAATTTTGGCCCCATAATATGCGCGTGCGCAGTGAACGCTATTGTCTCCTAATAAGGCTGTGACTAAAGGAGGTAAAAATATTTTCTTTACGAGTAATGTTGTCTCATAGTTTAGAGATACCTACCTATAGTTACAAAAGATTTTACGTTCTCTCTATTAGTTTTTAAGATTTTTTCCATACTACCTGCCTACCTACTAGGTTAATCAATATCCTTTTTGAAATCAAATATTCATTGTTATTATAATACTTAATTAATAGACGTTTATCTTGTCAGCACTCTATTCCAAAAAAATATATAAGTTGACGTAAATTAACAAACTATTTTTTTATTTTTGATTTAAAAAAATTTAATGATGGGGCTTGCAGAGATGCGGGTGAATATAGTTTAAAACAAAACAGTCGTAGCTCGGGACGATTTGCGTGGTTGGGTCGATCAAGCAGGTCAACTAAACTTGAAGCACGGTCCAATACATACCAAAAATGAATGATCAAAATGTTACTACCCCAAAAATGAGTGGTCAGAATGTTAAGTGTATTTTGTCAGCAACGACAGTAACTGGTACACGGATAAACCTGCAAAGGTTTTTGATGTATTAGTATTATAATTTTTTTGTAACATTCTTTTTATCAATTGTATAAATAAAAAAATTAAAAAAAACTACCCCAAAAATGAGTGATCAAAATGTTACTAACCCAAAAATGAATGATCAAAATGTTACAACCCCAAAAATGAGTGATCAAAATGTTACTACCCCAAAATGAATGATCAAAATTTACAACCCCAAAAATGAGTGATCAAAATGTTACAACCCCAAAAATGAGTGATCAAAATGTTACTACCCCAAAAATGAGTGATCAAAATGTTACTACCCCAAAAACTAGACTTATCCAGTGCAACCTATACTACTGCACGTGGTACCTATACTGCTTTTTCTGTTGTATCTTAGGTCTTGGAATCTTCGTCATCATCATATTAATCGTAAGACGTCTGCTGGATAAAGGCCTCCGCCATTTGCTTTATATCTATCTTATGTGTCTTTTTTATTAGTTCTTTACAATTCCGCGTTTTTGACGTGAAAACGTCTAATAAATCGATGAACGCCGGCTGCACGCACGAAAAAAGTTGACTCATTGTCCCGTTAAACTCATTGTCCTGTTACGTTATGACGTTGGCACGTTAAACTATCGTCCGTAAACTGACTTTACAGACAACCAAATTTTATATGGAGATATTTCTTTTTAAGTACTACAGAGAATCTGCTAAATTTTAGTTTTTTTTTTCAGATATATAAAACACCGTTTTTAGTCAACAGCCCTTTAAAAGACAATTCGCATAACATCGCTTTTAAGCCTCCCATTGCAGAGCGGCGGCGGCGGCGGCGGCGGCGGCGTGCGCTTGCGCCACACGGGCACACGCTTAGTCACGACTTTATCTGGGGCAGCGTCACTTGGGCTGCGTGTCGTACTTTGTGTACTTTGCGGTTACAAGTCTCACTTTCCTATTTATAGCTCCTTCAGATATACATCGAAAGTTTCACGTCTTAACTAAACTGTGGTAGGTAGGTAAGTACTTATATTTTTAGGAAAACTATAGCCTACCCTATAAATTACAAAATTTAAGAAACCCCGACAATGCCATGCGAATGGATGAATGGAAGAACTATTGTATGGCTCACTATGTCAAAGAATAAGGACTGTTTACTACGTTACATAATATGTATCATATTTATCACACTATTCTTAATATATATAAATCTCGTGTCACAATGTTTGTCCCCAATGGACTCCTAAACCACTTAACCGATTATAATAAAATTCGCACACCATGTGCAGTTCGATCCAACTTGAGAGATAGGATAGGGTAGGGTAGGGTAGTGTAGGGTAGGGTAGGGTAGTGTAGTGTAGGGTAGTGTAGAGTAGTGTAGGGTAGGGTAGTGTAGTGTAGTGTATGTAGGGTAGGGTAGGGTAGTGTAGGGTAGGGTAGTGTAGTGTAGTGTAGGGTAGTGTAGGGTAGTGTAGGGTAGGGCAGGGCAGTGTAATGTAATGTAAGGCGGTACGAAGTTCGCCGGGACAGCTAGTAATATTATAAAGGCGAAAGTTTGTGAGTGTGTATGTTTGTTACTTCTTGATGCAAAAAGTGCTGAACGGATTTGGCTGAAATTTGGTAGGTAGACAGACTAGGACCTGGATTAACACATAGGTTACTTTTTTCCACGCACACTGCGCACCTTCGAAAAGTCATAGAAACGTTGTCCACGCGGATGAAGCCGCGGGTAACAGCTAGTAATATTATAATTTATCATATTTTAAGACGGGTTAAAAAAAATTTTTACTACGTTACTTTCGGGATCAACACGAATCTAACGACACCTCACACTCCGAAATTGATCAAGCTGTTTAGGCTACACGCTCAGCCAAAAAACGGACATACCTATTTACATACATACACACACACACACACACCCGAAAAACATTGCCCACCTTTTTTTTACTTTGACAGTTAATACTGTCTTGTAATATTAAGTACTTTACGAGTAACATGCTTCCGTGTATGTCAATAAATACCTCGTGCGAGTCCTGTTCGAAACAATAGACATGCCGCGCCGAGTGTACGTTCCATTTTATGCTTTTACGGAGAGCGTTCACCATAGGCCTCTGAGGCTCAAGGAATAAGGTCAATAATCGGAAAACAATATCTCGTAAGCAAAGAATGGAAAACAATTAAGGTGAACGGTAGGAAACGAACAATGAAGTGTTTGATACTCGTATGCATGCGGGAAACATAAGGAAACGTTCAAAACGTTTCTAGCTTAAGTACTATTGAGGAAGACTTTCATTGAAAAGATACACCTACAAATTTTAAAGCTTAGAAGTCCTGTTCTGTACTTCTGTACGTTCTGTGTCCTGTACTTGCAATGCTTGTAAGTTAGTTCGTAAGGGTGAATTCTTGCAAACGATTTCAGAGCAACTTCCAGAGGTCCGATTTAGCTAAATTTGATATGAAGCCGTATTCCCGGTGATAATAGATTTTTTAAATATTTTGATGCTGATTTGATGATGAATTTTGGACGTATAATCAAGGTCCGAAGATCGTCTTTTATTTTTAATAAAATCTGAGGAAATACTGTGCTCGCCTTTTTTTTAATTTGGAAACGTGTATTTATTTACATTCACAAGCGCCGTGAGCATTTGGCTTTTGAGCATAATAATTTTTAACAAGAAAAAACGACTTCAAACAGGAAACTATGGTTCCCCTCGATTTCTCTGGGATGCCATCATTAGATCCTGGTTTCCTTATCATGGTAGTACCCTTGGGATATCTCCTTTCCAACGAAAAAAGAATCATCAAAATCGGTTCATAAATCATAAACGACTAAGTTATCCGCAAACACACATAAAAAAATAAAATATATATACGGTCGAATTGAGAAACCTCCTCGGTCGGTTAAAAACTCTTCAAATAAAAGCCTGTACCTAAGTTTTTTCAGGCTTCCATATTTTTCTTCTGACGTGCGGTGTGAGTGTGAGTGTGAGTGTGAGTGTGAGTGAGGGTTACTTACCGCACTTGCCCATATCTGATTAACTCGGGTTTCCTTACGAGCTCTCATTTTCGGGGTTCCGTGCCAAGTAACGGGACCCTGTTACTAAGCCTACGCTGTCTGTACGTCCATCCGTCTGTGCGACTTTTAAAAGACTATATCTTATGAACCGTAATAGGTAGCTAGATTTTTTCTAAACAGAATATGTCTTATTAGCTTTTTCCCGCGGCTTCGCCCGCGTGGACATAGTTTTTATGACTGCCTTTGAAATGAGTTATCTCCAGATTACTATCCCAGATCGGGCTATTGTGATTAGCAATCTATGACACTCCTCAACCATCTGTTTAAAAAATCTCAAAAATCCATTGTTCTGTTTCGATTTTAAAGAAATTAGCCTAAAAAGGAGTATTTTTTTCAGTTCCCTTAGGATCTGCATCGGACTATGCTGTTTTCACGGGACAAAAAGTAGCCTATGTCCTTCCCCGTGACACAGGCTACCTGCATGCCAAATTTTATCAAGATTGGTTAAGGTGTTGAAACGTGAAAAGGAAACAAACAAACACATTTTTCACATTTATAATATTATTAAGGATTATGATAGATTTACTAAAAAAAAACAAAAAAATATAAGAAATTTTCTACATTTTTTTTTGTAATGACTATTTTAAAACAACTAATATCTCATCTGTGGTAAAACGGTAACATACAGGCGTGAAACTCGTGTGATTACTATAGTCGTAAAGTATAAACCGGCCAAGTGCGAGTCGTACTCGGGCTACGGAGTCCGAACTTAATGAAAAACATAATCCTCCTTTTTCGTAGTCGGGTAAAATGATTTTTCTGTCACTCGCCTTTCTCTTTTGTTAGGTATCGTTGTTATACTTGTATGGAGAGGGTGCTGGCGCAGAACCCTCGGTGTGCGGGTTCGACTCGCACTTAGCCGAGTGTTTTGCTGTTCAAAGCAACATCGAATTTATATCAAAAGTGTAAGACAAAATTATATTATGATTGAAATCCTTAATAGTTTACAACGTGCCTTCTGAAATAGAATTAAGTTTGAGAAATGTCAGTATTCCAAGGCAACTATGACCTTTGAAGCTGTTCAACCAACAAGCAAGTAACACCTTCGGGTACTCTTGTCTCACTCTGCGCCTGCGACTGCATGACTACGAGATGTTTTAAACCGTGAGAGCTACAGAAAGCTATAGGCTATATAGGTTTTGCATTAGTCCTTTAGTACAGTCGCAATCACAAGTAATGAGTAAACAATGGCAATAACTTTGATTATTAGAGCAATAATTGTCAATTCAAATACTCGTAGGTAGTTCTGTTATCAATTAACGGAATAGGGATGACTAATGCTAGTCATCTAAGTTACTTTTTATCATCTGTCAAAAACGTCATTTTGTTCTAAATATGTTTGAAATACCTAGGCGTGACGTCATAGTTTAGCAGCATCGTACATAATATATGTACTCATTTTGATCCCGTACACATTCGTCACTTTTCGACTAAGTTCCTAAAAAAGCGTTTATGTATTTTTAGTGCACTTTCTGATTTTGGTGAATTAAAAATCGAAGACTTGATGAAAATAAAAGGAGTAAGGTTTTCCGAAGTTTAAGTAGGAGGGCAAAAAAAACGTCCACTTCTGGACAAAGGCTCCCCCAAAGATTTCCACGACGACCGGTCCTGCGCTGCCCGCATCTATCGGCTTCCCGCGATCTACACCAGGTCGTTGGTCCACCGCGTGGGAGGCCTGCCTACGCTACGTTTTCCGGTGCGCGGTCACCACTCGAGAACTTAACTGCCCCAACGGCCATCTGTTATACGAGCTATGTACCCTGTCCACTGCCACTTCAGTTTAGCGATTCTATGAGCTGTGTCGGTTACTTTGATTCTCCTGCGGATCTCCTCGTTTCTGATTCGATCACGCAGAGAAACTCCGAGCATAGACCCATGAAAATAAGTAAATAAATATACTTTTAGACTTCAAAAAACAATCATCATGTCAGCTCATATACGTCCCCACCGAGGGGCTCGAGCCTACCCTGAATTAGGGCGATTAGGCCTTAGTCGACCACGCGGGCCCAGTGCGGGTTGGTCGACTTCACACACAACCTGCGAGTTTCTTCGCAGGCGTGTGCAGGTTTCCTCACGATGTTTGCCTTCACCGTTAAAGCAATCGGTAATTAAATGTACGTAAGTTATTGAAAACTCATTGTTACATTGGCCGTCCAGATTTGAACCCGGTACCTCTGGTTAGAAGAACCGAGTCGTTACCGGTTGAGCCACCGACGCTTTTTTTTCAAAAAACAATACGGGACTTAAAATAGTATACATGTAGTACAAAGACGGCCTTATCACTTTAAGTGATTTCTAGCAGGCAAACTTCAATGAGTGATAGAAATACAGGAAAACTAGTACCGGGTGGCAGCAAATTCATGTTATAAAACAACCATCTAACTATCGTAACTAAAAGAACTAACATAACTAAAAATATTATTTTTTTAGATTATTATTAATATACTGTTTTTATAAAATACATATATGTACAACAATATACTAGTAAGTACCTACTGAGATATGGTCTCTAACTATTAGCCTCATCCACAAGCTCAAAGTCGCTAACGGGCTATGAAGAGAGCTATGCCTGGGATTCCTTTACGTGGTCGAATTCGCAACGAGGAGGTCCGTAGGAGAGGAAAGTTAACCGACATAGTTCATAGTATAAGTAAGTTGAATTGGCAATAGGCAGGTCATATTATAGCTCGTAGAAACGATTACCGATGGGGAAAAAATGTTTTCAAGTGGCGACCACGGACCGGAAGACGAAGTGCTGATGCAAATAGATATACCTATTGAGTACTCAGATGGACTGATGATCTGGTAAGGCTCGCTGGATGCCGCTGGAGGCATGTGGCTCGATGTTATGCTTAATGAAGGTCTACGGGGAGCCAGGCGGGCTTAGAAAATGCCCTTCCACAAACCGAACTTTAAAACGTTACACTCCGGCGGGAATCCAACTCGCGACCCCCTGATGTTAAGTTAAGGCGAGGCGCCGGTGGAGAAGCGGAGAAACCCTTTTGCTAGATAAATTTTTTGGGTAATTACTACTAAATATCGGTCTTGCAAAAAATATTGGAAATACTTAGGGATATTGTCTGAGGAATGTGCTAATATGTTACACGATAGTGTGTACTTTACTCGATCATAAAAAATCCTAAAAACAGGTCTAAAACGTTTAAAAAAAGTTTAAAACGAATTGCTTATTAATAAAATTTCTAAATTTGCACATGGAGATATTTTTTTTTAAGTACTACAGAGAATCAGCTAAATTTTAGATTTTAAATTGAAGTCTTAAGAGAAATAACAACGTAAAACATTGAAAAAGTTTAAAAAACTAAAAACCGACTTCAAAACTAAATTCACTCAGAAGTATGAAATAATATTATTATACTTAAATACATAACATTAACCAATACTAACGAAATCAAAGGTGGGTACGAATTAAATTAGCGGCTTGTAATTTTTTTGAGGTCCGTAGCAGCACACAATTACTTACGTATCAAATGATTTAGATTCGATGGTTTTAGATTTTAAATCAAACTCAAAAAAAAATTTAAGCCCCTAATTTAATTCGTGCCCACCTTTGATTTCGTTATTATTGGTTAATGTTATGTATTCAGGTATAATAATATTATTTCATACTTTTGAGTGAATTTAATTTTGAAGTCGGTTTTTAGTTTTTTAAACTATTATTTTTATTTTCTTTATTTTTAGTGATAATGATATCTATCTAACAACGTTAAACCTAATCACCTACTCGCCAATATGAATTATCAAATCATAATGCATGTGTTTCACATAACAGATACAGATTCCTGTGCCTTCCATCATCATCTCAGCAGCATGAAAGTTCACGAGTTAAATCTTACTATAACAGCTTAACTGAATAACCTGAAAGAATACAACTATCATTATATGGATACCTACGTATCGATCTATGTATAATATTGAAAGAATTATCCTCCAACTCCTAACCGTTAAGGAGTTTTACCTTCTTTCATTAGCTTATCAACATCATATGATGACTTCCAGACGCAAATACGTTAATAGCTTTAGAATACATATGAATCACGTAACACGTGCCTATAAAATTTGAGGGTTGCCCTCGATTTACCTGGGATCCCATCATCAGATCCTAACTTGGTGACAATGGGACCCCCTCGGGAGTATACTCTTCGAATAAAAGAAGAATTTTGAAAATCGGTTCACAAACGGCGGAGATATCGCGTAACAAACATACAAAAAAAAACATACAGTCGAATTGAGAACCTCCTCCTTTTTGAAGTCGGTTGAAAAGTGTTACACATAAAGGAAAAACAAATGCCTCGCCTTAATGGACTAAACTATTACGCTACAGAAGTGGTAACGTTACCACGGACGTGCGGCCGATCGTATACCTATAATTAGAGATGTTGACTGTACCGCACGCGCGTGGTTCCAGCATAAACACAATAGCCAATAGCCATCTGAAGCCACCCCCATCTGCCACTCAGCTTCGGTCAGATGTACGACTTTGAGAAACCATCAATAATGTGTTTTATGAGACACTCAGTTACCTACGAGTATTAATGTTTTGTAGACAATTTTCAAAGGAAAATACATATATGTATTTACCTACTTTCAATGCGTTTTGTATATTCTTACAATGTTGTTGTAACCTCACTGAGCAGGTCCTACCTAGTTTACGTTGCTATGAAGTATTTAGTAGCTCCAACAAATAATTACATACTGGAAAGATTTGCCTAGTTCTGCATCATTGTGAATTAATTGGGATGAACCAAAAACTAATTATGAACTCTTGATCACTAAATTTTCCTCCCACTCAAACTTTAAGACCTTAAGGTACTCGTTTTGCTTTTCATCAAGTCTTCAGTTTTTAATTTATCAAAATCACAAAATGACGCCGCAAAACTATGACGTCACGCCCAGGTATTTCAAATATTTTTAGAACAAAAAGTAACTCAAATGACTATAGCAGTCGTTGTCCCTATTGCCAGTTCCCTATTGTGTTGGGTAATTTAGGTAACCCCGCGCCCGTTATCGGCATGATCATCACTACTATCAGGGAGATGATGCCAAGGGCTTACACTAATTGGTAAGCCCGCGCCCGTCATCGGCATGATTACCACTACTGTCAGGGAGATGATGCCAAGGTCTTACGCTAATTGGTAAGCCCGCGCCCGTCGTCGGCATGATCACCACTACTATCAGGGAGATGATGCCAAGGGCTTACACTAATTGGTAAGCCCGCGCCCGTCATCGGCATGATCACCACTACTATCAGGGACATGATGCCAAGGTCTTACGCTAATTGGTAAGCCCGCGCCCGTCATCGGCATGATCACCACTACTATCAGGGAGATGATGCCAAGGGCTTACACTAATTGGTAAGCCCGCGCCCGTCATCGGCATGATTACCACTACTGTCAGGGAGGTGATGCCAAGGTCTTTCTCTAATTGGCAAGTCCGCGCCCGTCATCGGCATGATCACCACTACTATCAGGGAGATGATGCCAAGGGCTTACTCTAATTGGTAAGCCCGCGCCCGTCATGGGCACGATCATCTCTACCATAGTAAATTTTACTATGTCTCTACTGTCAGGGAGATGATGCCAAGGGCTTACACTAATTTGGGCTAAAGTAACAACTAAAATTTTTCTTTACACTTTATTTTGAATAAGTCATTCTAAACCTACATTTATACTTTTTAATTTATGCTATTGCAGTTCAAGGTGACATGTATCTTCCAAAATTATTTGTTAATTTGTTATATAAATGGTGATTCTCATGTGAAATTTGGCGCCATTGTCATATAAAAAGCAAACAATGCAAAGCATCAGTTTAACCCGAGTTAATGTCCTACACGACAATAATTCTATTGTTCGCTTATATAAGTGATTATTTAAGACTAGCTTTTGCCCGCGGCTTCGCCCGCGTGGACATAGCTTTTATGACTCTTTTTGAGGGTGAGTGGTGCGCGAGCCGCAATCAGCTCGCAAGCGTGGACATGGGTTTTCTCCCGGTACCTCAGGAACTGCATCGGGCTATTCAGATTGGCAGTCTTTGTCACTTCCCACCCCTTCAACAAATTCTATACAAAAAAATACTTTAATCCGTTGCTCCGTTGCGACGCCACCGACGTGCGCGAGCGTAAAAAACAGTTGTCCCTAGATCCCTCGGGAACTATGTCAGGATATACTTATTTGTAAATTATATCATTTTCCACCTCATCTCTGCGCTAAAAATCACACCAACCCATTTTTTCGTTACGATTTTTAAATAACTTAACGAACAAAGAGTATTGTTTTAGTTTCCTCAGGAACTGCATCGGGCCATGATAATTTCCACAGATAAAAAAGTACACTATTTCATTCCCAGTGATACAGGCTACCTACATGCCAAATTTCATCAAGATTGGTAGAGGTGTTGAAGTGTGAATAGGTAACAAACAAAAAAACACATTTTCACATTCATAATAATATTATTAAGTAAGGATTTCTAAATCTTAAATAACATATAGAGCGTCGGTGGCAGAACGGTTAGGGCCACTACCTCCTGTCCGGAAGGCCGTGGTTCGAATCCTGCCACTTACCACTATCTATTTTCATTCATTACAGCTCATATACGTCCCCACCGAGGGGCTCGAGCCTACCCTGAATCAGGGTGATTAGGCCTTAGTCGACCACGCGGGCCCAGTGCGGGTTGGTCGACTTCACACACAACCTTCGAGTTTCTTTGCAGGCGTGTGCAGGTTTCCTCACGGTGTTTTCCTTCACCGTTAAAGCAATCGGTAAGTATGTACGTAAGTTTTTTTAAAAACTCATTGGTACATTGGCCGTCCAGATTTGAACCCGGTACCTCTGGTTAGATGGACCGAGTCGTTACCGGTTGAGCCACCGACGCCTACCAATATCTATATGATTTCGTACTGGTATGTACGTTTATCCGACGCTCTTATGGTGAGAAAAACATCGTGAGGAAACCTGCACACGCCTGCGAAGAAGCTTATGTGTGAAGTCAATCAACCCGCAATGGGCCCGCGTGATCGTCTAACTAAGGCCTGATCGCCCTAACTCAGGGCAGGTCGAGCCTCTTGGTGGGGACGTATATAAATTGATATGATGAAATAAAAAATATACCTATACAATCAAAAAACTAATTCAAATCATTATATCAATCAAGTAAAAAAAATCCTAAAAATATTAATATGGGTCAAATCCGCGAGTCTTATCAACTCCAAAGGATCCAATAACGCACTTCTCGTTGCCGCGCTGGATGGCAATAGACAACCTCTGCAGCAGGTAGGACCCGGAGCGGGCGTCACATCTCCTCTCTCGAAGGCGACGGCCAATCTCCTTTGTGAAGGCAAAGGCCTCTGAGGGTTCAGCAGCCGGTTGTCTCACAGACCAACGGCACAAAGCAGTAATTTGCTTCTAAGACCGAGTACTTATTATGCTTCCTTCTCGCCGCAAATTGAGCAGCAGTACCGTATGGGTGAGGAGTGAGGCAGAAAAAGTGGCGTCTCAAAGCAAGCACGTTCCTCTCTGCCATAGCACCAGTTTAAACCCTCCGGCCTTTTGCCATCAGATCGACTAAAGCCCGGCGGCAGCAACAAAGATGGAGTATTCCATCTGGCCGAGACCAGTGCCCTCCGAGTGAGGTCATTATGGAATTGGTGACGTGGGAATCTTCACAAACAACGACCGCAACTCAGTGAGTGGCCAATTGCCTCCACAGTGGACCCGCAAATACATTGATGAGGTTCACAGATATTGATATTGCAGGCGGAAAGCAACTGCCACACGCAAATAGTCGTCGTCAGAAAAGTTCCCGTATCTGTGCCTCCTGATAAAAGATGCTAAACTCGATTTATGTGTTTTTAATTTTTTTACACGATTGGAATCTGTAAAAAAATACCTATCCGATCGTCTCTGAAACACATCGCTACGTGCCATAGTTCCAGAGAGTTGTGTAAAAAGCGTATGCTGAAAAATACATAAAAGTAATGCACTCAAAAGTATGAAATAATATTTTAATGTTTTAACACAACTTAAGCGCGTTTTAGTATCCCTGCAGTGCCATCTATTGACATTTTGCTGCAATGATTATAATGTGTGGTATGTGTAGCTTATATGTTGAAAAAGTACTCTTATATTTATTATTGTAAGTATCGATGGATAATTTTCCACGGGACCTCTTTAGTTTTCCTGGATAAAGAATACCCGACTATACAATGATGTTGAAAACACCCCATCCCAATGTAATGGTTTCATATTGTTACGTTGAGCCATTCTAAAGATACATTTTTTGCATTCCTGCAGGAACCCTTATTTTTTTTGGATTCACAATGTCCCAGATTTAGTTCGCGATAAGGGTATCAACGTGTAAAATTTGATTGTAATAGGTCAAGCCACATTTGCGTGGTGAGCCATTCTATAAATGAATACTTTTGATTTTCCCACGGGAACGCTTGAATTTTCCGGGATAAAAAGTATCCTATATGTTAACCCGGGATATAATAAACCACCATACAAAATTTCATCAAAATCGGCCTGGTAGTTTTTGCGTGATGCGCGAACATACAGACAGACAGACAGACAGACAGACAAAAATTCCAAAAGTTGTTGTTTTGAACTCTGTATCGTTAGTAATGTCCACCACAGTTATTATTTTCCAAAAATATTTCATGTACAGACACGGCCCCGTTACAGTTTTATTATATTATAGATAGATGATTGACAGCTTTCAGTTTTAAGTTAAGTTCAGTTTTAAATCCATGTTTTTCGGATTTTTTATTATTTTTTATTCATAATTGGAAAGCCCTTAAATAATAAAAATAAAAGCAGGCTTTTAATTACTAATACTAATTATTGTTATTAGCCTAGACTGCACCACTGCTGAGCAAGCATATTAGGTTCGGTCGGGTTTGATTGATTATGCAAAGAGCCTCGCTAAGCCCCTTCCCCGCCCCTTCCATTCTATGATTTGATTGAAAACAATAGACGATTCTGGGACCTTGATTCCACCTACGTAGTCCATCATCAGATTAACCTCAAAATACCAAAAGTCACCGTCTTACCGGGAGTACGGCTTCATAGCAAATTTCACTGGTAGTCGCTCTAAAATCGATCACAAGATGGAGGCTACTTAATTTAATCGAGAAGCTGGTGTGTGCGTGTGTGTGTGTGTGTGTGACTGTAAAGTTACTCTAAATAGGTGTAACCAAATTTTAATTTTATGAATAGTTGTGTACGTAGGTAATATTACTCGTAAGTTGTCGTGATATCGCGTAATGTGAAAAATCTATATTTAGAGTAGTTGGTTGCATTTGAGCCAATGGCGCCGGTGAACGCAGGTTGTGAGTGAGGCTGTAGCGAGGTCAGAGCGAGGTCCGAGCGTTCCTTTGAACGAAGCTGCTTAATAAACGGATATCCAACTTTTGTACAGCTCACGACTTCGCGACTTGTCCGTAAGAGGCCGGCCTTGAGACCTATTGGATTGCACGTTGGTCTAATGTGATATCTTAATTATAACTATACAATAAAAACGTTAGGCGTTGCTTCACCTCTTTTTCATGTTTTATTATCCGACTACCTAAGAAGGAGGGTAATGTTTTTCGTATGTATGTCTGTTTCTTCGGCTGGGCCTGCTACAGCCTAAACGGCTTGATAGATTTTGAAGTGCGAGGTGTCGTTAGATTCGTCTTGAACCCCTGATTCGTCTGACGGCACTCGCGGAGTGGTGCGGTTTTTTTTTAAATTGGTTAAGTTATCAATGTCAGTGACTGTTTTACATTTTTTAACCGACTTCAAAAAAAGGAGGAGGTTTCTCAATTCGACCGTATATTTTTATGTTTTATGTGTGTTCGCGCATAATTTCGTCGTTTATGAACCGATTTTCATGATTCTTTAAATGTTTAAATGTTTATTTAAATGTTTGTGTACAATAAAGGATATATATATATATTCTTTTTTTGTTGAAAAGGAGGTTTCCCAAGGGTGGTTTCATGATAAGGAAACCAGGATCTGATGATGGCATCCCAGATTATTCGAGGGGAACCTTCAAATATCGTAGTGGCGACTAGTGCGTTTGAAGTCGGTTTTTTTTTAATTATTTCTCTTTTATAGTTAACAACCCACAAACGTCCCCACGGCTGGGGCACGTGTCTCTTCCAAACTGGGGAAGGATAGGCTATACTCCACACACGCAAACTCCGGGTTGTTGGAGGTTGTAGGGCTTAGTGATAGCAACCTGCACCAACGACTTAAGCGTGCCATGCGAAGCTTAAAAACTGTCGAGACAAATGCCACTTACAATCAAACCCATCCGCGTAATGACCGTGGATCAGGTCAGTTAACCCGCGTGGTTGACCCAACCACGCAACTTGCACTGAGCTACGACCGCTTTTCCCTTTTTTATATCTTACCTATATATTGTTCTAAACTTACATATTTTAGAACCTTGTGACTTTAGTATGCAGATATTGAAAACATAATAGATAAAAGGCATTTTAAGGTAAATTTTAGCGTCATGTCGTAATTGTAATTTTAATGTTATAAGCATGTTTTGTAATATTATAAATATACAAAATTGACAATGAGCTCTTTAATAAGAAGCATTTTCAAAGTTTTTGTAATAAAAGCAAATTATGGCATAAATTTACAGCGAGCAGTTCACTCTGTTATTTTGCCAGTTCTTTTAACTTTAAACCTTTTAACGTCCATCATTCCAGCCCTAAAAGCGTAGGACACTCGATCTTTCCAATTAGAGTCCTGTGCCAACGTGTGGACTGTGGGTGAGGTATAGCGAGTGGGCCGCCAGCGCCAAGGCGCACGCGGCACGACTGACACACTCGTAGCGTGGCGAGCGCCAGCGCAGCGCCCGCCGCCGCCGCTGTGTCCTTTCTGCACTAGTTTTAACCGCCTCCGTAGCTCAGAGGCAAAGTTCACTGGCTTTACACAGGAGGTTCGATTCCCGGCGGGGTTAATTGTAAGACACGGTTTGGTTGGCGGTAGGGCATTTTCTAAGCTCGCCTGGCTAGCTACCACCATCTTATCTAAGTCTTGCCGCCAAATATCAATGTTGATATCATTGGTGTGTTCCGGCATGAAGATAAGATAGCCAGTTCCCCATAGCGTGGGGGAATCTTGGTAAGCCCGCTTCCATCTTCGGCAAAGGGTTTACCAATTGTGAATAAAAAAAAAGTTTTTAGAACCAATTGACTTATGGTCAAGGTTTTTTTTTTCCCTGGACTGCGGTGGAGGGGAGGAGGTGAATGCATTTACGCATACACAGTAGCAGCCAGAGCTGTGGGGCTCACAGCTCTGCGCCTATATGCATACATAAGGTATATATGAGTAAATATGCACAGGCCCAAAGACCACACTACCCACTAAACACCCCCTGAAACTTTGGCAGCATAGGCCACCCTAAAAGTACATCGGAGCGACCCCCCCCCTAGGGAGGGGGAGGGGTGCAAAAAATTCACGCTAAGGGGACAGCGCGGAGAGCTCCTGATGGGAGCGGCCGCTTGGTTCACACTATCGGTTCCTTCCTGGGCTGCCAGGTTCGGTCGGTTTTTTCGGGAGGATCAGACAAGACATGTCTTGGTCTGCGGGCCATATATGGTCAAGGAAAACAAATGAACCATAAATAGTGTAAAGAGGATCACAACTAGCGAGCAACGCGCAAAGTTTTTAATTCATTTCCTCTAATGTAGTCACGTACAACCAAACCGAAGCGCGCACACAAATAATTATGTTCATTTAATAAAATACATAACTTTTATTCAACCGACTTTCAAAAAGGAGGAGGTGCTCAATTCGGTTATATTTTTTTAAAGTTTTTTACCTCAACACTTCGTCATTTACTAACCGAATTGGAAAAATCTTTTTTTATTAGTTTTTTTTTTATAAGTATGCTGCTGAATTTTATTTAGATCGGTTCAGTGTTTTTTTTAATTTAACAAAACTATAAATATGTAGCAAAATTTGGTAATTACGATTGAATTCGTTTTTTTTCGAGTGTTTAGCGATCAATTATCAAACAACGATATGCTGTTTGAAAGCTGAAAGTTTTAGCTGAAATTTGATACCATTATCATCCACATTGATTCAGTTCTTTTTTAAATACGTTGGGCATGTTCTTGTTATTGTGTAGCATCGGTGGCGTAACGGCTAGGGCCGCCCCCTGCTGTCCGGGAGGTCGTGATTCGAGTACCGCCACGTACCAATGTATTTCGAATTTAGATTTCATATGTACGTTTATCCGACGCTCTTACGGTGAAGGAAACCCGCACACGCCTGCGGAGAAACTCGCAGGTTGTGTGTGAAGTCGAACAACCCGCACTGGGCCCGTGTGGTCAACAAAGGCCCGATCAGCCTTATTCAGGGTAGGCTCGAGCCCCTCGGTGGGGACTTATATGAGCTGATATAATGGGCATGTTATTATTTGTTTTTTTATCTACAATTGGTAAGCCCTTGACATTATCCCACCTGATGACAAGTGACGATGATGCCGAAGATGGAAACGGGCTTCCCAAGATTCCCCAACGCAATAGGGAACTGGCTATCTTACCTACAAGCCGGAACACATCAATGCTGTTAACATTGACGCTTGTAGTAAGTCTTAGACAATATGATGGTAGCTAGCCAGGCGGGCTTAGAAAATGCCCTTCCACCAACCAAACCCAGTCGAACCCTCGACCACCTAATTTCACACCAGGTGGACGTTATCATTACGCCATGAAGACGGTTAAAACCGGCAAAACCGCTAACTACACGTATAATAGCTCCCGCAACCCCGCAACCGGTCCACACAACTGATCAGTACTCTGGTAGTTCTCCGCTGCAATACCAAATTCTTCTCCAATTCCTTCACTGTTGAAGCTGCGAACCTCTGGAACAAGTTACCCGCAAACATTCGCGACTGCCCCTCTGTTAACACTTTCAAAACTAAACTTAAAGAGCATCTTCTTTCCCTACAGAACATGTAAGTTTGTTTGTATATAGCATTTATTTTAGTAAGAACAATAATTATTATAATATGCTATTAGTTTATTTATTATAAGTAGGTATGTGTTATTTATGTACGTAGATTAGGTAAGTTTATATTTAATTTAGTTTATATGATTATTAAGTACACACAGGTTTGCCTCCCATACCTTATAGTCTCCTAACACCCGGTAAGGTTGGATGGAAGAGATCTCCTATATATATATATCAGTTGCGGGAGTTAGGGAGCCGCAGAACAGCAGCAAATATTAAACGCCCAAATGGAATTGAATAAAAAATTACTCATTGAATTCGGATGATAATGGCTCCAAATGAAAGCAGAATTTTGAGGCTTTTAAACGGTTTCTCTTTATTTAATTAAAAACTGATATGCATTTATTTTTTTGACACAACGTATTTGAGTGCGCGCTCGCCGCTTACAATTTGAGTCCATTTGGTTGCTCGCGTGTCACATACAAGTGAAAGAAGAAGTTTTCATGGTTTTGTGTTCATAAGGAAAAACTGAATGCTAGATTTAATATTGGTTAACTAGCTTACAACCGCTGCTTCGCCTGCGTGCACATCGTTTTTATGACTGTTTTTGAGGGTGAGTGGTGCGCGGCTCGGCGTCGTTCTCTCCAGATCCCTCAGGAATTATTCTGATTATCAGTCTATGTCGCTTCCCACCCCCTCGAACAATTCTATACAAAAAAATCTCTTCAATCCGTTCCTCCGTTGCGACGCCGAGTACGCCAGTGTTTTCCCCAAATCCCTCGGGAACTATGTAAGGATATGCTAATTAGTAAATTGTGTAATTTTCCACCCCCTCAACCATCTCTGTGCAAAAATCACAATCCATTGTTCCGTTGCGATGTTAAAATAAGTATTTTTTCAGTTCCCTCAGGAACTGCATAGGACTATACTATTTTTTCGGGATAAAAAGTAGCCTATATCCTTCCCAGTGACACAGGCTACCTGGATACCAAATTTCAACAAGATTGGGCTAGGAGTTGAAACGTGAAAAGGTAACAAACAAACACATTTTCATATTTACAATACTCATAAGGAAATAGCAGCCATGACATCAACGCCAGTGCGTGCGTATTGTATGAATTAATTGATATGGTTAATGTAAATAACCATGCAAGCTGAACAAAACAAATATCGCTAGACATCAAACAAATTAGTCTAAAATGCCACTGGCATTTCAAGATTATTTTAGAAAATTCACTGCGATCTTGACCTTTTAAAGATAGATCTCAACTGTGGCCTTTTACCACTCACCAAAAGATCAAAATAAAATTAGCAATCAAGTGGGTAGGTACACATAATAATTTACTCGAAATGTGTTGCACCTATATATGCTGTGGCACAGTCAAAACCCTGTGAAGAGCAAAACGAAAAACTAGTATGCATTTAGTAAATTATTGAACGAGCGAGCGAAGTTCTCCGAGTCTACTGGAACAATCCGGCGTTTGTATGTGCGTGTATGACAGATATATGTATGTACGAATATTTGTTTGACTTATTCGATAACTAGAGCACAGTATACAGGGTGACCTCAAATTAGTTCTTGATAGCAAAGGATATGAATGTACTCGTGATTACAAACAACTTTCCCAAGGAAACTATATGTGAAATATGAAAAAAATAATTTCGCCCTCGATACATAATAAGTTATCAAATCGGCAAAAATGTATCAAGGACCAAATTTTTTTTTCATATTTGACATATAGTTTCTTTGGGAAAGTTGTTTGTAATCACGAGTACATTCATATCCTTTGCTATCAAGAACTAATTAAAAGTCACCCTATATATAAGGTGTAACAAAAATAGCTGAAACTATTTTAACTGGTGCTTCTACCCATGAAACTGAACAACTTTCCCCATGGAACCCATAGTCAAATCGCAAAAAAAAAATTGGCTTTCCCATACTAACTCGGTCAGCTGATCAGCCAACTCAGTATGGGAAGTTCAAATTTTTTTTTGAGATTTGACTAAGGGTTTCATGGGGAAAGTTGTTCAGTTTCATGGGTAGAAGCACATGTTCAAATAGTTTCAGCTAATTTTGTTAGACCTTATATATTAGTACTAAAACTAGAGTATCGTTCATCGCAACATAGTGAAATTTGGTTGGCGAGTTAACGAGACAAAAATAATTTTTAAGTTCGCACATTAGCCAAATTGGTCACGGGGTTGTAAATGTTGAAAACATGGTTTCTCTAAACACAACTAGATGGCGCTGGACATATCCTACATCGCACAAGCGTTAGTGAGTGTACCACAGTTTGAGGCGAACTACCAGTGCTATTGTCTGAATATTTGATCAACTTCACTATATACTTTGATCTTTGACTGATGTTAGTATAACGACACAACATAAATTGTAGGTGCAGCCACGCTGTGCATACATAGTACGCCTTCATCGTCTAGCACAGTTGGGTGTACACAAATCAACAATCAACATTACCACATTACCAACTCACCCCGGAGGCCAAAAACTGGATCCAGAATCTTGATATAGATTTGTAGTTTATATTGCAAGAACTAAATGTGGCCATACGATAATAATAATAATTACCACAGTATTATACGATATACATTACTTTTTAGCAGAGAATAAAGACGCGATGAAATACCTATATACAAATACTTGTAATATTTGTAGGTTGTTTGGGTTTTTACTAACTACCCACCGATCCCTACGCTGGACTAATCTCAAAAGCACCATGATGACATAACGACCTAATATATTACAAGGCAAAATGTAAAGAATTTAAGGCCAAGGGCATGGCTGTTCAGTTATCTCACCCCTAGCCATAACTCTTGTGGCCCAACTTTGTTATCATGTGTTAAGTTATAGTACACATGTTTGCATTATCATAAAGGTACAGTTTGCCACATAAAAACCTGCAAAAATCGATCCAGTGCAAAGAAATCTGGTTGTCTGTAAATTCGGTTTACGGACGATAATTTTACGTGATAACGTCGTACATAGGAAAACATTGATCACAAGCCAAACGCTTAGGACGATCGTGCCTCTCTATCGCTCGTTACGTGCTCTCGCTTGCACGCGGAACGTGACACTTTTGCATTTGCATGCAGCCGGCGTTCATCGATTTATAAGAAGTTCGAAAAACCGACAAACATAATTATCTGATTTTAAGTCGAAGAGTACATTTTTTTTTATTTTACACCGTTTAAACTTACATTAACAAATTAGGACTTGTCAAAAAAAAATCTAATCCACTGTTGTTGCTGTTTTTAAACCGCAGATATTTTAAGAAAGAATAAATCATCATAAAAATAAAATAATTATGATTCCTTTTGTAGGGTTCCGTACTTAAAGGGTAAAAACGGAACCCCATTACTAAGACTTCACTGTCCGTTCGTCCGTCTGTCTGTCTGTAACCAGGATGTACTTCATGAACCGTAATAGCTAGACACTTGAAGTTTTCACAGATGATGTATTTCTGTTGCAGCTATAACAAAAAATACTAAAAATTTGAAAAAGTGAAAAAATAAGGAGGTCTGCGTACAAAAACGTGTTTTTTTCAAACGCGAAGAAACCAGCGCCATCTAGGTTAATGGTACGGAACCCTTTGTGTGCGGATCTGACTCGCACTTTTCCGGTTTTGTTGGTCATTTATTATTATTATGCACAATTGGTAAGCCCTTCCAAGAACTAGGAGGCTATTCGATTTACTTTAAATTTAAACTGACTGTACTACATATTCTTGGCAGGAGGTTATCGATAAGAAAGAAGCCCTTTTTACAGTAGAATACACACGATAAGCTTTCACTACATCTTGTGCAGGTTATTTGAAAAGAATGATAACTCGAAAAAACTTGTAAAACACACATAGGTACCTACCAAAGTGTTGTCGCCGAGACAGTTTGATACCCGCTTTTATAATTTCAACGGTGGCGCTGCAGTCGCGACGACAAAATATCGCGTGCCAAAATTACTTCAACTCAGGCCAGTAAAATAAACGAGTGAGACAAGAAAAAAGTACGAGGATATAAAAGGCAACTGCACAGCGTCAGAGCCCTCTTTTGCTCCAGCTATCTCCAAAAGAACATCTACGGAAGCGTGCTTAGTGTGATTAAATAATCAGTGTGTAAAACGGGTTCTATTGTAGTGTCGATAAAATTACAGTGTAAATTAAAATATTGGATCATAGTAATTGTGGGTACTTTTTATGTTATCAGAAGTGGGATACGTGTACTACGCTTGCAGAGATGCCACGAAACCGGAAAAGAAAGATGTCTAGAAGGTCGAAAAGGTCAACGTCCACGACCTCATCGTCTTCGACGAGCTCAAGCAGCAGCAGTGAACGGGAGCGTCGTTCGAGAAATAAGCGGCGACGCCGTAGAGGATCGCCAACCGTGAGTCAAAATGCCGTGTTATCATCAGTGATTCCTGAATTCGATCCGTTAGTTGATTCTGTAGATATGTGGATTAATGTAGTCGACGCTAACTCACGTGCTTTTGGTTGGTCAGATAGTATGATTAAGTACCAGGCGTTACAAAAATTACGTAATACTGCAAAAACATGGCTAGATTCTTTGCAAAAAAATGAAACAAGATGGACCACGTGGAAATGGCAGCAATGGCGGGATGTTTTATCCGATACCTTCCAAATAAAACGGAACATGTTTAATTTACTTAAACAGTTAGTAGATGCAAAGCCAGTGCCTAATCAGTCTTTGTATGAATTCTATTTTCAACAAAAAGGAAAAATAGATCAGTTGCAATTAGGGTTCAAGGAACAAGACATAATCTCTGTAATTGTTGGATCAATCGGGGATCCTAATATCAGTATAGCAGCCGAAGCTGGTAACTTCAAATACTGCGAAGATTTGGCTTCGTTTTTGCATAGTAAAACGTTCACTATACCTGAAAAACAAAGTACATTGCATAGGAACTATAGTTTACCTAAACACCCTTCGCGACAAATACAGTTGGGGCCTGATAATAAATCTGATAATCGTGGCAAAGAGGAATCTTCTATTGTCGTGCAAAACACTAAAGTGTCATGTTACCGATGTGGGGAAGTGGGGCATAAAAAGAACAACTGTGTCGTAAAAGATAGTGTTCGTTGCAACGCTTGTAATAAACTGGGTCATTTGGAGGCAGCTTGCAAATCAAAGTCTAAACCAAAAGTCGAGAAGGACGTAGAGGTAAAAATGATAAATGAGACAAATTCCAAACAAAAATTTTATAAGACAGTGTTCATAAATGATATCGAATGTAAGGCATTTTTTGACATGGGTAGTGACTGTTCGTTGATAACAACAGGTCTAGTAAAACAATACGGACTGAAACCTTTTCGTCTGAATGTTCCTATTAACTTAGTAGGATTTACAAATAATTCTGGGATTCAAGTGACCGAAGCTGTGGCAATAAAAATGAAAGTTGATAACGTAGCATTAGTGATCACATTGTACATAATTGAAGAATTGTCTGGCTGTGAAATTTTAATAGGAAGGAATTTTACTGAGGATAGGAGTATAATGTATGTCCGTGTAGGAAACCTTTTATCCTTTCAACCCATGGAAGCTCTCAATGTACTTAAAATTGACTCTCAATCTGTAAACAAATCATTCCGGGAGCATGAATCCATTTTGAAGAAAATTTTTGAAAAATACCCTCAGTGTATTTCCGAAGATCTTTCCAGTTTGGGAAAAACTAGTTGTGTTGAACTAGAGATCGAGTTAATATCCAAAAAGCCAGTGTGCCAAAGACCATATAGAATGTCCGAATCAGAAAGAGCCGTAACACGTGAAATGACTGAGGAATTATTAAAGAATGGTATAATTCGTCACAGTAACTCACCTTATGCCAGTCCGGCGCTCTTAGTGGATAAGTCGTCTGGTGCAAAGCGCCTATGTGTTGACTATAGGCAGCTCAATAAAATAACTGTTAAAGAGAAGTACCCCATGCCAATGATTGAAGATCTCATTGATAGGCTGCAGGGCTGTAAATATTTCACGTCACTGGATTTAAAGAGTGGATATCACCAGATTTGTATTAAAACAGAAGATGTACACAAAACTGCATTCATCACACCAGATGGCCATTTTGAATACCTGAGGATGCCTTTTGGCTTATGTAATGGCCCTGCTGTTTTCCAGCGGTTGATGAATACTGTTTTGGGGAATCTACGATTTGGAAAAGTAGTGTGCTACATGGATGACTTACTCATTGCCACAGAAACGATAGAAGAGAACATAGCTTGTCTAGAGACTGTGTTAGATTTATTCCAGACCAATGGTTTAACTATCAACTTGGAAAAGTGTTCTTTCTTTCAAAAAGAGATCTCATTCCTTGGATATGAAATTTCAGAACAGGGCGTTCGTCCGAGCTCTAGAAAGCTCAAAGCAATTTCTGAATTTCCTACACCAAAAACAGTCCATCAATTGAGACAGTTTTTAGGATTAATAAATTATTTTAGGAAATTCATCAAAAATTGTGCATTGTTATGCCAACCACTAACGAGTCTTTTAAGAAAAGGTGTGGTCTGGCGATGGGGCTCACGACAGGAACAAGCTGTAGCTGATGTTAAAAAGGCTTTAATTGACAACGCTGTACTTAAAATATTTGATCCAAAACTACCCGTTAATCTGTATACTGATGCAAGTCGTGACGGTTTAGGTTGCATATTAGTCCAGTCTACGGAAGACGGAGAAAAACCAGTTCATTTTTATAGCCGACAAACTACCAATGACGAAAAGAAATATCATTCGTTTGAGCTGGAGCTTTTGGCTATTGTAGTAGGTTTGGACAAGTTTAGGCATTATTTATTAGGGACAAAATTTAAAATTACTACAGACTGTAATGCAGTCCGTCATGCCTTAAGCAAACAAGAAATAATAAACAAAATAAGTAGATGGGTATTAAAGACACAAGAATTCACATTTGATATAGTTCACAAAGCTGGTTCGCAAATGCAGCATGTAGACGCTCTAAGCCGCAACCCAGTTGTAAATGAGAACAATTCGGATCCTGTTAATGAAGTAATGAATATAACTGAAGGAGATTGGTTGTTGGCAGTTCAGTTACAGGAACCCAGTATTTGTAGTATTCGTGACATATTAATGTCAGGCGAGGCCGATGCTAACAAACAAATATTTAAGGAGTACGAGTTGTTAGGAAACAAGGTTTATAAGAGAACTGATTATGGTAGGCGTTGGTTGGTACCAAAAAAATGTGTTTGGTATATTATTCGAGCTAATCATGATGACGTGGGTCACTTTGCAGTCGATAAAACAATTGAAAGAATTAAAGCAAAATATTGGTTTCCTCATCTAAAGAAAACAGTGTCAAAATACATTAAAAACTGCTTGCATTGCATCTACTACAAGAACATTCATGGAAAAAAGCCTGGCAAGTTGCACCCTATCCCAAAATATGCGAGACCATTCCATACAATTCATATTGATCATTTGGGGCCCTTTGTTAAAAGTACCCAGCAAAACAGCCATCTTTTGGTTATGGTAGATTCATTCACGAAGTTTGTGTTCATTTCAGCAGTCAAAAATACTAAAAGCAAGGTAGTGATAAACGAACTAAATAAAATATTTAAGGTTTTCGGTAATCCAAAACGGTTAGTATGTGACGCTGGAACAGCTTTCACGTCTAAATTATTCACAAATTACTGTAAAGAAAGGAATATCAGGGCTCATATCATTGCAACTGCCGTACCGCGTTCAAACGGCCAAGTAGAACGCTATAATCAGACAATTCTAGAAGCATTGCGCAGTATGGGCGCGGATACTGACAATAATAAATGGGACCAACATGTTACTAGTATACAACAAGGTATTAATAGCACTATTAATAAAACTACGTCGGCTATACCTAGTGAGGTTTTCTTTGGCTACAGAATTCGGATGAATAGTGATGCGATCGCTGATGATGACAATGTAGAGCATTTTGTTGATGTGACGGCGTTAAGAAAGGCAGTGGATGAGAATATCAAGAAAGACGCTGAGAAACAAAAAACTCTGTTTGACGCTAAGCGTAAAGAGGCTCCCGTCTACAGTGTCGGTGACTTGGTAGTTTTAAAAATACCAAGTCATTCGAACGATGGCAACAGTACCAAACTCATGCCGTTGTATAAGGGGCCTTTTCAGATCACTGAAGTTTTAGGTCATGATAGGTACAGAGTAGCGGATATGAGAGGAGCTGAGAGAACTTCAAAGCGCTACGATGGCATTGCGTGCGCAGAAAACATGAAGCCATGGATTCGCATTGAGGAGTAGCGGATGTTGTCAAACGCAAGGGTAATGTAAAAAAAAAACATTTGTTCATTAACTATTTACATTTATTTTTCAACAGAAGTTTAAAAAAAAATGCTTTTTTATATTCCCACACTCCTAGAAATGAATATACATTTACTTATTTGGTCTAATGCATTCGCTTCAAACGATCAGGATGTAGATGAAGTGTAGGTACAGGCAACGTGTAACGGGAATCCATGGTGAACGCCGTTACAGTGCCATACGGTGATACACAACTAGGGTAATCTTGAACATTACCTAGTTCAAACCGTAGCTCGCTGGCCGTCGATGGAATAGTGAGCATTAAACCTAGCACTTCAGATGCATTTTGATATGAATATTTACTCCAAAACGGTTCTGAGTCATTCATTCACATATATGATAAAAGTATGTATTCAATAACTTTTCAACGTTCGCAGCTCCTGCATCAGACCACAACGAGACTCGAGGACAAGTTCGTATGCAGGACGGCCGGATGTTGTCGCCGAGACAGTTTGATACCCGCTTTTATAATTTCAACGGTGGCGCTGCAGTCGCGACGACAAAATATCGCGTGCCAAAATTACTTCAACTCAGGCCAGTAAAATAAACGAGTGAGACAAGAAAAAAGTACGAGGATATAAAAGGCAACTGCACAGCGTCAGAGCCCTCTTTTGCTCCAGCTATCTCCAAAAGAACATCTACGGAAGCGTGCTTAGTGTGATTAAATAATCAGTGTGTAAAACGGGTTCTATTGTAGTGTCGATAAAATTACAGTGTAAATTAAAATATTGGATCATAGTAATTGTGGGTACTTTTTATGTTAAAAGGTTTTGGGGAACTCGAAAAATAGACGTAAAAAACCCTCAGTACTTTTAGAAGAGCTCTTCAACGACACCACACACGAGAGGGCAAGTCAACGAAAAAAAATTTACCTCCTCTATACATGTACCCAAAAAAAAATCCAAGATTTTATTGTACCACATTGTTGGCCTGATTATTATATACCAAATTACAGCTTTCTAGTAGGTACTGATAGTCTCTGAGCTAAGCCGCGGACAGATGGACAGACAGACAGACAGACATTGCGAAACTATAAGGACGAACCGTTGACTTGACCTCGGAACCCTTGAAAGTAATTGAATAACACTTACTAACTAGATTCATTTAATAATCATCAATGGGAATTACTACTGGGGTCGTTTTTCCATACTATTTAACCTGTGACGTCATCATTTTCAACATTTGAAAAATCATAAAAAAATAACTTAGCTTTTAAAGTATCAATAATTGTAATTTTGTTGTACAATTAAAAGTTACAAACTAACAAACAATAACTACTGATAAAAAAAAAATGTTTCTTAAAATTATCCTTATTTTTGTAATTGCTTTTGGAAAAGTTTATTGATAATGACAAGTGTACTAATAAATCCGCTAATGTAATCCTAACCAATTTAATTAAAAACCCGACTGCATAAAAACATTACCCCTCTTTTTTGGGCAGTCGGGTTAACATGTATCGTAGTATGTCACTTCCGGGATCAACACGAATCTCGCACACCTCAAAATCTATCAAGCCGTTTAAGCTACAGGCACACACAGCCAAAGAAACATACATACATCTATACATACGTCAGAAAAATATTACCCTCTTTTTTGAGGAATCGGGTAAAAAACAGTACCCTCCATTTTGCGCATTCGGTTAAAAATGACCCTTGTGCACCAGAACGGAATTAATCAATAGGTATACCTACTACTTGTATCGTCGTGGAGATCCTTATTGGGGGAGGCCTATGTCCAGTAGTGGACGTCCTTCGGCTAATATGATGATGATGATACCTACTACTCCTAGCTTACCTGAGTTCATTCTGAACATCATCGGGCAACTCTTACGCAATTCGATTTATCATACATAAACATAAAATATGCACGTGTCGAGAAAGCATTTCTTTCACAACCACATTCGTGCCATCTCGCTTGCTCTTGCACAAAATTCAGCAACACAAACTGGAAGCGATAATAACCAATCATATTGCAAGTCGGTGTCGTCATCCTATGTCACCGGGCGACAGGCGACTTGCGACGCTTGTGCACTTTTGCGAAACCTTATAATTTTCGCGATAAAAATAAATATGCATCCATGTCGAAGCCACTAGTATCTTAGTTCTCAATAACTTTACATACGAATTCCTTTACGCAATTGCTTGCTTTTGATTATGTTCGATAATTACAAGAAACTATACGTAGGTATATCAAGTTACATCTCTAACAGTATGGAAAAAAACCGGCCAAGTGCGAGTCAGAACCGCACACGTACGGTTCCGTACCATCACACTAGATGGCGCTAGTTTCTTCAGTTTCTTACTATCATACTAGATGGCGCTAGTTTCTGCACGTTTTAAAAAAATACGTTTTTTGTATAGAGACTCACTTTTTTTTATTTGTTGTTATAGCGGCAACAGGAATACATCATTTGTGAAAATAACAACTGTCTAGCTATCGCGGTTCATGAAATACAGCCTGGTGACAGACGGACAGGACAGCGAATTCTTAGTAATAGGGTTCCGTTTTTACCCTTTGGGTACGGAACCCTGAAAAGACGCCGCCGCCGCGCCGGGCTGTAGGGTTCCGTTGTCTTTTCAAAAAATAAATGTATATTTAAATAAATTTAACGGCAGCACGCACTAAACTTTCTCGATATTTTTTTCATTATTTTTTTAAATCAAAAATTTTTTAATTTTTTAAATAATTTTGATGAATTCATATTGCATGACGAAATATATACTTATTCATAATACAGGACAATTCGTTAAACTCCAACCATTTGTGAGTACATCGCAAGTTTCAATTTCATTTGCAGGAAAAGCAAACAAGCACGATTTTTCCCAGACCCATGGTTATTACCATATCCTTCCTTACTAATATTATAAATGTGAAACTGTGTTTGTTTGTTTGTTTGTTACCTTTTCACGCATCAGCACCTTGACCAATCCTGATAAAATTTGGCATGCAAGTAGCCTGTGTCACGGGGAAGGACATAGGCTAATTTTTATCCCGCGAAAATAGCATATCCCGATGCAGTTCCTGGGGAAATTGAAAAAAAAAATTCTTTTTTTGGTTAATTTCTTTAACATCACAACGGAACAATGGATTGTTGTGATTTTTTGCACAGAGATGGTCGAGGGGGTGGGAAATGACATAATTTACTAATTAGCTAATCATGATATAGTTCCCGAGGGATCTAGAGAAAACTCATGTCCACGCTCAAAGCCGCTTGCGGCTCGCGCAATACTCACTCTCAAAGATAGTCATAAAAACTATGTCCACGCGGGCGAAGCCGCAGGCAAAAGCTAGTAATAGATAAACAAAACGACTTCAACGTGCTAACTTTTATCAAAAGCGTTATAGCAGTTTGTGAGAAAAAAAACAGTTTTTGTTGTACCTGTGACAGTTACTCTTCAGTTTGACGGTACGAAGAAACTTTTGTTGTACCTGTGACAGTTACTCTTCAGTTTGCCGGTACGAAGAAACTTTTGTTGTACCTGTGACAGTTACTCTTCAGTTTGCCGGTACGAAGAAACTTTTGTTGTACCTGTGACAGTTACTCTTCAGTTTGACGGTACGAAGAAACTTTTGTTGTACCTGTGACAGTTACTCTTCAGTTTGACGGTACGAAGAAACTTTTGTTGTACCTGTGACAGTTACTCTTCAGTTTGCCGGTACGAAGAAACTTTTGTTGTACCTGTGACAGTTACTCTTCAGTTTGACGGTACGAAGAAACTTTTGTTGTACCTGTGACAGTTACTCTTCAGTTTGACGGTACGAAGAAACTTTTGTTGTACCTGTGACAGTTACTCTTCAGTTTGACGGTACGAAGAAACTTTTGTTGTACCTGTGACAGTTACTCTTCAGTTTGACGGTACGAAGAAACTTTTGTTGTACCTGTGACAGTTACTCTTCAGTTTGCCGGTACGAAGAAACTTTTGTTGTACCTGTGACAGTTACTCTTCAGTTTGACGGTACGAAGAAACTTTTGTTGTACCTGTGACAGTTACTCTTCAGTTTGACGGTACGAAGAAACTTTTGTTGTACCTGTGACAGTTACTCTTCAGTTTGACGGTACGAAGAAACTTTTGTTGTACCTGTGACAGTTACTCTTCAGTTTGCCGGTACGAAGAAACTTTTGTTGTACCTGTGACAGTTACTCTTCAGTTTGCCGGTACGAAGAAACTTTTGTTGTACCTGTGACAGTTACTCTTCAGTTTGACGGTACGAAGAAACTTTTGTTGTACCTGTGACAGTTACTCTTCAGTTTGACGGTACGAAGAAACTTTTGTTGTACCTGTGACAGTTACTCTTCAGTTTGACGGTACGAAGAAACTTTTGTTGTACCTGTGACAGTTACTCTTCAGTTTGACGGTACGAAGAAACTTTTGTTGTACCTGTGACAGTTACTCTTCAGTTTGACGGTACGAAGAAACTTTTGTTGTACCTGTGACAGTTACTCTTCAGTTTGCCGGTACGAAGAAACTTTTGTTGTACCTGTGACAGTTACTCTTCAGTTTGACGGTACGAAGAAACTTTTGTTGTACCTGTGACAGTTACTCTTCAGTTTGACGGTACGAAGAAACTTTTGTTGTACCTGTGACAGTTACTCTTCAGTTTGACGGTACGAAGAAACTTTTGTTGTACCTGTGACAGTTACTCTTCAGTTTGACGGTACGAAGAAACTTTTGTTGTACCTGTGACAGTTACTCTTCAGTTTGACGGTACGAAGAAACTTTTGTTGTACCTGTGACAGTTACTCTTCAGTTTGCCGGTACGAAGAAACTTTTGTTGTACCTGTGACAGTTACTCTTCAGTTTGACGGTACGAAGAAACTTTTGTTGTACCTGTGACAGTTACTCTTCAGTTTGACGGTACGAAGAAACTTTTGTTGTACCTGTGACAGTTACTCTTCAGTTTGACGGTACGAAGAAACTTTTGTTGTACCTGTGACAGTTACTCTTCAGTTTGACGGTACGAAGAAACTTTTGTTGTACCTGTGACAGTTACTCTTCAGTTTGACGGTACGAAGAAACTTTTGTTGTACCTGTGACAGTTACTCTTCAGTTTGCCGGTACGAAGAAACTTTTGTTGTACCTGTGACAGTTACTCTTCAGTTTGCCGGTACGAAGAAACTTTTGTTGTACCTGTGACAGTTACTCTTCAGTTTGACGGTACGAAGAAACTTTTGTTGTACCTGTGACAGTTACTCTTCAGTTTGACGGTACGAAGAAACTTTTGTTGTACCTGTGACAGTTACTCTTCAGTTTGACGGTACGAAGAAACTTTTGTTGTACCTGTGACAGTTACTCTTCAGTTTGACGGTACGAAGAAACTTTTGTTGTACCTGTGACAGTTACTCTTCAGTTTGACGGTACGAAGAAACTTTTGTTGTACCTGTGACAGTTACTCTTCAGTTTGCCGGTACGAAGAAACTTTTGTTGTACCTGTGACAGTTACTCTTCAGTTTGACGGTACGAAGAAACTTTTGTTGTACCTGTGACAGTTACTCTTCAGTTTGACGGTACGAAGAAACTTTTGTTGTACCTGTGACAGTTACTCTTCAGTTTGACGGTACGAAGAAACTTTTGTTGTACCTGTGACAGTTACTCTTCAGTTTGACGGTACGAAGAAACTTTTGTTGTACCTGTGACAGTTACTCTTCAGTTTGACGGTACGAAGAAACTTTTGTTGTACCTGTGACAGTTACTCTTCAGTTTGACGGTACGAAGAAACTTTTGTTGTACCTGTGACAGTTACTCTTCAGTTTGACGGTACGAAGAAACTTTTGTTGTACCTGTGACAGTTACTCTTCAGTTTGACGGTACGAAGAAACTTTTGTTGTACCTGTGACAGTTACTCTTCAGTTTGACGGTACGAAGAAACTTTTGTTGTACCTGTGACAGTTACTCTTCAGTTTGACGGTACGAAGAAACTTTTGTTGTACCTGTGACAGTTACTCTTCAGTTTGCCGGTACGAAGAAACTTTTGTTGTACCTGTGACAGTTACTCTTCAGTTTGACGGTACGAAGAAACTTTTGTTGTACCTGTGACAGTTACTCTTCAGTTTGACGGTACGAAGAAACTTTTGTTGTACCTGTGACAGTTACTCTTCAGTTTGACGGTACGAAGAAACTTTTGTTGTACCTGTGACAGTTACTCTTCAGTTTGACGGTACGAAGAAACTTTTGTTGTACCTGTGACAGTTACTCTTCAGTTTGACGGTACGAAGAAACTTTTGTTGTACCTGTGACAGTTACTCTTCAGTTTGCCGGTACGAAGAAACTTTTGTTGTACCTGTGACAGTTACTCTTCAGTTTGACGGTACGAAGAAACTTTTGTTGTACCTGTGACAGTTACTCTTCAGTTTGACGGTACGAAGAAACTTTTGTTGTACCTGTGACAGTTACTCTTCAGTTTGACGGTACGAAGAAACTTTTGTTGTACCTGTGACAGTTACTCTTCAGTTTGACGGTACGAAGAAACTTTTGTTGTACCTGTGACAGTTACTCTTCAGTTTGACGGTACGAAGAAACTTTTGTTGTACCTGTGACAGTTACTCTTCAGTTTGCCGGTACGAAGAAACTTTTGTTGTACCTGTGACAGTTACTCTTCAGTTTGACGGTACGAAGAAACTTTTGTTGTACCTGTGACAGTTACTCTTCAGTTTGACGGTACGAAGAAACTTTTGTTGTACCTGTGACAGTTACTCTTCAGTTTGCCGGTACGAAGAAACTTTTGTTGTACCTGTGACAGTTACTCTTCAGTTTGACGGTACGAAGAAACTTTTGTTGTACCTGTGACAGTTACTCTTCAGTTTGACGGTACGAAGAAACTTTTGTTGTACCTGTGACAGTTACTCTTCAGTTTGACGGTACGAAGAAACTTTTGTTGTACCTGTGACAGTTACTCTTCAGTTTGACGGTACGAAGAAACTTTTGTTGTACCTGTGACAGTTACTCTTCAGTTTGCCGGTACGAAGAAACTTTTGTTGTACCTGTGACAGTTACTCTTCAGTTTGACGGTACGAAGAAACTTTTGTTGTACCTGTGACAGTTACTCTTCAGTTTGACGGTACGAAGAAACTTTTGTTGTACCTGTGACAGTTACTCTTCAGTTTGACGGTACGAAGAAACTTTTGTTGTACCTGTGACAGTTACTCTTCAGTTTGCCGGTACGAAGAAACTTTTGTTGTACCTGTGACAGTTACTCTTCAGTTTGACGGTACGAAGAAACTTTTGTTGTACCTGTGACAGTTACTCTTCAGTTTGACGGTACGAAGAAACTTTTGTTGTACCTGTGACAGTTACTCTTCAGTTTGACGGTACGAAGAAACTTTTGTTGTACCTGTGACAGTTACTCTTCAGTTTGCCGGTACGAAGAAACTTTTGTTGTACCTGTGACAGTTACTCTTCAGTTTGACGGTACGAAGAAACTTTTGTTGTACCTGTGACAGTTACTCTTCAGTTTGACGGTACGAAGAAACTTTTGTTGTACCTGTGACAGTTACTCTTCAGTTTGACGGTACGAAGAAACTTTTGATAATACCCCGTGATCAAATAATTTAAAACTCCCAAAAACTTTGGTCCCAATCGGACTAAAGATATACCCTCCAGACCAGAGCCAAGCGTGACGGATGCACGGACGGAATTGTGATGTTCGGTTTTTCTCTCGTTTTTCTGTATGTGTTAATGATAAAGAACACATTTTCACGACAATTGAAAAACCTTTTTTTCGGGATAACAATACTTCCTCTATCCTACCTACCATACTAAGGGGTCGAGAAAGTAAAAAACAAAATTATATTGGCAGTTGGTATAGAATAGTTTGTATGAAAAATCTATGAAATTTTTACAAATCCAACTGCACACCTTAAGTCGGTCGACTATTGTTCTCCTAAACTAAGAAATCTTTTATCCGTGATAGTTTTCCTGTAAATTGATTTTATATCCTAAAATTTAAAAAATACCGATGTCCTGAAATAGCGACTCTTACAAAGAATTTTACTTTAAAGCTCAATATTTCCCAAACGGAACCCTGAATCGGAAAATGCTTGTGTCAAACCCTCGGTTGTTCTGAAAGACCTATCCAGCGGTACCCCACCCCCACCCCCACCCCCACACGATACGGTCTTTCTTCTTCTTCAAATTTAAGAGCTAATGCTCTTGTCGGTGGAGCAATCTCCATTTTTTTCTGTCCCTCTATCTTTATCTTGTCGTACTAGGTGTCCCAGCATATTTCCTCTTCTATTTTCTATGGTCTTCTTTAGTCTTCTTTTTTCTTGAATTATTTCAAGTACTTCTACGTTCGTTTTCTTTTCTCTCCAACCAATTCTCTATTCTCCTCCAGCACCACATTTCAAACGCTTCCAATTTTTCTCTGTCCCGTTGAGACAGGGTACGTCAACAAATAAAAATACGCCCTCTTTATATGTACCTAGTGGATGTATCCTAAAATATTTTATTTTTATCACCATCAAGTAAGTTTTCGACTATTGTTCGGTTAGCCGTCCCCCCCCCCCCCCCCCCTCGGAGCTCCGCTGGGGCACACGGGCGGGGCTGCGGGCGCGCCGTCGGCCATGACTGTGTCGACATCTCCCGTGTGAGAGATTGTTTGTTTTGCGCCGATTTGCAAATTTGATCACTATCGTTGTGTACGTAATCTGTAATCTCATGTTTTTGTACAACTCCACGTGAAATTTCGTCTGCTTTCGTTTCGTCTCACTGAATCTACGCAACGTTTGTAGTAAAAAGGGTACCTTTTTTTTCTAAAAAAAATAACTTATACGACCTATACTATGTATGTATATTAAACAGTACTTCAAATCTTGATTTTTATGATTTTAAATTTGGCGACGTTTTCAAATAAGGTTTTCTCTATTTGTATGTTCATGAAGATATTGAATTTTTATATGGTTTTTTATTCATAATTTGTAAATAGTTTACGATTACACTAAAAGATTAGATCTGCGGCGATGATGAACTTTCCCTGCGCCGCGCCCGCGTCGTGGTGATTAGCATTAGCGATGATCAAAAGAGCATTAATTTTTAGAAAGAGACATGCATGAGTTATAACGGTTCCAAAGACCTTATATCTTACTCGACCTACCTGAATACCTGAATTCCGAATTAAAACGTTCCTAATTTTTTTAATTAAAAATTTGAGTGCGTTTGACTGCAACTCACCTGATGGTAAGTGATGATACAGTCGAGGATGGTACACGCAAACTCAAATAATGCCTAATCACTATTACCTTGAAGATCCCCAAATTATAGGAATCGGGAAACACTGACGCAGGCAAGGCGTTCCACTCCTGCGCTGTACGCATAATAAATGAAGAAGCGTAACGATTCGTGCGAAAAGGTGGAACATCAACAGGAAAGGGGTGCAACCCCTCCCTGCGTACTACTATAAAGAAAGCCTAGACCGAAGGTGCGCATAGAGGACAATCAGCATATTATGTTAGGTTACGATGAATTCAAGTTAAATATGTAATAAAAACACGAATTCATAAAAATATTACCCCTCTTTTTAGGAAGGTCAGTTAAAATGGGATGAAGACGCATTTAACGATACCTCAAATCCATCAAGCGGTTTAGATGATATCGTGGAATAATGAAACATAAATACATACATACATTAGACCTGAAAACAATAAAACTCCTTTTTTTGTGAGCAGTCGTGTAAAAATGATGCGAGCGGCCTCCTTCATTAATATAAGGCTATTAAGGTACAGTTTAACTGTAAACCACTACTAATGTGGTCGTTCAAACATAGAAAGATTAGTAAAGAATTCTCTATTTTAATTACTTAATTGCCTTTTATGTATTCTTTTATCGGCTTTATGTGAGAAAGATGCTGTCGATGGAAACTCCGATTACCAAAAAGTTGCCGTAGCGCCTTTCGATACATTATGTCCATTTTGATACTTTACTCATTTATTATTATTATTATATCTTTTTTTTTGGTTAGTCCTTGACATCATCTCACCTGATGGTGTTTACCAAAATTGATCACTCACAAAAAGAAATTCCTTTTTAGTTAGTTTGTTAGTTTGGGACAAATCTTAAAAGCTTAAGTAAAACCACTTCCCGGTTTTCGATTATGCTGAAATTTTACATACACGTCTAGTTTGAAGAACAATGCATGGTTAGCTATGTGACGTCATTCTAAATCCAATATGGCGGACTGCCAAAGATGGCGGACCTGTTATTTTTTATGCACCCCCATGATTTGGGTATCAAAGGAAAGGGTTTGCTGAGAAGAATGTATTGAAATTAGTGATGAGTAAAATTGGTCTTGGTCTTGCAGTCTTGGTCTTGGTCTTGCTTTTTTGCACCAATACTATCCTTAGTCTAGCAAGACCAAGACCAAGACAGAATAAACAAGAACAAGACCAATACCAAGACCGATTATGCAAGACCAAGACCAAATACGCAAGACTCAATCGAAAATGCTTACTAACAGTGTTTAATGAGATAAAATATTTGAAACAGCGTTAACATATACTTTTCTCGGAACAATATAGTTGGCGTGTCGAATTGTCAGTTTGTTTTCTACATTTTAACGTTTTACATAAAAAAACAAAGAAACTTTACCGCTGATAAAAAAAACAATTTAAAAAAATATTTTATACTAGCTTTTGCCCGCGGCTTCGCCCGCGTGGACATAGCTTTTATGACTCTTTTTGAGGGTGAGTGGTGCGCGAGCCGCAATCAGCTCGCAAGCGTGGACATGAGTTTTCTCCAGGTACCTCAGGAACTGTATCGGGCTATTCGGATTAGCAGTCTTTGTTACTTCCCACAAAAAATCACTTTAATCCGTTGCTCCGTTGCGACGCCACCGACGTGCGCGAGCGTAGAAAACAGTTGTCCCCAGATCCCTTTGGGAACTATGTCAGGGTGTACTTAATAGTAAATAATATAATTTTTCACCTCATCTCTGTGCTAAAAATCATATTTTCGGTACGATTTTAAATAACTTAACGAACAAAGAGTATTGTTTTAGTTTCCTCAGAAACTGCATCGGGATATGATAATTTCCACAGATAAAAAGTAGACTATTTCATTCCCAGTGATACAGGCTACCTGCATGCCAAATTTCATCAAGATTGGTATAGGTGTTGAAGTGTGAATATGTAACAAACAAACAAACACATTTTCACATTTATAATATAAATAAAGTAAGGATTTCTAAATCTTAAATAACATACAGAGCGTCGGTGGCAGAACGGTTAGGGCCACTACCTCCTGTCCGGAAGGCCGTGGTTTGAATCCTGCCACTTACCAATATCTATACGAATATCGATTTCATACTGGTATTGTACGTTTATCCGACGCTCTTATAGTGAGAAAAACATTGTGAGGAAACCTGCACACGCCTGCGAAGAAACTCGAAGCTTATGTGTGAAGTCATTCAACCCGCAATGGGCCCGCGTGATCGTCTAAGGCCTGATCGCCCTAACTCAGGGCAGGTTGAGCCCCTTGGTGGGAACGTATATAAACTGATATGATGAAATAACACATATACCTATATTATTAAAAAACTTATTCAAATCATTATGTCAATCTAGTAAAAAAAATCCTAAAAATATTATTATGGGTCAAATCCTCGAGTCGTATCACCTCTAAAGGAGCCCATGACGCACTTCTCGTTGCCGCGCTGGATAGCAATAGACAACCTTAGCAGCAGGTAGGACCCGAAGCGGGCGTCATATCTTCGAAGGCGACGGCCAATCTCCTTAATGAAGGCAAATGCCTCTGAGGGTTCAGCAGCCGGTTGTCTCACAGATCAGCGGAATAAAGCAGTAATTTGCCTCCAAGACCGAGTACTAATTATGCTTCTTTCTCGCCGCAAATTGAGCAGCAGTACCGTTCGGGTAAGGAGTGAGGCAGAAAAAGTGGCGTCCCAAAGCAGGCACGTTCCTCTCTGCCATAGCACCTGTTTAAACCCTCCGGCCTTTTGCCATCAGATCGACTAAAGCCCGGCGTCTGCATCAAAGATGGAATATTCCATCTGGCCGAGGCCAGTGCCCTCGGAGTGAGGTTATTAAGGAATTGGTGACGTGGGAATCTTCACAAACACGACTGCAACTCAGTGAGTGATGGCCAATTGCCTCCTCCGTGGAACCGCAACTACATTGATGAGGTTCACAGATATTGATATTGTAGGCGGAGAGCAACTGCCACACGCAAATAGTCGCCGTCAGAAGAATTCCCATATCTGTGCCTCCTGTTAAAAGATGCATAACTCGATTTATGTGTTTTTATTTTTTTTACACGATTGGAATCTGTAAAAATATACCTCTCTGTTCGTCTATGAAACACATCGCTACGTACCATAGTTCCAGAGTTTAAAGTAGCGTATGCCGAAAAATACATAAAAGTAATCCACTCAAAAGTATGAAATAGTATTTTAATGTTTTAATACAACTTTAACGCGTTTTATTATCCCTGCAGTGCCATCTATTGACATTCTGCTACTATGATTATAATGTTTGGTATGTGTAGCTAATATAAAAGTACTCTATTGTTATTATTGTAAGTATCGATAGATAATTTCCCACGGGACCTCTTTAGTTTTCCGGGATAAAGAATACCCGACTATACAATGATGGTCAAAGCACCCCATCCCAATGTAAAGGTTTCATATTGTTACGTTGAGTCATTCTAAAGATACATTTTTTTTGCATTCCTGTAGGAACCCTAAAATTTTTGGGATTCACAATGTCCCAGTTTTAGTTCGCAATAAGGGTATCAACGTGTAAAATTTGATTGTAATAGGTCAAGCCACATTTGCGTTATGAGCCATTCTATAAATGAATACTTTTGATTTTCCCACGGGAACTCTTGAATTTTCTGGGATAAAAAGTATCCTATATGTTAATCCGGGCTATAAGGAACCACCATACAAAATTTCATCAAAATCGGCCTGGTAGTTTTTGCGTGATGCGCGAACATACAGACAGACAGACAGACAGACAGACAGACAGACAGACAAAAATTCCAAAAGTTGTTGTTTTGGCCTCTGTATCGTTAGTAATGTCCACCACAGTTATTATTTTCCAAAAATATTTCATGTACAGACACGGCCCCGTTACAGTTTTATTATATTATAGATTTAGAAATGTTTGTCGATAAAAAACGGAATGTTGAAAAAATTTGTTGAAAAATGTTTGTTAAGACCTTATTGCAAGACCAAGACCAAAACCAAGACTAAACGTATTTCAGCAAGACCAAGACCAAGACCGAGTGAGCAAGACCAAGACCGAGACCAAGACCAAGACTAGACGAATTTGAGCAAGACCAAGACCAAGACTGAATAAGCAAGACCAATACCAAGACCAAGACTGTCCAAGTCTTGGTCTTGGTCTTGCTTTGCTCATCACTAATTGAAATAATCAAAATAATTTTAAAATTAAAGCTTGTACCACAGATTACTAAATTGCTTGTACCTAAAGATTTTAGGTTTTTTGAAAATTATTATACTTTTAAACGTAAGGCAATTTAAGATTTCTTCGCAAAAAATAACAAAATATTGGATAAATATTAATTTCAATCACATGCTTCTCGCATACTCGACTACACAAAAACACATTTGTAAAGTAAATTTATTCTAAACGGGAGTCTAGAAACACTCACGCACACGGCATGAGTCGGACGCAGTCATGTCTTTTTTTTACTTTTTACCTGATGTTTATTCTTTAAAATTTTTAAGAAGATAATATCTACAGAGTATGAGCGAGGAGGTAGGCGAAAAAAGCTTTAAGGGTAGCCATTACAAAATGCATGGATACCTACTGCGGCGGTACTTTTACGAGTATGTGAATGTACACAAAACATTTTATGTTCTTTGTGTTTAATTAAGATAGTGTTGTTATGAAATTTTTACTAGTTAGTGAACCGCCTCCGTGGCGTAATGGTTAGTCCATTCGCTTCACACCAGGAGGTCGCGGCTTCGATTCCCGGCGGGTTCAATTTTGTAAGACTCGGTTTGGTTGGTATTAGGGCATTTTCATAGCCCGCCTGGCTAGCTACCACCATCTTGCCTACGTCTTGCCGCCAAACATCAGTGTTAACAGCGTTGCGTTGGGGTATCTTGGTAAGCCCGCTTCCATTCTCGGCATCATCGTCACTTACCATCAGGTGAGATGATGCCAAAGGCTTACCAATTGTGTAAAAAAAAACATGCTGACGTTTTCATCTTTACACAACATTAATTAACAAATTTTAAATTTTGATACATATTAATAAGTATTGTAAGTTATGAATGATGATGGGCTTTTTTTGCTGTTGTTGTATTAGAAATAAATTATCTCGTTGGAAATTATATTTTGCCGACATTTTCTCGTTTAACATGTTAGACAGGCTATAAATCTATCGATCAATGTTATTAATCAATGCTTTTTTCTGAAGGAAATGTTGCAAAGGCCGCCCAGATCGGGTAAATGTATGCTTGTTGTTAGGGTTTCGTATCCAAAAGGTGCCCACGCCGTGACGCCGTGGCGCCGTGACGCCGTGGCGCCGTGACGCCGTGGCGCCGTGACGCCGTGACGCCGTGGCGCCGTGGCGCCGTGACGCCGTGACGCCGTGGCGCCGCGACGCCGCGACGCCGCGACGCCGTGACGCCGTGACGCCGCGACGCCGTGACGCCGTGACGCAGTGTATTCTCCTGTCGGGACTATACAGTACCTTTGTGCCGTTGTGCCAGATTTTCGAACAGACATAAAAAAGTCAAGTATATAGAAAAAAAAACAAAAAACCTCCCTTTGTCAATTTTTTTTGTTTCTGTTATCTAAAGACGGTACATATACATCAAGAGTTAAACTGGGTGTGACTATACTGCAAACTGCAATAAAACCAAAAAAGCGGCCAAGCGTGAGTCGGACTCTAGCTAGGGATCCCGAACTGAATGTTGAAAAACCTGTCAAGTGTGAGTGGAACTCTGACTCCCAGGTTTATTTACCGACACTTCCTCCACACTACTATGACAATGACACCTATTCACATTACAAATAAAAGCATTAATGCGAGCGACAGAAAAATCCTTTTTTACTTCAATTTTTTATTTTTTTGGCATCATAAACTAGCACAATAGAAAAACATATTCGTGAAAATTGTTACCGGTCTCCCTGTTACTGCATTACGGCTCATGAAGTGCAGCCCGCTGACGTACAGACATACAGTAGACGACCGGGCGGCGCGGCGCGGCGCGGCGCGGCGCGGCGCGGCGCGGCGCGGCGCGGCCATGCGCGGCGCGGCGCGGCGGAGGCTCGGTCATAGGGAACCCATTCGAGTATACGGAACCCTTAAAATAACATTTTGTACTAACATCTCATCATTACAGCTCATATACGTCCCCACCGAGGGGCTCGAGCCTACCCTGAATCAGGGCGATTAGGCCTTAGTCGACCACGCGGGCCCAGTGCGGGTTGGTCGACTTCACACACAACCTTCGAGTTTCTTCGCAGGCGTGTATGAATTAACATCTCAGTTATATCTTTTACAAGAACGTCTGATAAAAAAGCGCGTTTTTAAATGAATAGGGAGGTATCGTTGTAGAACCCGTTTGTTTTCTTAGGGCTCTTTAACCAAAGGTGTCAGTAATATTTTTCTATTATTTGGTAGTACGGAACCCCCGTCGCGCGAGAGTGACGCGCACTCGGCCGGTTTTTTTAAAGACATCAAACTTGTATTTGTTCATATATAAACATACTATTAACATACCTACCTAAAAATACTGATACTCTCAAGTCATGCCCCAGACTAGGTTTGCTTTGAAGGTTAACCAATATTAATTATAATAAATGACTGAAAAAGTAGGTAATTCCAAAAAGTTCCAATTAGACTACTGTGCGGGCATTTACTTCGCAACAGAGCCCGTTTGTGCGTCTCATTCATTAGACAGCCTCCGATAACCAAACGAAAGGCTCTCTTTGCTTTCTCTCCACGTGTTATACAATACGCATCTACGTTAGAACTAACATATATACTTTAACGCATCTATAGACTACAGGCAACAGGCAACAGGTAAGAAATAAAGTCCGTGCTTACCTTTGCTTAGGCAACTCCGTTAAAATTCCGGCACACTGCGCTTAAAACACTAACACTTATCCGATTTTAGCGATTCAATCACCCGCCGCCGGACCCCGCACCGTTATTCACGTCATATGTGTGTCAAATCGAGAAAAAATCTCACATAAACGCTACTCGAATCGAATCTCTCGGTCACGGCACTGTTTATCTATAAATCTATGGTCACTTCACAGGCACTGAATTATATTTTGAATTTGGAACGGCGGGAGTCGTTGCACTTGGCGCGTCGGTGCGCGCGCGTTTACTTTTAGTTTGAAGTTGGAACGTGTTTCCGCGCAAGCGTGGTGCCTCCGCTCTCTCGGGCCAGCGACTGGCGATGGATGCCTTCACCTTCGCCGCGCCAGCCGCCTGCCGCCAGCCGCCAGCCGCCAGCCAGCCCGTTTCGCAACATAAGCGGTCTCCTTGCAGAATATCTTGTGTGTTGCATGGCAACTGTTTGAAATATTTGTGGAAGCTACAAAGTCTTACAATATTTAGGCAAAGTATATACAGTATGGAACTCCCTGCCGCTCTCTAGATTCCGACCTCACCCACTCGTCACCGATACAGATTGGTTACAGTTTGGTTGTCGAACGTATAGGATTTCGCCGCCATTTTGTTTGTTCCGTCTTTCCTTTTTTGAAATATAATTTCTGGCCCGTTGTATGAAGTGTCCAGGGTGTGATTTAGGTCTATGCATACGCTACATCGGATACACAATTTAAAATAAGAAAAAGAAGGAAATGCTTCGACTTTTCCTACCTACATCTTTCTAGGTGGACGTCCACTAGTCCGCACCGGCCGCAACGCACGCAACGCACCCACGCGCACGGCACGCGCACGGCACGCAACGGATTTTTGATAACATTGTATGAATTCATATACCAGTTATACCACCGCGTATACTGTGATGTCACTACCGCCGCACCGAACCGCCGAACGCCGGCATATATTAGCAAACAATTCGTACCAGTGGACGGGTGTGAGGTAAAAACAACAGTTTTAAAGGGAAAGGATTCTTCCAAAGTTCTACTCATCAAATGAATCGCTTTTGTTTCAAGAGATTTGCAGAAGTCATAAAAATTGGACTTTCCATTAAAGGAAACTAATATCTAATTAATCAACCCTATCAATTTGTATGAATTTTTGTAAGAATTTTTTTACGATTTCAGAAGAGTTTTACAACACAAGTGGTTCAGTTTCATGAGAAGACCCTACTGTAAATTCTGTCAATAAAATCCTTTGAAAAAAAAGTAAATTCTATTTATATTATATTTCTTTACCATTTGTGGGTGGTTTATTGTAGATAGAAAATTAAGAAAATGGAAATTTTAAAATTTTATTGTACCTACTAAACGTACCAAATCAAATCAAAAAGATGTATTTTAAGTACCCACAACACACACACACACACATTTAAATAATCAAACAAATCAGAGATATGTTATATACAGAGTGTAAAAAAATTGGTGTAGGTCCCGTTAAACGGGGGTTCTACTCGCCATTCTGAACAACTTTTTCTAAGGAACCCATAGTAAATTCTAAAAAAAAATAGACCCTCCATACTAAAATTCACAAAATCGGTCTATCAGCTGATTATTTTGTATGAAGAGTAAAATTGTTTTTTACGTTTTCAGTAAAGTCATAGAACAAAAGTTGTTCAGTATGACGAGTAGAAGCCCCAGTTAACGGGACCTACACCAATTTTTTTACAACCTGTATAAGGGGAGGTGTATAGGTTACATGCGTCTTAAAAGTGAAGCAAATAAAATGAAGCCAATCGGCAACTCTTATCGCAGCAGTTCATTCGGTGCAACGGAGGCGAACTCCCTATATTATATGGATGTCCAAATAACCTCAATTACTTCATGTCTGCACGCGAAAGAGTCGAACAAGTAACTAGTATCTCATCTAACACAGGCTTTGGTCTTTTTGGGACACTACTGTGTTTCACCACATGCTTAGCATGCGCTGTCTGTGGCGCTTATCTCGGTTTTTTAATCTTTTGTTTGCTTTTTGTACTTGGTGATGGTAAATGTGTACACACTTTTTAAGTAACAATAATAAATAAATAAATCTGTGGTCGAACTCATCATCACATCAGCCACAAATCGTCCACTGCTGGACAAAGGCCTCCCCCAAGGATTTCCACGACGACCGGTCCTGCGCTGCCCGCATCCATCGGCTTCCCGCGACCTTCACCAGGTCATCGGTCCACCGCGTGGGAGGCCTGCCTACGCTACGTTTTCCGGTGCGCGGTCGCCACTCGAGAACTTTACTGCCCCATCGGCCATCTGTTCTACGAGCTATGTGCCCTGCCCACTGCCACTTCAGTTTAGCGATTCTGTGAGCTATGTCGGTTACTTTAGTTCTCCTGCGGATCTCCTCGTTTCTGATTCGATCACGCAGAGAAACTCCGAGCATAGCACGCTCCATTGCCCTTTGGGTGACCTTGAGCCTTCTTATGAGGCCCATAGTAAGCGACCATGTCTCAGTTCCGTAAGTCATCACTGGCAACACACACTGGTCAAAGACCTTAGTCTTGAGACACTGCGGTATTTGGGACGTGAAGATATTGCGAAGCTTCCCGAACGCTGCCCAGCCAAGTTGGATTCGTCGATTGATCTCTTTCTTGAAGTTGGACCTACCTAACTGGACTGTTTGTCCCAGGTATACATATTCGTCAACAACTTCCAGTGTAGAGTCTCCAACCTTTAGAGGAGTGGGTGCGACACGGACATTTAACATTATTTTCGTCTTGTCCATGTTCATTTTAAGACCCACTTGTTGAGAGACCTTATTGAGGCCATCGAGCATTGTGCTTAGGTCTTCCATAGTCTCAGCCATGACCACGATATCATCAGCGAATCGGAGGTGGGATATGTACTCGCCGTTGATATTGATGCCGAGTCCACCCCAGTCCAGAAGCTTAAAAACATCTTCCAGGGCGGCGGTGAACAGTTTCGGAGATATAACGTCTCCCTGTCTCACCCCTCGCTGCAACTGGATAGGTTTCGAGTTCTGGTCTTGGAGGCGAACCGACATGGTGGCGTTTTCATACAGACACTTCAACACCTCGATGTATCGATGGTCAATTTGGCACCGCTGGAGAGACTGTAGCACAGCCCAGGTTTCGACTGAATCAAAGGCCTTCTCATAGTCCACAAACGCCAAGCATAGTGGCTGATTGTACTCTTCGGTCTTCTGTATAATCTGCCGCAGCGTATGTATGTGGTCTATGGTGCTAAAGCCTTTTCGGAAACCGGCTTGTTCGGGAGGCTGGAAGTCGTCAAACCTGCGTGCGAGACGATTCGTAATGACTCTCGAAAACAGCTTGTAGACATGGCTCAGAAGTGAGATGGGTCTGTAGTTCTTCAGCAGGGTGTTGTCGCCCTTTTTGAAGAAAAGCACGACCACACTTCTGTGCCATGCCTTAGGCGTTTGTCCCTCGAGTATAACGGAATTAAATAACTTCTGAAGAGCTTTTAGTACCGGTGATCCACCTGCTTTCAGAAGTTCAGCCGTAATTCCATCATCACCCGGTGCCTTGTTGTTCTTGAGCTGTTTGAGAGCCATTCTAATCTCGTACAGGCTGACGTCCGGGATATCTTCGGTATAGTGTCGGGTTAGTCTGGCTCTTGGGTCTTCAGCCAGATCACTGACAGGCAAACGTGTGGTCGTGTACAATTGTCCATAGAACTTCTCAACTTCTTCCAGCAACTCAGTCTTAGACGATATGGTCCTGCCGTCCTCAGTCTTCAGCTTGGTCAGTTGGCTTTGTCCAACAGACAGATCTCTCGCGAACACTTTTGAGCCTTTATTGTGCTCAATCGCCTCTTTAATACAATTTGTATTATATTGGCGTAAATCGCGAGTTAGGGACTTAGAGATCTGCCTGTTTAGTTGCCGATACTGAGTAGCGTCTTCAGAGGACTGCAAAACCAGTCTGCGTCTTTGTTCCATGAGGTTGCTGGTGAAGTCGGAGATTTTTTTGGTTCTCTTTGAACGGCGAGTTTTAAAAAAACTTAGACCCGACCGTTTGAACAATTTCCACGAACCTGTCATTATAATCGTCCACATTCTCGCAGTCTTCTAGGCATTCGAAACGATTGTGCAGCTCGAGCTGAAAGCTCTCGGGGTTTTGGAGCTGGATGGGCGCTGGTCGGAGCGTAGACTTCATCAGTCGACATCTTTCTAGCTTGGTCTTTAGATTCAATGTGCCTCTGACCATCCGGTGATCACTTCCTGTTTTGACTGAATTGATCACGGAGACATCATTGAATATTTGCCTCCTTGTCGACAAGATGAAGTCTATCTCGTTTTTTGTTACGCCATTGGGATGCAACCATGTCCACTTCCGCTGTTTTGACTTTTTAAAGAAGGAGTTCATCATAAAGAGGCTCTCCTTCTCCATAAAGTCGGCCAGCATCTGGCCACGTGCATTTCTTACTCCATATCCAAATTGCCCCACTCTCAGCTCACCATCGCTTCGTTTGCCCAGTTTCGCGTTAAAGTCCCCCATAACAACGGTATAATGGGTCCTGGTGCTATGTAAGGCTGTAGAGATGTCCTCGTACATACTCTCTACCTCGTCGTCGGAGTGTTCCGTAGTCGGCGCGTATACCTGTATGACCTTCATCGAATACCGTTTGGTGATTCTGAGTATAAGGTATGCTACCCTTGTCGAAACGCTCACGATTTGGACCACATTGTTAATGAGGGACTTGTGGACGAGAAACCCGACACCACCCTGGGACTGTTGGTCGCCCTCCCGGAAATAGAGCAGGTTTCCGGATTTAAGGATCATGGTGTCCTCTCCCTCTCTTCGGACTTCACATAAACCTACGATATCCCACCGTAACCTGCTCAATACTTCTTCGAGTTCTGCAAGTTTCTCGTCAGTCCGCAGTGTGCGCGTGTTGTAGGTTGCCAGGGCCAAAGGTCGTTGGGTTTGGTAGCCTGGCATCTGCCGGGGATTCTTCGCACCCCCTACCCCGCCGTTACCATGACTGCTACCGGAGCCAGGAATAGCGGAGCTGCCGGGGACTAGGGGCCGTTTTCTGGGTGTGAGATTCATTGGGGGGTTTTGCCGTAATCGCCACGCTTGGCAGGCGGGTTGGCGATCGCAGTTTGATTGCAGGTGTGTTGCAATGCACGGAAAGACGCTGCTGCCCATCCTCCGGTTTTAAGTCCCTTAGTCGCCTCTTACGACACCCATTGGAAGAGATGGGATGGTCCTATTCTTAGCCGGGAACCATACGGACCAACTACGGTCGAACTCCACATACTCGCATATAATAGCTTCACACGGAATTCTCTTTTTTATATTAATTGTAAACGATACAATATTACGGTGAAATGGTAACTCAAACCACAGCATTATAAGCCGCTATATTGTAACACTGTGCTCAGACTACATTCACACCTAGGTGTCGAGGAACACCATATTGAAGTTTATTTTAGCACTTTAAATTGGGTCACTCGTTGATGTCTTTTATATGAAGAAAATGTTATCGCGAGTTCGTCCCAAAAATTTTGACACTGCTTTGAAAATGCTATGTTGACCGTTATTAAAAACTTTTATTTTTCTTCCCATGTTTTTATGTATGTATGTATGACGTATGTTTAATTCAAATCATGCGATTGATTTTAGAGCAACTTCCGGGGGTCCGATTAAGCTGAAATTTGGATTCCTGGTGACAATAAATCCTTTTGTTATTTTGAAGTTTATCTGATGATTAACTCTGGAGGTGGAATCACGGTCCCAGTATCATCTTTAATTTAGCTTAAAAGGATTGTGTCAGAAACGACATTAACTAGTGCACGTATAAACCTGTAAAGGTTTTATTTATTTATTTATTGATGTACTAATATTGTCATAATTTTTGTAACTTTCTTTTTATCAAATTATAATAAAATCTTTTATTTTTCAATTGAATCGTAGGAAATAAGTACTTATTTATATACTTTACAATACTGTGCTCAACTTTTTTGAATTTGGAACCGTGTATTTTTTATTTTTATTTTGGAGCATAAAAACTCTTTTCAAATAAACGCTTGTACTAAAAAGCTTTTAGGTTATTCGAAAATTGTATGTTTGTAATTGAGGCAGGTTCCTATTTCAGTGTGTCCACGACGACTCGACGATGTGAACGAGTATCAAAGATTATTTCGACTCGAAATACGGATAATGAATGTAGAGAATTCCTGTCAGAATTCCAAACGCGAAAATTCAAAATTTATACGAAGCTTTTTAAAGAACGCGCGGCCAGGACCACACCAAGTTACACGCTTGTATGCATAACACGTTTCTTGTTTCGCTTAATTTTTTACTTCTTCTTCTATTATTCTTCTATTCTTAGTTATAGCAAACGTCATATCAGCTCATATTCGTATGTGGAACGTCCCCACCTAGGGGCTCCCTGAATTAAGGCGATCGGGCCTTAGTCGACCGCGCGGGCCCAGTGCATGTTCGTCAACTTCACACACAACCTTCGAGTACCTTCTTATCTAAGTCTTGCCGCCAAACATCAGTGTTAACAACATTGATGTGTTCCGAAATGAAGATAAGTTAGCCAGTTCTCCATTGCTTTGGGGATTCTTGGTAAGTCTGCTTCCATCTTCGGCATCATCGTCATTTACCATTAGGGTGAGATGATGCCAAGGGCTTACCAATTGTGAATAAAAAAAAGTTTCTTCACAGGCTTGTGCAGGTTTCCTCACGATGTTTTTCGTCCCCTTAAGCGCGTCGGATAAGCGTTATTATGAAATCGAAATTGGAAAACACATTGGTAGGCGGCAGGTTTCGAACCGCGACCTCCCGGACAGGAGGTAGCGGCCCTAGCCGTTAGTTACGCCACCGACGCGACGCTCTAGAATAGCAAAAACACACTGTGTAAAAGTTTCAACTGTCCACCTATTACGGTTCATGAAATACAGCCCGCCCGCGCCCGCGCCCGCGCCCGCGCCCGCGCCCGCGCCGCTGACACACAGACAGGGGAGGCTTAGCAATAGCACGCCCTGGACACTTCATACAACGGGCCAGAAATGACATTGCAAAAAGAAATGACGGAAGAATCAAAATGGCGCCTAAATCCTATACGTTCGACAACCAATCTGTATCAATCTGGATGACGAGGGGGTGAGGTCGCAATCTAGAGAGCGGCAGGGAGTGTCCATACTGTATGTACTAATATATATATACTTTGGTAATAGGGAGCCGTTGTTCATCCCTTGGGTTTACGGAACCCTCGAAAGCAAGGTAAATACGTGAATGCAATTCAAATTCTTATACTTTTATCACCACCCTAGTCAAAACCGGAAATGAAATGGTTTATCATCATTAGGGCCAATTTGGATGTTGATTTAGTCAGTTCATACATTTCGTTAGATGTAGTCGAGAAACAGTTTATTTTTTATAAGCGTTTGTATTAGAATAAGACCTGACTATGTTATGGAAACGTGTAGATACTTATGCCGTTGGTGTGCCTTATTCAAAAAAATAAATAAATAAAATAATTGGAAATGCTGAACACGTTAAAAACCGACTTCCATCGGAACAACTTACTATAATTTTGCATTATATTTTTTTTGTTGATTTTCTAAAAAAGCACTGAACTGATTTTAATTTTAAACTTGGCAGTGTGCCTTATCGAATAAAAAAGTATGATAAAAATCGGTTCACAACCTGCGAAGATATCGCTTAACAAACATAAAAAAACAACATATCGAATGGAGAACCTCTCATTGGAAGTCGGTTGAAGAATCACCCAAAATCTCCTTCACTCTTCTGTGTTTAGGGAATACGCTGCAGATCCTAAATACTATGACACGGAATAAAGTATATTATTGAAGATTTTCAAGGAGCTCTGATCAATTAAGCAAGTTTTAAACTTTCTTTTATGACCATTTCATCAAATCAGCCGAAGGACTTCCACTGCTGGAAAAAGGCCTCCCCCAAGGATTTCCACGACAACCGGTTCTCCGCTGCCCGCATCAAGCGGCTTCCCCCATCCGTTCTACGAGCTATGTGCCCCGCCCACTACTTTATTTTAGCAATTCTGAGAGCTATATCGGTTACATTGGTTCTCCTACGGATCTCCTCGTTTCTGATTCGATCACGCAGAGAAACTCGGAGCATAGAACGCTTTTGCAATTGACCTTTGGGTGACCTTGAGCCTTCTTATGAGGCCCTTAGTAAGCGAAAATGTCTCAGTTCCGCATGTCATCGCTGGCAACACACACTGGTCAAAGACCTTGGTCTCAAGACACTGCGGTATTTGGGACGTGAAGATATTGCAAAGCTTCCCGAACGCTGCCCAGCCGAGTTGGATTCAACGATTAATCTCTTTCTCGAAGTTGGACCTACCTAACTGGACTGTTTGTCCCAGGTAAACATATTTGGCAACAACTTTGAGTGTAGAGCCTCCAATTATTAGCGGTGTAGGTGCGACACACGAAGACCTACTTGTTGAGAAGCTCTACTGCGGCCATCGAGCATTGTGCCTAAGTCGTAAGATATCGTCAGCGAATCGAAAGTGGGTGATGTACCTACTCGCCGTTGATATTGATGCCGAGTCCACCCTAGTCAAAAAGCTTAAAAACATCTTCCAGGGCGGCGGTGAACAGTTTCGGAGATATGACGTCTCCTTGTCTCACCCCTCGCTGCAGCCGGACAGGTACCGTTTTCGGTCCTAGAGGCGAACCGACATGGTAGCGATTCATACAAACACTTCAGCATCTCAATATATCGATAGTTAATTTGGCACCGCTGGAGAGACTGTAACACAGCCCCAGTTTCGACCGAATCGAAAGCTTTCTCATAGTCTAAAAACCCCTAGCATAGTGGCTGAAAAAGCGTCGGTGGCTCAACCGGTAACGACTTGGTCCTCCTAACCAGAGGTGCCGGGTTCAAATCCGAACGGCTAATGTACCAATGAGTTTTTTGAAACTTACGTACATATACTCACCGATTGCTTTAACGGTGAAGGAAAACATCGTGAGGAAACCTGCACACACCTGCGAAGAAACTCGGAGGTTGTGTGTGAAGTCGACCAACCCACACTGGGCCCGCGTGGTCGACTAAGGCCTGATTGCCCTAATTCAGGGTAGGCTCGAGCCCCTCAGTGGGGACGTATATGAGCTGATGTGATGAGTGGCTGATTGTACTGTTCTGTCTTATATATAATCTTCCAAAGCGTATGTATGTGCTCTATGGTACTAAAGCCTTGCTGGGGAGCCTGAAAGTCGTCAAACCTGTGAGCGAGACGATTCGTAATGACTCTCGAAAACAGTTTATAGACATGGCTCAGAAGGGAGATGGGTCTGTAGTTCTTCAGAAGGGTGTTGTCGCCCTTTTCGAAGAATAGCACGACCACACATCTGTTTCATGCCGCAGGAGTTTGTCCCTTGAGTGTAATGGAATTGATCAACTTCTGAAGAGCTTTTAGTACCAGTCTTCCACCTGCTTTCAGAAGCTCAGTTGTAATTTCGTCATCACCCGGTGCCTTATTGTTCTTGAGCTGTTTGAGAGCCATTCTAATCTCGTACAAGCTGACGTTCAGGATATCTTCAGTATAGTGTTGAGTTAGTCTGGCTCTTGGGACTTGAGCCAGATTGCTGACAGGTAGATCTTTAATCGTGTATAAGCATCTGTAAAACTTCTCAAGTTCTCTTAACAACTCAAGCTTAGACGATATTATTCTGTCATCCTCAGTCTTCAGCCTCGTCGAACAGACTGATCTCTCGTGAATACTTCTGAGCTTTTGTTGTGCTAAATCGCCTCTTTAATAGATTCGTATTAAATTGGCGCAAATCGGAGATTGGAGATCTGTCTGTTTAATGCCGATAATGAGAGCGTCTTCAGAGGATTGCAAAACCAATCTGCGTCTTTCTTCTATGAGTTTGTTGGTGAAGTCCTACATCTTTTTAATTCTGTTTGAATGGTGAGTTTTAAAAATCTTAGACCCGACCTTTTGATCAGTTTCCATGAACCTGTCATTATAATCGTTATCGCAATCGTTGTCACATTATCGCAATCTGCTAGGCATTTGAAACAATTATTCAACTCGAGCTGAAAGCTCTCGGGGTTTTGGAGCTGAATAGGCGCTGTTCGGAGCGTAGACTTCATCAATCGACATCATTCTAGCTTGGTTTTTAGATTCAATGTGCCTCTTACCATCCGGTGTTCGCTTGCTGTTTTGAATGAATTGATCACAGAGACATCATTGAATATTTGCTTCCTTGTCGACAAGACAACCTCATTTTTCGTTACGCCATTGGGACGCAAAAATGTCCACTTTAGGCTTTTTGACGAAGGAGTTCATCGTAAAGAGGCCCTCCTTCTTCATTAAGTCAGCCAGCAGCTGGCCACGTGCAGCTGCAGCTGACTTTTTCAACCGACTCCAAAAAAAGGAGGAGGTTCTCTATTCGTTTGTATTTTTTTTTAGTTTGTTACCTCAGAACTCTGTCATTTATTAATTCGATTTGGAAAATTATTTTTTAATATCATCTCAGTGAAGCCGCCAAACACACTTAAAATATAATTAAAAAAAGAAAAAATCTTTATACTAGATTTTTCACTGCGGTGAGCCTGATGGTAAGTGCCGATTACTCTTTACTCATTACTATTTATGATTACTCTTTGTTTGCGATCATCATCATCATGATATCAGCCGAAAGACGTCCACTGCTGCTTTTTTGCGATATACTACAAAAAAATATTGCAAACTCTCGTGCAAACTTGAAGGAATCATAATATTGATTTTAATGGGAGGATTCTAAAATTAAAATAACTCGTTTGTTAATTGATTATAGATTTCTTTGGAGAACCCGTTAATCTTGAAACATCTGCACTACTGTACCTGACTGTACAGCGCATTAGTATGGCTAATGCAGATGGTCGTAATAATAAAGCAGTATTAGGTTTAAGGCATCATAAAGTGGAAAATATCACCTTGTCCCTGGCAGTGTGACCTATAAAGCGCATTTTTCACTGACATTGAATTGTGTTTAAGGGTTGCATGCAATGCAAGGCATTCATTTTTAAACTCAAATATCGCGGTTCTATGTGGCAATGCGACAAAGTAGCGTGTTTTATGGTGTACTAGCTGTTGCTCGCGGTTTTGGCTTCGCAAATCTCGTTTTTTGCCGTTCCCGTGGGAATTTCCCACGATCCTGTCATAACGGACGTCTACATCATAATTTCTATCTGTATTGTATCGTCTAAATTTCAACCCGATTCGTCCAGTGCTGTGAGTTGATGGATCAGTCAGTCTGCAGTCAGCACGGTTTTCTTTCATATACGCAGAAGGGAAGATAGGGACGGAGTAATAATTGCTCACATTTTTTACTCGGGCTGAACACATGCCTCTGAACAACTTCCCCTGAGGAATCTGTGCAATTCCATACCCTGCTACTAGTTATCTGAGTTACTTTATATGGACTGTCTAAAACGAGATTTTGTTCTAAAAATGTTTGAAATATTAAACTATGACGTCATATTTTTTTATTACCGTTGACGTCCTGATTGTGTTCTTGATAATTAATAAAAACGGACAGTCGGACTCGCCCACGGAGGGTTCTGTACAAATGTGTAGGTACATTGTATAAATCATTACATAGTAAACTGTTAGGTACTACATACACCAAAATTATTAGGTACCTAACTACACATACAAAAAAAGGAATTTTTTTTTCGTCATAAATTAAAAACTATACATCATAAAAATAATTAAAAATCTGTTTAAGCTTGTGCCAATGAAGCCTTTTTATATGATACGGTATCATACCCCACATGACACGGTTAACTCAATTCCTAATTTAGACCGCCGTACCTTGCGTAATTGATTACGTGAAGACTATTTTTCTTATGATTTAATTAAAAATGTACAGTTTTCAAATGTTTCCCTATACTTGTAGTATAATACAGTATTACTTGCCAAATTTCACAGTTCTAGGTCAACCTATGAATTTTGATTCCCTTGAGAGTGTCGAAATATACATTTTTGCGGCATACGGCCGTATCTTTTTTTTCACGTTCACTTAGAAGTTTGATTTTTTTCACAGTTTCAAGGGGCTGTATATTATGGTTTCGATTTCAACTCGATACCTCCACGTGTTCCCGAGATAAACGGTCTTGACAGACAGACGGACGGACGGACAACAAAGTGACAAGGGTTCCGTTTTTTCCTTTTGAGGTACGGAAACATAAAAATGAAAATGATTTGGAAAACCTAATTAGTAAGTTTTTATTCTTAAATTGCATTTTTATTTGCAGGTTATTTCTTTAGCTCAGCTCAGCTCTTATACGTCCCCACCGAGGGTCTCTAGCCTACCCTGAATTAGAGCGATCGGGCCTTAGTCGACCACGCGGGCCCAGTGCGGGTTGGTCGACTTCACACACAACCTTCGAATTTCTTTGCAGACGTGTGCAGTGTTTCCTCACGATGTTTCCTTCACCGTATCAACGTCGGATAAACGTACTGAAACCTCAATTCGAAAACACATTGGTACGTGGCAGGCTATTTAGTGAATTTTATTTCATAACTTATTTTAGTGATGTCGAACATTATTTTTATATGATATAATATTTATTTTGTAGATAAGCTTATTGGCCATCAACATTGTAAGAAAAGTGGCTTACCAGTTGTGGATAAAAAAATTTTTTTCAATTGTTTGGGTTCCTTTTTTATATTCACAATTAGTAAGCCCTTGGCATCATCTCACCGGATGGTAAGTGACGATGATGCCGAAGATGGAAGCGGGCTTACCAAGATTCCCCAATGCAATGGAGAACTGGCTATCTTATCTTCAAGCCAGAACACATCAATGCTGTTAACAACTGATGTGTGGCGGCAAGACTTAGATAAGATGGTGGTAGCTAGCCAGGTGTGCCCTATCACCAACCAAACCGAGTCTTACAAATTGACCCCGCCAGGAATCGAACCCGCGACCTCCTGGTGTGAAGCGAATGGACTAACCATTACGCCACGGAGGCGGCGGTTTCCTTCGGAAAGTGGTTCAGTTTTATATTTCGTAGATGCTTAGTTCATAAACTTGCTTTTGTCCGCGGCTTTGCTCGCGTGTATATCGTTATTGACTGTAATCGAGAAATGTCTTGCGAACGTGAAATAAATAAGTATCGAAAAATCTAAAACTTTTAGGTACAAGCTTTTAATATTGTATTGTCACGCGATATACATATGCACGCAAAATTTCAGCTCAATCGGAAACCGGGAAGTGGGTCAAATTTAACATGCAAGATTCCACCCGAACAAACATCCTTACATATTATTAAGCTATTGTATAGCTTTTATCGCGGGCTTTGAGGGGACCGAGTCAAGAAATTTCATAACGAAAATAAAACCTGACACCCAAAAAAAATATATATTGAGTTCTAAAAAACTTACAGTGCCATCTATCTATCCATCATGATGATGATGATGATGATGATGATGGCGATGGTGATGGCGATGGCGATTGATGATGGCGATTTATGATGGAGATTGATGATGGCGATTGATGGTGGCGATTGAGGATGGCGCTTGATGATGGCGATTGATGATGGTGATTGATGATGGCGGATGATGATGGCGGATGATGATGATGATGATGATTATGATGAACTTTCTTATTGTTAATTTATTACATAAACATCCCGCGCCCCAAAGACTATATGGTACTGATAAATACTGCATAAATAAAAAATAAATAAATAATTATAATTGCATAAGTTGATAAAAAATGCTATGCAATAGCTTTACCGCGGCAGTCCCCGAGTGCCACACGTCTTTTTTATATTGCAATTTAAATAAAAGCTTGTAAAATTAGGCTATGTGATAACGATATACACGCGGGCGGAGCTGCGGGTAAAATCTAGAAGGTAATACTCGTAAGTACCTTGAGAGTAACAAAACCAAACACTTTAAAGTTTGGGAATTTAGAGAACCTTTAGTTTAAATATCTACTTACTGATGTTATAGCAAAGAATATTCCTAGAGTGTACAAATAGTTGAATACACATAGGTTCATCATCATCATATCAGCCAAAATAAGTTCACGCCTACGCTACGTCTTCTAGTACGAGCTACTTTACTGCCCCAACGGCCATCTGTTCTACGAGCTTTTGTGCCCCGCCTCAACTCTGACTCGATCACCAAGGAACTCCTAGCTCGGAGTAGTTAGTTACTATTACTTAATCTGTGGTTGTAGGTTGGGAAAAAAAAACAAAGTACATAACTGAGGACTTTTTGGCGGGAATTTGTAGCGTTCAGTTTGTCATTTTTCTTTTATTATCCGAAAAATTACATTTAGTAGTTTTTGATGTATAATTATGTGTATCATTTATGTGTTTCTTGTGTAGGATAATGAAATAAAAGTGTGTATACTGTGTTTCGAGTTCCCACAAGAAGTCCGAGCAAGCTTTAGCAAAAGTGCTATCATTTTGCTAGAGTATGTAGGTTAGGTTAGTTTATAGACAATGATATGATGTGAACGTGAAGAAACAGTGATCTTGAAGACTGAAAAGTTACTGAACACTTAGAAAGATTGACAGGAGAAAAATGTGAGGAAACAATGATATTGAAAACAAAAAAAAATGGACTGGACATCTGGATTTGACCAATATAATGAGCTTTTGACTACGTAATCTGAAAAATATAGTGAAAATTACTAAAGACGTGAATTATACAATTAAATACTACTGAAAAACATATACTGAAGACTAGGCGGTATGGCCAATGAGCCTTAGCCTGCCCTAAAAGGGCGAAGGAAAAAAAAATTACATAACTGACTGACTCGTCGCGTTGGTCCTGTGGCCGCCGCCGTGCTCCTGCTTTCTGGGCTGCGTCGTGGATTGAATCCCCACTCACGAAAAACATTTGTGTGAAGAACATAGTTGTTTTAAAATTAAATATATACTTATATAATATTTATATAAGTATATATTTAATTTTAAATTATATTTATATTTATATTATAATTATTATAATAGTATAATGTATTGATTTTGTCGGAGCGTCATTAAAAGCGCGACCAACACCAGCTCGAGATACGTTTACATTAGATCGTTACTTTTTATTTCGATCAAACATCAGGTATTAGTACCTGGGTGAATCCGGTGGTGGCGTGACAATCGCTTGTAATCGTGAGCCGATCGTTTGTGGTAGCAAAGATGACGTATTAACGGAAGGCTGTTTGTGATTGAGGTGGCAACACTGAGTTGAGAAGCCATATTAGAGTTTTTTGGCGGGATTTGTGGTGGACGCATTCGTAGTTTTATTTTGTTGTTCTTTCATTGTTTTTTGCTGGGATTTTGTTCAAGAAGTGGTGCAGTTTGGAGAAAATCGTCTAGTGCACGTGAGCAATGTGGAGAACAAGAAAATAAAACGAAGGAGGACGTGAGAACCCAACTTGCTCTGGGTGCAGTTTTATAGACGCCCAACAGCAACTGGGTGTTCCACCTCAGAATGCAGCTGCTGCAAATGCTGTCAAGAACTTCAGAGAAGATTTGTAATGCACCGGCACTAGCATTACAAATCCAAAAACAAGTGAAGAAAGTAAAATTATTTACGAATCCGGCTGAAGGACTAGTTTCCATGGCCAAGAAAAATTTACAACAAGCCATATTAGCTGGACGTCGGTCTCGGAGCGGTCTTTCACCGTCTATCGCTCGCGGTGGACGTGTGCTAGACCATACTAGTTTCGGGGCCGCCTTTTTCAAGGCCGTCTTTACGTACAATTCACCGTCATCGCGGGTCGTCGTGTGCTTCGGAGGTGTATCGCGGCGATGGAGAAACACGCAGGATCGCAGCCGTGGAACCTGTGAAGCGGTGTTACTCGGTCAACGTGCACGTTGCCATCGCCGGGAAGCCAACGTAGCCATACACGTCGCGGCCCCACTGCTTCGGACGAGCGTTACCATCGTGCCGCGTGCTTCGGATGGTGACCCCGGCGATGAATTTGCGTGTGGAGAAGTCAACGTTGCCAGAAGCATGCCGCCTAAGTCCCCGGCCACATGTGGAGGAATGTACACCGACATTTCGCACGCCATTCATCGTCGGGGAGCTATTCGTCGGTCTGCGGCACATACTAGTTTCGGGCCGCCTTTTTCAAGGCAGCTTACTGCGGTCCTTGCCGTCTCTCTCTCACCTCTCAATTCATGTGCCATCCCAGTATGGCACATCACCACGGGAGGGGCCCCTGCACTGGGCGCGCTGGCTATCTACTCGGTGCGTTCGGTGCAACCCCATCCCTACTTACGCACCCCACCCTTCCCTAAGGGTGAGGGTCGCACCGATGTACTTTTAAGGTGTTTGTGCTGCCAAAGTTTTCGCGAGGGGGTGTTTAGTGGGTAGTGCGGTCTTTGGGCCTGTGTATACGTATTCATATACCTTCCGAGTATAACGGGGACGTATGCATATAGGCGCAGAGCTGTGAGTCCCACATAACCAGTGGCAGCTTCCACTGGTATGCGTAAATGCATTCACCTCCGCGCTCACTTAACAGGGGGAAAAAAAAAAGTCGGAGCAGACACTTTTTGACGGAGCGATCACCGGACGGTGGGATCACCGCGTTTGCATCCATTGTAATCCAAGGCATCCTGTACAATTTCGATTGCCGAATGATCAAGACTATTGAAGGAGGACCCCTGTGATATAGCTGCATTGTTATTTCGACGCCTGAACCACGAGGCCATCCATAACTTAACCCCCCCCCCCCCCCCTTTCGGCATATTTATAAATTTTCCAATGGTGAAACGAGGCCCAGGAAGACCGCCCAACACTTGGCTAACGACGGTCCAAAAGGACCTGAAAGAGACTGACCAAGAAGCGAACATAGCACCTGACCCTGTTCAATGGAGACTGAGGACAAGGAGAGCCGACCACAAATAAATGGGAAAAGGCTAAGGCAGATGATGATGATGTATGTATTTAAACGTATGTAAGTATGTATTGCAGTCTATGGGTCCCATACTACAGGGAATCTTAGTTTAGGGTCAAATCACCGTGTGTGATTTTTCCCATATATACACTAGTATATATAGGGTGTAACAAAATTGGTGTAGGTCCCGTTAACTGAACAACTTTTGTTCTACGACTTTGCTGAAAAAGCAAAAAAAAATTTTAATCTTCATACAAAACGATCAGCCGATTGACCAATTTTGCGCATTTTTGTATGGAGCGTCAAATTTTTTTTTGAGAATTGACTGTGGGTTTCTTGGGGAAAGTTGTTCAGTATGATGAATAGAACCCCCAGTTAACGGGTCCTACACCAATTTTTACACCCTGTATATGTATACACTAGAATACATTCACTAGTATATGTTTAACTAGTACATCAATCTGCGGCCAAAGATGCCAAAGAATCGTTTCGCTGAGATGCAGCCTACAATTTTAGCTGTCAGGCTTATATGAGTAACAAAGTGCTTAAAAATGTTTTATTTCTGTTTGAATGCAGCAAGAGCGGATGTTACATTACCAATACGAGTACGTACAGATTACACGCAAAATAAGTACTATTACTTCGGGCAATGGGATTTAAATAGCTACTTATATAACTGCCATCAACTACCTCTTTGCACGCCCGCCGCTGCTACCGTGGAATGAGATTAATCCCTACTAATATTATAAATGCGAAAGTAACTCTGTCTGTCTGTTACGCTTTCCCGCAAAAACTAATGAACGGATTTGGCTGAAATTTGGTAGATAGACAGATTAGGACCTGGATTAAGACATAGGCTACTTTTTACCACGCTCGCGAGCCGCTTGCGGCTCGCGCACTGCGCACCCTCGAAAAGTCATAGAAACGTGGTCCACGCGGGTGAAGCCGCGGGAAACAGCTAGTTGTCTATAAGATTTAGAGTAAGTCAGAATTGTGGCACAGATTCCTGATAAAACAAAACGAACATTTTCGTAATGATTTATCTGATTCATGCTTAGTTTATATATTCTTGAAAAAACATAAGATAGACTATCTAATTTAGGGCTGACCATTAACTAAAACAGTATTGCTCATAATTTCGTCGATATAACATAGCTTAGTTTATTAGTAGCTTGTTGTTGTTGTTTAGTAGCTTGGTTTTATCATGAACGATGCTTCAAGTTCAGAAATATTGAAATATTGTCAAAGTAACAGTAAAAGCTTCTCTTAAGATGACATTATAATATTAAGTTTAGGAAGTCATGACAAATATCCAGAATTATTACACTTTAACCTGTATCTGTTGCTCGATATATTAAAGGAAGCCTCTATTTATATTTTACCAGTAAACAACAATCCTTTCCTCAATGAGCATAAGCTTAATTATCATCTAAAACTCTGGAGTAAATTAGGAAAAACCTGCACATTCATTGACGTAAAATATTATTCTGATAAATATGATTACCTGCGAAACATCTGTTTTAAAATAAATATATTAATTGACATTGCTGATTACGAATTGCAATTTTTGACATTCAATAATGCTATGGAGTATAAGAAAATTAAATTTATTAATAATAACTTGTCCCTACCAGAAGAAAATTTAACTACCAGCAATCGGGACAAATTACCCAAAAAGGTACAATACCGTATTACTTTTTACTAACAAGTAACCCCGCAGCCGTGCATAGTGCATACCCAACCTGATGTAGGCTCTACTATCGCCCCGAAAGTAAACCTAAAGTCACGGGTTCAGATCCCGTTACCGCTGCCGTCGACGTCATCAGCTCCACAGCAGTCTTCACCCATACATACACAACCTGGCGTAAGCTCTCTCACTCCGAATATTAATTTAGAGTCACTGGTTCAGATTCAATCGTCAATGTCATCGGCTCCACTGACACCGGTGCACACTGACAATGAAAATGAATCAACATTTTTTCGTCATAAACTCTAACTTACTATTTACTATATTTCATTAAAACATACAAGGATTTTTATCAAGCTAGTATAAATTACTCTTTCAGATCTTTATTCGTGCATGTGCCCTGATGTAATTTGTTTCACAGAAACGTTAATTAAATCTGGTGAGGAGCAAAATATAAATATATTAAACTATGACTTGGCTTCAAGTTATTCACGGAATAAGAAAAGGGGTGGCACTTGCATAATGGTAAAGAAAGGTATCTCGTTCCAGAAAATTGACCATTTGAATGACTTAGATATCTGTTTTCATTTTAAATGTTGTGTCATAGTCATACGATTAGGTATACAACCTCTTGATAATTTGCTAGTACAGAACTCCATCTAACAAAAAACGCCATTTGGACTGTTTCTTTTAAAAATTTGAATTACTTTTACATAAATGTATAAAGAGATATAAAAGCGTCGGTGGCTCAACCGGTAACGACTCGGTCCATCTAACCAGAGGTACCGGGTTCAAATCTGGACGGCCAATGTAACAATGAGTTTTTCAAAAACTTACGTACATACTTACCGATTGCTTTAACGGTGAAGGAAAACATCGTGAGGAAACCTGCACACGCCTGCGAAGAAACTCGAAGGTTGTGTGTGAAGTCGACCAACCCGCACTGGGCCCGCGTGGTCGAATAAGGCCTAATCGCCCTGATTCAGGGTAGGCTCGAGCCCCTCGGTGGGGACGGATATGAGCTGTAATGATGATAAAGAGATATCCAAAGAGGAAAATAGTCATAGCCGGCGATATGAATATAAACATCTTAGAAAATAATAATAGTACTTTGCATTTTACAGACATAGTTAATACTTGGAATTTACGATTACACGTTAGTGTGCCAACGCGAGGCAAATCATGTCTTGATCAAATCATCAGTAACATAAAAAACACAAAAACCACGACTCTTCCTCTTTGGTTGTCAGACCGCGACACCGCGACACCGCGCACCGCTCCAATTCTACAATTTTCTGTACGCGGTAAAAATAATATTACGAAATCGATTTACCAGTTTAAAAGAAGTTATTCACAGGAGAATATTATAAAGCTCCAAAAATATCTGGATAGCCTTTCCTTTTCCGAAATACACTCGAGAGCGATGAATTTGATGATGATGATTAAAGAATCCTAAAAATCTCGGAAACTAAGAAGGCTAGCTTTATTAAATAAATTGTGTTTAATAGACAATTTAATACTCCTTAAATGAAGTCATTAAAACTTCTTAGTTATTGTAAAGTTATGTCATAAAAAATGAAAAAGGGAGACTTTCGAAGGTGGAACTACGAAATTACTACATTTGTTTTTGCTTTTGTTTCTAATCTGTCATTTAAGTGGGTTTATAAACCATGTTGATAGTGTTCAATATTTATTATTCAAGCATTAATCATGTCGCTTACACCTGAAGAATGCACCAGAATACTCACAATGCTGGAAAACGGCCGGGGTCAGCGCGATACAGCCACGACTGTCGGTGTGTCGCTCTCAACAGTACAAAGAGTTCTCCAACGTTACGAGGAAACTGGCTCTAACCTACGCAGACCAGGAACAGGCAGAACCAGGTGTACCACAGCACGAGAAGATCGATACTTGGTGAACACAATGCTTCGTAATCGCTTTCTCACAGGAACTGAACTTACAAATCAGTTTCGACGCCTCGGAGGAAGTAACCCAAGCGCATGGACAGTAAGGCGACGACTTGCTGAAGCTAACTTGAAACCACTTAGACCTGCAAACGGCCCTAAACTGGAGCGTGGGCATCGTATTTCAAGACTAAGATATGCCCAGAACCACTTAAATTGGAGTATTGGAGATGGGTCAAAAGTTATGTTCTCCGACGAATCAAAATTTATGCTCTACAAGCACGATGGAAGACACAGAGTGTATAGAAGACCAGGGGAAAGATTCAAGCAAGCATGCATCGAAGAAAAAGTAGCCTACGGTGGTGGGTCTGTACATGTGTGGGCCGGAATTTCTTCTGAGAGTCGCACAGAATTGGTGTTCATAGGAAACGGCTCTTTAACTAGCGAAAGATATGTGGAAGAAATCCTCCATGAACACGTTGGTCCATTTATGTTCAATTTGGGTGAGGATGCTATTTTTATGCATGACAATGCCCAGCCTCATACGGGTTGGATTGTGAATGACTACCTTCAAGAGATGAACATTACTCGTATGGAGTGGCCAGCACGCAGCCCGGATATCAACCCGATCGAGCATGCTTGGGACAAGCTAGGGAGATGCGTAAAACAAAGAAGCCCTCCCCCAATCACGCTTCGTGAGCTCAAAATTGCTCTCACAGAGGAATGGGAGAATATTCCCCAAAATCGTATAAGGAACTTGGTGTACAGCATGCTAAACCGCGTAAACACAGTGATGGAAGCACGAGGAGGCAATACGAAGTATTAAAATTCAAGTAAATCGTAATGTTGTTCAAAAATGTCATGTTTCCTATTTTTGTTTTAAGGCGAGATCAGCAGTTTTTTTTTTTTTATTTATGTAATTTTTTGTAAATAAAATGTAGTGACTCGTAAATTTTATTACTTTCATTTAAGGGGTATTAAAGTTTCTATTAAACACAATTTATTTCATGAAGCTAGCCTTCTTAGTTTCCGTGATTTTTAGGATTCAAGTGACCCGGATTCATCGCTCTCGAGTGTATATTCGGAAACTGACACAAACATTGCTTTCAATAATTTCTATGAGTTAATGTTACACTTATCTATCTCTAATCTCAATTTGGTACTCCAATTACAACTCGTACAAACATAACACCTAAAAATTTAAATACTTTTGAAGATGTCAGTGAGTTATTCCTAAGTACTATTTTTGGTTTTAAGTTTTTCATTTTAGATAATAACAACCTCCAATTTTACGGCGTTCGCTGTGTTTTCTAAGCCAGATGATGGGGTCGAGCTTTAGAAGCCCTTTTATTCTCACACACGCCATTTCAAAAAAAATAAGTTGTACAAAAATTCCAATAGTCCTATAAAGTCGATATCATTTATTCTCAGCTGTTGCTTACTACATGTAAGTACAGTCGCCATCACATATATTGTAACGGGCAAGGTGTTCAAATATTTCTGAGCACTGTTGAATTTCAATAAATTATATACACTATGTACACTAGGAATACATAATTTATTGGAATTCAACAATGCTCAGAAATATTTGAACACCTCGCCCGCTACAATATAAATGTGATGGCGCCTGTACTAACACATACTAACAATAATATGTAACTTGAGAATAAAAATAAATAAATAATGAATGTAATTGAAAACACGTGAAAAAACGCCGACTTCAATCGCGTCAACCAAGTAAAATTCTGCTTCATTTTTTTCCTTAAATTTCTAAAAAAGGCTAAACTGATTTTGATAAAACCGACAGCATACCCTATCGAATAAAAAAAATCCAAATCGGTTGATAAATGACGGAGTTCTAAGGTAAAAAAATTCGAGCGAGACCTACAGTACTCGCATATGATGTGTAACATGTGACAAAATACTTTATACACGCCCCTCTGCGACCTGTCCGTGTGAAGCATTTTCCTGCACCTTGGCTCACTCCAGATCTTAAGCGTATAATGGCTAAACGCGACAGGGCCAAAGTGAAACATAAAAAGGACCCTACTAATAAAAAATTTGTCGCATACAAGAAGATTCGCAATATTTGTAATCGGATGTGCAGAGATGCTAAACGTCGCTACATTCACAGCAGTTTACAAAACATCTCCCCGGCACAAACATGGCGCTTCTTAGAGACATTAGGAGAGGGCGGGAGCTCTGATAGACAATGTGGCGCACTTGACTTGGATGACCCCAACCGTCATTTTTCGACTCCCCCTGTCACACTAGATGAGCCTATCAAATCTGCATCTCTACATTCCCTGGTCGACTTGCCTCTGCCTGACTGTGACCCATTCGAGTTTACCGACTTGTTCGAGGTTGATGTTAGGCGAAGTATTGCAGCGATCTCGACGAGGGCGGTGGGTAGTGATAGTTTGAGCCGTGAAATGCTGCTTCCAATCTTGAACAGTGTAGTCCCGATTATTACATCATGAACATCTCTTTATCCTCGAATACATTTCCAAGTGCGTGGAAGCTGGCTCATGTTATCCCTCTTCCTAAAAAACCCAACCCCAGTTCGTTTTCCCAGTATCGTCCTATCTCCATTCTTCCCATCCTATCCAAAGTGCTAGAAGGTTGTGTGCACCACCAGCTTTACAAATATCTTTGTAGGAATGACCTTCTCAGCACTTTTCAGTCCGGTTTTCGTCCCCATCATAGTACGGTTAGTGCATTGCTGAACGTCACTGATGACATCCGTTACGCAATGGATAATAAAAAACTTACGTTGGTAACTCTACTTGATTTCAGCAATGCATTTAACTCGGTAGACTTTGATATTCTCCTAGGTATCCTCAAATCATCCCATATTCCTGACTTAATTATGCCCTGGTTTGATTCCTACCTCCGAGGACGGCGCCAATGTATAAAAACAGACGAATCGCTGTCGGATTGGTGTGAGCTATCAGCTGGCGTACCTCAGGGTGGAGTTCTATCGCCTCTTCTTTTTTCAATGTTTATCAACCAGATCACTAAAGTGCTCACTTGCCAGTTTCATCTTAATGCCGATGATCTGCAGATCTATGCCCACTTCCCTGTTTCCGAGGACTCAGTCGCCATCAACTCCATCAATGCTGATCTAGCAGCGGTACAGAAATGGGCTAAATCTTTCGGTCTCGTGATCAACCCTTCCAAAGCACAGTCTATCATTATCGGTAGCAGTCGCTTGAGGGGTGGCTTGGATCAGTGCTTACCCTCAATATGCTACGATGGCGTTGCGATACCGTTCACTGAGAAGACCCGGAATTTGGGTCTTATCATGGACTCCAACCTGTCGTGGTCCTCTCACATCAATGACGTCAGCAGGCGTATGCATTTTTCTTACCACTCCCTTAAGCGACTCCAGTTCTTTTTGCCTCTTAAAACAAAAGTTATGCTCGCCCAAACTCTTCTGTTACCGCTGCTCGATTATGCGGATGTATGTTATTTGGACGCCACTGAGGAGCTCCTTAATAAGCTCGAGCGCTTACAAAATCTCGCCATTCGGTTTGTGTTCGGCTTGCGAAAGTTCGACCATATTTCTGAATATCGCGCTCGGCTTAAGTGGCTCCCTGTTCGTCAGCGTCGTAATCTACACATCCTCACACTCATGTACAAAATCCTTAAAAATCCTTCCTGTCCTGAATATCTCCGTTCCCGTTTCCACCTACTACCCGTGCCTTCCCCACCCAGACGTTTATGCGTCACCAAAACTCTAGTAGTTCCCCGCTGCAATACCAAATTCTTCTACAACTCGTTCACTGTTGAAGCTGCGAACCTCTGGAATAAATTACCCGCCAACATTCGCGACTGCCCCTCTGTTAACTCGTTCAAAATCAAACTTAACCCTTTCAGAACGTATGTGTACAATTGTAGACATAAACATTTTTTCGTGTACAAAATAAAACAGAATATTGTATCACTTGACTCCGGTTGCATCCGATTGATCACATTATTATCTATACAAATGGTACCACAGGCTCCATCTGTGATTAAGACAACAAACGTCTAGGTCAGTTTTCGTCGGTCGCCTGCGGAGGCCAGCGCGTGTGCGGGTAAGTACCTACATTTTATTCATAAATCGTGCGATAAACTTAAGATTTTGCCAAAATAAAAATGTTTTTGAATAAAATATAGCGCAGGGCTCTGAATAAATTTATTTTATTTGCGAATTACAACGTATTTGTACCAAAATCAAAATGTTTTCGTAATGTGCTCAATCGTAGACATGCGGAACAAGTTGATGGATTCTTTTTGCAAGCATGTTTTTATGAAGTTGTATCCGCTCTTTACTTTTTGTATATTTCTTTTACATTTTGAACTTTTATTTGTTTTCCTCTTTTTTTCAGATTATCTTATGACTTGATGAGCCTTCATAAGAAAAAGATGATTTCACGGGAAGCTTTGAAATTGCTCGAAAATAACACTATATCAGATCTTGACCTATCTTCTTCTGAGGATAATAGAGATGATCTTCCAAAGTCGTCATCAAGGCCTGTGCGTTTGGGTGCCGATCGTATGGCCCCAACTCAAATTGGGCACCCTGTTGATTCAGATGACGATGATATTACAGAGGAGCCTATTTTGGTGACTTTCCCTTCTTCTCAAGGACTGCAAGTTGATCATGAACCGCTCATTTCATATGATTATCTTACACCTAAAGATAATATTAGACAGAGGCATAAAAGTATTGATAACCTGTTTCCGGCCGACTGCGATCCTCCCTTAATAATTGATCCTCAGGAAAGACCACCGATTGAATATTACTGTAAATATTTTACACCAGAGCTTTTTGATATCATGGCTGGTATGACTAATTTATACGCTGTGCAATCAGATAAACCAAGATTCAAACCAACAACCAAACTTGAACTATGGGAGGAGTTGATATGCTCGATCGATTAATGAGTTATTAATTATTATAGAACATTCATCAAATCAAAGAAGTGGACCCTTCGGGAAATCTTCCACGCAACTGACTGGGCCGTGATACAAACTTTCAGAGAATACCACCGCGAATGTGATTTGCTAGGTATTCCGGAGAAGAAACAAATGCAACTGCTGGGTTCCCGACGGCGGGCGCTTGGCAGAGAGCTTGATCTTAGAAACAAACATGTCGCAGCAGCTAAAAGAGGAAGACCAAGTACTAGTGTTGTGCCATTACCTACAGTTATACCAAGAAGACCCGGAGAAAAACGCCCTCATTCGGATGGTGTTAGACATTTACGTGCACAGGACGATAAACTACCTACTCGATGCAAATATCCAGGATGTAACGAAAAGTCTCGCATCAAATGCGTAAAGTGTAATGTTCGCTTATGTCTAACAAAAGACGAAAATTGTTTTGTCATTTCATACATAAAGAAACAATGGTTTGATAATTTTCCTTTTTGAAATTTCATAATATACCTATTTTTCGAGTCTGAAACAATAAATAAAGACTCCTTTTTATTATAAAAAAATGTTTTATTCAAATTCTGTAGAAGCACCTATAGGTATTTTCGTTTTCATCCAGGCCGGTTGTATCCATTTGTGCACATTAAGAAAAACATCTATATTCTCGAAAATTAATTTTCTTTTCGAATTTTCTTTAAATATTCCCTGTACGAGTGTGGATACCTATCATATAAAAAAAAACATATTCATAGGTTTCAAAACAATAAGTCAGGTCTGAAAGGGTTAAAGAGCGTCTTCTTTCCCTACAAAACGTGTAAGTTTATTTGTATGTCGAAGGGGTATGGTTAGGTTATGGATGGCCTTGTGGTTCAGTCCTTAACTATTTCGGTTGTAGATGTCGAAATAACAATGCAGCTATATCACAGAGGTCCTCCTTCAATATTCTTGATCATTTGGTAATCGAAATTGTACAGGATGCCTTGGATAACAATGGATGCAAACGCGGTGATCACAGCGATGGCGTGACACGTCCGTTTTGCTCACAGATCACCACTACTTGTGTTCTGCTCGACGCTCCATCAAAAAGTGTCCGCCTCGAGACTGACGTCCAGCTAATATGGCTTCTCCACAGATCTAATAAATTCTCAACTCAGTGTGGCAGCACAAACAGCCTTCCGCTAATACGTCATATTTGCTACCACAAATGATCGTCTCACGAGTACAAGCGAATGTCACGCCACCACCGGTTTCACCCAGGTACTAATACCTGACGTTTGATCCAAACAAAGTGTAACTATGTAAACTTATCTCGAGCTGGTATTGGTCGCGTTTTCAATGACGCTCCGACATGTATATATTTAATTTTAGTAAGAATAGTAAGTATTCTATTTTAAGGTATGTATTATGTATATTATTAAATTATTTACTATCGGTATGTATTATTTATTTGAGTAGATCAGGTTAGTTTACATTATATTATTATATTAGTATTTTATTTAGTATAATTTTAGGTACACATAGGTTTGCCCCCCGTCCTTTGAATTCTCATAACACCCGGTAAGGTTGGCTGGAAGAGATCTCTTATAGAGATAAGTCCACCTTTGTACATGACCTTTCTAATTGTGTTTCATGTAAATATCTGTGTGCAATAAAAATATATATAAAAGGACGGCAAAGATACGGCAGACTAGGCTGTATGGTCATAGAGACCTTTGCCTTTTCCGCGCTTTTAAAGCCTGAAAAAAAGGACGGCAAAGATACGGCAGACTAGGCTGTATGGTCATAGATACCTTTGCCTTTTCCGCGCTTTTAAAGCCTGAAAAAACGCGACTCCCTGGGACACATTTCCGTCCCATGGGACACTTTTCCGTCCCATTTCACGAAATCACTCCTACAAATTGCAGGAAAGCGAGAGCAAAGATGTTACACATCAAAAACATTTAAAATTAAAATACAACCGAATTGAGAACCTACTCCTATTTTTTGGAAGTGGGTTAAAAATCGGCAAAGTGCATGTCGGGTGACGCATAATGTAGGGTTCCGGAGTCATTGCTTGAAGCTATTTGTCTCAGGACGGACACCCTACATCGGTTTCCGGTCTAGTAGTTTACAAACACCGGGGACACGTTAACGACTTTTGACGATTACCTTAAGAACGGCGCATCTGACAAAAATATGTTGTTACTATAAATACTTCATTAAAAAAAACCAACCCAATGCAGTTATTTTGTGCCGCTTTTACTTGTAAGGGAGGTACTTCATATCATCATCAAAGGACGTCCGCTGCTGGACATAGGCCTCCCTGAGCGGCAGTTGGCTGTATTTTTGTATTATTTGAGGTGCTGGAGTTTGCAGGTGGCAGAATTTTATTGGAAACTCGTAAATTTGTTGCACTGGTTTATTCTCAGTTCACATCACAAGAAGGAGAGAGGGTAGGGGGACATTGCCAGCTTAGAAATATATTATTACTACTTGCAACACTCCCCCAAGGATTTAGGTACTTACCCTTAAAACAATGTTTGATGAGGAGGAGACTGTTTAGAATGTTTAAAATCTGATCACAGTGGTCCGCTTGTACTATTTCCGTGTGGAAAAAGTAGAGAAATAATAACAGTCGTAACGAGGCCTGTCACTACTCAAATATTAGAGATGTAAAAATATGTACTTGTACAGAAGCTACCAATCTAAATTTTAGATAACAATACTGGAATAGTTTCTTCAACTTATTTTTTGAAGTGCTCGCTCGAATCACCCTTCTATGTTAAGTTCAAAGAGATTCATATCAGCTCATATACGTCCCCACCGATGGCCTCGAGACTACCCTGAACTACCCTGAGCCAGGGCGATCGGGCCTTAGTCGACCACGCGGTCCGGGAGGTCGTGGTTCGAATCCTGCCACGCACCAATGTGTTTTCGAATTTCTATTTCATTATGGTATTTCTATTATGGTGACCAAAGATTGTTAAGCATTATTTGTTTTAATTTTCTATTTGTGACGTTTTATAACGTTCTGTTGGAAAATTATATACTTGAAATGAAATATTGTTTTGTAAGGTGCTTGGCTCCCGTTTTGTTTTATTTTCATTTAAATCTTCTTGCCGCTACAAGTCAAATATTTTTGTTTGCCGTTAAAATCTTATCCAAAAAAAATCGATATGGGTTTTAGACTTTTTGTGGAGCTGGTTACGAAATAGATATCCGTTTTGCAATCCAAAATGGCGGACTTGTACTATTGAGAAATTATCAGTAGGTAGGTATGGATGTAATTTTTCGGGTGTTTTGACATGATGCTTTTAAATACATATAACATTCAAGTTATAATAACAGTATTTTAAATACATATAACATTCATATTATAATAACAGTATTTTAAATACATATAACATTCATGTTTAATAACAGTATTTTAAATACATATAACATTCATATTATAATAACAGTATTTTAAATACATATAACATTCATGTTATAATAACAGTATTTTAAATACATATAACATTCATGTTATAATAACAGTATTTTAAATACATATAACATTCATGTTATAATAACAGTATTTTAAATACATATAATAATAACAGTATTTTAAAATATTGATATGTGTTAGAGTAGGACCTCGCTAGTCCAGACAGGCAGAAACTGGCCCTTGGAAGATTATCAAGGTGTCCGGATTATGGTGTTAATGGTTATAAAACATATACGAAAACAATTTTACACATGTATTTACATTTAAGATTGTCGCTCTACCAAGTGGGAGGGCTGCCCATACTACGTCTTCCGGTGCACGGTCGCCACCCAAGAACTTCACTGCCCCTACGGCCATCTACTCTACGAGCTATGTGCTTAAGTTTAGAATTCCTCATTGTAGGGAAACACCAAGCATCGTTCGCTCCTTAGCCCTTTGAGTAACCTTGAGCCTTCTTACGAGGTGTATAAATAAATAAATATTCTGGGACAAATCACACATGGTCATCTGGCCCCAAAGTAGGATTCCCTGTGTTATGGGAACCAGAGACAGATATAAAAACTTATATACGTTTAAATACATACATATATAGATGTTTAACACCCAGACACAAAGCAAACAAATCTGCTCATCATACAAATGTTTGCCCTAGGTGAGGGATCGAACCCACAACTATCAGATCAGCAGTCAAGATCGCTAACCACTGAGCCACCGAGTCAGTCAAACGAGCGAGCGAACATCTCCCGGGTCCGTACAGCGCCCATCAGGGCCACCGCCCACCGCCCACCGCCCATAGCCCGCCCATAGCCCGCCACAGACAACACACGCTGGTCGACTTCTTGACACTACGAGTAACAAACAAATGAAATGGTCCCACGACGACGATACGTTGCTTATGCTATTTATTATTATTATTAATTATTGTTAATCATTTATTTCCACCAACCCGCACTGGGCCCGCGTGGTCGACTAAGGCCCGATCGCCCTAATTCAGGGTAGGCTCGAGCCCCTCAGTGGGGACGTATATGAGCTGATGTGATGATGATGATGATGAATCATTTATTTCAGACATAGGTAGTTCATATTTAGGTTAGTATATTACAAAAATCTTAAAATTAATATTAGTATCATTATCATCATCATCATCATCATCATGTCAGCCACAAATCGTCCACTGCTGGACAAAGGCCTCCCCCAAGGATTTCCACGGCGACCGGTCCTGCGCTGCCTGCATCCATCGGCTTCCCGCGCTCTTCACCATTAGTATACAAATTGATAATGAATTAAATTACGGATTTGAAATTAAATATATTAAAATTAAATAAACTTATCTATTGGAATTAAAAATAACTACTCTAGAACCCGTACGGGTAGAGTCCCAGTGTTTAAGAAAGGGACTGTCCAACTTGTGTTGTCTTTATTTATAAATTAACTTTATTAATATCTAAATACGTTACGTTAAAAAAACCGACTTCAATCGCAACAAGTACAATTCTGCTAGTTTTTAGGGGTTCCGCATCTAAAATGGTTAAAACGGAATCAATATAGGATCACTCGTGTGTCTGTCCGTCCGTCCGTCCGTCTGTCACAGCCAATTTGCTCGGAAACTGATTGAGTTGAAATTTGTTACATGTAAGTCGGTGACCCAGAGACGGACGGGCTACGTAAATGAATGAATTTCAAACATGGGGGCCACTTTTGGGGATTAAATTAGATTATTTTTTTAAAGTTTTTATAAATATATTGTGTGACATATTAAGTGAAAGGGCTTGTTGTGAGAATTTAAAATACATATATTTTTTTTATTTTAATCTAAATACTCATAGTTTGGAAGTTATTTAAGAAAATATGCGAAAATCCTCCCTACCCCTTTAAATCCGAAAATCTAGGCCTAAAATCTCGAAAAAATCACAGTATATGAGGTTAAATGCATAGATTACAGGAAAATCTATGAGAAAATCTGAAGTTCTTCCGTTCCTACAGAAAAAATGAAATTTCTAAGTCCAGAATAAGTAGACCCCTATTTACATAGAGCAAATTATGTACTGAGAGGTCTCGTCCTGTTTGTAGTTAAAGTTTTGGTGCGGAACCCTTTTTGTGTGACCCCGAGTCGCACCTGGCCGGTTTTTTTTGTTTTTGTTGATTTTCTAAGCAGTACTGAACAGATTTTGATAAAATTTATACAGGACCACCTTGTAGGCATGACCTATGTATTAAAAAAAGTTATGTGTGGTCATACATAATATATATCTATGTATAGTCTATAAACAAAGTGGGGTTAGTTTCACCATTTATAACTCAAGAACGGCTGGACCGATTTTCATTATCTTTAATTTGCTGGATTTATCTTCGTCCCGAATAGCAGAGTTACTATTAAAACATCGGAAAATTTCACTGAGAAAATAAGGAAAAACATAAAAAGTAGAATAGTTGTAGTTTTGGTTAGAGTAAAGTAAGAGTAGTGGTAGAGTACAGAGTGTGGTGTAGGTAGAGTAGAGTACAAAGTGTAGTGTAGGTAGAGTAGAGTAGTGGTAGAGTACAGAGTGTAGTGTAGGTAGAGTAGAGTAGTGGTAGAGTACAGAGTGTAGTGTAGGTAGAGAAGAGTAGTGGTAGAGTACAGATTGTAGTGTAGGTAGAGTAGAGTAGTGGTAGAGTACAGAGTGTAGTGTAGGTAGAGTAGAGTAGTGGTAGAGTACAGAGTGTAGTGTAGGTAGAGTAGAGTAGTGGTAGAGTACAGATTGTAGTGTAGGTAGAGTAGAGTAGTGGTAGAGTACAAAGTGTAGTGTAGGTAGAGTAGAGTAGTGGTAGAGTACAGAGTGTAGTGTAGGTAGAGAAGAGTAGTGGTAGAGTACAAAGTGTAGTGTAGGTAGAGTAGAGTAGTGGTAGAGTACAGAGTGTAGTGTAGGTAGAGTAGAGTAGTTGTAGAGCACAGAGTGTAGTGTAGGTAGAGTAGAGTAGTGGTAGAGTACAGAGTGTAGTGTAGGTAGAGTAAAGTAGTGGTAGAGTACAGAGTGTAGTGTAGGTAGAGTAAAGTAGTGGTAGAGTACAGAGTGTAGTGTAGGTAGAGTAGAGTAGTGGTAGAGTACAGAGTGTAGTGTAGGTAGAGTAGAGTAGTGGTAGAGTACAGAGTGTAGTGTAGGTAGAGTAAAGTACTGATAGAGCACAGAGTGTAGTGTAGGTAGAGTAGAGTACAGAGTGTAGTGTAGGTAGAGTAGAGTAGTGGTAGAGTAAAGAGTGTAGTGTAGGTAGAGTAAAGTACTGATAGAGCACAGAGTGTAGTGTAGGTAGAGTAGAGTACAGAGTGTAGTGTAGGTAGAGTAGAGTACAGAGTGTAGTGTAGGTAGAGTAGAGTAGTGGTAGAGTACAAAGTGTAGTGTAGGTAGAGTAAAATAGTGGTAGAGTACAGAGTGTAGTGTAGGTAGAGTAGAGTAAAGTAGTGGTAGAGTACAGAGTGTAGTGTAGGTAGAGTAGAGTACAGAGTGTAGTGTAGGTAGAGTAGAGTAGTGGTAGAGTAAAGAGTGTAGTGTAGGTAGAGTAAAGTACTGATAGAGCACAGAGTGTAGTGTAGGTAGAGTAGAGTACAGAGTGTAGTGTAGGTAGAGTAGAGTACAGAGTGTAGTGTAGGTAGAGTAGAGTAGTGGTAGAGTACAAAGTGTAGTGTAGGTAGAGTAAAATAGTGGTAGAGTACAGAGTGTAGTGTAGGTAGAGTAGAGTAAAGTAGTGGTAGAGTACAGAGTGTAGTGTAGGTAGAGTAGGGTAGTGGTAGAGTACAGATTGTAATGTATTTATGTAGACATTTATTAATTCTGAGGCGGTGCGAAGTTCGCCGTGTCAGGTAGTACCTATATGGTGATTTAAGATCCTCCTCCTTTTTTGAAGTCGGTTAAAAAAATGATTAACCAGCACAGAAAAGTGAAAGATTTTTATAATCGTAATCATAGTACTACGTGTCCCTTTGACAAAAATTTAACACTTTAGTTATGTATCTTGAATTGCACTACAATCCAAAACTTTCAAAAAAACCCAAACTAAATAATGTCCGTGTAAGGTCCATTCCCTTAATAATATTATCATTATGTATCTAATATCCAGATCTGAAATGTATCTGCACAAAGCAATGCCACAATGGAGTGGATCTGAAGGCGTCATTGTCCTTGTATCTGGGTCGATCGTAACAGCTGATAGCCACGCACAGTCGCTCCTCTGCGCCGGCGCATCCGCCAACTACACCTGTCCACACGCTAAGTATCCAATCCACTGCTTTGTACCAACTCTTTTGAGGCCATATTCGCGAACCGCTTTTTTACGACTGGCTTGATACAAGATCGTAGGAGAAAATCTCGGAGGGTAGGTACTTACGTCTTAGTCCCGGGCTGGAGTCTGTTTGATTCGATGCGAGATTCATTATACCCTCATAACCTTTGTACCATGGGGTCACTACTAGAACAAGCTCCTATATAAGTATCATGGGGTCACTACTAGAACAAGCTCCTATATAAGTATCATGGGGTCACTACTAGAACAAGCTCCTATATAAGTACCATGGGGTCACTACTAGAACAAGCTCCTATATAAGTTAATAACACTAAACAAGTTTAATACATTCGACTTCAATCTCAACAACAACAATTTCACACTGTATTTTTTAAGTAGGTAAAAGCTTTTATTTCAGTTCAAGTCCATGGCACGAGTCATTGGCCCGCCATTATCAGGCTGTACTTTCATGGGTCGTGCATTATTCGGTCGCGCATTATTGGGACTCATTAATGCACGTTTTTTAATTCATTACAGGCGAACACAGTTCATTTTGACAGAAAATAATATACGATTCTGAGACTTTGATTCCACCTCTAAAGTTCATCATCATCAACTACAAAATACTAAAAGAATCTATTGGGCCCTAGAAGTCGCTCTCAAATCGACTGCAAACCATACTAAACAAGTAGTAAAAAGGCAAGTTGTTATTTTTTTCAATAAAACTAAAATATGTAGGTAATACCATAGTGTATGTGTCGCAACCATATTCGTGAGGCTCTTTGACTGTTAAATCAATCAAAACTGGCCGAACCTAACACCTACCATTCACGAGCTAATTTACAATCTGCCGTACGACATTTTGTCAATTTGCCTGGCTCGGCATTTAATAATCTGCGTACAGAATTTTACAATTTGCCTGACCATTTATATACGGACGAATTATTACAATTTGCCTGGGTCGGCATTTTACAATCTGCGTTCAGAATTTTACAATTTGCCTGACCGTTTACATACGGACGAATTATAACAATTTGCCTGACCATATGTTAAATGACTAATAATCATACAATTTGCCTGCCACATATGCATCGGCGTCGGCGATCATTTTGTTGTCCGTTTCTCTGTCCGTCCGTTCGTCCGTCTGTCTGTCAATACCCTTCATCTCGGGAACGCTTAGAGGTATCGAGTTAAAATAAAAACTATATAACTACTCCAGTCTACAGTCCCTTAAAGCTATGAAAAAATTAAACTTTTAAGTTAACGTAATAAAAAAAAATATATGCCGTTAATGCCGCAAAAAACGTATATTTCAACACTCTCAAGGGAATCAAAAATTATAGTGTATTTTTCATAGACCTAGAACTATGAAATTTGGCAAGTAATACCTTCTTAAACTACAAGTATAAGGAAAAATCTGAAAACTGTTCATTTGTAAACAATGATTTAAAAATAGTCGTTATTTAAAGTATGTTAATCAATTGTGCAAGGAACGGCGGTCCAAATTTTGAATTCAGTTAACCGTGTCATGGTATGAAACGGCTTCATTGGTACAGGCTTTAACAGATTTTTTATTATTTTTTATACGGAGAGAATTTTAAGAGTACCACTCAAACTTGGCCGGCATTTATTATTTGGTGTTTACTTTTAACTACAAAAATATTTCATTAATTTGCTAAAAATGCACTAAATAGATTTTAATACAATTCAGATGGGACCACCCTAAAAGAAAATAAACAGCCAAGTGTAAGTCGCACACGCGAAAAGCAGAATTCCGTAGTCTTTTACATAGTATACATTGTAAAAAAAATGTACATTCAGTTGGTAATAGAACATTTTTATGGAAAATCTATGAAATTATAATTTTAACTGCACATCTTAAGTTGGTAGACTATTTCTCCTAAACTAAGAAAGCCTTTTATCTTTTTGATTGATTATAATATTATGTCCTACTATTTTTTTTTTATCGGATGTGCTGAAATAGCGGTTTAGCTGTGTAGTGGCACACTTGACCCTAACAAAAATTTGCATTTTAAAGCTTAATATTTAGCAAACTGATCGCTGAATCGAAAAATGGTTTTATCAAACCCTGCGTTGATTTGAAAGACATATTCAACGGTACCCCACACGACGGGCTACAACGTTCATCTCCTAGGGAAGGTACCCTAAAAATATATTTTTTTCCATGTTCTTTAACACCACTTTGTCGGCGTGATTAACATGTATACCCATGAAAAATTGCAGCTTTCTAGTACTAATAGTCTCTGAGCTATACCGTTGACAGACGGACAGACAGACAATCATGACGAAACTATAAGGATTCTTCGTTGACTACGGAACCCCAAGAGGAATCATTAAAATTAACGATCAAGGTACAAATAAACTATTATGACAACCTAAAAACTTTTAGGTACACGCGCATCACATCAAAAGCGTCGGTGGCTCAACCGGTAACGACTCGGTCCATCTAACCAGAGGTACCGGATTCAAATCTGGACGGCCAATGTAACAATGAGTTTTTCAAAAACTTACGTACATACTTACCGATTGCTTTAACGGTGAAGGAAAACATCGTGAGGAAACCTGCACAGGCCTGCGAAGAAACTCGAAGGTTGTGTGTGAAGTCGACCAACCCGCACTGGACCCGCGTGGTCGACTAAGGCCTAATCGCCCTGATTCAGGGTAGGCTCGAGCCCCTCGGTGGGGACGTATATGAGCTGATATAATAATAAAAAAAACACGCTCATACTTGCAAAGAGTTTTTAAGTTCAGTGCGCTTGATTCCAAATAAACAAGAGCCGAGATGAGAGGTACAGATTTCCTATGATTTAATTGAAAACAATAGCAATCCTGGGACCTTGATTCCTTCGTATTTCATCATCAGATCAATTAAAATATATAGGATCTATTGTCACCGGGAATACGACCTTACACCAAATTTCAGCTCAACCGGACCCCTGGAAGTCGTACTAAAATTGATGGCAAGATTTGAGGACTTACATACATACGAACATTGTAAAACAAATGCGAGTCGTACTAGCACTCCGAGGGTTCCGTACCACCACACCTCTCCACACAACTACATAATGACAATGATACCTATTCACATTTTAAACAAAAGACATCAGATCAGATTCAGGTCGGACTCCTTAGCGCGAGTACGACTCAGCCTTGGCCGATTTTTATTATTCGTTGTTTTACTTCAGGATTAGTTCTATAATCATACCAAGTTTCACGTTTGTATGTATTAGCGTTTTTACGATACAGCTAAATAACAAATACTTCAAGAGACCTACAAAAAACCTCATTTTTGTATGGAAACCCCCCTCATTTTTTCACTTTTTCTAGTTAGTAGGATTTTGTATGATAGCAGCAATATAAATAATATACACTCTGAGGAAATTTCAACTTTCTACCTACTACGGTTAATGAAATACAGCCCGCTGACGAACGGACAGACGAACAGACAGTGGAGGCTTAGTAATAGGGTCCCGTTAGTCACCCGTTGAGTTGGAACCCTAAAAAATATAGTCAAATTGAGAACCTCTTCCTTTTGACGTGAATTCGATGTTTGCCGCTTATTCATGTAAACATGCACTTTCAAGAGCTTCGTTCAGCTTCACTCTAGCAGGTACAAAAATAATAAGTGTACAGCATATGAAAGCTATCTAACATCAATGTTCATCGTATCAGCCGACAGACGTCCAAGTGCCTATATTACTCTGATGTCTGTGCGTCCACTGCTTGGCAAAGGCCTCCCCCAAGGATTTTCATGACGACCGGTCCTGCGTTGCTCGCATCCAGTGGCCTCCCGCGACCTTCACCAGGTCTTTGGTCCACCTAATGGAAGGCCTTCCGATGCTACGTCTTCCATTGCGCGGTCACCAGTTGTAAACTTTAAAGACCCAACTAACGACAATACAAAAATATATTTTTGGACCCACTCGCCCTATCCTCCGCCGCGGACGTCATAGACCGCGCAAGTGACCTCTTAATATTATAGAATTCACGAAACAACTAGCAGCCCTAACTTCTGCCCACTCTGTTTTTTTTAATACAGTTAAAAGTTAGTTTACCTACAGGCACATTACACCACAGATAAGTGAATTCTCTGCTGCTCCAGTACACTGAGAAAAATTAAGGCTACAAAAACCACAGTAAAAGCTTATTATAAGCTTATTTTATTTGCAGGAGCATTATAAAAAGAGGATTTTTTGTTATCAATATTACAAACCTATATTGCCCTCTTCCATCTTCGGCATCATCGTCACTTACCATCCGGTGAGATGATGCCAAGGGCTTACCAATTATGAATAAAAAAAAAGAATAGCAAGTTTAGGACAGAAGGTCAGGCCAACTTTATAGTACCATGCACAAAAGTTTGTTGCTAAAAGGACAAAATATTGTAATTTATACGAAGTTAAACCTTGTTGAAAGAGATGTTGTTACATTTACAACAAAATATATATACCTACGACAAAGGGAAGCCTTTGTCCAGCAGTGGACGTTTATCGGCTTATATAATGATGATGATGATACGACAATAAAAACGTTGTTATACTGGCAGCTCACCTTTGACGGTTGTGTGGCTTCTAAGTTTCGTAGTTCATTATCGTCATAATAGCCGAAGGACGTCCACTGCTGGGCATCGGCCTCCCCAAGGATTTCCACAACGACCGGTTTTGCGCTGCCCGCATCCATCTATCGGTCCATCGAGTGGGAGGCCTGCCTACGGTACGTTTTCCGGTGCGCGGTCGCCGCTCGAGAACTTTACAGCCCCAACGGCCATCCGTTCTACGAGCTAAGTTTCGTAGTTATGCCCAACAAAATTTTTATCTCAGTGTAGGCACAGATGACATACTTGTACTAGTTACTTCGACGTAAGTGTAGGTAAATTAGAACTCTTAGTTTTGTGCATCGAACGCTGTTTTCTGTAATAAAATAAAATCTTGTTGAGAGAAGTTTAACTGTCTTAATTTTTTAAACACGTCTTTTTTTTTGTTTTTTTTATTCAGAAATTGGTAAGACCTGGGCATCATCTCACCTGATGGTAAGTGACGATGATGCCGAAGATGGAAGCGGGCATACCAAGATTCCCCAATGCAATGGAGAACTGGCTATCTTATCTTCAAGCCGGAACACATCAATGTTGTTAACACTGATGTTTGGCGGCAAGACTTAGATAAGGTGGTGGTAGCTAGCCAGGCGGGCTTAGAAAATGCCCTGCCACCAACCAAACCGAGTCTTACAAATTGACTCCACCGGGAATCGAACCCGCGACCTCCTGGTGTGAAGCGAATGGACTAACCATTGCGCCACGGAGGCAGTTAAAAAAAACACGTTGACTAATGGAAACAGTAGCTTACTGTGGTATGGTGATACCATTCACCCGCTGCACCCGCCGCATGCGCCGCATGCGCCGCCTCGAACATTTCGCATCCTACACTTACATAATGACAAAGTGTAGTTATTTAACCTGTTATGTCGTCGGATACTCCAATTGAGTATACTCGTACCTTTCAATGGTCCATTAGAACCAATTTCACTCGATCTCTGTCTATTGTACTGTAACTGCCCTCGATAGAACACTTGTAAAAAGCTGTAAAGGTCGCGTAAACCTGGTGTGTAATGCTTGCGTCACATAGGAAATGATGCTGCAAATCGAGGTTTTAAAATTGATGACCCAATTAGAATTCGATTATAAGAATATAATGTAGAATATAATCATAATTTTGTTTTAATCATTACAAATCCATAGTCATTATATCAGCTCAAATACATCTCCACCAAGGGGCTCGAGCCTACCCTGAATTAGGGCGATCGGGCCCTAGTCGACCACGCGGGCCCAGTGCGAGTTGGTCGACTTCACATACAACCTTCGAGTTTCTTCCGAGGCGTGTGCAGGTTTTCTCGCCATGTTTTCCACACCGCGAGAGCGTCGGATAAACATACATATGAAATCGAAAATTAAAAACACATTGGTACGTCGCAGGATACGAACCACGACCTCTCAGACAGAAGGTAGCGGCCCTTGCCATTACGCCACCGACGCTCGTTAGTATATATAATCCATTAATTCCATAGTATTGCTAGTAAATTTTCCTTATCCTAGGTTAGTATGTATCTTGACAAAATCATTTAAACGGTTTTGGGCAAGATGGAGAGCCACCCAGTGCTTAAATATGATGAAGCTATCTATCTTGTCCTTAATAACGGACAGAAAACTGTTGACGCTCAATAGCATATGATCTTAATCACATTATTTTTTAGACGACGAGCATTTTATAATCATTTTATTCATTTAATCACCGATCGTAGTTAATTTATGACTTAAATACCAACTGAAAATGGTGTATTTTTCATGATTCACAATTTTTTTACATATTTGGCCATTTAAAACAACTACGTAGATTGTATTTCCTACAATACTATTAAAAATAAAAGACAATCCTGCGACCTTGATTCCACCTCTAAAGTTTATCATCAGATCCATTTTAAAATACAATAAAAATCTATTGTCACCTGGAATACGGCTTCGTAACCAATTTCAGCTCAATCGGATTCCTGGAAGTCGCTAAAATCCATAGCAAGATTCGACCTAAACATACATACAAACATATCAAGTTATAAAAAAAACCTTTCAAAAAAGGATCAAGTTATCATTCCTGAATATACTCTACACTCTAGTAATGATCACTGATCAGTCACAGGATCGAGGACTTGATACTATAACGTTGTAAGTATCTTCATTCTCGTTAACAAACAAACAAACAAAGATTGGCTAAAGTACGAGAATTATGGACTGTTGAAGATTACGAAGGAAAAATACTGTTTGTTGTTGATGCCCAGTGCCCAGCTGCACGTTTCGATATGAATACGTTGTTGTTGATGCCCAGCTGCACGTTTCGATATGAATACGTTGTTGTTGATGCCCAGCTGCACGTTTCGATATGAATACGTTGTTGTTGATGCCCAGCTGCACGTTTCGATATGAATACGAAACAATAAAAATAGATTGTGATATAAAATTATTGCAACAACTTAAAATTTAAATTTCAAGGAACACCGTTGATGTTTTTCTAACTCAATTCTATAATTTTAAAGTTAGATAAATGAAGCATAGGCTTGGACCGCGTTCGAACAATCAATTAATTTTATACGTTTGTCAATAAAACAAAAACAATATAAACCTAGAATAAGTACCGTAATATTTTATTACTTAATGTCGCATCACAATAACTCTTGAATGGCTCAATATTATAAAATGAAATGGGTAATAGAACATAACAGCGGATCATAAATTTTATTACTCTAGTTTAATTTATATTATATTTCATTGTATTTAAAATTTAAATCTAAGTGGTGTTTTATATCATATAGCTGGATAGTTCAGTTATGCTATGACTCCCTTGTTGAGATACCTACGTCGGCGGCAGATCTTAAAAATCGGGCAGTTCGTGAAAGACCCAAGCATTTCATCGCGGGGCTCCGAAAAATACTCAGAGCCTCGCTTTACTAAACGAACCTAACCTTCAGAATTTTTCAGAGCCATGCGATGAAATTCCTGCTCCTTTCACGATCTGCCTAGGAATATCTAAGCAGACCGCGACCTGCTGCTGCGGATTCATTGGCGACGATGAGCTTGCTAAAAACAAGCTCGGAAGCTTTGAGCATCGCCGCAAAGTTGCCTGTCTTTCGGTATTCCATTGAATTCATTTCGAAGAATGTGCGCACTACACTACCTCACTCCATCAGCTAAATTCCACCTTCGGTCAACGAGACGCAGGTCGGAATTCCATCCCTTTGTTGTTGATATTCTGCGCAGGAAGCGTAATGCTTCCTCTTTTATTATGCGGACACAACCAACGCTATTTAATGAACTGCGCTTTAAATGTGGATTAATGACAAAAGACGACAATGAATCAAACAGTTTGACTTTGTCACAATCCTCAATTGCATTGTCAATTTCTTTTTAGCCCGATATGAAAAATATATTAGGGGCGAAATCTATTGTTGATCGGTAACGCGTTACCGTTACTTTTTACATCATGACGTTTTTTCAGTCACGAAAGCAAAGAAACAAGGCCATGCCACCTAATGCGAAGCCGTAGGCCTAGCTTCGCGTAGGTGGAAGCCCGGAGCGTTCCCTGCGAGGCCGAAGGCCGAGCTCCGCGTAGGGCGGAGCCTAGAGCGTTCCGTGAGATGACATGACGGAGGCCAGAGGTAGAAAAAAAAACTTCATGAGTTAACTTCTGTCACGTATCGAAGCTGACACAAGCATTTTTTTTATTTAAAAAAAACCTGTTTAAAGCCAACATTGACGTACCTAGTAGTCAACTTATTGCTTTAAACATTTTCCTCCATTCTTCCACAGATTTATATTTCTCTTGTACATCATACGAGAACAAGTTACTTATCTCGATTCTTATACAAGCACCTTTCAAAATCAATGAGCATTCTTACAATTCAATAGTCTTGTAATAATAATGCCGATCTTCATACCAAACGAGACCCGCCTGCTACATTAACCCAGTTTTACGTAACACCGCGCCGGCGTTGTATGTCAATAATAACACAAAACAAAAATGTTTCCGATGGTAGAACAGCAGCCGCCCGCGACTTGAATTGCGTGGTAATATGGTAAGTAGGTGGACCTACCTTTCATCTTGAAAACCCTCATGTCATCCCATTGTCGACATGTCCTACTTTAGAGTACCCTATGATGCGTTGGACTGCATTTCCCTGTACTCATCAATGAAGAGACTTCAGATGCAGCCTTTCAAACACTCATAAGAGTAAATCGTAATCGGTTAGTTTTTTTGTGAGATTCAAACACAGGATTCAAACAAACTTCGGCTGATCATAATATTGTGATGTACGGAGCCCTTGTTTTGCTTGTCGTGTGATGAGTTGACGAGGTAATCCGCTGTTTTATTTTCATCTGACTGTATGGCGGGCTGCTTTGCGTGTTTTTGATGTGTAACATCTTTGCTCTCGCTTTCCTGCAATTTGTGGGAGTGATTTCGTGAAATGGGACGGAAATGTGTAACAGGAAGTCGCGAAAGCACGGAATTCTACTTTACGAGAGTCCGACTCGCACTTGGTCGGTTTTTTTCGTTAGTGTCAGATCCGCCACCCAGGTACAATATCGTCATCAAATCTAACTAACCTAAAGTATTTTGTCACATGTTACACATCATATGCGAGTACTGTAGGTCTCGCTCGATTTTTTTTTTATTAATAGCAAAGTTTATGATGATTTACTTTCGATCTTACTTAGTTATGTAGGTTAGTAGATACCATTATCAGTAAGTAGAATGTTAAATTATACCATCAGAATATGCTATTTAAATAATATCATTATATCAGACACAAGTCGTCCACTGATGGACAAATGCCTGTTTATAAGTTTATAGTTTATAAGCAATGGAGCGAGCTATGCTCCGAGATTCCCTACGTGATCGAATCAGAAATGAGGAGATCCGTACGAGAACCAGGGTAACTGACATAGCTTACAGAATCGCCAAAGTTAAGTAGCAGTAGGCTGGGCATATAGCTCTTAGAACAGATGGCCTTTCTTGAGTAGTGAGTGACGTAGCGTGGGCAGACGACCTGGTGAAGGTCACAAAAAGTCGCTGGATGCGGGCAGCGCAGGCCGGTCGTTGTGGAAATCCTTGGGAGAGGCCTTTGACCAGCAGTGGACGTCTTTCGGCTGATATGATGATGATAAGTTTTAAAATAAATCTATGCTCACAAAATATTTTGATGTAAGTTATGTACTGTGACGTAGTTAGCTTTTTTAGTTTACTTTCTGTGACGTCTACTCGTCACAGGGGTAAGTAATTAGGTAAATAATTAAAACACAGTTGATGTTTTGATAGCCGTGTGCGCACGTCCGCTCTGCTCGACAATCACGTGACAACTGTCCACGCCACGACGTCCGTGCGCCCCCGACTACTTATTTGTATTACGTCACACCTCTTCCCTTTTAACAAAATCAGATCTTGTACTTTTAATTAAAATCAAAACTATTTTCAGGGATACGGCTCCGCTAATTGAATTATTCTAGTCATCTCCGTATTATATGGCAATTCTTGGTCATATTCTTGCTTATTCTAGTGATCAGTTATTTATAATCAAAACATAAAAATTGAGAAATGTTCGCACCTGTTATATTAACTGCATAAACAAAACTTGGAATTGTTTTGGTAAATACCAACTATCACAATGCTATATTTTAATTAATTATTAAAGAAACAAATTGTTACCTATACACTTTACTATCTATCAATACTAATCACTTTCGCTTATTATCTCTGAGTCCAATTTATTGTCTTCGCACACTTCCCACTGTCCTTCCACACGTTTGAGATGAATTATATTCCTTCGTAGTTCTTGCCCCGTTTCATCATTCCTTACACTATAATCGGATCCCTTACTATTTACCACAGTTTGAGGTGTAGGGTTGAAGTTTGTAGTAAGTTTATTTTCCTTCACCATATTTTTTACGTATACTTTTTCACCCATTCCTATATCCATCTCTTCGGCTTTCCTTTTCCTATCCTCATACTCCTTTCCTTTTCCTTTCATTAATTTGTCTTTGTCTCTAAAATCGAATTGATTCCTAATCCCACCTTCAGTACTTGAAGGGATATTGCGGTATCTTTTCCCAGCAAATCACGAGTGCCGCTCTTCACCACGTAGAAGGTTCCTAAACTGGAGTGTTAGCCAACGCAAATCTGAGCTTCGATGGATCCGATTACAGTTAATGGTTTGTTGCTACCGTATGCCATAAAAGTCTTGTCTGGATTCGCTACTTGGTTCTCACATATTATTCCACATCGTTTTCAACTACTCCAAGTCTCTTCGCTCAAAATGTTACATTGGCTTCCAGAGTCAAGGATCATTTCGATATCTACGCCTCCAATATTACAATTCAATGTCTCGTCGTCATCAATATGGAATATGTAATTGACACTGGTATCTTTCTTTGAATTAGTATTAATTTCCGATAATTTATTGCCATTAGACTTGGAATCATCGTCTTTGTTTCTACTACGCGGTCTTTTGTGTTCTAGTTTTGTTTTGTTAGGAAAGTTATTTTTGCGTTTGCTTGCCCTAGTTCTGCACTGGGCCCGAAAATGACCGACTAATCCGCATTTAAGGCATTGTTTATTCTGAGCCGGACATGTTTTACTTTTCGCATGGTGACTGTTACTACCACAGCTTGTACATTGTGTACTGGAAATACTCATTTTACTTTCAATTTTGTTGATACTTAATGTTTTTGCCTGATTAAAATCATTGAGTTGTCTTTCTACCGCTTCTAAAGCATTCGCCTCAGCTACGATCTTGTTAAGAGTTGCAGAATCACCTAAGGTGAGTATTTTTTTTCTCAACTCACTTGAGTAGCATTTCTCAGTGATCTGATCTATGAGACTTTCATCTTCTTTAGCAAATTTACATTTGAAACTTTGGCGGCGCAACCTTACTAAAAATTTTTCAAACTTCTCGTTCGATTCTTGCTTAATGAGCCTAAACAGATGCCGCTCATAAATTTTGCTCTGCTTAGGTGCAAAGAACTCATCCAGTTTACCAACTGCGGTTTTGTACACATCTGTGTCTGTTTCACCATCTTTTTTGTCTAGGTCCGGTATATTGTGATAAATCTCTTGAAGTGCCAGGCCACCAACATGCAATAATAAAGCTTGTTTTTTTATTGCTTCAGTGGCACCCAACGTAATTAAGTACGTTTCGAATCCCCTCTTCCATTTTTCCCACCGTAACCCGACCGAAGCATGATCACCATCGCAATCAAATGCTTCTAACGGTGGTATTTGTGACATTTTGGGGCGGCCTATAACCAGGAATACAAATTTGGTTAGTACCAACCGACGACGCGGTTTACTATTGTATTTGCTACTGAAATCATCGGTTATGTCATGTTTCCAAACCACATTTTTGTATTATTTTTAGTACCAATCGATGTGAAATCGATTTACTACTTGTTGAGATATTTTATTTAGTACCAATCGATCAAAATCGATTTACTACTGATATCCATTAGTACCAATTGGAATTACAACCAATTTACTATTTAGTCTGTTTTAGTACCAATCGTTAACCGATTTACTACTTAAGGCATTTTATTTAGTACCAATCGATCAAAATCAATTTACTACTGATATTCATTAGTACCAATTGGAATTATAACCAATTTACTATTTAGTCTCTTTTAGTACCAATCGTTAACCGATTTACTACTATTACGACAGTTCTTATTTACACGCTATTGGTTCTGTTTTGCATAAAACAGCGAATTTTATCTGAAACACTTTTATTATACTTTCCAGTAAGAGTACGTTCAAAAATAGATGAGTTGTTCCCTCGGCCTTTATAAAGAACTAAATTCCAATTACTGACATCAAACTCAAATAAGTAACTGTTTATTCTACATCAAAATAAATAAATACATAAGCAAAATTTAAATTAAAAACTAAGAGACGCACAATTTAATTAATTTAAATTACATTGAAATGTTAAATTACGAACTACTTATAAACATAGTATAAGTAAGTACTATAAATCTCAACAGTTCTGAACACGAAATAGTAAAAACGACGAAATACTTACTTTCTTTTTGGCCTTGCTGCGCTCGGTCACTCGAAGGTAAATAAATCACACGATATCTCGCAAAATCTGTCAGATAATCATTTCTATAGGTTAACCTAACAGTAGTACTTATGAACGCCACCGTAAAACCTTCGATTCAACTCGGGTGGATTCTGACGGCCGAGGTTGATTTATACTATACTAATTTTTATGGGGGACTATCCTCCGTTTGCGAACGTACTCCAAGTGCTTCAAAATCACATCCATCACACAATTTTTCTTTAGTACGTAACCAGAATACCTTGTAAAGTATTTTATTACTTTATTTTATTTTATTTTTATTTTATTCCTTTGTAAAATAGTTTATACATTAGTATAGTTTTAGGATACTAGGCGGTAAAAAAAAGAAAAACATCTTCGGTAGGGTTGCGAGAGCTTGGCCGGGTGCACTCCGTGCGCTTATATTTGTTACACCATTACAACGCCTGCGTCTACACAACCGTTTCGTTTTCCTCTATTTTTTTATTTGTAAGAATATTTATAAGAATGCATCTTAAATTATTATGGCAAGAGGTATTTCAAAACAAAACACTAATTAATTAGTCTTACTCGTGTAGAAACATTATTATATACACCTACCTCCCAAAGCCTTCGAAGTTGACAAACGAGGAAGGTAGGTCTATAGTAGGTAGGTGGGCAAGAATGTACCCAGTCATAGGTAAGTACTAGTGTTTCCATTATAACTGATTCTATACTTTGATATCTAAACCAATAGACAATCATTTGTATAGTAAGGCATACATAAAAATCGTTAGAGAAAAACGGCAGCATGTTTTCGTGGTTTTTTTTTGTATTCATTCGCTTGTTCTAAACTTGTGTGATGTACTGATTTACTGTGCGTGATGAACTAATAACTAGTTAGGTACCCAGGTACCTAAATAAAGTATTCTTTTCTGTTTTCGGCAACTCGTGCACGTTGCGCTAAAATATATAAAATTAAATATACATCATATTATGTCATTGTCGAGTATTTGTCGTGTTATTGTTAATATTTCATTTTACCTCTGGAAATGCAGCAAAGAAATATCTAATTTTTGGGCAATAACAACGACGAGACGTCTTGAAAAACAACGACGGTTTCCTTTTTTTTTTTTTTTTTTTTTTTTACTTATTTGTAATATTTATTTATTTATGTAGCCTTAATATTTCAGACTATTGATAGTACCTACTGACGTGTCAGTATACTACTAAATTAATGAATATTAATTCGATAACCCTTAGGTTTCCAGGACACCTCATTAGTACCAACTAACAGTGTTAGTTTACTACTTGTCTTATATTCCAATAAAATGTGTCTTACATTTTTGTTGTTTCTAGATACTGTTATTATGTGTAGTATGTGTTGGACAGTTACGTAAAATAATTGAAATGAAATAATAGAAGAAAAACGGCCAATAAATTCAAATGGCGTCATCACAGATTTGAACAGAAGGATCCGCCCGTCTGCATATTTTAGTCAGATTTTCTTCATACATGCAAAAAGTAGCGCCATCTGACATAACTCGTACGAACTAGCGTGGGCGAGAGTTGACTGACGTGCCGAGTTAAAAGAACCTTGATAGAATTGTCGCTTTAAAAATTCGTTTTTTTAATTTGTTTACAAGAAAAATACAATGTATGGTTACTTATCGATAATACGACATCCCATGTTTCTTTTTAGCCTTTCTTTTATGATATTTACGGCCTCTTACAACACAATAAGGCATTTTTATATGGAATATTTTTCCACCGCACTGAACAATGTCCCGCAGACGACTGAGTCGCGAGTGTGCGAAACTTTCGATTTTCGCACCAATTCGCTGGGCCCATTAGTCGCGCGCGTTGGCCGGTTCCTTACGCCAGTAATATATAAGTCATTGGGCGTCATACTCCCCATTACAAGTGGAAAATATTTAATTTACCAACAATGTAACAATTCAGGTTAAAGTATATAAATAGGTAGTACCTACACACGATTTGTTACGTGTGTGCGTGTAAATTCTTTGAAATGTGACATACTTGCAGCAATAACGCAGTCTTGTATTCAATATTTACTCATTTTTTTCTCTTAATGCACTGTTCCACCGCTGCGCACGCTGTGCACGAGCACGTGGCGCACGAATTTATTCATTTGACATGTGGGTTGAATGCAGTGGACATAATCACTAGATATTTGTTTTCGCACGTCTTCGTGTGTTGCGGTGAGCTCGCGGCTTTATTATTTTACTACCATCCAATTAATTTATATTGAATGAATTTCTTAAACAGAATAGATTGTTCGGTAACGCGCACACTCGTAAACAGCTTGTTAGTACCGGTTATCGATCAACCTACTACTCAAATCAACAATGGAATGCGAGTGGAGTGATTTTACACAAATATTTTAGTAAGTAATTGTGATGTACACGTGAAGAAAATGTTGATTTTACTCATTTACTTCCTTAACAATTTTCTTTTTTTTTTCAATTTGATAATATAGGTACTTACCCGTAGACTCGTCGCCACTTGTGACGTCTACTCGTCACAGGGGTAAGTAATTAGGTAAATAATTAAAACACAGTTGATGTTTTGATAGCCGTGTGCGCACGTCCGCTCTGCTCGACAATCACGTGACAACTGTCCACGCCACGACGTCCGTGCGCCCCCGACTACTTATTTGTATTACGTCACACTTTCGATGTTTTTTTACAATATTTTCTTTTTAATGTGTTTTCTTATAATGTTTATAGAAATTTTTACTTTTTTGATTCCGATTTCTGACATTCCCCTTTTTTAAACTTCCTTTCTCTTTTTTATTGGTTTCCTTAATTTATCTATTCAGACCCTGCCACTACTCTCCAAGTTTCCTTAATTTACTTGTGCCAGCAACTTCGCAAATCGAAGGGCGCGTCGAGGCTGCAGTACCAGCTCCTCCACTAGGATCCTCTGTGTCGGGGGGACTAGTCACTTCCCGTGCAACAGTAACTATGTTAAATCAAAGCAGGACAAACTTTAGAACGTTGTGTACTTTAGAAGACAAAGAATTGGGCTTTGATCTTTTTGGTACGCAACGGCTTAGCAACAATGTCCTAACAGGGTCCATGTAAAGGTATAACTTTCTTTAACCCACTGCCCAAAAAGGAGGGTAATGTTTTTCCGGTGTATGTATGTTCATAATGTATTTATCTGTTTCGTCGGCTGAGCCTGTCGATAATGGACTTGATGGGTTTCGGAGTCTGAGGTGTCGTTAGATTCGTCTTGATCGCCTTAGTGACATAGGATACATTTTTAATTGATTACTGATTATCCAAAAAATGAAGGTAATGTTTTTACGCAGTCGAGTTTTTAAGTTTTAATTTAAATGGGTAGGTTATGTCAGCTGTACCTGTAAGCTTAATATATAAATGAATGCAGCCCTGTCTCATTTCAAAGATAACTTAATTATTTATTAACAGAATACTTGGATAACCACAATTTTTTGTCTTTGATTCAGTTACCCTACGTCTTATTTGTTTTGTTTTTTTTATCCACAATTTAAAAGCCCTTGGCATCATTTCACTTGATGGTAAGTAACAATGATGCCGAAGATGGAAGCGGGCTTACCAAGATTCTTCAACGTAATGGGGAACTGGCTGTCTTATCTTCAAGCCGGAATATGTCAATGCTGGTTTCATTGATATTTGGCAGCAAGATAAGATGAGATTACATATGATAGTCGGGTTTTTAGTCCACAAGTCCTTCATTAACAATGTGGTCCGGATCGAGAGTTTATCGACGAGATTAGCGTATCTTATACTCAGAATCGCAAAACAGTATTCGCTGAAGGTCATACAGGTATATGAACCGACCGTGGAACACTCCGACGACGAAGTGAATATCCCCAGACTAGAGCTTTACATAATAGCTCCCAGACCCAGTACACCGTTGTTATGGGAGACTTTAACGCGAAACTGGACAAACGAAGTGATGGTGAGCTGAGAGTCAATTTGGCTGATTTTTAGAGAGGAATGCACGTGGCCAACTGCTGGCCGACTTTATGGAGAAGGAGGGCCTCTTTATAAAGAACCGGGAGCTGGGTCGTTCCTTTCCCTCTAATATGGTTGATGGGAGCGATGGCTGACTCTCGCGTTATACTCGTGACCGGGTGCTGTCTGTGTGAACGGGCCTACTCTTGTCAAAGGCATTAATGACATTCAGTGATTTTTATGTATAACTTTTCGTGTCATATTTTTTTCATGTTTTAATGACATAATCTGGTTTATATCAAGGATTGAATTGTGAGGTTGTTAACTAATAATTATTTATTTCTTGATTTTTCACAAATGACATTATGATATTATTTTTAAAACTATCAGAAAGGGTGTAATTTGCATCTATTTTGAATAAATATCTTGAATCTTCAAAAATCCTTAACAGCGGAAGTGGACATGGTTGCATCCCAATGGCGTAACGAAGAATGAGATAGACTTCATTTTGTCGACAAGAAAGTAAATATTCAATGATGTCTCTGTGATAAATTCAGTCAAAACAGGAAGCGATCTCCGGATGGTAAGAGGCACATTGAAATAAAAACCTTAAAAACCAAGCTAGAAAGATGTCGACTGATGAATTTTACGCTCCAACCAGCTGCTATCCAGCTCCAAAATCCGAAGAGCTAACAGCTCAAGTTGAATAATCGCTTCGATTGCGACAATGTGTACGATTATAAGGACAGGTTCGTGGAAATTGTCCATACGGTCAGGTCTAAGAATTTTATAAACTCGCCGTTCATACAAAACAAAAAAATCTCGTACTTCATCAGCAACCTCATGGCAGAAAGACGAGACGCAGATTGGTTTTACAGTACTTTGAAGACGCTACTCAGTATCGGCCAACGAAACAGGCAGATCTCTAAGTCCCTGACTCGCGATTTGCGCAAGTATTATACAAATTGTATTAAAGAGGCGGTTGAGAACAACAAAGAGAGATCTGTTTGTTGGACGAAGCCAACTGACCAAGCTGAAGACTAAGGATGGCAGGATCACATCGTCTAAGACTGAGTTGCTGGGAGAAGTTGAGAAGTTTTACGGACAATTGTACACGAGTACACGTCTGCCTGTCAGCGATCTGGCTAAAGACCCAAGAGTCAGACTAACTCGACACTATACTGAATCTATACCAGGCGTCAGCCTGTAAGAGATTACAATGGCTGTCAAACAGCTCAAGAACAATAAGGCACCGGCCGATGACGGAATTACGGTTGAACTTCTGAAAGCAAGTGGAACACCGGTACTTAAACGCAAAGACGCAAAGATGTGCAACAGCAGATAATGCCGAGATTAGACGTAGTAAAACACGCTGCTTTTTATCAGTCTCCGAACTTATTTCTCTCTCAGGTCTCTCAGGTCTAAGCGGCTCTTTTCTGTAAGCTTTTGTCGTACCAATGCAGGAAAGCGATCGCCAATTTATAGAATGCTTAACAGATATAACGAACAGTTTTCTGATCTCGATATATTCAGCACACCCTTGACAAGATATAGAACAAATATTATCTCTTTACATAACATCGCATAGAATAGCACTTTTATCGTCTTTTATTGTCTTATAACATACTTTTTGATTCTTAGTTTTACAAATTTTTTTTTTCTCTAATAATTATCCATTCTTTTTACTTCTATTTTGTTGTTTTCGAAATTTATTTTATAGTTTTTTAATGACAGCTTTTTGACTGTTTATAGCGGTAGATTGATAAGTAGGCTTATATTTTTAAATAATTGTGGAACTCGTTGTTGGAATGTATAGACTTACCTTTCTATTTATATTTTATCCCTTAAGTATCAATGTACATTACCGTTTGTGTTCTCCTAATAAAAATAAAATAAAAATAAAATAAATAAAAATATTTAATAAACTACCTATCGCACTGAAATCAACTGAAAGCTATGGACTGTTTAAAAGAGGGTTGCGGGAATTTTGACACGTAAATGTTATTGTACGGTGAATGATTATATACTAGATAAACACAATGCAGACTAAAATTAAAATCATATTTTTATGCTTTAATTTTTTTATTATTGTTGTTATTTTGTGTTGTAATTTTTATTATTGACTTAAACTTGTTTTAAATGTTAGCTTAGGTTATTTCAAACACAATTTGTAAATTGTTTATGAATAAATGAACTATGAACTTAAAACTCTTCGGAAGTTATACCTCTATATTCGAGGGACGAACGCCTAAGGCATGACACAGAAGTGTGGTCGTGCTTTTCTTCAAAAAGGGCGACAATACCCTTCTGAAGAACTACAGACTCGTCTCACTTTCAAACCATGTCTACAAGCTGTTTTCGAGAGTCATTACGAATCGTCTTGCACGCAGGTTTGACAACTTCCAGCCTCCCGAACAAGCCGGTTTCCGAAAAGGCTTTAGTACCATAGACCAAATTTAACTAAGAAAACACCAATCATGTATGTACGTTGCTGTGTATTCTTAATACCTGAATATTAACATCTGAATTGACGACATCTCAAGTTTACTACAAATATTAAGATATACGCTGCGGCAGATTATACAGAAGACCGAAGAGTACAATCAGCCACAGTGCGTAGCTTTCGTGGACTATGATAAAGCCTTTGATTGCAGTTCTCCAGCGCTGCCAAATTTGCTATCGATAATTAGTTTTTTATTAAAAATTTGTGTACGTTTTATGAGGTACCTACTGAAGTGTTTGTATGAAAACGCCACCATGTCGGTTTGCCACCAGGATCGAAACTTAGAACCTATCCGGCTGCAGCGAGGGGTGAGACAAGGATGATTAGGTGTTTTCGGAACTGCTGGAAGGTGTTTTTAAGCTTTTGGACTCGGCATCAATATCAGTTGGAGGCTCTACATTCGAAGTTGTGGCCTAATATGTGTACCTGGGACAAACAGTCCAGTTAGGTAGATCCCACTTCAAAAAAAATCGTCGAATCTAACTCGGCTGGGCAGCGTTCGGGAAGCTTCGCAATATTTTCACGTCTCAAATACCGCAGTATCTTATGACCAAGGTCTTCGACCAGTGTGTGTTGCCAGTAATAACATACGAAACTGAGACATGGTCGTTTACTATAGGCCTCATAAGAAACCTCAAGGTCACCCAAAGGGCAATCGAGCGTGCTATGCTCGGAGTTTCTCTGCGTGATCGAATCATAAATGAGGAGATCCGTAGGAGAATCAAAATAGCCGGCATAGCTCCCAAAATTGCTCAACTAAATTGGCAGTAGGCGGAGCACATAGCTCGTAGAACAGATGGCCATTTTAGCAATAAAGTTCTCGAGTCACAACTGCGCACCGGAAAACGTAACGTAGGGAGGCCTCCCACTCGGTGGACCGATGACCTGTTGAAGGTCGCGGGAAGCCGCTGGATGCGGGCAGCGCAGAACCGGTCGTCGTGGAAATCCTTGGGGGAGGCCTATGTTCTGCAGAGGACATCCTTCGGCTGATATTATGATGATAAGATATGATAGTGGTAACTAGCCAGGCGGGTATAGAAAATGTCCTTCCATCAAACAAACCAAGTCTCACAAAGTCTGACTCCGCCGGGAATCGAACCCGCAACCTCCTGATGTGAAGCTAATGGACTTTACCACTACGCCACGGAGGTGGTATTATGTAACATAAAGTAAACAAACATTATTATCAGTTGTTATTACAGTGAAAACTGGCAGGCTGTGTAAGTAACTCCAATTTGTTTCGACCAAATGTGTTGTTATTGAATCGAAAGCGTCGAAAATCAGCGGTTACATGGAAGAACGGGTAAGAAAGCGGTCGGCAAAGTTGTTAAGACTAAAGAGTTTAATAAGTTCCTTTTTATACGCTTTATATTCGCTTCACCTGTGTTTGTATCTGTTATGGAATCTTTGAACGTGGTTTTCGCCCACTTCAAGACGTCGTCGTCGGATTAAGTCGAAAATTCGCACACGTAAGTATATTATGAACGGATGATAATACAAAAAAAACAAGAATTAGTCATCAAAGCGTATTTTTAATGAACCTAAGGTTTCGTTTGTATGTCGGGAGGAAATACTTACCTCGTACTATATGTACACAAAACAATTACTTTAGAAGAAAATTGTCTATACGATTGCTCATTAGGGATGACGAAAGCTAGTCATCTGATTTACTTTTTATCATCTGTCAAAAACGACATTTCGTTCTAAAAATGTTGTGAATACCTAGGCGTGACGTCATAGTTTTGCAGCGTCATTTATGTACCTACTCATTTTGTGATTTTGGCGAATTAAAAATCGAAGACTTGATGGAAAACAAAACGAGTAAGCTTTTCTGAAGTTTAAGAGGAGGGCTGATATGATGATGATCAATGTTCAGATTTTTTTTGATAGAAAAGAAAATCTATAAATAGAATTCCTGCTATTGAAGAAGTGAAGTCAATTAATCAAAGTACAGGAGCGTTAATTACGTGGAATGACAGTGCTTGATAAGTAGATCACTGTAGTCCAATTAATTTAAAATGCCTACATAGCAAATTGCATCTTGAGAGTATTGCACTGCGTGAAGATAAAAAAAACTATATTTAAAAAATATTTTTTATTTTTTTTACCTTTTTTCCTAAAATTTAAACAAAAGAAACATTACAGGCTGATATTTATTTTACTTTTTACAAACTAATCCAATGCGATAATGAAGTCTATTTTCTCTATGTTCTATATTTATACAGGATGTAACAAAATTGGAGTAGGACCTGTTAACTGGGGGTTCTACTCATCATACTGAACAACTTTTGATCCGTAGATTAATAACGTATTCTTCATTCAAATCTGATCGACCAATTTTGTAAGTTTTTGTATGGAGGGTATACATTTCTTTTGAGAATTGACTATGGGTTTCTTCGGAAAAGTTGTTCAGTATGATGAGTAGAACCCCCAGTTAACAGGTCCTACTCCAATTTTTTTACACCCTGTATTATATGGATTAAAGAATCTCAATAGTTGGTGCAGGAGCAAGAAAAGTAGAAGGCGAGTTTAAGAGCACATAATATATAGTTCGTTCGCTCATTTAACTGCATCTTTGATGAATACCGTGCGCCGCCAGCGGCGACTGTCAAACATTCCGGTAAAGCGGCCGCGCTGAGTTCAATCGCGACGCCAACAATGTCGGCGGCGGCGCGGGCGGCGGGGGGTGCGATGGAACTCAAGGCGGCCTCTTTGACAGAGTGTTTGTCGCGAGCCGTCAAAGCTGCAGTTAATTCAGCAAACGCACTTTAATGCAAAATGGTTGTCCTCACTATCGCACGATTTAAAAATTTCCACCCCGCTTAGACAACACCGCGGGAGCCACAAAAATTGAGCTCCTATTGAATAAATCAAGATGAAAAACTTACTTACAACAAAAAAAATAACTTACAAAAAAAAACACCTTTTAAGGTATTTCATTTTTCAGGTTTTTTGTTAATACGATTTTTTCTATTAGTACACAGTTGATATACGTAAGTTGTCCCCTTAACAATTTTCTTCCCGCTTTCCGAATAAGCTGAAATTTTGCATACACATTTAGTTTGGACGACAATGCATGGTTAACTAAGTGACGTTATTCTAAATTCAATATGGCAGACTCCAAAGATAGCGGACCATTTATTTTTTATGCACCCCCATGATATGGGTATCATTAAAAGGGTTTGCTGAGAAGAATACGAAAAAATCAAAAAATAATTTTAAATAAAAGCTAGTACCTTAAAGTTTTAAGGCATTTCCAAAATTATTTGAAAGGTAACTTGGCGACATTTTCCTACTAGAAAATTCATTTTTCGCCTTACATCAACCCTCGGCACATTATCTTTTTTGAAGAATATGTAAACTATACATAATTCAGATAAATAATTTCTAAAGCGCTCATTTTGATTCCTGCCCCCTTTTACTAATACTCTTCATTTTAGAGTACGAGTGACCCATTTTTGTAAATGGCTACTCATTAAGATCTTCTATGGTTAGATTAGGGACTATACGTACCGCCCTTGACGATAGTATAAAAAGTGACGACGACTTGTACATTTGTCCCCCCCCCCTTCCGAGGGGGCTTAGGGGGAGTTTAGTGGGTATATATAAATAAATATGCACAGGCCCATGACCGCACTGGTCTTGGGCCTGTGCATATTTATTTATATATACCTTATGTATAAATGGGTATGTACTCGTATGCATATAGGCGCGGGGCTGTGAGTCCCACATAACCAGTACAGCCGGCTGATACTGCGTATGCGTAAATGCATTCTCCTCCTCCCCTCCACCGCAAGCCGAGGGGAAAAAAGTACATCTCTCGTACTAGCAACCTCTCCGCTCGTCCACTATGCCCTGTACCTGTAGCTGCTGATTCCCGTCCCGTCCCGTCTGACCCGCGCCACGAGGACAAATTGCTTGTGCCGGCCGTGTCATACACAACGGTCGGTATCGTGGATCAGTTCGCCGCCCGCCGTGTGGCAAATGTGACCATCGCCTCTTCCGATTTTTTTTTGAAATAGCGCATCCAAAAAGTTCTCAATGGAACTCTCAAAAAGATTTCGCTAAATTCTGTGCGCATTTGTTTTTAATAAGTAGTTTAAAAATGGAACTATTTGTTATGTCATCTGTTTTTTGCTTTACTTTTCTATACTGTTATTAAAGTGGTGTAAATTGAGTTCCTCATCCATTAGCAAAGTTTATAAGTAAGTAACTACTTCTTTTTTTCTTATTTTATTAAAAAAGTTTTGATACAGATTTTATCGTAAAATAAAAAAAAAATTATATTTGAATGCCTTTGATGATGAAAGTCGTGTAAGTAATTATATTGTAACTGTTTACTTATCAGTTAATGTGAATAATTTCATTAATTCTCAGGTACCTAATCAAACATCAATTCTACTTGAGAAATTTTATCAATTTACTTTATTCAGATGTGCAATTCAGTTCATCAATTTCCAAATCAGTGTATTGGTTAGTGATTATCTGGTAACATCAAAAAAGAATTTCAAGAATATAATGTTTTATCTTGTCCTTGTGTTGTGTCAGACTAACGTGGTGCTTCGAGACGCATGCGATTACTTGAGCCAATTTAGCCGCGGGCTCCAACCAGTTTAAGTTGACCCCTCGATTTTAAACTTTCCCCCTCTGTATCTCAAAACTGTACTTAAACAGAGGGGCAAGGAAGATCACGTTACGCCAGTGGTTAACCCAGCCCATTCTCTGATTCCATATTTCCGCTGGTTACCTACCCTATGTAAATAGGAAACTAACGAAATCGGACTCTATATCAAAATGGAATAAAGTAAAAATTTTAATGGCTAACTCTATGGAACGGAAGGTTTTTTTTAAGAAAATCATTAGTCATCCATCACATCACATCCCGAATGTGACGATCTTCACTTCCGTTCTCATTACCAGCTGTTGCGAGAAAAATAGTCAGACAGGATTTGCTCTAATCCTATACAGGCTGTAACAAAACTTGTGTAGGACTAGTTAACTGAGGACTACGAGTCTACGCATCATACTGAACAACCTTTGTTCTTTGAAACTGCTGAAATACCGAACAAAAAAATGTTGGTAATACAAAGTTCACAAATCAGATGATCGATGACTCATGATGACTAGAGACTGCGAAGGAACTCGAAGGTTGTATGCGTGTGTGTGTAAAGTCGATCAACACGCACTGGGCCCACGTGGTCGACCAAGGCCCGATCGCCCTAATTCAGCGAAGGCTGGAGCCCCTTAGTGAGGACGAATATGAGCTGGGGAATACTTCCTGAACATGCCAACATATCGTGTCAGTGTGGCGAACCCCAGACTACTTCACATTTCTCAACGTGCTCTAAGGGCCCATATTGTACAACAGAAGACCTAATGAAGGCAACACCCGAGGCGATCGCGGTTTTGGCACGATTTTGGCAAAAATATATTTAATGTTAAGGAATTGACACTTCCACACGAGAAGAAGAAGCTGATGTGATGAAATGCATATTTTGCCGAAAACCTTGTGAAGCAGCATAATTTAACGTGTTCAAACTAATCTAATTTAATATTTTAGAATCTTAAGTTCCCGGTCAAAAACAAAAGCTTTTTTGCCGCTTTGTTTTCGAGTGGCCAGAGCCACCACTGACTGTGGTCACCAAGTATCCCCAAAGACGGACCTTTGTAAGGTTGTGCAGATGTCGCGCACGTATGATAGTGCCTATAATTTTGTTCACATTTATTAAATACCAAAATTTAAATTTGTTGTCCAGTTTGGGTGTTCAAATCAGGAGTGAAAGGCATTCTAACGAGTATGGAACACAGGCAAAATACTAAAGAAAATCCAACGTGAAAAAAAATCACTTTCTAAACAAATCGTTATCGTAATTCACACTGCACAAAAAGATGAATACCCGCCCGTTCCTTTGTTTTTTTCGAATTCAGTATGATGGGGAAAGTTGTTCAGTTTCATGAGCTGAACTACGCCTTAAATTATTTTCAGATACTTCAATAGCACCCTACATACAGCAAAGAACAAATAAAAAATACGTTAAAAATATCTTTCAAAAAATCACTTTCCCATACAAACTGCGAAATTGCCAAGACGGAAAATGATCGCCCGCCTGCCTGTAGACCCGACACCATAGCTATCTAAGTAAACGGCGTATACTCAGTTTGTATGCCTACTGCCTAACGGGTAAACGAACGGGCGGGCATTCACCTTTGTGTGCAGTACGAATAACGATGACTATTTGTACGCCTATATTAAACGGTTATTTTTTTTAATTTTAATTAATATTATAATTATTTATTTCGGGTTTCTATTGTGCTAGTTTTAGTTGCATTTCTAAGCATTTCTCGTGCATAATTTAGCCATTTTATATTGCATAAAGACTGCCATTCCTGTCATTTTTTTCAATAACAATACTTCAGTCTGTAAATAAGATATACAAAGCTAATTGGATGTTACGGGAGAATAAAAAATCCCTCATGCGGCATCTACTTATGACAAAAAGCCAAACGAATAGCCTTTAAAAAATGTTCATTTGTTTTTCTTCACCGGTAGTTACAAATTAATATCTCCCTGACATCTTGATAAATTTAATTTTCAATAAGAACTTGAATAACTCAATTTGCAGATAAATGAACTCGACCGAGCGAAATGGGAAGATTCTTGCAAAGAAGCGGAAGTATGATTGCTATAGTTATATTCTGTGGATTAGCTGATGTTCAATCCAGTATACCGATAGACTTGACCCCAGAAGAGAAAGGTACGCTGAATAAATTAAACAGAGTATTGATGTGATCTATTACTTCTGGGTACATACGTATACATACCTATATATGTGCATTATATGTACTCGTATATCAGTATAGTTCTCATATGGGAATCCTAGTTTGGGGCCAGATGAGCGTGTTTGCGTGTGATTTGTCCCTGAATATAATTATGAAAAGGAAACACAATACCCAGGATAATGATAATGAATAACTTTCTCACACAAACAAACCCGCTGGGGAAAATCTTACACTTTTGCGTTTTCTGTGATATGTCCCCATAATGAGTGAAATATTCGTATTTCAATTGACATTCTTCAGTTTTTTATAGGGCATTTAAATAAATAAAAAAATTGAAGATCTCAAATCAGCCGAAGAACTTTCACTGCTGTACAAAGGCCAAAGGCAAGGATTTTCATGACCATAGTGCGATTCGGAGATATGATGATTTTACACTATAAAAAGTAATGTAAATTAATTTAATTGTCGTCTTTGAAATTATTACTGGGGCTGTTTTATATAGTACTTGAGCAAGTGACGTCATCACTATTGTACTTGAAAAGTCGTAAAAAAACAACCAGTAAAATAAAAAATATTCAAATTAGTTTCCTAAAATAGTCTAAGTATGTACCTTTTTAGGGGATGATTGGAACAACTCAGATCATCATATCAGCCGAAAAACGTCCACTGCTGGACAAAGGCCTCCACCAAGGATTTCCACAACGACCGGTCCTGCGCTGCTCGCATCCAGCGGCTTCTTGCGGCCTTCACTAGGTCATCGGTGTACCGAGTAAGAGATAAGCTAACAACTCGGATAAGCGAAGCTAATCCTACAACTACTGTAATAGTCATTTTATTTCAATACTTTTCTGTTCGGAAATCTGTGGTAGTATCGACATCTGTAGTCTTTCCCTTACTTATGAGAAGAACTAGTTTTACATTACCAACGCTAAATTAAATAAACGACATGTGCTTACAGCTGTGCCACCAACCACCCTGGCACTGACATCATCATCGTTCGCGTCATCAAGAGCCACAACAGTCAATGTATCAACGTCAACATATGCTACCGTAATACCACCTATACCGCCCAGCGATCGAGACAGGTTCCTCACCTTCGCGGAATCTGGGCACCATAGGACCTTTATGTTCGCTAAGGACAACACCTTCATACAACTGGATGGCGATGTCATACAGAGGTTTCAGTTGAGGTAAAAATTTGTCAGCCTCAACAAGACCGTAATTATGAAAATATTTAATTTATCTTAATATTCTACGAGTCACGAGCGATTTACTCAAGTTTCATTCTTATTCGGAATCAGCTCATCATAATATTTTTATGTTTGCTTCATCATCACCATATCAGCCGAAGGACGTCCACTTCTGGACAAAGGCCTCCCCCAAGGATTTCCACGACGAATGGTTCTGCGCTGCCCTCATCCAGCGGCTTCCCGCGGCCTTCATCAGTAATTATGTTTCCTTACGAGACTGATATTTCAGTGCTATACCTAATATCAATGTTTTTTTTATCCACTGTTAGTAAGCCCTTGACATCATCTCGCCTGATGATAAGTGACGATGATGCCAAAGATGAATACTGGCTTACCCAAATTCCCCAAAACAATGGGGAACAGTTAAGTTAAATGCTGTTAATATTTATGCGCATGACTTAGATAAGTTGGTGGTAGGTAGCCAGGCAGGCTTAAAAATTGACTACCAACAATTAAACCGTGTCATACAAAGTTAGACCCCGGCGGGAATCGAACCTGAGATCTCCTGATGTAACGCTAATGGACTAAACATTACGCCGCGGAGGCGAGCGGTTAAAATATTTACATAAGTTATGTTTACTTTGTTAAAACACATGTGAAAATGATTATTATTATGCTGATAATTAATTTTAACAAATACTGTAAGTCTTGATATCGAGGCAGGACATTTTGAACTACATAATGCCTATAGAATGTATGATTTCAGGTTATGTAGGGAAATATCATTTAAATTCCGCACGAGACTACCACACGGACTTCTAGTGTATCACAATGTCAAGAATCCAGTGTTCAAAATGCCACCGTATGCACTGTACGTGATTGTTGAGAAGGGAGAACTCAAAGGTGAGGATCACACGTCAGAGTCGGGCAACAAGAGGCTGCCATGTTATGTTATTGCTTATTAAAGTAAAGTCTACAATTATATACAACACGATAATCAGATCTACGAGAACTACTTTTAGAAAAACATATAAACTTTTAGGTACAAGCTTTTATTTAATAATAATTAATTTATTTTATTTTTGTAGTCTTTTCAGCAAACCCTTTTATTTGATAGTACCCACATCATAGTACCCATATCATAGTACCCATATCATAGTACCCATATCATAGTACCCATATCATAGTACCCATATCATAGTACCCATATCATAGTACCCATATCATAGTACCCATATCATAGTACCCATATCATAGTACCCATATCATAGTACCCATATCATAGTACCCATATCATAGTACCCATATCATAGTACCCATATCATAGTACCCATATCATAGTACCCATATCATAGTACCCATATCATAGTACCCATATCATAGTACCCATATCATAGTACCCATATCATAGTACCCATATCATAGTACCCATATCATAGGGGTGCATAAAAAAATAACTTGTCCGCCATTTTTGGGGGTACGCCATATTTTATTAAGAATGACGTCACTTAGCAAGTTTAAACTTAATGTGTATGCAAAATTTTAGCTCAATCGGAAACCGGGAAATGGTTCTAATTAAGCTTCCAAGATTTGTTTCAAACTAACTAACTGACAAGGCAAGTTATTGTAAAGCCCGCTTCCATCTTCGGCAACATCGTCACTTACCACAGGTGAGATGTTGTCAAGGGTTTACCAATTGTGAATAAAAAAAAAAGCTTGTAAATACAAGCACAAGTAGATCGAAAACTAAACGAATGTAATTTCCTCCTTGCCATTCTGATGAACAGCATAACAGACGACGTTAAAATAACAGACCTTAATAGCAACATCTACAATTTTGCAATTTATTTATTTTTTAATGCTGTTTTCTTGAACCGATTTTAGTAAAATTTATATAAGACCACCCTAAAGACTAATTTCAATGAATGAAAAAATTTGGAATCTCCTCTTCTCGTCGATTAAAAATAAGTAAAGTTATATCAACCCCCTCTTTAAAATCTTACTCATGTTACAATTTGCAGTTGTGCACGTGTTCGGTAAACATTTGACATCAGTGACAGTCGGCAGAGGTTTGAACAGAGACCAGTGGCACGGCGTGGTGGTGACCATCGACGTGCACGGAGCCAGGCTCATCGCTAAAGTGGATCAGCTCAAAGAAGAAGTTTATTTAAAGGTAAGTATACAGTCCGGGAACTATTGGTGAGGAAACCAGCACACGCCTGCAAAAAACTTAGTGAAGTCGACCAAACCGCACTGGGCACTTTTTTTTGTTTTTTTTTTATTTACAATTAGTAAGCCCTTGGCATCATCTCACCTGATGGTAAGTTACGATGATGCCGAAGATGGAAGCGGGCTTATCAAGATTCCCCAATGCAATGGACAACTGGCTATCTTATCTTCAAGTCGGAACACATCAATGTTGTTAACACTGATGTTTGGCGGCAAGACTTAGATAAGATGGTGGTAGCTAGCCAGGCGGGCTTACAAAATGCCCTACCACCAACCAAACCGAGTCTTACAAGTTGACCCCGCCGGAATCGAACCCGCGACCTCCTACTGTAAAACTGGGCCGAGCTACCACCATCTTATCTAAGTCTTGCCGCCAAACTTCAATGTTAACCGCATTGATGTGTTTCGGCTTGGAGATAACATAGTTGAAGATAAGATTGCGTTGGGGAATCTTGGTAAACCCCCTTTAAATTTTCGGCGTCATCGTCACTTCCCATCAGGTGAGATTATGTCAAGGGCTTACGAATTATGAATGAAAAAAATCTTTAAAAAAATTACATAATTAAGATACATTTCAAGTAGGGTGAATTTTTTTGTTCATACACCGTATTGTGTGGGGGATTGTTAATCGTCTTTCAAACTGCCGAGGGTTTGCTGACATCATTTTTCCGATAAATGATTCGTTTATTAAATAGTAAGTTTTAGTTTTAGTGCAGGGGACAGGGGACAGGGGACAGGGGACAGGGGATAGTGGACAGGGGCGCCAGCTAAACCGCTATTTCAGAAAATCTGAGAAGTATTGGAAATATCAGGCCATCTCATTTAAAAGGTAAATTATCACGGCAAAGTAAGCTTTCTTAGTTATTAGTAATAGTCGACCAACTTAAGATGTGCAGTTGTATTTGTAAAAATTCCATAGATTTTCCTTGAATTCTTGTATACCAACTGAAAGAATAAGTTACAATGTACATGTATTTTTTGGAAAAACTACGGAACCCTATTCAGCGCGTGTTCCGACACGCACTTGGCCACTTTTATTATTCAGATCGGACGGCGGACCCTTAAGCGCGAGACGACTTACACTTGGCCGGTTTTTTATCATTTGCTGTATTAATTAGTTAGTACTACAATCACACCAAGTGTCACGCTCACATACCATGCCACGTAGGTGAGGTATGTGTGAACAACCTCAGCTACGCTGATGACATGGTGCTCCTTAGCCCCTCAATCAAAGGCCTAAGAAAGCTGCTGTCAGTCTGTGAGCATTATGCTGATGCTCATGGACTGAAATACAATGTACTGAAAACGGAATTAATGATTTTTAAGTCCGGGAGGGGTCCGGAGAACGTACCTGAAATTAAATTAAATGGTGTGGTGGTTCGGATTGTGCAAATGTTCCGATACTTGGGGCACGTACTCACACCGGACCTGAAAGACGATCAGGATATGGAGCGAGAGAGACGGGCGCTCTCGGTCCGGTCAAATATGCTCGCACGCAGATTTGGTGGGTGTAGCGACGGAGTCGAGCTGACATTGTTTAATGCATACTGTCAATGTTTCTACACCTGCCAACTCTGGGTCGATTTTAAGCGCAAATCTTACAGCACCATGAGAGTGCAATATAATGATGCATTTCGCACTCTCATGTGTTTACCTCGATATTGCAGCGCATCGGGCATGTTCACCGGGGCGAGAGTGCCCGACTTCTTTGCTGTTATGAGGGCGCGTGTGGCCTCTTTTTGGGAGAGACTACACTGCTCTGATAACAGCATACTCCAGGCTGTGAGTGACGGCATTAATAGCCCGTTGCACAGATATTGGCTATCTGTGCATTTAAATGAGAATAAGAAGTGACGTGACTTTTAGGTCAGATATACCTAATATTATTTTATTTTAATTTTGATTTGTTTCGTTTTATTTGGTACTATGGCTGTATTTGGCTGCAATAAAGATTTATTTATTTATTTATTTATTATTATTTACATACGATAGAACAAAAACAAAAAGCATTTAAAAACACATTTCTTGGGGACCCTCATTCTAAAAATAATTAATTGTTTAATTATGTTTTAAGGGGGATTCCCTTACAACACTGATTCTGTGAAAATTTCAGCTCTGATTTATTACGGCCTTCTAAACAGACGGACGGACGAACAGAGAGACAGAAAGACAGACGGACGGATAGCGTAGGCTTAATAAAAGGGTCCGGTTACGTGGTACGGAACTCTAAAAATGATCATTAACTCAGTGGCTTTCGTTTTTTTTTTCATTTTTGTAAATCAACAATTTCATTTGTTCCAGGGTCTAAGTTTCGATACTAATTACGGAATAACGGACAACCTCACGTCAGTTATTCTAATTGGAGGTACCTGTATTATAAAACGCTCAACAATCTATGTCAAGTTGATATTAACAGTAAGCAAAGTTAATGACATTGCTTTATAACTTCAGGTTTAAGCTCTGAAGAGAAGCTGCACGGCGTCAAATACATAATAGAGTCATTTGTTGGGTGCATCAGTGACATGGTGCTCAGCTCCGGCAAGGCTGCATCAGACCTCCTCCCAATAGTTCCTCTCATAGCTACTAAGCATGAGAATGTAAAAGAGGGATGCATTGACAAGTGCAGGACAGTTGAGAACCTGTGTTTCGGAGGTTCTAAGTGCATAAACGAGTACAACGGGTACAGGTGCGACTGTTTCGGGACCATGTATGAGGAGCAACTGTGCGATAAGTACAGTAAGTCTTACTTATAGTGCCTTTTGCCGATTTTGTTACAAACTTTTTCTATAAAAAAATACAATGACAAGTTATTTCAAATTGAGCTCTACTATTGTCTGAATCTTGAAATAGGACAAAAAATCAGAATTGAATAAAATAGACTAAATAAATATGAACAGACAACTCAGTTAGAGTTTAGAAGCAAAATTCTGAAGACGACTTATTAAAATAACTAGCTTTTTCCCGCGGCTCCGCCCGAGTGGACATCGTTTTTATGACTGTCTTTAAGGGTGATTAGTAAATTATTTCGTTTCCCACCTACTCAACCATCTCTGTGAAAAAAAACACAACAATCGAGTATTTTTTTAGTTCCCTCAGGAACTGCATCAGATTATGCTATTTTCCCGGGTTAAAAAGTAACCTATGTCCTTCCCCGTGACACAGGCTACCTGCATGCCAAATTTCATAAAGATTGGCCAAGGCGTTGAAGCGTGAAAAGGTAACAAAAAAACAAATAAACAAACACATTTTCACATTTATAATATTAGTAAGGATTGCATGATTCTATTATTTGTGACGTAAAAGCTATCAAAGTTTTAGTTAATTAAGTGTTAGTCCTTTTGTTTAACTCAATTAAGATCTAAATGATAAAATTAACGAGATGCGTATTAGCGCATTACAGAGAAGTTGATATTGAACATTACAAAATTAAAGATTTATCGTTAAGTTCTCAAAGCGAGGATTATAATTTGATGTCGCAATGCATCAATTGCAATATCATTGTGTAAGTAAGCCAAAGCAAAGACGCCGAGACGTATGGCTTTACAAACAATAAACAAAATACCACTTAGTATAAAAGAGTCTAGAAAAATACTTTTGTATAAAGGAAGGCAAACTTTGAATGAGTTTTTTTGACATTTAATTAAGCAGTTACACTTTATTTTCAGCGGCAACAGTGCTGACCTTACGAGGTTCAAGTTATGTGTCTTACCGAGTTTATGACTGGAAGGACAGGGTGCACTCCACCAACACACGTGTCAGTCTCCATTTTAAGGTAGGTGCGGTTGGCCTATTTCTCTTTCCGTGTTCAAAATGTAGTGGCGCTGCTCCGAGACCCGCACGGCTGCGTTTTGATCCCCTTTGATGGACCAATTTAGTGCGTTTTTATTTGGAGAGTCGATATTTTTTAAGTATTGACTATGGGCTTGGGGAAAGTTTTCTTTGTGACGTGTAAAAGGCCACCTGTATGTATAAAATAGAGGCTATTCTTTGGAGGGGGGAGGGGGGGGAGGGGGGGGGGGGGTGGGGCATTTTTCTCCTGAAACTGAATAACTTATGTTTTACAACTTTACTGACATCATGATTTTTTTTTACTTTTTATACATACTGATCGGCGGAGTTTATTTTTTGTTTTACTTTTTATACAAATTGATAAAGCGTCGGTGGTTTAACCGGTAACGACTCGGTCCTCCTAACCAGAGGTGCCGGGTTCAAATCCGGACGGCCCATGCACCAATGAGTTTTTCAAAACTTACGTACATATACTCACCGATTGCTTTAACGGTGAAGGAAAACATCGTGAGGAAACCTGCACACACCTGCAAAGAAACTCGAAGGTTGTGTGTAAAGTCGACCAACCCGCACTGGGCCCGCGTGGTCGACTAAGGCCCGATCGCCCAAATTCAGGGTAGGCTCAAGCCCCTCGGTGAGGACTTATATGAGCTGATATGATATGATGATCGGCGGAGTTCAATTTTTTTCTACCTTCAACAAAGTTATAAAACAAAAGTTGTGCAGTTAATTATTGTACCTCACACCTGTATATTAAGAACTAGCTTTTGCCCGCGGCTTCGTCCGCGTGGGCATAGTTTTTATGACTGTCTGAGAGGGAGCGCGGTGCGCGAGCCGCAAGCGGCTCGCAAGCGTGGACGTGAATTTTCTCCAGATCCCTGGGAAACTATGTCAGGATATGCTTTTTATTAGTAAATCAGGTCTTTCCCACTCCCTCAACCATCTCTGTGCAAAAATTCACACAATCCATTGTTCCGTTGCGATGTTAAAGATATTAAACAAAAAAGAGTATATTTTCAGTTCCCAGTGGACATCGTTTTTATGACAGTATTTAAGGGTGATTAGTAAATTATGTCGTTTCCCACCTACTCTACCATCTCTGTGCAAAAAATCACAACAATCGAGTATTTTTTTAGTTCCCTCAGGAACTGTATCAGATTATGCTATTTTACCGGGATAAAAAGTAGCCTATGTCCTTCCCCATGACACAGGCTACCTGCATGCCAAATTTCATAAAGATTGGTCAAAGCGTTGAAGCGTGAAAAGGTAACAAACAAACAAACAAACACATTTTCACATTTATAATATTACTAGCTGTCCCGGCGAACTACGTACCGCCTTAAATTACATTACACTGCTCTACCCTACCCTACCCTACCCTACACTACACTACACTACCCTACCCTACACTACACTTCCCTACCCTACACTACCCTACCCTACACTACCCTACCCTACCCTACACTACCCTACACTACCCTACCCTACCCTACACTACACTACACTACCCTACCCTACCCTACCCTACATAAAAACCTTCTCCTGACAATAACGAACTCGACAAAAAAAGAATTAGCGAAATCGGTCCAGCCGTTCTCGAGTTATGCGCTTACCAACACATTTTGCGATTCATTTTTATATATTAGATTAAGGATACGATTACAGAGTTATATTTTCTACATATAAGTACGTTAGTACTAATATATATACTGTGATATAAATACAATATCTATAATTACACTCGTAACTTGTTCAATGTATAAAGGAACCATGACTTTCTTATAACACTGTTTAACAAGGCGCTCTCAACACTTGACCGACGCGACGACCTGGTGAAGATCGCGGGAAGCCGATGGATGCGGGCACTCGGGCAGCGCAGGACCGGTCTTCGTGGAAATCCTCGGGGGAGACCTTAGTCCAGCAGTGGACGATTTTCGGCTGATATGGTGATGATGATGATCAACACTTTAATAACAAGTCAGTACGCGTTCGGAGGACTAGCGCCTTGAACGTATTTGGGAACAGATGACCAAAACAACCGCGCAGGCACGGACGCCTCCTATCCAATAAAACATACAAAGGGAAGGGTGCGTCCGTTAGTTAAAAATAATTTAAAACTAAACTAAAAATAGTCATTTTAGAAGCAGACAGAATGATAGAATATAACGTACAAGTTATGATACGTTCAAGCACTGTTAGTTTTAATGTTGAACTTTATTAGATATTGTTACGCTAATTGTTCTGATTTGAATGATTGCAGTTAAATTGAGCCTGCTTTCCTTACTAATATTATAAATGTGTTTGTTTGTTACCTTTTCACGCTTCAAAATCTTCATAAAATTTGGCGTGCAGGTAGACTGTGTTACTTGGAAGGACATGGGCTACATTTTATCCCGTGAAAATAGCATAATCCGATGTAGTTCCTGTGAGAACTAAAAAAAAAATATTCTTTTTTGTTTAATTTCTTTACATCGCAACAGAACAATGGGTTGTAGTGATTTTTTGCACAGAAATGGTAGAGGAGGAGGGTAAGGACTTGATTTACTAACTATCATATCCTGACATAGTTCCCGAGGGATCTGGGGCAAACTGATTTCCACGCTCGCGCACGTCGGTGTCGCAACGGAGCATCGGATTGAAGTGTTTTTTGGATAGAATTGGTTGAGGCCCAATATAGTTGCTGAGGGATCTGGAGAAAACTTATGTCTACCCTTGCGAGCCGCTTGCGGCTCACGCATCACTCACCCTTAAAGACAGCCATAAAAAGTATGTCCACGCGGGCGAAGCCGCGGGCAAAAGCTAGTTTTATATAATTTGAAGACACAAGTGTGAAGGCTACTCGGAAATAACATGTACAATCACCTTTTGAGTTTAAGATTTTAGTATTAATTTGAGAGTTCGCAATATACTAATACTGATATAATAACTGACCACTTCTATTACAGATATAAATATTTATATAAAGTTTTTGCACTTTAAAAAAGGTTTTTAAGATTAAATCGTATTAATTATATCGTTCCTAACTTTCAAAACCACAACTCAAAAAGTTACATAGGTGACTAGACATGTCCTTTCTGTTTACTCTTCATGTATTGTGTACCTACTACATCAACGCCATACATAGTATTTAAATACTAGAATTTGAAATTTATGATGCACTTTTCAGACTCGTTTTGATGACTCAGCTCTGTTCTACGCAAGCGGTCAAATTGATGATAAACATCACTATATTGCTTTGTCTATTCACCAAGAAAAGGTTGCTATACAGATAGACTTAGGTGATGGACGAGTAGAAGATTATCTAGGACATAAAGTTAACAACAACAAGTGGCATAATTTAACAGTTATTCTACATGATAAAACAATCACAGCCTATCTAGATGATACAATTACAACTTACGAAGTTCCCGGAAATGCGAAATATGTTTGTATTGATCCAGAAATCTATATTTGTGGGGGACCAGACCTGCACAAGATGAAAGGGTTAAAATCATTTAACAATTTTGCTGGCAATCTAAAATATGTGTACTACAATGATGTCTCCATACTTTACGAGTTAAAGCAAAACAATCCAAAAGTTCATTACATAGGAGTACTTATCGATCCAGAATTTGAAGAAATAGATATAGAAGTGATACCTATAACATATCCGTTTGCAACATCTCATATCTGGTGGCCCTTAAATCAAAGTCTCAGTATCAATTTAGGATTCCAGTTTAGAACAACCAAAAATATGGCTGTTCTAGCTTACAGCCAGATTACATCAGGACAGGGATATTGGGAGGTAACTAAAGTTTAATGAATTACTAAGTAATATCAGTAACTAAGAAAGGTATATTTTGAAATAATTTTGCAGGTACGAATGGTAAAAGAGGAAATAAGGTTTGAACTGGTACCAGATGTAGGTAAAAACGTAACAGTACTAAAATCTGTAAAATTCAACATGAGCACCGATTGGCACACAGTTGAATTAGATTATAAGAAAGGGAGAATCAAACTAACCGTTGACTACAACAACAAACCTGCACAAATGTTTGGTAAGTCATAAAAATTGTAAAAGTTTATAAACACAAAACAAATGAACAGTATAATGATAGCAATGACTATAAACTATTCACAGGTTTAGATTTCCAGTTGCAAGACAAAATTGTTATTGGAAGTGGTCTTAAATCAGCAAACTTAGGACTCATAGGATGCATGAGAAACATAAGAATAAACGGTATGCTTATAGAGCCCAGGTAATTAACACCGCAGTTTACTTAATGTTACACTATTTGTAAAGCTGAAAGCGTAATCAATATTTACTTTATTTTGCAGATTTGTCATAAACACGGAACGAGTTGTAGGTGAGGTAGCGATAGATGATTGCCGTTATATTGACCCTTGCACAAGACCTAATACTTGTGAACATGGAGGCATTTGCTCTATTCGAGAAGACAGGGTTATTTGCAACTGTGAAAACACAGGCAAGTTTAAAGGCCTTTTAATTGTGCAACTTAACCATTTTAAGATTATTATTTTTTATTGGCTGTTTAATTTTATTCTAATCATAGGTTACATCGGTGAGAACTGCCACTTTGCGACGTTCAGGAAAACTTGTGAAGAGCTAGCCTTGCTAGGTTACACAAGGAACGACGTCTACCTTATAGACATTGATGGGAATGGTAAATTCCCTCCAGCACATGTGAAATGCGAGTTTAGAGAGATAGAAGCTGATTCTTCTATTACAGTCGTTGAACATAACTTGCCAAGTCAAGTAGTAAGTATTGAAAGTACCTTTTACGTATATTTTCTCTCCACAATTGGTAAGCCTTTGGCATCATCTCACCTGATGGTGAGTTACGATGATGCCGGAGATAGAAGTGGGCTTATCAAGATTTCCTAACGAAAAGGGAAGCTGGCCATCTAAAATCCGTAACGAAACACATCAATGCTGATAATTTTAAAATAGGATGGTGGTAGCTAGCAAAGCAGGCTTATAAAATGTCCTACCACTAACAAAAGAACCAAACTGAGTCTGATAAAGTTAGACTTACCATTACGCCACGGAAATGAAAACATGATTACTTGAGTCTATCTTTTTTATTATTATTCACAATCGGTAAGCCCTTAGCATCATCATATTATGTTTTTCATTTCTCTAAAGTATGTTGATCTCTTCCTTGTTTTCTAGGATGTTCGTTCAACGTCAGGTCAAGACTTTAGCTTCAAAATCAAGTACAGAGAGTTCACAGCAGAAATGTTACAAGAACTTATTTCTCACTCTCTTTACTGTCGTCAGTACATCAAATACGATTGCAATATGGCTCCCTTAGAACTACATAGTGCAACATGGTTTATATCCTCTTCTGATGACACCGTTGACTTTCTGGGAAATGTCTCGAGGTAATGGATTTCACTATTCGTTTTCCGAAGTTAATTGCTTCGTTGCTTTTATAACCGTCAGTTCAAAGGCTTTTTTGTCTTTATAGCTTTGCTTTTGGTCTTGATACATTACCATACATCACTCAGACTGAATTTCAGAGGGTATTGTCCCTGTGGTGTCAATGCCACTTGTGTTAACCCCACGCAATCATGTAATTGTGATGCCAATGAAAATAAATGGCATTCAGACGAAGGGACATTGGTTGATCCCAAAAGTTTGGGAATAACAGAAATGTTTTTCCTGCAACAGAAGGATTTGACAGAAGAAGCTCAAGGCAGGATAACGTTAGGCCCATTAGAATGTGTTGAGACAAGTAAGCACTTATGTTTACCACAGTCTACCGTGCAATGTTTTCTTTCTTTTTCTTATTTATATTCTTTTGTGATTTGTTAAATATTTCAGACACTCAAAGATACGTTGTAACTTTTACAACATCCCAGTCATATATCGAAGTGCCTGGTTGGCGAAAAGGAGATATAGCCTTCAGTTTTAGAACTACCGGCACTAGTGCCATCTTACTCTTTCAGCCACCAATAAGACCAAACTATCCATCTTTTATGGTCGCTTTAACTAGTGGTAAGTGGTGTAGAGTTTGTATTAAAGTTTCTCTTTTGTTATTATCATTCATTTAAATCCTCTGCATTTATTTTTTTACGTCAAAGAGGCGCATAATAATCCTCATACAAATACAACAAATGTATAAAGGCCTAAGGTTATTTAACAGAGATTTTGGACTTTCTAATATTTCTTTTACAGAACATGAATTAACCTTTAATTTCACTCTTAATACTGGAACTACAAGGAAACTGGTCATAAATTCTAAAAGGAAACTAAATGGCGGAGAATGGCATAAGATTTGGATAGATTACAACTTTTATCATGTTAGGTTTATGTTAAATACTGAGTATCAAATGCTGAATCTCTTGTTGGAGGAAGAATTTGGTCCTTTTGAAGGTTCAATGTTTATTGGAGGTGCTACTGCGTAAGTTTCAGTTGCTTTGTACATCAGAAGTTAGAACTCGTTAATCCATTATGATCGAAAACCTATTTACTACTTCAGGGAACATCTCAAAAAGTCTGCAGTTAACCAAGGATTAATAGGATGCTTCAGAGGTTTAGTAGTAAACGGAGAAATCCTAGATATTTACAGCTACATGTCTGTACATCTATCTGAAATCATAAAAGACTGCAAACCTTCTTGTGTACCAAATCCTTGTCAAAATAAAGCTACGTGCAAAGAGTTGTGGTCTAGTTATGAATGCATCTGCAAAAATCCATGGGCTCACGTTGGAACTCACTGTGAAGAAAGTAAGGTCTAATTATAGATCAGTTCATGTTTAGTTCATGGTTCTTCTATTTGCAAAGTTACGTTTGTTTTCAGATATAAATACGAAAGCATTAACATTCCAAACTGAAGAAACTTTTGTCAAACTAAATTACTTAGAAGACAACGAAACTGATGCAGAAAAAAATAGATTGAAGAAAATGATGACAGAAAACGTTTTGATGAACTTGAGGACTTACGATGACAACTCGATTGTTTTATACGCTAATGATAATTTGAATAATTTTATACATTTATTCATTTACAACGGTACACAAATAATATACCTTTTCAACGAAGAGGATGAGATTATACAAATGAACGTAACTCACGACAAAATTAACAAAGGTGCAAGTGTTCAAATAGCTATTATTAGAACAAAAAATTCGACCACTTTACATGTGAACGACAGAAACACAACTATTAACAGAGTTGCAAAACTTTTGGATACTTACACTAATAAACCTTGGATTAATCCAGAGCTAGGTAATAATTTTATGGCATCATTTTATAGTACTTTCTTAAGACGTTCGTTCTTTGATCACAATAAAAATTTATGCAAACAGGTGTTTGTTCAAAATGGCTTTTATTTGTTTTTAGAGGTTATCCGCCCACAAAGACCACCTGCGCCACCAACAGACTATTTTGAAATTAATCTTGGTGGTTATGATCATTACTCCTTGCATTTGGCTAAAAGGGCTAGTGAACTACCTCAAAGAGGATACGTTGGATGTGTCAGAGGGTTTAAAATAGCAGACCACGTTGTTGATCTATCGAGGAAAGCACAAGATGAAGTGGATGAAGGTATGAATCGAACTAATAAAATGTCATTACGACTTCATTCGAGGAAGCCACATGCTAAAAGGATTTTCATAATGATGTTTCAGATCTTACTGGAGTACTTCCAGAATGCAATATGAAGTGTGATAGAGAACCTTGCAAAAACGGTGGTATTTGCACTGAAAATTTTGCAAAACAAGAGAGTAGCTGTGATTGTGAATTAACTAGTTACTTTGGCGAATACTGTATGGAGGAAAAAGGAGCAGACTTCAATGGTGAAAGTATTCTGCAAAGAAAATTTGTACTTTCTGGACCTATTCTAAAGGTAAGTAATTAATTATAAATATATTTTATCTTTTAATAGATACTAGCTTTAAATGTGAAGGTCATCTCAAATACCAAGACTACCTAATAAATGAGTAATATCTTAATAAACTGATTGTTTATGTTACAGGTTAAAATAAAATTAGCATTTTCAAGCAACGACCTTAGACAGAAAAACACTGTGCTCCTCTTGGTCCAGACTGAAAATAAGTACGTGCAATATTCTTAGTAAAGAATTACGTAAAAACTCCTGATAGCAGGCTTTATCCTGGCATGTGTCAGGGTGCGTTATCCTTGCCTGTGTCACGGTCCTTACCAGAGGTTATCTTGAAAAATTCAAAATATTTTCAGACGCAGTTATTACTTGCTCGTGGCAATAACGCAAGACAGTTATCTGAAATTTGAAGAAGATCGTGAAGATTCAGCTTATGGAGCCGAATTCAAGAACAGAAACTTTTTAAATGGTGAAGATAAAAACTATTTTCTTTAGTTAGAATAAATGCAGATAATCCTGCAAGCTTTAATCAAGTTTCTCTAATTTTTTTTAGGGGCAAGACATACAGTATATTATACAAGAATAGGTAACGAGGCTAAACTTCTCATCGATCGAATAGAAGTGCCTTTAGAGAAATTGGCACCACAAGATCTTTGGGAAGCACCCGATGCAGGATCTAATGAAGTACAAATTGGAGGATTAAACACCACTGACCCGAGACTTAAAATTTATAAAGGATATAATGGTTGTCTTTCAAGTAAGTTTAGGGTCATTTTTTAATAATAAGATAAAGTAAATATAAGATACCTACGTATATTTATCTTTATGTAATTATCACCTATTAGATACCAATTCACCATGATGTATTTTCAACTGACTTCAAAAGTGGAGAAGTTTATGCATTTTTTTTATGTTTCTTACCTCAGAACTCCGTAATTTACAAATCGATTCAGAAAATTACTTTTTCATTTAAAAGGATATTTTCAGATTAGTCTCATATAAATTTCATTGAAACAAAAGTCAGTTTTGTTTAACGTGTTAAGCGTTTCCAATTATTGTTCTTCTTCTTCTTGTATAATATACTGTATGTCTTGCCCCTAAAAAAAATTAGAGAAACTTGATTAAAGCTTGCAGGATTATCTGCATTTATTCTAACTAAAGAAAATAGTTTTTATCTTCACCATTTAAAAAGTTTCTGTTCTTGAATTATTGTTATTTTAAAAATTAGGTTTCAAAAAGTTAAACATCACAAAAACAGGGCAATCCTTCGATCATGCCTAGATCCAAGTACCCGTCGTCGTGGTAGACCTGCTGCGGAGTGCACAACAAGCAACACAAACTGGGATCTTACTAATTTTACAGAGCTAAAATATGTTAAATCGACGTACCTACTGCGTGCACCTCGTCTCAGTTCTTTACAAGTTTTAATTTTTAGCACAGTTTTAATTTCTATCCGTTTGAGATTAAGATTGAGAATTCGACGGAGTCCTTCTCTATTTTATTTAGGTACATACTTGCCTATTTTTGTTTTGTTCCTTGGTTCGTGTGTTATTCTATTCTTCACCTTTGCTTACGACTTCTAGATATATTGGTGCAAGTAAACAATATGAGCAGTATGAAGCCACTCGAGGAATACATGCTGTACACGCGCTCTGACGCTGAAAAGGTCAATGTGGTAAACGCCCAAGGAGTCAGGAGTGCGCAATGCTCTACGGACTTCGACGAAGCTTGGCCTAAGCACGACCAGTTGGGCTCTAGTCATAATGGCAGCTTCCCCACTGTAAGAAAATCACTATTATTTGTAATAATAATGTCCATTGCTTACCTGGTTCCGTTTTAAAATATCTATTTCCTATGACTGTGTATCTTTGGTATTCATCATATCAGGTCACATACATCCCGGGGGGCTCGAGCCCCTCTGAGCCTACCCTGAATTAAAGCGATCGGGCCTCTGTCAACCACGCGGGCCCAGTAAAGGTTGGTTGGTCGACTTCACACACATCCTTCGAGATCCTTTGCAGGTGTGAACAGGTTTCCACGATGTTTTCCTTCACTGTGAGAGCGTCAAATAAACGTACATATGAAATCGAAATCGGAACACACATTGGTACGTGGCAGGATTCAAACCACGACCTCCCGGTCAGAAGGTAGCGTATCTATAAAATTTATATCTACTTATTGGTTTAAAACGTTGCCTGTCACCTCTACCTAGCTAGATAGCGTAACCACACTCGACAGCAAAGAAAACGAGTCGGTAACAAAAACCTCAACAACTTCCAAAACATTGTAACTAGCTTTATGAAATAAAGTTTCCAATAGAATTGGGGAATTTCGCTGGCGTACACGTCGTCCTAGTTCATCCCAGGCATGCTCGATGGGGTTCAAGTCTGGGCTGCGTGCTGGTCACTCCATGCGTGTGATAACGATATCATCGAGGTAGTCAAACACTATCCGAGCTGTATGAAGACGAGAGTTACCTCGCATAAAGATGACGTTCTCGCCCATGTTTACTGAAAATGGGCCAACATACTTATTTAAGATTTTATTCACGTATCTTTCTGCAGTTAAAGTTCCATTTTCTATCAACACTAGCTCGGTGCGGCTTTCGGAAGAAATTCTAGCGCACACATGTTTATGGAGCCTCCGCCGTATGACACTTTCTCTTCAATGCAAGCTTGGTTATAGCGCTCTCCTGGTCTTCTGTAGACTCTTTGCCTCTCTTCGTGCTTGTATAGCATGAATCTCGACTCGTCCGAAAACATAACTATTGACCAGTCATCGAGAGTAAAGTTCATGTGTTTTCTAGCGTAACTCAGCCTGCTCGATGCTGCTTTTTGAGTTTTGGACCAATGGCGAGTCTAAATGGCTTCAAGTTTGCTTCAACAAGACACCGCCTCACTGTACACGTGCTTGGATTGCTCCTTCCAGTACGTAGAAGGTGTGTTTTGACTTCAACAGCCGTTTGAAATCGATTTCTCAATATTGTTGACACCATATATCGATCCTCCCGCGCTGTCATGCACCTAGATTGGCCTGTTTCTGGTCTACGAATATTGGATCCAGTCTCTTCAAATCGCCGGAGCTTTGAACGGTTTATAGCGACACACCAACAGTTCTCGCTGTATAACACTGACTGCGCCCATCTTCAAGCATTGTCAGAATTCTGGTACACTCTTCAGGAGTTAGTGACATGTTTTTAACTGAATTTGATTATAATAATGAATTTTTGGACAAGAAATGCCCTATTTATATGACAAAACCGAAACAAAGGTAAAACAAATGGTTCCGAATTTGATGTGCAAATTTTGAAAATCGTCTTTATTTTGTATTTATGGTTTTCAATACAACCACCAAAAAGAAATACAAAGGGTTTACTCCTTTATTTAAACGTTATGAAATAAACTTTAATTTAGTTTTTATTTTAAAAGGATTGCTCAAATATTTTAAAAGATATCGCATTTTTTTAACCGACCCGTTTTTTTGCGACCAGTGTATATAGTTATTTAAAGTTTGAGCTAAAATTGCAAATTTGATTAACGAAAAAAAAAATACCATCAATGCGCCGTTTCTCCAGTTTTCCATCTCTTCTACTAATCAGCCTGCTTTGACATGAAAACAGCCACTGCTGGACAAAGGTATTGCGCCTCCCCCGATACGCGAGGTGGGTGAATGTTGCCACAATCGCCACGCTTGGCAGGCAGGCGGGGTGGCGATCTCAGTGTGCAGTGTGGTGGCGCAGTACGCGGAAGGACGCTGCTGCCCATCCTCTAGGTTATTGATCCCTTATTCACCATTTACAACATAATCGGAAAGAGATTAGACCACCCCATCTCTTCCCGATGATGTTGTAAGATGTGGTTGTATTGTAGGGCCACACCACGGGCCTCTGTGGTTTGTGACGTCCTTAAGCATTGACTGGCTCTTTTTGTTGAACAGAGTGTCGATAAAACGTGGATTGAAGATCCTCCGTTAAGGATTCCTTACGACTCTCTCTACCAACAGCCCGACGATGAAGAAGAGAACACGGATAAATTTTTCATAGCTCTGATAGTCATATTCATACTTGGATTGTGCTACTTGGGCTATCATGTACGTATCTACCATACAGTGTGATATTTTTTTAGATGTAAAGCGGTAAATAGCGTACCATTCTCACTCACGAGTTCATGACGCTACTCACGAAACTTTTTAAAAATCCGTAGAATAAAATATTGTCTGATCAAAAAATACATTTGATTTCACACAAAAAGGAGATGATTCACAGGCTGTTTTTAGTTTAAGCTCTAATTTACAGGGTGTCAAAAGTTGTTCAGTATGATGAGTAGAAGCCCCAGTTAACGGGAGCTACACCAATCTTGTTACACCTGTACATATGTAATAGGTTTCTTAGGAAATTTAATCAGTTTAGTGAGTAGCATACAGAGTTCTTCTGAAATATTCGCCTAAATAGTTTGGACCTATCGTACAAAGTTCTTTATCAGCTCATTAATTTGGTATATGTTATTTTTTTATTGAGTACATATATTTTTTGGGGAAGTTATTTAGTTTCTTAAGCTGAAGTCCCCTAATTATTTATTTTCATGAACTGAAGCCCTCTTATTATTTAGTTTCATGAGCTGAAGCCCCTTGTTATTTAGTTTTATGAGCTGAAGCACCCCTTGTTATTTAGTTTCATGAGCTGAAGCCCCTTGTTATTTAGTTTTATGAGCTGAAGCACCCCTTGTTATTTAGTTTTATGAGCTGAAGCACCCCTTATTATTTAGTTTCATGAGCTGAAGCACCCCTTATTATTTAGTTTCATGACCTGAATCCCCCCTTATTATTTAGTTTCATGAGCTGAAGCCCCCCTTATTATTTAGTTTCATGAGCTGAAGCCCTCTTATTATTTAGTTTCATGAGTTGAAGCCCCCCTTATTATTTAGTTTCATTAGCTGAAGCCCCCTTATTATTTTCCGATAATTCTGAAAAACCTTATTTACTACATAAGAACGTAATGTTAAATAATATCATGAAATCTGCTGTACGTATACTTTATGACAAAATTCAATGTTATGAACAATAAAATAATTGTACCTACGAGGAAAAACCTTGTATATCTATAAAGTGAGAAACGCGTGTGGGTATAATATTTTTCCAGAAAACTAACGTTAAAAATTATATTTTGTAGATGTGGCGAACAAATAAAGCGTACAAACTGCGTTTGGAGAAAGAAACTGACGCAAACATTATGAGGGACAAGGAAAAAGCTACAAAGCTGCAGGAGCCCGCTGTTTCTTTCTTGCAGGTAAACTTTATAAATACCTAAGTACCGACTTTGAATAAAAAAAGTAAAAAGTAATTAAAAAAACAAATAAAAAAATTATGAACACAAAAAACATCTGGAATCAGATGTGCAGGCAGGGCTGTAGCTAGAGTCGAATTTGAGGCAGGGCATCACATACATTATAATTATATAGACCTATCTCGCTTCATGTTATGGCGCTTCAAATGCCATTCTATACACAGCACAAAAAAATATTATTATATGAAATGAATGTCACAAACTATGGTATGTTCGGAAAAGCTTAGATACCTATCGCTACATTTTTTTTTTATCTCAAACTATGAACAAACAATTTAATTATAATAATTTATCTTCGTTTTTAAGGCAGGGCATTGTGATTTCAAGGTAGTGCATTGCCCCTAAATGCCCCCCCCCTCCCCCCAGCTACGGCCATGTGTGCAGGTTTGCTAGCGATGTTTTCCTTTACCGTTAAATCAATCGGTAAGTATATGTACGTACTCGTAAGTTTCGAAAAACTCATTGGTGTATAGCCCGTCCGAATTTGAACCCGGGACCTCTGGTTAGGACGACCGAGTCGTTACCGTTTAAGCCACCGACGTAATTCGGCGTCGGTGGCATAATGGCAAGGGCTGCTCGCTACCTCCTGTCCGGGAGGTTGTGGTTCAAATCCTGCCACGTACCAATGTGTTTTCGAATTTCGATTTTATATGTACGTTTATCCGACGCACTTACGGTGAAGGAAAACATCGTGAGGAAACCTGCACACGCATGCGAAGAAATTCGAAGGTTGTGTGTGAAGTCGACCAACCCGCACTGGGCCCGCCTGGTCTACTAAGGCCCGATCGCCCTAATTCAGGGTAGGCTCGAGCCTCTCGGTGGGGAGTGGGGACGTATATGAGCTGATATGATGATTTAGACAATTTAGGAAGTGCACATTCTAGGAATAGACTTTTGAGGAAGTGGACATTTGGGGAATAGACGTTGAGGCTTCGAGGAAATGGACCTAACGGACCGACTGGACATTCCATAATAACACCAAACGAGCCTGGGAGATTGATCCAAATATTTATCCAACTTTATGTACAGAGTAACGCTAAATTACACTATTCAATGGCAAATAAAATGATTGACTAATTGATTGGTACATTATCTGTGGTACATACATACATCAAGTAATGTTTGAACTCAACCGTAGAACACGATAGAGCAAAGTTTGCTGCACTGGATGTGATATTATCTGTCTATCCGGCCAGGTTATGAACACCAATGCACGTTGGAGACAAGTTCTTAAAATGTTCAGGATAGATACAAGCCTATGTGTGTATCCAGTACGAGTTCCTACCTCGTACCTATGTGTGTATCCAGTACGAGTTCCTACCTCGTACCTATGTGTGTATCCAGTACGAGTCTCTACCTCGTACCTATGTGTGTATCCAGTACGAGTTCCTACCTCGTACCTATGTGTGTATCCAGTACGAGTCTCTACCTCGTACCTATGTGTGTATCCAGTACGAGTTCCTACCTCGTACCTATGTGTGTATCCAGTACGAGTCTCTACCTCGTACCTATGTGTGTATCCAGTACGAGTTCCTACCTCGTACCTATGTGTGTATCCAGTACGAGTATCTACCTCGTACCTATGTGTGTATCCAGTACGAGTCTCTACCTCGTACCTATGTGTGTATCCAGTACGAGTTCCTACCTCGTACCTATGTGTGTATCCAGTACGAGTTCCTACCTCGTACCTATGTGTGTATCCAGTACGAGTCTCTACCTCGTACCTATGTGTGTATCCAGTACGAGTCTCTACCTCGTACCTATGTGTGTATCCAGTACGAGTTCCTACCTCGTACCTATGTGTGTATCCAGTACGAGTCTCTACCTCGTACCTATGTGTGTATCCAGTACGAGTTCCTACCTCGTACCTATGTGTGTATCCAGTACGAGTCTCTACCTCGTACCTATGTGTGTATCCAGTACGAGTTCCTACCTCGTACCTATGTGTGTATCCAGTACGAGTCTCTACCTCGTACCTATGTGTGTATCCAGTACGAGTTCCTACCTCGTACCTATGTGTGTATCCAGTACGAGTATCTACCTCGTATTTATGTGTGTATCCAGTACGAGTACCTACCTCGTACCTATGTGTGTATCCAGTACGAGTATCTACCTCGTATTTATGTGTGTATCCAGTACGAGTACCTACCTCGTACCTATGTGTGTATCCAGTACGAGTTCCTACCTCGTACCTATGTGTGTATCCAGTACGAGTATCTACCTCGTACCTATGTGTGTATCCAGTACGAGTTCCTACCTCAAACCTATGTGTGTATCCAGTACGAGAACTTACCTCGTACCTATGTTAGTATCCAGTACGAGTATCTACCTCGTACCTATGTGTGTATCCAGTACGAGTTCCTACCTCGTACCTATGTGTGTATTCAGTACGAGAACTTACCTCGTACCTATGTGTGTATCCAGTACGAGAACTTACCTCGTACCTATGTTAGTATCCAGTACGAGTATCTACCTCGTACCTATGTGTGTATCCAGTACGAGTTCCTACCTCGTACCTATGTGTGTATTCAGTACGAGAACTTACCTCGTACCTATGTTAGTATCCAGTATGAGTACTTACCTCGTACCTATGTGTGTATCGAGTACGAGTACCTACATCGTACCTATGTTAGTATCTAGTACGAGTAGGTACCTATGTGTGGATCTAGTACGACTACCTACCTCGTAACTATGTGTGTATCCAGTACGAGTACCTACCTCGTACCTATGTGTGTATCCAGTTCGAGTTCCTACCTCGTACCTATGTGTGTATCCAGTACGAGTATCTACCTCGTACCTATGTGTGTATCCAGTACGAGTATCTACCTCGTACCTATATGTGTATCCAGTACGAGTTCCTACCACGTACCTACGTGTGTATCCAGTACGAGAACTTACCTCGTACCTATGTTAGTATCCAGTACGAGAACTTACCTCGTACCTATGTTAGTATCCACTATGAGTACTTACCTCGTACCTATGTGTGTATCGAGTACGAGTACCTACCTCGTAACTATGTTAGTATCTAGTACGAGTAGGTACCTATGTGTGGATCTAGTACGACTACCTACCTCGTAACTATGTGTATCCAGTACGAGTACCTACCTCGTAACTATGTGTGTATCCAGTACCAGTACCTACCTCATAACTATGTGTGTATCCAGTACGAGCTCCTACCTCGTACCTATGTGTGTAACCAGTACGAGTTTCTACCTCGTACCTATGTGTGTATCCAGTACGAGAACTTACCTCGTACCTATGTTAGTATCCAGTACGAGTACTTACCTCGTACCTATGTGTGGATCTAGTACGACTACCTACCTCGTAACTATGTGTGTATCCAGTACGAGTACCTACCTCGTAACTATGTGTGTATCCAGTGCTAGTACCTACCTCGTAACTATGTGTGTATCCAGTACGAGTACCTACCTCGTACCTATGTGTGTATCCAGTACGAGTATCTACCTCGTACCTATGTGTGTATCCAGTACGAGTATCTACCTCGTACCTATGTGTGTATCCAGTACGAGTATCTATCTCGTACCTATGTGTGTATCCAGTACGAGTTCCTACCTCGTACCTATGTGTGTATCCAGTACGAGAACTTACCTCGTACCTATGTTAGTATCCAGTACGAGTACTTACCTCGTACCTATGTGTGTATCCAGTACGAGTATCTACCTCGTACCTATGTTAGTATCCAGTACGAGTACTTACCTCGTACCTATGTGTGGATCTAGTACGACTACCTTCCTCGTAACTATGTGTGTATCCAGTACGAGTACCTACCTCGTAACTATGTGTGTATCCAGTACTAGTACCTACCTCGTAACTATGTGTGTATCCAGTACGAGTACCTACCTCGTACCTATGTGTGTATCCAGTACGAGTATCTACCTCGTACCTATGTGTATATCCAGTACGAGAACTTACCTCGTACCTATGTGTGTATCCAGTACGAGTATCTATCTCGTACCTATGTGTGTATCCAGTACGAGTTCCTACCTCGTACCTATGTGTGTGTATCCAGTACGAGAACTTACCTCGTACCTACGTTAGTATCCAGTACGAGTACTTACCTCGTACCTATGTGTGTATCCAGTACGAGTATCTACCTCGTACCTATGTGTGTATCCAGTACGAGTATCTATCTCGTACCTATGTGTGTATCTAGTACGAGTTCCTACCTCGTACCTATGTGTGTATCCAGTACGAGAACTTACCTCGTACCTATGTGTGTATCCAGTACGAGTACCTACCTCGTACCTATGTTAGTATCTAGTACGAGTACGTACCTATGTGTGGATCTAGTACGACTACCTACCTCGTAACTATGTGTGTATCCAGTAACAGTACCTACCTCGTAACTATGTGTGTATCCAGTACCAGTACCTACCTCGTAACTATGTGTGTATCCAGTACGAGTTCCTACCTCGTACCTATGTGTGTATCCAGTACGAGTTCCTACCTCGTACCTATGTGTGTATCCAGTACGAGTACCTACCTCGTAACTATGCGTGTATCCAGTACGAGTACCTACCTCGTACCTATGTGTGTATCCAGTACGAGTAACTACCTCGTACCTATGTGTGTATCCAGTACGAGTACCTACCTCGTAACTATGTGTGTATCCAGTACGAGTACCTACCTCGTACCTATGTGTGTATCCAGTACGAGTACCTACCTCGTACCTATGTGTGTATCCAGTACGAGTACCTACCTCGTACCTATGTGTGTATCCAGTACGAGTACCTACCTCGTACCTATGTGTGTATCCAGTACGAGTACCTACCTCGTACCTATGTGTGTATCCAGTACGAGTACCTACCTCGTACGTATGCTCTTTCATAGAAGGTACGATGAAATCATGGAAAAGTTGAAAACTGTACAGATGACCGTGTGTCATTTGTCTGAATAGTATTAGTATTGTTCGTAACTTAAGTACCCACATTTACTTTCAGCTCAATAAAGAGGACGAATGTAACAAGGAAGTCGAGATGAAACCAAATGGAGTAAAGATCGACGTCATTCCAACTGTTATTATTGAGGTTCCTAATGAAGATAAGCCGCCTAGTAGAAGAGGTTCACTGCGCTTCAAAGGTAATTTCATTTTAAAACTTGCTATGACTAATAATACAGTACTATGTAACACACTGAAAAAAGTAAGACTGACTAGAGGAAACCCATTCATGTATATATAGCATTTAAGTATCACAGACCCCATGTTTCATCCTTAGCCACGTCAATTTTATGCCACTAAATGACTCCATTAACTTAAAATAACAAAATCCCCTTCCACTTGTATGGACGATCCGAAATTTAATGAAACCTAACGAAATTTAACTTACTTGGTAAAAATCTCTAAAAATTTCCAACGACTAGCGCGTACGTACTACGTGGAAAAAGATGCACGTTTTTAGGGTTGCGTAGTCAAACTAGGACCCCTTATAGTTTCACCATGTCCATCTGTCTACCCGTCGGTATGTCACAGCCGTTTTTTTTTCAGAGACTATACTATAACATTTGTGACCCCTATAAAGTTAAAGCATCGTTAAATATATCTTTTAAAACAATGGTTGGCTGAGATTATTTTTTAGATAAATGATTCGTTCACTAAATATAAAGTTTAAAAAACCGGTCAAGTGCGAGTCGGACTCGCACAAAGTAGTGTTCCGTACTCTTTTCAAATAATAAATGTTTATTTTAAAAAAACAAAATTATATTAGCAGTTGGTAATAGAACATATTGTATGAAAAATCTATAAACTTTTTACAAATCGAGCTGCACATCTTAAGTTGTTCGACTATTTCTTCTTAACTAAGAAAGCCTTCTTAGCCGTGATTGTTTTCATTTTAAATTCATTATAATATAGACTATTTTCATAATTTTTTTTTCAAATTTACCTGTTTAGTTTTAATTTCTTTTAGGGGGTGGGGACACAAGACTCCAACAAAATTTAGCACTTTCAAGCCTATTTTTTCGAAAACTGAACCCTAAATTATAAAATGGTCTTAGAAGACTCACAATTATTTTTTAAGCTCTTACCAAGGATACCCCACACGACTGGGTTTGATGAGAAAAAAAATCATCCCCACTTTACTTGTAGGGGAGGTACCCTTAAAAAGATTTTCTTCCAACTTTTTTTTACAATTCTCTCTGCGTTATTATTACTTATATGTGCTTATTGCGCTGGTATAATCGAGTAGTAGGTACCTTTACGTCCTGCTAACACCCAAATTTTGCTACTGCCACGCATCTTGCGACCAACTTCAGAGCCGTACCAAAGTTTGGGGCGAGCTGTATAAACCGATGTTGTATTTGTCACCAAGCACACAATGTTTTAGATTCGATGACTTTGCTGGCACCGACCTCAAAAAAATTGTAAGCCCATAGTTTAATTCGTACCCACCTTTGATTTCGTTATTGTTGGTTAATTTTGTGTATTCATATAAAAAAAACTTTTATTTTATTTTTTTATTTTAAATGATAATTGCTATTATCTAACAACGCCAAACTCAGTCTCCTACTCGTCAATAGAAATCATCATATAACAATGCATGTTTTTCATTAACCGATACAGTGCCCTGTGGCTTCCATCAATATCTCAGCAGTGCTGTTTTTAAAATCAATATGAATCACTCAAAAATTGACGAAAAATTCTGAAAAAAATGTATGTTTCAGTTGAGGATCTTACAGAGAACAATTCACTTACAGTTACACAATCAGATGAACTTCGCTCGATAGAAAAAATCTAAAGTTGTCTTTTTAAAATTTGTTCAATACTGGGCCTAAAATAATAAATTTACTGACCTTATTTTTATACCAATCTTCAGATAAATCATTTTTGTAGTACAAATCGCTGAGGTGGATGTTGTAGTATTATTTTCCTATTTATGATGTCTAATAAAGCCGTCTAACAACCCTTTCATAAACTTAGTGGTTTAGTCATCCGAAAATTCTTCAGTAGGCAAAATAGTAAAGTCCTCTGAAGATCCTGATATCAAAGAGAATGCGGATCGTGAATCAGAACATAAAAGTACGATCCCAGGAGAAAATTCGGATATTCACGATGGTTCCACTCACGTCACTAACGAGCCCGAGGATTCACCGACCCCACAGGCTGCTTTCGTGATGGAAACTATGGGTTCATTACAAAACTTTCATTTTATATTTATTCAACTGAACAAAAACCTGCAACAGCTTTCCGTGTCATTAATTGCTTGTAAAGAAGAAATCACAGAATTCCGTCAACAACTGACCGACATGAAAACAAGAATACTATCTCTGGAATAATATAAAGAGGAGGTAATAGAAATACGTATGGCTCTCGGCTTACAATAGGGCCAACCTATCTCTTCCATTAGGTGTCGTAAGGGACTTAAACCGGAGGATGGACAGCAGCTCCTTTCCGTGATTTGCAGTCTACCTGCAACAACACTGCGATCGTCAACCCGCTTGCCAAGCGTGGCGATTACGGCAACACCCCCCAATGATATACACAACAAAAAACGGCCCCTAGTCCCCGGCAGCCCCGCTATTCCTGGCTCTGGTAGCAGTCAAGGTAACGGCGGGACATGGGGTGCGAAGAATCCCCGACAGATGCCAGACAACAAAACCAAAAGACCTCTGGCCCTGGTAACCTAAAAAAAGCGCACACTGCGGACCGACACGAAGCTGACAGAAGTCAAGGAAGAATTGAGCAGGTTTTTGATGAGATGTCGTTCGGTTGTGTGAAGTCCGAAGAGAGGGGGAGGACACTATAATCCTTAAATCCCGAAACCTGCTCTATTTACGAGAGGGTGACAAACTGTCCCAGGATGGTGTAGGGTTTCTAGCCCACAAGTCCGTCACTAACCATGTGATCCGGATCGAGAGTGTTTTGACGAGGGTAGCAAACCTTATACTCCGAATCACCAAACGGTATTCGCTGAAGGTCATACAGGTATATGCACCGAGCGTGGAACACTTCGACGACGAAGCGGAGATCCTATATGAGGATATCTCTAGAGCTTTACATAATAGCTCGCAGACCCAATACACCGTTGTTATGGGGGACTTTAACGAAGTGATGGTGAGCTGAGAGTGGGGTTATAAAGAGAGGAATGCACGTGGCCAGGCCAGCTGCTGGCCTATTTTATGGAAAAGGAGGGCCTCTTCATGATGAACTCTTTCTTCAAGAAGCCTAAACAGCGAAAGTGAACATGGTTACATCCCAATGGTAACGAAGAATGAGATTGACTTCATCTTCTCGACAAAGAAGCAAATATTCAATTATGTATCGGTGATCAATTTAATCAAAACGGAATCGATCACTATAATAAGAGGCACATTGAATCTAAAGACCAAGCAAGAAAGATGTCGACAGATGAAGTCTACACTCCGACCAGCGCCCATCCAACTTCAAAACCCCCGAGAGCTTTCAGCTCAAGTTGCACAATCGCTTCGAACGCCTAGGAGACAGCGAGAATGTGGACGATTATAATGACAGATTTGTGGAAATTGTCCTAACGCTCGGGTCTAAGATTTAAAACTCGCCGTTTAAACAGAACCAAAAAAATCTCGGACTTCACCAGTAACCTCATGGAAGAAAGACGCAGATTGGTTTTGCTGTCCTCTGAAGACGCTACTCAGTGTCGGCAACTAAACAGGCAGATCTCTAAGTCCCTGACTCGCGATTTGCGCCGGTATAATACAAATTGTATTAAAGAGGCGATTGAGAACAACAAAGGCTCAAAAGTATTCGCGAGAGATCTGTCTGTTGGACAAAGCCAACTGACCAAGCTGAAGACTGAGGATGGCAGGATCATATTGTATAGCACAAGGCTAACAAATAAAGAAATTTTATAATTTTTAACAATTTATTTTGTTCAGCACACGTTATCAGTGTAAAAGGTAAGATGGAAGAGAGAGTGTTGCCAGCAGTATACAATTTATGTTTCTAACATAATTGGGGGGAGGGCAAATGCCTTACAACATTAAAAACTTACAAAATACTGACAACTAATTTCAATACTGACAACTAACTTCAATACTAATTTAATTCACTGCAAGACTTTAAATTAATTTAGTTAAACACTTTTATTTATTACTATTATACCTATTTTAAATTTTACCAAAACGAATAAATGTAGAATTTAATCAAAACCTTGTTTTATTTGTAGTACTTGGTATTAGACTGAACTATTTACTTATAAGGTAGGTGAGTACTCTAAAAGGTTATCTTAGAGAAAAAAATAAGAAATACTTTTCGATAGAAAATAAATTAACAGTACTTAGTTATAATTACTTAATTAAATTTGAAATTTTGCAATCCTCAATTTTGCATGTAAGGTTTTGCATATAATAAGAACCTATTCTTGCTTACATTTTTACTACCTAATAAATAAGAAATTAAATTATGATGATGACTTACTAACTTAATTAATGTCGATAGGTAATACGACTAATTTAGAGATAGCACGAGAATGAATTTTCCTGTCAGCGGTTTGCACATCTACAACGCGCACTTTATAGTCATTTCCAGTATAAATCTTCACAATTCGCCCCATGGGCCAATGAAGGGGAGGAGTATTGATATTCTTCAGAAGCACAACCATGCCTTCCTTAAGGTTAGGCATCTCTTTGTACCACTTAGTACGTTTGTTTAATGTAATCAATTATTCATTACTCCAAGCCTTCCAAAAATGCTGTCTCACCTGCTCACTACATCTCCAGTAACGCAACCTATTAGATGGTATTTCGGTAAGGTCATTTTGTGGAATAGCCGTCAAAGGGCTACCCATGAGGAAATGGCCAGGAGTAAGCACTGAAAAATCTGAATTGTCCTGCGTTAATGGAGTCAAAGGCCTGGAATTTAAAATGATTTCTATTTCGCATAAAATACTATTGAATTGCTCGTAGGAGAATGTTTTTATGGAAATGATTCTTTTTAAATGAAATTTGGCGGATTTTACCGCTGCCTCCCATAGGCCACCATGATTGGGACTGTATTTGGGTATGAAATGAAAATTTATGCATTTTTGCAAAGCATAGCTTGTTACTGAATCTTGAAATTCTTTTGTCTTGTGCAAAGTATAAAGATCTTTCAATTTATTGTTAGCACCTTTAAAAGTTGATGCATTATCGCAATATATGTCTGATGGAATGCCTCTACGGGCAACAAACCTTTTCAAGGCAGATAAAAAGGTGTCAGTGCTCATGTCTGAAACTATTTCAAGATGTACGGCCTTGGAGGCGAAGCAAACCAGTACCACAACATATCCCTTACTTATCAGACAGTTTCTTTTAGTAGATTGCTTTATGTCAAATGGACCACAATAGTCTAAGCCCACTACTTCGAAAGGTCTACTAAAAGGACTTACACGATGCTTGGGCAGTGAACCCATGAGCTGCTGAGCGCTTTCTGCTTTAAACCTTGCACATGTGACACATTTATGAATAACACTTTTAACTTCTCTAACAGAATTTACAATGTAATATTTTTGGCAAAGACTGCTTAACAGTAGCTTTAAACCTGCATGTAACATCATTGAATGTTCATTTGTAATTATGAGCTTGGTTACATGACAACCTTTAGGTAAAATTATAGGAAATTTCTTGCAGAAGTCAAGATTGGCATTGTGCAGTCTTCCCCCGACACGTAGCAAACCCTTGCCATCGACAAAGGAGTGTAGTGATTTTAGGTTCGACTTTAAATGTTCTTTATTTTTAATGCATTGCAATTCATTACTGAAATAATGATATTGAACACCCTTTATAATCTGTATTAATGCCTGTCTGACTTCTGCAACAGTTAAATTCCCATTTTGTATGCATTGCTTTTTACATTTTTTTATAAATCTTAGCATGTAAGCCATTATACGAATCATGACAAATAAATTTGAATATTTAACGAAGAAAGGCATCAAATCGTCTTTATTAGCAACCATACATGTAGCATTAGTTTCATCAATGGAAAACAATGGAATTTCTATTCTTTGAGTGTAAAGGCAGTAATTGTTAGTTTCAATGAGATAATCTGGGCCATGAAGCCATAAATTATTTGTGCTTAATGAACGGGGGTCAGAACCTCGGGATAAAATGTCAGTTGGATTGTAAACACCAGGGGTGTGGTGCCAATGCATTCCTGTTGTAAGCCTTGTAATCTCTTTTACTCTGTTACCTATGTACGCTGGAAGCTTCACTGGTGCAGATGCAAGCCAATCTAAAACGATTTTGGAATCGCAGAATACGTGTATATTGTTTATTTTTAAGACTGCGGATACATGAAACATGAGTTTAGCTAAAAGTAACGAACCGTTTAACTCAAGCTTGGGTATTGTAAGTTTTGAATGAATGGGTGCAACTCTGGATTTAGAACATAATAGATATGTCTCATATTTATCATTTAATTTGACCTTTGCATAGATGCAACATCCATAGGCGGACGTAGAGGCGTCGCAATATCCAACTAACTGAACTTCCTCAGCATCTGCAAACTCTAAGTACCTAGGCACGCAAATATCAGGCATCTCCACTAAGTCCTTGTAAAAGCATTCCCACACATTGGTATGCTTGTCTGGTAATAGAGCGTCCCATTCCAGGTCATGCAGCCAGATTTGCTGCATTATAAGTTTAGCCTGCATAATGATAGGTCCGGCAAAGCCCATTGGATCATAAAGTCTACTGATTGAGCTTAAAACATTGCGCTTTGTCGGGCGTTTTGAGGAGGCAACAACATGCCCACTTACCCTGAATACGTCCTCTCGGGGGGCATAGTTCAAATCTAAAGTTTTTGTAATAGACTTTTCATGACTAAACTCCCTTTGACCCATGTTCAATTTCTCTTTGGGTAAATCTTCTAGAATACTTGGGTTATTCGATGCCCATTTGTGAAGCTGAAAATTGGCTAACTGCATGATAGATATTAATTCGTTTTTTAACTGAATACATCCCTGGAGAGTCTGATTGCCTGCCTGCACGTCATCAATGTAACTGCTGTTTATTATAGCTTCACTAGCTAATGGAAATTCTAATTTATATCTGTGGGCCAATTCAATAAGGCACCTGGTGGCCAAAAAGGCCGAACTCGTTAACCCATAGGTTACGGTTTGTAACTGTAAACACTGCAATTTATTGTTTTCACGTCATAAGATGTTTTGTAATGCCTTGTGATCTGGATGGATTTGAATCATACGATACATGTGACGAATGTCACATTGTAATGTATATTTGAATGTTCTGAATATTAACAAAATGTCTAATAGTGGTTTTTGCACTACTGGCCCATTACATAACAAATCATTGAGGCTGTGGCCCTCTTTTGTTTTGGCACTGCCATCAAAAATACTCTCAACTTATTTGTTTGTTTGTCAGGCCTTAACACCGCATGATGTGGCAAGAAAAATATTGGTTGCTCTGAGGGAGCATATTTGTTAAAGTTAATTACTTTAGCATGGCCAAGGTAAATGTATTCTTTGATAAATTGTTTATACAATTCAAAATATTTTTGATCTTTTTTGAACCTTTTTTCTAAGTTGAAAAATCTTTGTAATGCAATGGAATATGAATTGGATGGCTCAATACTTTGTAAGTCAACTTTCAGAGGAAGTTTGACCTCAAATTGGTTATTTTGTAATGTAACACTTTCTTGAAAAATATTTTCTGTGTATTCATGCTCAGGGAGGGACTCAGGGAAAACTTCAGGGATTTTCTCAGCTTCCCAAAACTGCCTGACACAAATATCCAGATCATCAAAGTGAGGACTAGAAGAGACATGCATGGTAACAGCTGCTTTGCAATTGGTAACTATGTCCATCGAGATGACGTATCCAAGGCGTGTGTTCAGCAAGACTGGATCCTCCGGGCCCCCTTCGACTTTACCATCTTGAATCACCCTGAAGAAAACATCAGCGGCGAGCAGAATTGAGATTTCTCCTGGAATGTAAAACTCGCTGTCAGCTAAAGCAATATTTTTAGGCAATGATAGCTTTGATATGTCTATTTGCCTTTGTGGAATATTTGTTGTGATTTGATCTATCACGGAACATGTAACATTGAAACTGTAATTCTGCGTCATGGAATGTATTGTAAGATTCATGCCCTTTGTAGTTTGACTGGAAAGACCACCCAAAACATGTATGTTTTTATTTAAATCGAAACATGGAAGTCCTAGCCTTATATACAAAGCAGTTGTGCAAAAAGATACCTGACTACCGCAATCAAGTAAAGCTCTAACAACATATTTGTTGTTGTCAGCACCGGAAACAAGAACCTTAGCAGTTGGTAGCAAGACAGATGTAAGAGAAGGCTGATGCAAGTGCATATTTACCTCTGGTGTAATATCCTGCTCCTGGCAACTGTTGTTAGTATTAGTATTTTGAATTGGGTTAGTATTTTGTTTGCAATCTGGAATGTGAATAAGAGCATTATGTTTAGCATTGCATACAGAGCATTTGAAATTATATCTGCATTTTTTCAGGTGAAATGTAAGGCAAAGCTTGCATAGGTTATGCTGAGTGACATATTCTAACCTCTTTGTAGGAGTCATTGAAATGAACTGTGGACATTTGAAAAGTTTATGTTGCTGAGAACACAGTATGCATTTAGCGTTTTCAGGGATTGAAACCTGTGGAGCTGTTGTTCCAAGCGAGGAGGAAAGCAAGGTAATACTTTTTGGGTTATAAGTTTTGGATTTACCTGGAGCTCGCTCAATGTTATTGTTTGTAACCTCAAGGGATGCCGCTCGCTTCTCTAGGAATTCTAGGAGCGATTCAGTAGACGGGACCATCGTAAGGTCTCTTTCTGTGTTAAATAACCTAGCTGTAAGTGAATCAAGTTTTCTCATTAGTATACATGATAAAATAGAGTCCCATTGTTCTACCGGTTGCTGTAAATTTTTTAAAGCAGTGATTTGTTGCCTTGCCATTACTACTAATTCACGGATTTGCTGCGAACTACCCCTATGAATAGGTGACAGATCAAGTAATGTGCTAACATGATTGTGTATAAGTAAGGCGGGATTATCATATCGCTTTTTTAACAATTGCATAGCAGAACTATATGATTCTCCGATGATAGGCAGATTATCAATGATTTGTAGCGGCTCACCCTTGAGATGCTTTTTTAGGAAACACAATTTTTGAATGTTGGGTAACTTTTGATCCCTGTCGATAACAGCTTCAAACATCTGTATGAAAGGTTTATACTGTCCCATGTCCTTTCCGTCAAACGTGGGGATGTCAAGAGGCGGAAGCTTCGCCCTTGAGGACTTACAACCTGAAAAAGATGCCACATCCGAGGTGCCATCAGAAAATTTATTCATGTGACGCTCGATAATTGTCGAGATAACCATATAGCGCTCCTCAAAATCACCAGCCTGTGAGTCACCCCATTCCTCGTCGTCTTGTAACATTTTTAACTCTATCATGGTTGTTTGAAACTTGCAATAGCACTCGTCAATGATCCGCTTTCTGACGGTCAAATCTTCTTGACTCAAATCTGAGGCTGACCTTAAAAATGCTTCTTTCCTTGTGAGTGTCGCTTTGGACTGCCCAAGCACAATTTTGTGTTTTTTGAGTTCGTCGTCGACGCCAGCATCTAACGACTTCCTTTTTGGCTTTGTCATTGTAAAATTGTAAATTGCTCAATGCCACCTTTGTAATTCCTTCTTTGAAAATTGCTGAGCGTGCTGAAAAATCTTGTTTTTTTTTGGTAAATTGTAATATTGTTAGATGTACATTGAACGGCCAGCGTGTCCTGCGTCAAAGATGACTTATTATTGTCGAGTCGACTGAGGGCAAACTCCCGCGGGCGGCGCAATGTATTGCTTTGCCTGCCCGTGATGTGGCGCTTCGAACAAAATGGCGTCGTCGTCGTGAAGAACTTGTTTGCGAATTACGCACCTGTATCTTCTGAAACACTGCTCATTTGACGAAATCCACTCGCGAGAACTTAGACTGGAGTTTCGGCACCAATTTGTATAGCACAAGGCTAACAAGTAAAGAAATTTTATAATTTTTAACAATTTATTTTGTTCAGCACACGTTATCAGTGTAAAAGGTAGGATGGAAGAGAGCGTGTTGCCAGCAGTATACAATTTATGTTTCTAACACATATCGTCTAAGACTGATTTGCTAGAAGTTGAGAAGTTCTACGGCCAATTGTACACGACCATGCGTCTGCATGTCAGCGATATGGCTAAAAACCCAAGATTTAGACTAACCCGACACTATACCGAAGATATCCCGGATGTCAGCCTGTACGAATTAGAATGGCTCTCAAACAGCTCAAGAAAAATAAGGCACCGGGTGATGATGTAATTGTTGAATTTCTGAAAGCAGGTGGAACACCGGTACTTAAAGCTCTTTAGAAGTTTTTTAAGTCCGTTATACTCGAGGGACACACGCCTAATGCATGGAAGTGTGGTCGTGCTTTTTTTCAAAAAGGGTTACAGTACCCTGCTGAAGAACTACAGACCCATCTCACTTCTGAACCATGTGTACAAGCTAATTTCGAGATTCATGCCAAATGGACTATTGATATATCTAAGTAATGAAGTATTTGTATGAAAACGCCACCATGTCAGTTCGCCTCCAGGATCAAAACTCGGAACCTATCCGGCTGCAGCGAGGGGTAAGACAGGGAGACGTCATATCTCCGAAACTGTTCACCACCGCCCTGACAGATGTTTTTTAGCTTTTGGACTGGGCTGGACTCGGCATCAATATCAACCGCGAGTACAATCCACCACCTTCGACTGGCTGACGATATCGTGGTCATGACTGAGACTATAGACGACTTAGGCACAATGCTCGGTCGTCTCAGTAGAACCTCTCAACAAGTAGGTCTTAGAATGAACATGGATAAGACGAAAATTATGTCAAGCGTCCATGTCGCACCTTTTCCTCTGAAGGTTAGAGGCTCTACACTCGACATTGTTGCCGAATATGTGTACCTGGGACAAACAGTCCAGTTAGCTAGGTCTAACTTCAACAAAATAAGTAATCAGGTAAATGTATCTGGGGTACATAATTACAAACGTGTCTACTTTACAAAAATTCTTAAAAACCTTAAGCTATAGAGATACTAAGAAAATACTGGAATTTTATGAAATAAAGGACACAACATACACACACACTTTTACACTCATGCTCACTCACATACATTCAATACACACGCGCGCACTTTTTTGGGTATAAAACAACGGATTTTATTTTTATTTTATTTTTTTTATTTATAAATAGGTGCTTACACAAACTTTTAAATAGTAAAAAAAATACTTATTGTCTATTACATAATGTCATGATTCAGATTACAGTCTCAGGTAATGGTATTTGTTATAGAATCAACATATACATATACATCTTTGTCATTTACATAATCTATTATTTTATAATATCATGTAGAGCACAAGCATTGTTTGACATGAGTCTTGAATTTGTTCTCTGACAAACTAGTTACATTTTCTGGAATTTTGTTGTAGAATCTTATACACTGCCCCACAAATGACTTTTTAACCTTACTCAGTCTCGAAAAGGCTATATCAATTTTATTTACATTTCTTAAATTCAAATTATGCTTGTCACTGTTTTAAGGAAATAAATGTAAATTTTTACGAACGTACATAATGTTTTCATATATTTTCTTTGAACTTATTTTTTAACGACTCACATGATCGCATCTGATAGATTGCGCGGATAGCTCTTTCTGTAAGTTGCAAATAGTTTCTATAACAGCCGCATTCCCCCACAGTAAGATGCCATAAAACTTAATGAATTCGTTGATGGGATCCAACTTGTTGACATTTTCGATGACAATATAAACAAAATATACTATCATTGTAGAATATTCCTTAGTTTTAGATAACTATAAGTGTAACAACAATAGCGGTTTGGGTGTACTGTAAGCTCTTGTTGTATTTTAAATAAATAAATAAATAAATAAATAAATAAATAAATTATACTATGGAAGTAACTAAAATACACTAGTCTCACAGTGTCTACATCCGTTAACTGTCTTATTTTCTTAACGGCATAAGCAGCGGAACTAAGCCTTCCCGCATAACATCCAAAGTTATACCAAGGGACACCGTAGTAATTACAAATTCTAATTTATTACTGTCTAATATTACACTGTTATTGACCTTTTTTACATAAGGCAAACAGAATTTTATACATTTTGTTTTCTTAGCATTTAATAATAAGTTATTCACAGTAAACCAGTTCAGTATCTTTAAAAGAGTGTTGTTTACTTTGTCAATTTTGTTTTAATTCCTATTCACTTTAAAAATAAGAGAAGTATCATCCGCAAACAGCACAATATTTGACAGATGTTGCACCATAAAAAGCAAATCATTCACGTAAACAAGGAAAAGAAAAGGCCTTAATATGGAACCCTGGGCACACCCATTTTCACTCTATATCTAGATGAGTTCGTGCCATTCACTTGTACTTTTTGTGTTCTGTTGTCTAAATACGAATTTAAAAGACTGAGAGCCCCGTCCTCTACACCATGATGCTTTAATTTCACAAGTAATGTTTGGTGTTCAACACAATCAAATGCCTTAGATAAATCACAAAACACTCCAATTGCATTCTGCGATTCCTCAGAGGCATCATAGATGATGCGAATAAGTGCTACTCCTGCATCGGTTGTTGGCCGACCTTTCGTGAAACCAAATTGTTGGTTATGCAGTAGTTTATTTTCTGTAAAATATTGTAGCATTTGGTTAAGCATAACCTTTTCAAACACTTTACTAAGAACTGGCAGCACAGAAACTGGTCTGTAGTTGCCCGGATTTGTTTTTGAACTAGATTTATATAAAGGTATCACTTTACTAAGCTTCATGAGATCTGGAAAGACGCCACTATCAATGCTAATATTAAAAAGACAAGCTAAATATGGCGCTAAGGTATCAATTACATTACTTATCTAGCTTACCGATAATCCCCAGAGGGCTTCGGTTCTTTTAACTTTAAGAGATTTAAAAGTTTTTACAATAGTTTGTGGTTCAATTACTCTAAAGGAGAAATTTTAATCACAAATACTAATATTATCCTTTAGCAACCTTTGAGCATACATAGGTGATGAGTTTAGGGCTTCAGTAGTCTTAAGCGGAATATTTGTGAAAAAAGTTTCGAATTCTTTGGCTACATCGGCATTCGAACTAATTTTACCTTGATCTGTGTGTAAAACATATTCTTTGTCGCGAGGTTTGACTTAACCTGTTTCTTTGCTAATAATATTCCAAACAGATTTATTTATTATCTGACAATTTTAGTTTTCTAGACAGATAATTAGATTTTGCTACGTGGCAAACCTGCTTAAAATTTTTTGAATATTGTTTCACATAGTGTCTAAAGTTCTCATCAAAAGACTAATATATATACTGTGTCAAAAGTGTAAGTTTTTTTGTCTTAAAGGTCAAACAAAGTTTGGCGACTTTTGTATATACCTATAGTAGCTCATTCACTGAATTTAAATTTGATGTTACTGATTGTGGACTTAGACTTAAATATACTTTGGAATTCCCTATCCAGTACTGTAAAAAAAACTGTGGACTTGCGCTTCATTATCAAAATCTGATATGGGCAGTTTTTCACCTAGCACTGTTTTAAACTTTTCTATTCGACTAGCAGTGACTGGTCTCGGTTGAATTTTGATTTGTTCTGCAGAAATACTTAAGGGAAAGCTAGCTATTACTCCGCTATGATTTGACCTCAATTAAAAACCTGTTTATTTAAATAACAGCAATTACAAAATATGTTATCTATACATATGGCAGAGGTCTTTGTTATTCTTGTGGGTTCCAAAAATATAAAATCTAAATCAAATGACTTGAAGAGACAAGTAATTCTAGTCGTCAAGGACTTTTTTTCCAACACATCAACATTGAAATCGCCGCATACTATCACCGATATACGGCTTTTGCTAACAATATTTAATACATCCTCCATTGCCGATTCGAAGCCAGCAAAGTTATCGTCATATGGGGGCCTATACACGCAAGCAATGATGTTCTCCAGCTCCACACAAGATAATTCCACAGTTTTTTCAATCGAAAGTCCAACAACGTCCTTCCGTTCTTTAATCTCTAGAGAATTTTAGGTAAATATAACTGAACCACCACATTGTATGGACTTTCGATTAAATGCACTGGCTATAGAATAATTTTCAAAACTAAAAAGCATTTCTTGATCTTTGAGCCAATGTTCTGTCACCCAAAAAATATCTACAAAGTATTTTTCCAGAAAAAGTTCTATTTCTAACTCTTTGCCGAGAAAGCCTTGAATATTTTGGTGAACTAGTTTTAAAGAACTTGGTTTCTTCGTTTTCTTTGAGCCTAGTTTGAATCTGGAGTTTGAGCACTGCCGCCAACGCCGGCATCGCAGGGTGTACTATTAAGTACATTTATAGCATGTGCTATACCTGCGGTACCGTCACCAGCGGCGGGCTGCTCCGTCTTTATGCAAGTTATTACCGACTGAATACAATTGGTACGATTTAAAAATACCGTAAGCTAACGAATTAGCTAGTCTCTTTCTGTGGTATGACAAGTCAAATTGTATAAATATTAATTTAATACAATTTCGTATTATAGTTGGGTGTTTCATTAGTACAGTACAGAAATGCACACACTGTTACATTACATTTCTTTTCCTTGCTAAGCTCAATTAGCCCGTCGACAGATTTTTTAATGTGAGCTTTCTTAACATTTGTACTATTTCCTAACATTAACACAAGTGAGGTGTATTGATCAGCGGAACTATTACACATTTTACCTACTATACAGGGTCTTCGGCAGATGGTTGAAAATACGAAAATGGGGGATAGGTGGGGTCACCTCCCACCTATTTTGAGAATTAAAAAAAATCTAGGACTTGTAATTTTTTTTACAGGATTTTTTTTCCTTTTTTTAGAAATTTTGCCATTTTTATACCTTTGAACACATGTAACTTTTTGTTTTTTAAAGCTAGCTCCAAAATCTTTTTTTTAATAGACTTTTGTAAGATTGTCGGCTCTAAAAAAATTATGTTTGTTTCAAGTTATTGCTAAAAACAAAAATGTGGGCCCCCGAACTTAAAAAAAAAGTTGAACAAAAATTTAAAACTCAACTTTGCGATGCATTTAAAAAAAAATAATGGGGCTGGAAGGCTTCTGATTTTTTTAAAACATCTCTAAAGCTTAGGCTTTTGAATGGTATGTAATTTGTTTCGGTATCTTTTTTTGAACCGGAGTTGTTAATTTTTTTTACTCAATTGGACCATGTTGACGAAATTCCACTAGTTACATGTTTTGTGAAATGTATCAAATGCAAAGTTGAAAATAATGTAAATACTTACTGTTGGGACGTTTACAAAGAGCAGGTACGTTTTTTTATATTCTTGCACACACATAATGGCTATCTTTAGTCATTTATTGGCATATTGGAGTTAGCACTTCCATATGCCAATAAAATGTCCGCATATTCCGCATTTGTAAATTGAGCCATTTTAAACCACAACAAAGTCTTAACAAAACGTCTGATAATAACAAAAAGTGACAAACAACAAAAAAACTTAACAAAATCACAAACACAGCAAAGTGAAATTAACGAAAACAAAAAAAAAACGTTAACGTTATTAACGTTTGTGATTTTGTTAAGTTTTTTTGTTGTTTGTCACTTTTTGTTATTATCAGACGTTTTGTTAAGACTTTGTTGTAGTTTAAAATGGCTCAATTTACCAATGCGGAATATGCGGACATTTTATTGGCATATGGAAGTGCTAACTCCAATATGCCAATAAATGACAAAAGATAGCCATTATGTGTGTGCAAGAATGTAAAAAAACGTACCTGCTCTTTGTAACCGTCCCAACAGTAAGTATTTACATTATTTTCAACTTTGCATTTGATACATTTCACAAAACATGTAACTAGTGGAATTTCGTCAACATGGTCCAATTGAGTAAAAAAAATTAACAACTCCGGTTCAAAAAAAGATACCGAAACAAATTACATACCATTCAAAAGCCTAAGCTTTAGAGATGTTTTAAAAAAATCAGAAGCCTTCCAGCCCCATTATTTTTTTTTTAAATGCATCGCAAAGTTGAGTTTTAAATTTATGTTCAACTTTTTTTTTAAGTTCGGGGGCCCACATTTTTGTTTTTAGCAATAACTTGAAACAAACATAATTTTTTTTAGAGCCGACAATCTTATAAAAGTCTATTAAAAAAAAGATTTTGGAGCTACCTTTAAAAAACAAAAAGTTACATGTGTTCAAAGGTATAAAAATGGCAAAATTTCTAAAAAAAGGAAAAAAAATCCTGTAAAAAAAATTACAAGTCCTAGAATTTTTTAAATTCTCAAAATAGGTGGGAGGCGACCCCACCTATCCCCCATTTTCGTATTTTCAACCATCTGCCGAAGACCCTGTATAATCTAAAGAAGCATCGGGGTAGCACATGGTTTCTGTCGTATTTATAGAGTTCTTCACACCACACACAAACAATGGTCCGAATCCAACACCAAGCTTATCAGAGAAAATTAGAGTCTTTTCCTACGAACTAACTGGAGTCAACAATATAGTTGCAGCAGCTCTTTTACAGTGCGAGGTTGGTACAGCACTGATATGTTCACAATGGTTTGTTGTTGAATTCAGGTCATTTTGCTTTTTAAAAAAATCACATTGATTTGTTGCCGGCCCCTCGGCGCGGACGTTAAGGCCGCAGTCACACTGATGATTATTCACTAATGAGTCAAAGCGCTCTGAATTATACCTACACAGTTCCAACAGCTTATCTGTAGCCAAAATATGTTCTTCTATTTGTTTTTCGGATTGCTCATATTTTTTATTCATTTCTGATTATTACCACAACTCCATGGAAATCTCTACAATACAGGTTCTGCCTAGTGTGGAGATCGAGTGTTTATTATGTACCTATCCTTATATTGTTTCATCTAATAAATTTATTTGTATTTGTATAGATTTTAGTCTTCCAATTACATTAAAAATAAAATAAATAAATAAATCATCAGCTCATCAACATGAGATGATGACAACCAGATGCAAATATTTGAATAGCTTTAGAAAATATATGAAACACTATTGAGGGTTGCTCTCCATTACCCTAGGATCCCATTATCAGATCCTGACTTGGTGACAATAGGACCACCTCGGGAGTTACTCTTCTTGGACCTAGTCCGATTTTCACAATTTTATTTTTGAAATTTCTGTTCTCTATTACCCAATATTTTATGCTGGTTGTTTCACAGATATTATAGACACAGGGTTCGAAACGCTTGAAGAACGAGATGAGAATTCTGAAAACGAAGAAGAAACTAATGAACACAACTGTAAAAGAGACACGAAATTAGAAAACGATGATCAGTGTAATGGATCCGGGGAAGAACTTGTATCTGACGCGGAACATGATGGGGTGAGTGTATCTTTTTACTGTCATAAATAATTATTTTTAAAACAACCTCTTCAGTAAATCTGTGCAAATCCTGCAAAACCTATTGTAATTATTTTGTAAAAATAAATACCATTTTCAGGACTCACTGAAACCTACGAAACATCTAAACAAAGGACCACCCACTCTTACGACTCAACTACCCTACAAAATTGACGAAGACGGATCAAACGAGCTGTTAGCTACAAATGGACAAATAAATGATTAAATTTGTTTTTTAACAAAGATTACCTATTTGTTTATTATAAAGATTACCTATTTGGTTTATTATAAAGATTATCTTTTTGGTTTATTACCTAGATAACTTGTAGATAAGTAAATAGAAATACGTGCAGGCTGATGTTTAGCGGCGAAAAAGAACACATTACCTGATTATAATTCGGATGAAATGTGTCAACTTTTATTCTAAATAGCCGTTGGTGCAGTTCAGTTCACGAGTGGCGACCGCACACCGGAAGACGTAGCTTAGGCAGGCCTCCCACACGGTTGACTGACGACCTGGTGAAGCCAAAGCCGCTGGATGCGGGCAGTGCAGGACCGGTCGTCTTGTAAATCCTTGGGGGAGGCCTTTCTCCAGCAGTAGATGTCTTTCGGTTGATATAATGATCGCTTACTATGAGCCTCATAAAAAGTCTCAAGGTCACCCAAATGGCGTTGGAGCAAGCTGTATCTACTTGAAGTTTCCCTACGTGATCGAATCTGAAATGTGAAGGCTGGTTGGAGAACCTAGTTAACCGACATAGCTCACAGATTGTGGCAGTGGGTGGGGCACATAGCTCGTGAAAAGATTTCTGTTTAGGCAGTAAAGTTCTCAAGACATACACTCAGTGGGCCGACGACCTTACCACCACACCTTTGGATACTGAACCAGAAAAACATCAATGAGTTCCTGTGCTGGGGCACATAGCTCGAAGAACAGATTAATGTTGGGGCAGTAAACTTCTCGAGTGACGACCGCGCACCAGAAAACGTAACGAAGGCAGGTCTCCCACTCGGTGGACCGACGATCTGGTGAAGGTCGCGGGAAGCCAGTGAATGCGTGCAGTGCAGGCAGGACCGGTATAGGGAGACTCAAGGGAAATCAGGTTAAGTGATGAGAATTAGTGGGGAATCGAATCAGGGGGGATTGGGAGGAATCAACGGGAACAATGGGTAGTTAGGGGAAATCGGGAGAAATCAGTGATGAATCGTGGAAAATTAGGTAAAACCATGAGGTATTAGGAAGAATCGGGTAAATTCGTGCGAAATCAATCGGTATGCCACTATAAGTGGCCCCCTAGTGGTCTTCCATTGTTCAGGCACAGTATACATATTAGTACTAACGGTTCAAGCGTCCGGGCACTCGGAGCAAGCCAATAAGTGTATTATAGATTTTGGACTTTTTTTATTATTAAAAATTTGAGTGCGTTTGACTATATCTCACCTGATGGTAAGTGACGATACTGACGATGTAGTCGAGGATGGTACACGCAAACTCAAATAATGCCTATTCACTCTCGCCTTGAAGATCCCCAAATTGTAGGAGTCGGGAAACACAGACGAAGGCAAGGAGTTCCACTCCATCGCTGTCCGCATAATAAATGAGGAAGCGTAACGCTTCGTGCGCATAGGCTGAATATCAACAACGAAGGGGTGGAACCTCCCCCTGCGTCTCGTTGACCGAAGGTGGAATGGAGCTAGGGGAATGAGGTCGTAAAGTTCTTGAGCACACTCTCCGAAATGAATTCTATAGAAAACCGAAAGACAGGCAACTTTGCGGCGATGCTCAAGGTTTGGGAGCTTGTTTTTGACAAACTCATCGTCACCAATGAGTCTCCGAGCGCGCCGGTCGATAGCGTCCAAGGTATCCAGCTGATAGTGGGCTGATCCGTCCCATAGGTAAGAACAGTACTCCATACAAGATCGGACTTGTGCTTGATATAAAGATAGAAGCTGTCCAGGTGTGAAGTACCGTCTCACCTTAGACAGAATACCCAGCTGCATTGCAGCAACTTTGGCCTTGGACTTTTTATATCTTTCCACAACTGTGCTATCGTCTGCATACCCAATAATACCCGGTGTCAGCAGATCGTTTATGTGTAGCAAGTAAAGAGTGGCGGAAAGAACACACCCCTGAGGTACCCCGGCATCGATTGGCAATAGGTTAGAGGAGCAGCCATCAATGACTACTCGAATAGACCGTTCCCTCAGGAAATCAGATACCCAGCTACACAAGCCCACAGGCAGTCCGTATGAAGGAATTTTGCCAATAAGGCTAGCGTGCCAGACTCGGTCAAAAGCCTTCGAGATGTCAAGAGACACGGTGAGGCTCTCGCCGTGTCTCTTGACATCTCGAAGGCTTTTGACCGAGTCTGGATTTCTCGATGGCCTCACCCCATATATGCGTAGCATACACTAGAAGATCTCCAGTGGACCGACCTTGACGAAAACCGTATTGTCGATCACTTAGGAGGTCATTGTCTTGTTTAATACACGCTCCATAATCTTACAGATTACAGAGGTGATTGCTATGGGGCGGTAATTTGCCGGGTCTGCACGACTGCCTTTTTTGGGCACAGGCTGCACGTTGGCGAGCTTCCAGGACTTTGGGACTATACCTGTTTTAAGAGAGAGGCGGTACAGACGTGTCAGAACAGGAGACAACTCAGGAGCACAGTTTTTTAGCACTATAGCTGGTATACCGTCAGGTCCACTGGCTTTGTTCACGTCTAGATTACGAAGTGTTTAGAGTACCTGCTTAAGGCGGATACGAATAGGGGGCATAGTAGTTCCGCAAGGAGGTAACTGTGGTGGTATACTATTCGCTGTATCTAGACGTGAGTTTTCGGCAAACATGGAGGCAAACAGGTTTGCCTTGTCAGTTGCCGTATGAGCCAGCGTTCCATCGGGTTTCAGCAGTGGAGGCAAAGACGAGCGGCAAAAGTTCGCCTCAACCGACTTAGCCAAGGATCAAAACGCCTTAATCCCAGAAGGATATGAAGCTAGTTTTGATCCTATACGGCTAACATGGTCGAAACGAGCCCTGCGCAGCGTCTTTTTGTGGGACTTGGCGGCTTTATTGAATGCCTTCTTCTTGTCACGTGTGTCCGGAGCTTTAAGGTTCCGAGCGTGGGCCCACGCCTGGTAAGCCGAATGCTTTTGTGCCTCAGCAACTGAGCATATGGCATTAAACCACGGGCGAGCTTTACTCTCTAAAGGAATGTCAGAAAATGGAATATAATATTACATCGCCTGACATATTACCTTTGAGATTTCGATCGCACAGCTCGACGGATCGCTAGAAGAAAAACACGCCTGCCGCCAAGGATAAGATGTAAAAAAGTGGCGCATCTCATCCCAATCTCCTGACTTGTACCGCAATACCCGTATGGTGCCCTTAGGGCTGAGATCGGGAGGTGAATAAGACAGTACAGATTTCACCAGGCAATGGTCAGACGTACCCAAAGGTGAGGATACTGACACATTGTAACGGTCTGGTTCAGTTGTGAGTAGAAGGTCCAAACAATTTTCCGTTTGGCCATCAACATCATGCACACGCGTCGCCTGGTCTACCAGCTGGGAAAGATTTAGCGACAAAGCGAGTTTGAGTGGCTCTCTCCCAGCGTGGTCGCTCTTTTCATACGGGAACAGCCACTCCTTATGGTGGGCATTGAAGTCTCCCAGAAGGACCAGTTGGGCAGACGGGTACCTTTGTTGAGCCACATCGGCCGCCTCACACAGATGTTCAAATAGCCTGGTTGTCTCCTGATCTCCGCTGTGAGAACGGTATACACAAGCGTAGACTTTTTTGTCTACGCCAGTGTCGACCAGCACCCAGAGCGTCGAAAAAGAGGAGTCTCCTAGGTTACGGAGACGCCGGCAGCAGATGTTATCGGCGTGTGCCTTGAAATTGTGCTCCAGGGAATACCCCGGGTACTGCAAGTAAGATGCGTCCGCCGGACGTCTGATTTGCGTCTCCGTAAGAAAGAGCAGCTGCGGCTTGTCGGTCTCAAGATGGTGGTGGACCGCATCTATATTGGAGTGCAGCCCTCTGATGATATCGAGGTGCACTTTTAGTGGGAGGAAGTGCTGCCGCTGTATAACTCTATTTCCTTTTGTGACTTTTTTCATTTTTCTATTTTGTGGAGTGAATAGACAGGGAAGGCGGAAGTTGAACGAGGCGCTGATCAGAATCCAAGGGTGAACACAGAATCGCTGCACTGAAGGATAGACTAGTCTGGAGACCGCGGGAACGCCCGAACCACCCTGGAGATGGCCATCGGGTCCTCCCGTCCAATTGCCAATTGGCACGATGGAGCATTCCGGGATTTTTCGTGAGGTGGCGGGGAAGCCTTTTATAGGTGGCTAGCCTACTAATTTGGCCCCCAACTTCCTACGGTCGGCAAGCGGTGCACGGTGCTTCGGATCCCGCTGCCCTCCAAGACTAGCCGCCAAGTGCAGCGACATTCTGACACCGGAACGGCATACTGATACAGCGCAACTGCACAGACCCGCCTTCCCAAATGGCTTCCCTAGGCATCGTACCGGAACACGTCCGTGAACGCTTGGCGGCACGACTTTGCCTAGAGGGTGGTGACAAGCCACGGCCGAAGCCTACCACCTAAAGAAACGCCAGAGCCTCGTTTGTTGTTCGGCAGGGTGCATCACGCGCAGATGAGGTTGACTTGTGTCTCTAGAGATGCATTGGACCCCTTACACCCCAAAAATGGACCTGATACCAAATGGACACTCCTCCGGGCGTCCGTCACTCGCTCAAGGCCACGCATTATATGCTTACCACTACGCGTATCGGAGACGATACAACTGACAGTGGGTTGCCGCACGCCCGCCTGAGTGCTCGCACGTCACATTTACCGCTCTGACTATCGAAATGCCGAAACCACGCAATGGGTGTCACAGTCAAAAGACAAATGAAAATTTGTCATTTTTTTCATTTCCGAGAGACGAACAAAGGTACCTAAGTTAATAGTATTTTGAATCTTTTGTTTTTTCGAATTCCCTTTTCTGGTTCCCTTACAAATTATCATCATTTCGATTGTTACCGATAGGACCGCCTATATGTACAACTTCCTTAATCATTGTATTTTTTTTTCTCTTATGTTGCGCAATAAAGTGTTTTCAAGCAATCAATCAATCAATGGTGGGTAGGTACCTACTATGTTAATCGTCGGAAATTAAGGCTTTCAGGTATTATTTATGTGTTTTAAGCTTTTATCGCGGGCTTTGAGGGCACCGAATCAAGAAATTTCGTAACGTAAAAAACCTGACACCCCGCGTTCTAAAAAGACTTACAGTGCCATCTATTAGCAATTTGCGGTACTAAAAGGACTTAGTCAATTTTACTGGTGTAACTTTCTCAGTGTTAATTTATTACATAAACATCCCGCGCCCCAAGGACTAGCCGCAAGTGGGCCGCCATTTTGAACCGCCTCCGTAGCTCAGAGGCAAAGTTCACTGGCTTAACACATGAGGTTGCGGGTTCGATTCCCGGCGGGGTCAATTGTAAGACTCGGTTTGGTTGGTGGTAGGGCATTTTCTAAGCCCGCCTGGCTAGCTACCACCATCTTATCTAAGTCTTGCCGCCAAATATCAATGTTGATATCATTGGTGTGTTTCGGCATGAAGATAAGATAGCCAGCTCCCCATTGCGTTGGGGAATCTTGGTAAGCCCGCTTCCATCTTCGGCAACATCGTCACTTACCACCAGGTGAGATGTTGTCAAGGGTTTACCAATTGTGAATAAAAAAAAAAAAAAACTTTTTAGTTATTGGACCGATTGCTTCCAAAATCGATATCTGAGGTTCCCTGAGGTCCCTAATCACGAATCCGCTGCCCGAATTGAAAAAGTGGCCGCCATTTTGAACTTTTTAGTTACTGGACTAATTGCTTCCAAAATCGATATCTCGGGGTCCCTGAGGTCACTTATCACGAATCCGTTGTCGGAAGTGAGAAAAGTGGCTGCCATTTTGAACTTTTTAGTTATTGGATCGATTGCTTCCAAAATTGATATCTGGGGGTCCCTGAGGTCCCTTATCACGAATCCGCTGCCCGAATTGAAAAAGTGGCCGCCATTTTGAACCTTTTAGTTACTGGACCGATTGCTTCCAAAATCGATATCTGGCTGTCCCTGAGGTCCCTTGTCACGAATCCGTTGTCGGAAGTGAATATAGTGGCCGCAATTTTGAACTTTTTAGTTACTGGACCGATTGCTTCCAAAATCGATATCTGGGGGTCCCTGAGGTCCCTTATCACGGATCCGCTGCCCGAATTGAAGAAAGGGGCCGCCATTTTGAACTTTTTAGTTACTGGACCGATTGCTTCCAAAATCGATATCTGGGGGTCCCTGAGGTCCCTTATCACGGATCCGCTGCCCGAATTGAAGAAAGGGGCCGCCATTTTGAACTTTTTAGTTACTGGACCGATTGCTTCCAAAATCGATATCTGGGGGTCCCTGAGGTCCCTTATCACGGATCCGCTGCCCGAATTGAAAAAAGGGGCCGCCATTTTGAACTTTTTAGTTACTGGACTAATTGCTTCCAAAATTGATACCTGAGGTCACTTATCACGGATCCGCTGCCCGAATTGAAAAAAGGGACCGCCATTTTGAACTTTTTAGTTACTGGACCAATCGCTTCCAAAATCGATATCTGGGGGTCCCTAAGGTCCCTTATCATGAATCCGTTGCCCGAATTGAAAAAAGTGTCCGTGAATTTTACAATGTTGACGAATTTCTACGAAAGAAATTCTAACCATCATTATTATGGATTTACTATTTTGTTTTGACATCCTATTTTATTTTATTTTGACTTCTTATTTAACTTTGTTTTAACACCTTATTTTTATTGTGACATTGATTTTATGAATTTTGACGATTATGTTACACTTTGACATTTTTAATTTTTAATAAATATGTAATTGGTAACATGAAATAAATAATCTAATCTAAAAGTTTTTTTGAGTATGATATAAGATACTTAACAATTAAAGAGCATGATTGAAAAAGGTGTCAAAAACCAGGCAAAGTAAGGGGTCTCGACCTCCCAAAACTATTTGTTCAGATTTTTTAGGTTCTTTGGAGAATTAAGCAGTTTCATGAGTAAGTTAATTCCAGAGATTTCAATTTTACCCTCTATAACACAAGTGTAATAAGATCGTTTTGTATCACCTGTATCTATTTTTATATCATTTACTATTTAAAAAATGCACTAACCATTTAGCCATTACGAAGCCAGATACGAAGAAATAATTATTTATATAGTACTTATTACTTCCATCGGCCAACGAAAGCGTGTCCTGAATATTTTTAAAAGCTTTGGTATGGCAAAACAATTTTAAGCTGTCAAAGTCTTTCAATAAAAACAAAAAGCAAAACAATAAAAAGTAATGTGCGAAAACTATTATATATGTACTTACTATGACGACCTTTACCAATCGTCAGGGGGTTGGCTAGCTCAGGGCAGTCTTCCTTAAAAATTAAAAGAGTGTTGTTTGGGTTTCCTTCCTCTTTCATTTCACGTTATGAACTGCTGTGCCGGCAGGCTTATTATTGGTATAGAAATAGACCTTGTTATTCCTTCGCTGCTGTTCATGTGAAGATACGTATTTGATTGCAAACAATGGGACCTCTGTCCTAGGCGAAGGTCGAACGCAGAATGTCTCTAGAAGGTTCCAGACAACATTATATTCTCAAAATCAAATTTACAATTTACGTTTAAACTGACACGCTGTAATTTTCGAGTTGTCCTTAATAAAATAAAGGAAGGCAACCTGCAGAAGCCCTCCATAATCTTGGTGAATATTTGATCTTTTCAAAATTATTTATTTACTTTTCCTTGTCTATGGTTAGAAACTATTTATATTGTTGTGAACCGTAGCAGCGCGGTTCTTTTACTGTTTGTTGTGTCACCAACAGATCGATCATTCATATTCCTCGCAACAATTTTGAACTCGCGATACCTCAATTATATTGGCTACGTCTTCGAATCCAAAAGAAGGAAAGTAGACGCAGCAATACGCACCCCACATCCCTTCGCTGCATAGGGATTAAAAGAGATGTGGGGAGAAGGTCGGCTCTGTCCATCGCTGCCTTGGTCCTGGCAACTAGCTCTGTTTCCACGCCCCCGTAATCAGTTATATTTCACTTGCGTCAAGGATGGAATCCCAATACTTTCCAGATCACGGAAACATCACAATCCTCTTTTAGGAAAGGTTCAGTCTTCCAAGCAATCAGACTCCTTAGAACTCAATACATTGCTCTTGAGAAAGAGACCATCCGGCCCAAGGTAAGATCCTAAGATAAAGCCCCATTCTCGAGCAAAATCAGAATTCCCGGAATCAATGCTGTTCCAACTGAAAAATATAAGCAACATGTCCGGTCAATACAACACATTGGACAAAGTCCTTGCTTAGTCAACTGAACGATTCAAACCATGTTTTAATATGGCTCTACATCGTGTGATTAAGTATGACTTCAGCGAGTATCACACAACCAAACATACCGTCAAGATTCACTAGTGGATAGTACTAATATACATACTTTGCTCGTGGTATCACTTTTCAATGACTGCGATTTGTCTCCAAATCCGAGGTTCTCAGGTTCCTTCATTCGAACCACCACTGTCTCTCAGTTAATCAACAATTGACTTATACAACGATTGCGTAGTCCCAAGTCATTGTCAAATTACTTCGCGCTCGGGGTGAGGCCTCCAACCCCTCGGCAAATACCAGTAACAAACAAGACGTAATTGGTTTCTACAACCGTTCTTCAGCCAATATAACAAACTAAGAAACATATTCGGTATCCTGTGTGTTTCTACACAGTTAGTGCATGCTAAGCTCACTGGCTGCCGTGACATAATACCTCTACCTTAATTATTTAACTAAGCTTTAAGTGTAATACCACAAGAACAGGATTTTGTCTTATAGGCTACACACACCACGTCGTCAAATTGCTCAGCCCCTCTTCTGACCTGAACCCACTTTCCAGGTCTAGCCCCGTAATGTGTTTACAAGCCCAGGCTCAACGCAATCGATTACTGGCTTTTAAAAAAGGCGCCGATGTCGTTCGAGCTATCTAGAACATTGTTTTGACAATGTTCATACCGTAATTTATTTAAAATACGGGAGATTTACAGTAAACTGCTTCTCCTCTAGCATAACTGTCAACATGGAGCTGGAAAATAGTCCTAGATCGCATACTCTCCACAACACAACTGAAATTTGCCAAAGTCAAATGCTCGTTCGAGATCCCTCTCTATTAGAACGTGTTTGACAAAGGATACCCATCGTATTGACACGGATACGCTCTCCAAAAAACTATACGTCAACTTCTATTAGTCAAGGAGTCTGAAAACAGTCCAGGAACTCTACTTAGTTTAAACAAACACACGTTCGTTCGAGATTACTCTCTAGTAGAACATAATAATTGACAATGGATACTCGTTATATCGTTACGAATACGCTCTCTATTGATGTGTACATGTACATTATCTCCTGTTAACCAGAGACCGCAATTCAACCATGCCCACTCTTTTCAGAAGATCTAATAAAATTGCTTAGAGACTTCAGATCTTCTTGATTACAATCGCTTATAACAAGAGGCTAGTTCTAGCCATCCATTGGTAAAGATTAACTCCTCCAACAGTTTCATTCTACGACACACACTCGCGTGAGCACCCAATGGAATGGATTGTTTGACTCCACAGAGACGTATTGCGTTCGAAAAGCCATCAGACGGTCCTTGGACCTTTATCTTTAGCAAGTCGATAAGATCAACTCATTTAATTGCTTTTACTTCTGTTCCTTAAAGGACAGAATCGTTGAGAATAGATTTTTCATAAATAATGTCTTTCGCTCTTCAAGTCTTCTTTAATTTTACTTTTAATATTTTATGCAACATGATGATTATTAATAAATTCTTATGTCTTTCGTTTTTATCATTCTTTTGCTTTTGTAAGCAAATAGATAAGATCAACCCATCTAAATGCACCTTCCTGTTCTTCATGGAACATAACTGTTGAGAATAGGTTGTATTTTTGTCTTTAGCCTCCTTTTTAGTTTGTTTTCTTATCGAACTAGCACTACGTGCTTCCTTCATAGGTGAGTCTAACGCCATTTTAGTATTTATTCACTACCTCCCCTTATCGGGAGTGTTTGATTGTGCGCATCGCATGTCATTCATCCTCATAATGGTAGCCGTTTTTCAGGCTGCCTCTCCGGAATCGAACCCTGATTCCCCGTTTGCCTGTGACAACCATGGTAGTCGAAGAAACTACCATCATATTTGATAAGCCAGACATTTCAAAGATGCATCGCTGGTACTGAACATCAGCAATAGTCATCTAGATACATCAAACCAAGTCTTAAGACTGCAGGCCTTCCGTCGTTTGGTTTTGATCGAATTAATGCACTCCTTCCATTGTTGGTCAGAGTTTTGATTGCTTAAAGTAGCTCTAGATTTGTCACAATCACCCAAGTGATTGAGAATGATCTAATAAACCCAATCTGATATATCAAGTTATTCGTGGTATCTTTTTAGACATGCATGGCTTATCATAAGACCTTTAAAACTCTGTGCGGGTGTAAAGCGAATTAACTCATTGCTTTCTTTGGGAACAAGCACACGCTTACACGGAAAGTTCTACGCCTCCGCGTGGGTATATCCCTGTAGTATGCACCTCAGGCTCAATCCCGCTGTATACACCTCAGCATTCAACATTCAAGCGAATTATCGCTATTATTTTCCTTTTATGTAATTCTTCGTATAACACAAACAACTTATAATCTAATCACACGGAGTTAGAGAAATTTCACATTATGCAACGTTCCCCGAAGCAATCCCTGAGGGAAATTGAAAGGAACGACAGCCGACACATACAATAGTGTACATTAACACCACACGCACTGTCGATATATAGAAACGGCTGATATGTGTTTGCCATTCAGACTGCCCAACATGATGCATACCACGATTTATTGATGTGTAACATCTTTGCTCTCGCTTTCCTGCAATTTGTGGGAGTGATTTCGTGAAATGGGACGGAAATGTGTCCCATGGGACGGAAATGTGTAACAGGGAGTCGCGTTTTTTCAGGCTTCAAAAGCGCGGAAAAGGCAAAGGTATCTATGACCATACAGCCTAGTCTGCCGTATCTTTGCCGTCCTTTTTTCAGGCTTTAAAAGCGCGGAAAAGTAAAAGGTATCTATGACCATACAGCCTAGTCTGCCGTATCTTTGCCGTCCTTTTATAAAGTATTTTGTCACATGTTACACATCGCGAGTACTGTAGGTCTCGCTCGAATTTTTGATGTGTAACATCTTTGCTCTCGCTTTCCTGCAATTTGTGGGAGTGATTTCGTGAAATGGGACGGAAAAGTGTCCCATGTGACGGAAATGTGTAACAGGGAGTCGCGTTTTTTCAGGCTTTAAAAGCGCGGAAAAGGCAAAGGTATCTATGACCATACAGCCTAGTCTGCCGTATCTTTGCCGTCCTTTTATAAAGTGTTTTGTCACATGTTACACATCATATGCGAGTACTGTAGGTCTCGCTCGATTTTTTTTTGATTTTTTTTCTTTATAACACTGCATTACAGTTATTACCTATTCACAGTATTATCAAAATATTATTATGAAAATAAGTGCCTACATTAAAGAACAAATAAATTTATTTACACTAATAACTCATACACCAACAGAACTCACCCTTCCATCCCTTTCACAAAATCTCAAACACTCTTGGAATAGGCCGGCCCAGTGGTGGCGTGCATTTCGTTCAGCATGTGGAGTGCGCGCACGAGCGGCGAGTGACGCCGCGCCACGGTGCGGCACAGTGGCGGCGGCGGCGGCGCGAGCAAGCGCGGCCTACGAAGTGCCATGCGCTTGTCGGGCGTGAATAGACGCAAGACACTCGTCAACTGAGGGCATTGTATTTCACCCCTCAATATCCGGCAGGCGCCCGTCATAAGTTCACAGTTTCTTCGTGTTTCCAAGGAGTTAAGGCCAAGTACTCCAAGAAGAAACTTCGTGGGGTACATGAATGGTTAGTACCCAAACTTTTTCTTGTACCGAAAGCGTAGTAAAGCTTTCTAGACTTTCTCGAGTTGCAAGATATACTTATCCTCATAAGGATTCCAGACAGTTAGGCTGTCTACATTTTGGTTCGCACAAGTGCCGTGTACAAAAGTTGTATAGCTTTAGGATCGCGGAAATCCCGAGCGTTCCGTAGTACGAATGCAAGCCTGCCTAGAGATTTTATTTGTGACGGGAAAGGAGTTTCCGTTACAAGATGTTATTATTGAAATCCTAGTGAATGAGGTATTGTGAAGGTTCGGATTAGTTAATCAAACTATTGCAGATCGTGGTACACTTTTTACCGCACGTTTTGAGGAGACTATGGAATACTAGCTTCTGCCAGCGGCTTCGGTCGCGTGAACATAGTTTTTATGACTGTCTTCGAGGGTACGTAGTGGAAAAAGTTTTTGTGTGAAAGAGTAATAAAACTTTTGCGTTTATTATATTAGTAGGATTTTGGGTCAAGATGATGAAGTCTACGCTCCGACCAGCGCCCATCCAGCTCCAAGACCCCGATAGCTTTCAGCTCGAGTTACACAATCGCTTCGAATGCCTAGGAGACTGCGAGAATGTGAACGATTATAATGACAGGTTCGTGGAAATTGCCCAAACGGTCGGGTCTAAGGTAGAGGTCTTAAAAGTCGCCGTTCAAACAGAACCAAAAAAAATCTCGGACTTCACCAGCAACCTCATGGAAGAAAGACGCAAATTGGTTTTGCAGTCCTCTGAAGACGCTACTCAGTATCGGCAACTAAAAAGCAGATCTCTAAGTCTCTAACTCGCAATTTGCGCCAGTATGTTACAAATTGTATTAAAGTGGCGATTGAGAACAACAAAGGCTTAAAAGTTTTGGCGAAAGATCGGACAAAGCCAACTGACCAAGCTGAATACTGAGGATGGCGGAAAGGACGATTCTGCCCATCCTCCGGTTTAAGTCCCTAAATCGACTGTTACGACGCCTACTGGAAGAGATAGGATGGCCCTATTCTAAGCCTGGAGTCATACGGCCAGCTGGGAGCCATACGGCCACTTTTTGTGTTGTAAATACGCAAAATATTTTTACATCTGTGTGTGCTCGTTCTGTGCAGTAATAACTAAACGAAGTGACTTATACTCTCTTTGGTAATAACCTAACCAAAATATTGACAATTTAATTAATGTCGACAGAAAAGTGTGTACCTATATATTTTACCAAATATAACCTTTACTTAGGTCTGTTCAGACGAGCAACAGCCGGTTGTCCGACTCTTTGGTCGGACGACTAAATATCTATGGGCGTTAGCGCCCTATAGACATCACAATTTGTTGGGGCGAATGCACAGGGCGAATGGTTGTTACAACTCGGCGGCCGCGAATAGACACTCCAAAGGTTTTGTTCAACCACTAATTTATTTATATTATATTAGTTACAAAGAGTACCTACTAAGAAAAAAAGCTGTCAATTGTCTGTCACGAGATGGTGCCGCGCGATGCCGCCGTCAGTTGTCCAACCATGCTAAATACATGAAGCATTTTACAATTTGCCTACGGCATATCGCAAAACAGCGGGTATGTCCAGCCATGACGATTAATGTAATTCGATTAGCACACTAGCGCCGCAAACAGAAATAAAATAATTAGCTCATTCTTATTGACATAGTCATTGAGTGTTTTGCGCATATAGGGGGGCAACAACTATTGTTTAATTGTTATTTTGTAACTGCAAATTATATACAGGGTCTTCGGCAGATGGTTGAAAATACGAAAATGGGGGATAGGTGGGGTCGCCTCCCACCTATTTTGAGAATTTAAAAAAATCTAGGACTTGTAATTTTTTTTACAGGATTTTTTTTCCTTTTTTTAGAAATTTTGCCATTTTTATACCTTTGAACACATGTAACTTTTTGTTTTTTAAAGCTAGCTCCAAAATCTTTTTTTTAATAGACTTTTATAAGATTGTCGGCTCTAAAAAAATTATGTTTGTTTCAAGTTATTGCTAAAAACAAAAATGTGGGCCCCCGAACTTAAAAAAAAAGTTGAACAAAAATTTCAAAGTCAACTTTGCGATGCATTTAAAAAAAAAATAATGGGGCTGGAAGGCTTCTGTTTTTTTTAAAACATCTCTAAAGCTTAGGCTTTTGAATGGTATGTAATTTGTTTCGGTATCTTTTTTGTAACCGGAGTTGTTAATTTTTTTTACTCAATTGGACCATGTTGACGAAATTCCACTAGTTACATGTTTTGTGAAATGTATCAAATGCAAAGTTGAAAATAATGTAAATACTTACTGTTGGGACGGTTACAAAGAGCAGGTACGTTTTTTACATTCTTGCACACACATAATGGCTATCTTTTGACATTTATTGGCATATTGGAGTTAGCACTTCCATATGCCAATAAAATGTCCGCATATTCCGCATTGGTAAATTGAGCCATTTTAAACCACAACAAAGTCTTAACTAAACGTCTGATAATAACAAAAAGTGACAAACAACAAAAAAACTTAACAAAACCACAAACACAGCAAAGTGAACTTAACGAAAACAAAAAAAAAACCAAAATCCACCACCAAAAAATCTCTTCATATTTTAGAATATGTACTTACCTATTTGCAATAGACATTCAGAATGTGTTGTCACCAGATCATCATCAATAGGTACCTTCGTAATAATAGTAATTATTAGTTCAAAAATTGGTAGGTAACAGATTAAAAATTAATTTTGTAGAAAGAAACAGCATTCTATCTAGGTATTTCAAAATAAAGTATGAAATTATTATTCATTTTTACAGTATTTTAGGTAATTTACGTAAGAACAAAATATGGTAATATAATTTGTTTGAACTATGTATAAAAAAAATTAAACGCAATATTCATTGCAGCTTTATTCCAGGTGATTTAAAAATACGTCTTTACAGTATTGTTTATTGTATGCTGCTTTTCAGAAAGGTCTTATCTGGTAATCGCTATTGCGGTTTTATTCCAGTAAAAGTCGTCTCATCGTCTTTACGGCAATGTCTATTACAATGAAATCTAAGAAAACAATATACGTGCATAGGTTATTGTCACTCCAATGCACACTATGAGACGCATTGCGATATCTATTGACATCTTTGTTACACTGAAGAATTTTGTAACTATTGCTATTTCACACCAATCCTCTGCCAGGGGCAGGGCGTGGTAATAATTATTATTTATTAAATCATCCTTACAATCAGATTAGTACAAATTATGTCGACCGTACGAAAGGTTATGTGCAAGGTACAAACAATCGTGAAAATAAGTAATTATAAAATTTACAGTGATTTGTTGTGTATATTGTAAATATTGTTTTACTGATGAAAAATGGATAAACGGCCAAGGAATCCGCGTATAAAGAAGAGGTTACTCAAGGATTTCGGTGAAGGTAAGTTCTATAAACTATTTAATTTACTAGTGAAATGCCTATCTTTACTTTTATGCACTGTATTACGATAGATAAGCCTCCCATCCATGCCACACACCAATGTACCAATTTGAATTTGTGTGTGAAGTCGACCAGCCCGCACTGGGCCAGCGTGATTAACTAGACTAACGCCTGATCGCTTTAATAAACCCGACTATTTAAAAAAGAAAGCAATGTTTTTCGAATGTATATTGTGTGAATGAATGTATATTTTTTCGTTTTAGGAGTGAGATAAGGTTAATTATTTTTGTATGAAGTGATTGCCGACTTAAAAAATAGAAAGACAAACTAAATTTTCTAACGCAGTCGGGTTATAGTTATACCAAAAGGGTGACCAACGGGACCTTATTACTAAGCCTCCGCTGTCTGTCCGTCTGTCTGACCAACGCGACCCTATTACTAAGTCTTCGCTGTCTGTCCGTCTGTCTGCCTGTCCGCCTTTCAGTGGGCTGTATTTCATGAACCATAATAGGTAGACAGTTAAAAAGTTCACAGAATATGTATATCTATTGCCGATATAACAGCAAATAATAAAAGTTAAAAAAATTATATATTAAGGGGGGTCTTCATACAAAAACGTGTTTTTATTAGGTATTTTAGAGGTATTTTTGATTTAGGTCTATCATAATAATTTAAACTAGCGTATAACTTAGTGTGCTTATATTAAAAATCCTAAAGTTAAATAACAAATAATAAAACCCAGCCAAGTGTGAGTCGTACTCGTGCTAAACAGTCCTAACTTAATAAAAAGAAAGCGTACCTATTTATGTCGCTCACATTGATGTCTTTTGTTTGTTATGTGAATAGGTATTATTTTAACGTTTAAGCGGAGAGGTGTTGTGGTACGGAACCCTCGGAGCGCAAGTGCGACTTACACTTGGCCGGTTTTTTAAACACGCACCCCCATCCGAATGTGAAAACAATATGTGTGCAGCTGAAAATACAAAAAAGCGAACAAGAAAAAGAAAACTTGACATAGATAATTGGCAATGCAAAAAAAATAAAAAGTTAAAAGATTCCGGTCTGGCTTACAAAGGTTGTCATTCAAAAAAAGATTATCCAGCTAAAACCGTGGGACCTTCCTGTACATGTAAAAAGCTTTGCAGTGAACGCATTTCACCACAAAAAAGAAAAGAGATATTTGATAAATTTTATAAGATCGGGAATCACGAATATCAGTGGCAATTTATAATAAGAAATTTTAAAGTTCAAGATGTAAAGCGCATAACATTAAATAGGAAATGCAATCGCACACAAACACTAAAGTACTATTTTTATGTAGATGGACTTCAAGAATTTGTATGCAAGACTTTTTTTCTAAATACACTAAACATCTCTGATTCTGTAATTTTTACTGCTTTAGATAAAGTGAAACGAGATGAAAGCCTAGTAGACGTACGTGGATCTCATAAAAGTAGACCTCACACAACAAATTGGTTAACCGAAGAGAGTGTTGTCAATCACATTAATCTATTCCCGACAGTGGAAGCTCATTACGTCAGAAAAGATTCTGAAAAATTATATCTACAGGAAGATCTCAATATTTCTCTAATGTATAGATTATATAAGAAGTGGTTCGCTGAACAAAATTATCATGGTGTTAAAATGGCAAGTGCACGACAATATAGAAAGATTTTTAATACACAATTTAATTATTCTTTCTTTAAACCTAAAAAAGACCAGTGTGCATTATGCATACGTTATGAACAAGCTGATGAAGAAACCAAAACTTTCCTGCAAACCAACTACGACAAACATATTCAGAACAAAACAATAGTACGCAATATAAAAGATGCTGAAAAAGAAAAACTAATTAATGATACGGAAACTATTGCCATATTCGACTTAGAAAAAGTTTTATATATTCCAAAATCGGAAGTAGGCGTTTTTACTATAAGCGCAAATACCCAGTCTACAACTTCACTATGTATGACGCAGGTCGAAAATTAGGCTACTGTTTTATGTGGCATCACACAATAGCTAAAAGAGGTGCGATTGAGATTGGTAGTTGCTTATTGAAGTTTCTGGAGAATGAACATAAAAGATCAGTCAATAAAATTTCATTATATTCAGACGGATGTCGAGGCCAAAATAAAAACCGCTTTATATTTGCTCTCTATTTGTATGCTGCCGCCAAATTTGAAATGAATATTACGCACCGATTCTTTGAAACCGGTCATAGTCAAAATGAAGGTGACTCTATGCATGCTTGCATGGAGCGACAGCTGAAAAAGAATAAATTTATTTACACGCCAGAGCAAATGTATGCAATAGCTATGAATGCAAAAGTAACGGACGAAAAATACAACATCGTAGACATGGATCAGTCTGATTTTTTAAACATAAAACACCTCATTGATGGCCAGAATTGGGTGGAGGATTCAAATGGTAAAAAAATAACATGGCCCAATATTATGGAAGTTAACACATGTCACACTCATCCAAATAAATTGAAGTTCAAATACAATTTTGAAGAAGAGTATTTGGAATTAAATACTTCCGAATTACGAAGTAGAGCCCGGAGAGGTGGACAGAATGTACGTGAAAGTAGGACACGGGTTGGGCGAGCTCGAAGTGGACAAATTGTTGGGACTCCTTCTACAGCCGAATCGCGAACTGTCCCTGAATTACAACGAGCTTACAGTCAACCGTTTCCTGTGTCCAAGGCTCTGCATTCTGATCTCTTGAGTCTCTGTAAAAGTCATGATATTCCACGCCATTATCACGACTTCTACGAATCTTTATTATGTGAAACTGGCGGAAACGTAGAAACACAAGATTCTTCACATGAAGACAGTGTTCAGGCGTAATTTTTAATTTAAGTAAAAAGAAAAAAGCACACACACAGAGATAGAGAAATTGTTGACTGGTTAGTGGACAAGATATATAATTATATTTGTAATTGTATTGTATTTATATAACCCGATCCCAAGACGAAGTCGTCGTACGTAGGGCTACCCACTCAACAGTTTCTTTTATAATCACCTGTAACAATCTACGTGTAATTAATTGCTTTTTTTTTCGTATTGTACTGTATTAATATGTTATTGTATGTTACGTGATAATTAAAAGATTTTGTTATATAATGAAAGATAATTTAATCATGCTGACGAATGTAAATTCCTATTAGTCTTAGGGACCTATATTAAAGAGGAGTATTTTATTATATTACTATTTATTGGTTGGTCCACGATACAATAATGTTATCAAATCGGCAAAAAATGTATGAAGGACCAAAACTTTTTTTTTTATATTTGACATAATATATAGTTTCTTTGGGAAAGTTGTTTGTAATCACGAGTACATTCATATCCTTCGATATCAAGAACTAATTAAAAGTCACCTTATATAAATATACCGTTTCCAAAGCGACAAATAAGTTCAGGGAATATGAACACAAAATATGATTGCTGTGTGCACCATGTATATTCTTATATACTAAATAACGTTGTAATTGGTTGTTGCTGTATCAAAGTTTATTATTTTTTCCTGTAACAATGCCGCAATGGGTGGTTACGGATACAACTTGTTGGCGCAAATAGTGGCTATATAGTTTTAGTTGTTTCTTACTGTTTTGGTAAATTTTACAAATCTATAGAATATGTCAACACTTAGGAAAAAAAATAACGATTGACTTGATATATAATTAATTTCAAGATTCCTCATACTTTTCTAGAAATTCAATAACTTCACTAAATCTTTTTTCCTGAACATTTTCACTTTTACGATAGTGGTTTTATTCCAGGTAGCCATCGATTTACAACTTTTAGGGGCACATAGAACGGAACATAATCATCATCGCAAATCACAAGCGACGGAACACCAGAACTGAACATCACCACATCCAGGTGGCGGGACACCACAAAGAATCATCATCACTAACGCCAAGCGACGGAATACCAATCAGTCATCATCACCAGTCCAGGTGACGGAACACCATCACCACCAATCTAGGCAGTGGAACACCATCATCACCAATCTAGGCAATGGAACACCATCATCACCAATCTAGGCAATGGAACACCATCATCACCAATCTAGGTAATGGAACACCATCATCACCAATCTAGGCAATGGAACACCATCATCACCAATCTAGGCAATGGAACACCATCATCACCAATCTAGGCAATGGAACACCATCATCACCAATCTAGGCAATGGAACACCATCATCGCCAGTACAGGCGATGGAATACCATCAACAGTTTTAGCCAGTAAACGGGACACTTTCTTTACAAAAACACGAATGTACCTGCTACACATTATGACAGAACGAGTCTGACAAAACAAGCAGCAGCCAATTCATGCAAACATATAGCGCCATTCAGCACTCTTCATTTACCGCTGAAACATGTTGGAATACTTCAGTACTACACACAAAATAAACGATAAAGAAAAAAAAATACAACTGTACACAATTGATTGAGTTACGATCTGTCAATACAATTAACATTGAGAGGTAGACGCCTCTGCACCAGATTCATCGTCAACATCCGGAGGCACATAACCTTCGAACATACTACGTAAACGGTCATGGGCATACTTGTAACTTCGTCTCAAATTCAAAGCTTGTAATTTGTATCTGTCACCTTCTAAGACCTCTACGACCCTGAACGGCCCTCGGTATTTGGGATCTAACTTGGTTTGGTTACGCTCCTTATTTTGTATCACCACAACAGTCACCCATCTTGGCAACTCTGGGCCACCTCCATCCGGTGCCCAAACAAACAACAGTCACCCTACCTGGCGACTCTTGGACCACCTCCCTCCGGCGGTGTCCAACCACATTATCGCATTTATCCAGCGATCTCGAACTTCACCTAATTTTGGTAATTGCCAACATCACCTCCCCGGTGATACGCATGCAAGCCAAACGCACGCCACACACAATTGTGGCCGCACAGCAACGAAGAAAATGAACTCGGTGTTTTACGCCTACGTCTACGAATGGCTGAGACTATTGGCGTTCTGTTGCGAAACATTGTTTACGTCTAAGGTTCAAAATACAAACTAGTGAACGTTAAAATCACGGTCAAGTACAAAAGTCCTTACTCTGCACTAGTAGATGGTCGAGGTTCAGTCTCTCCATCATCAATTCTGTCCAAGTCAAATATACTGTCACTATCGGGCATTTAACGTAGTCTGTCCTCAATAACTGACGGTATTTGATATCTAAAGTGGTAGGTAACGCTTCTCCATTTGTAACAACACAAAGTTAGGTAACTTGTGAAACTAAGCTTTTGTCTAGAAATCAGCCAGTGGCGCTGCCTCAGAGCAATACACCACCCCATCTCTTCCCAAGGGTTTCACAAGAAGTGACTAAGGGACTAAAAATTTGAGGACAAGCAACATCGACCTTCACGCTCATACTGTACCGCCAAACAGCCCGCCAAGCGTAGCGTTTTTTTTTACAATTGGTGAAACCGCTCCAACATGGGGGAGGCCCATGTCTATTATCACATCAGCAGCAAGCTGATTAACAACACCTGTCATATGATGCGTTACTCTCCGTATTATCACTAGTCTTTTGTCGTGCTTCACTTAGATAAAATTACAGCCTGTGTGTGTAATCGACAAACTTGACATTTAGAGGTTAAGCTACTTTACTTGTACCTAGAAGCAACTCCAGGAGGCTGTACCTCGTAACTTGGTTAACCTAACAGTTCGGTTGTTGCCAAATGATCATCATGTAGGGACTTGTAACGTGAAATCTCATTACTATACTCGAAGGAAGTGAGCATATTTTAAAGGACACTTAACTAAGAGTACCAACGTTTAAACGTACTAAGATTCACCTGACCGTTGCCACGCGCCTAAAGCGTTTATGAACGTAAGTTCAAATACAAGGGGGCATTACGTAGATCGAATGACACGTGGACGTATTTGAACAGAGGTTACAAAATCAGTCATTTCGATTTAATAGGTAAAGAATGCACCTGATGTAACCACTAGCTATGCCTGACGTGGTGAAACATCGACCACCTATGAAGTCAATCGATGTTCCAAGCTATCAGAGGAAGCAATTTCCGTTCAGGCATGTTGTTATCATTTTTTTTTCACGGTTATCAACACTTGCGTTCTATGCTATCCTTTTTCTTTACCAGCATGATAAGGCCGTCAAAAAGGGAAAGCTTCGGGGCTTATGACATTCGCAGCCTCCAGCCCATGAATCCTGTATCATCATCACATCAGCCGTAAGACGTCCACCACTGCACTCCGCATACTACCCTGTTATTATTCTTCTTTTTTTTTACAATTGGTAAATAAAATATTTTATTGGGGTCCCCGAAACTCATACCTACATAGGGTCTATATGATAGCGGGGCATTAAGGATGCCCTCGACAAATTCATCACGAAAGCTATTAAAAATAGGCAACAACTTTGGCCTATGATCAATGAGGATATCAGTCGCAATACTACGAAAGCTAATAAGAGTTTACTCCATGTTAAGATGTCGGTCTCAATATTATAAAAGCTTAAAGGGGTTTCAATACTTTCAATTCTGGTTTAGGTTTGTATAACCGAAACTCTAGATAACTGAATGAATCATCATATTTACAATGAGTCCTCTTTTTAAATCTTCCGTTCAACCACGACGAACCACGACGTTGTGTCACAATGAATGATCCGAAAGCACGTGAAAGAGTACTTTGAAGGACAACAAGGCATCATTTTGGCTGCTAATTCAATCACCACTAGAAGGTTAAGGGAATACTCTATTTGCATTCTTTCTGACAGTCGAGCTGTTTTATTATTGACAGACTCGTTTAAATATACCGTCAAGCCTAGATTTAAAATATCTGAACCGATCATAATATTGTTGGCACGTATTGTTGTACGTAGGTTGGAACGTAGGTACTCGTTTGGCATAACAAAAAAATAAAAATTCTGAATGATTCCCGTCAATACTACCCTCACTCAATATTTGTTCTGTACAGTAAACGTGAGCGTTGCCTATAAAAGTCAATCGTGCGTTTGTACTGAACACACTCCCGAAAGTCTATACACGAAACTTTCTTTAACGAGAGAACACTCAGTACCACCACAGATTAGGTAATAGTACTACGTTCGTACTAGTACCACTATCAAAACAAAAGGGGTACGACTCACCGGATTTTCGTAGCTCCGCGTATACCACGAACATCGCAGACGCCGCTCGAGTGCCTCTCTGCCGCTGCTAGCGCAGCCCACGCTGTCACCTCATTCCAACGGTCGTTCCGTAAGGGAGATGTCGACAGTTGAGCGCCGTGCACGTGGATCAGCTTCCGGTATATTCCGGTTGAATGCTGGCAATATGATTGCAGCAGATGTAGTCGATGGTGCTTGCATAGCCTCAATCAATCGCAGCATGTTCTGGTTCTGTAGCACGAAGAATTGTTGCCAGTGGTTTTTATTTCGCTGCTCCATTATCATTTTTCACATTTTCCCGTCGTTGTCCACTTGTTGCGAGCGCAGGGAACTATCCCACTTCTGATGTCAAAGGCGGGGGGGTGGTTAGGTTATGGATGGCCTCGTGGTTCACGTCCTTAACCATTTCGGTCATGGGCGTCGAAATAACAACGCAGCTATATCACAGAGGTCCTTCTTCATTAATCTTGATCATTCGGTAAACTAAATTGTACAGGATGCCTTGGATAACAATGGATGCAAACGCGATGATCACAGCGATGGCGTGACACGTCCGTTTTGCTCACAGATCACCACTACTTGTGTTCTGCTCGACGCTCCATCAAAAAGTGTTTGCTCCGAGACTGACGTCCAGCTAATATGGCTTCTCCACAGATCTAATAAATTCTCAACTCAGTGTGGCAGCACAAACAGCCTTCCGTTAATACATCATCTTTGCTACCACAAACGATCGTCTCACGAGTACAAGCGATCGTCACGCCACCACCGGTTTCACCCAGGTACTAATACCTGACGTTTGATCTAAACAAAGTGTAACTACGTAAACTTATCTCGAGCTGGTATTGGTCGCGTTTTCAATGACCCTCCGACATGTTTATATAAGGTAATCTTTGGCAATGTAGTGATAGCAACCGCACCGACAACTTAGCATGCCTTACGAAGCACGGAAACGATCGAGAAAAATGACACAGCCAACGCCATCCAGGCACAGATTTGGACGGAAGGATCCGAACATCTGAGTAAAATATAGAGACGGTCTATATTTTACTCAGATTTTCTTCATACAAGCAAAACGTAGCGCCATCTGACATAACTCGCATGAACTAGCGTGGGCGAGAGTTGACGTCAGTGCCGCGTTAAAAGAACTTTGGTAGAAATGTCGCTTTAAAAATTCGTTTATTTATTTTGTTTACAAGAAAAAATACAATGTAAGGTTACTTAACGATGATACGACATCCCATGTTTCTTTTTAGCCTTTCTTTCATAATTTTTACAGCCTCTAACAACACAATAAGGCATTTTTATATGGAATATCTTTCCATCGCACTGAACATTTTCCCGCAGACGACTGATTCGCGAGTGTGCGAAACTTTTGATTTTCGCACCAATTCGCTGGGAGCATTAGTAACGCGCGGTGGCCGGGTCCTTACGCCAGTAATATATAAGTCATTGCATCCAGGTAATAATTTTGCTTCAAGCTAGTTACCCTTCGTGATCGACGAAACCACGGAAGTCGCACTGAGCTGTCTGACTATGAGTTAAGACCGCTTCTGGGCCTATTCATAAACCATGTTAGGTAAATTTCGTGTAAATCGTTTACCGGATGGGAAGAAAACACTAAAACCCCAGTAAATAGTTATTGGCTCAGGTTATTGGCATTGTTCAGTTTTTATAAATCATGTAATTTCATAGTATTTGACCATTCGATAACTTTACTACCCCACGATTATCTGTTCTACGAGCTATGTGCCCCGCCCACTGCCACTTAAGTTTAGTTATTTTGGTTTTTCTACGTAATCCAAAAATAACGGGACCATATTACCAAGCCACAGTATATATATTAGTACTAACGTAACCAAGCTTACGCTATCCGTCCGTTTGTCCCACGAGTCCCACCTTCAAGTTTAGTATCCCTGCAGGCGCCGCCCTAGCGCGCTGCATATAAACATAGTTTGGTCACAGATGTGTTAGTACTATATAGTTACTTCTTAAGTTCGGTTTTTACAGTGGCGTAGCGTGGGGGGGGCAGGGGGGGCCATGGCCCCGGGCGGCACATTGAAGGGGGGCGGCGGCGCGGGCGATCAGGGCGTCGCAAATTTTAAAACATTAAATTAGAAAATTATTAACTGCACTAGAAAGTCTGACGGAAACGAACGAAAGCTTGAACACACGGACGGACGCAGGAAGTTTATTAGTCGCGATGCAATCATTTTCATTTTTGTGTTACTTAGGCCTCTGGCAACCGGTACTGCGTGAAGTTAATGATGCTCAAAACTATTTGCAAACAGAGGGACTAAACGTAGATCAGTGTGCTCAAAAAATAAGCGCTCTACAGACCTTATTAGAAGAAAAGCGAGAGGAATCTGTAGACGAAGCATTGAGATATGCTAAAAGCTTATGTGAAGACCTTGGAATTTCTTTTGAACCACCAAGACGAATTAGGAGGACGCATATACATGGCGATGGAAGTAGAGATGTTGGGTTATCATATGAAGATGACTTGAGACGAACAATGTTTTCGTCAGTAGATAGAGTAATTGCTGAAATTCGAGAAAGATTTCAACAGCTACACAATCTGGCACAAAAATATTCTTTTTTAAGGCCTGTAGTCTTATTGGGCACTTACGACCTTTGTCTAGATCAAGCTCCTCAAGACATAGATAATGAGGAATTTCAACTTGAGCGAGCACGTCTACGGGCTTTTGTAGCTGCAACAGACCCAGACTGCAAAAAAGAGCTCGAAAAGTGCGGCTCGCTGGGTTTGTTAAAATACATAATTCAATCGAAACTCGAAGACGGCTTACCAAACATTGTCATAATGTTAAGAATTTTCCTAACTGCTGCCATCAGTAATGCAAGTTGCGAGAGAAGCTTCTCTAAATTAAAATTAATAAAAAATTATCTGAGATCGACTATGTCCACGTTGAGACTGTCAAATTTAGCCATATTGACAATCGAACCTAATATTCATATTGACATTGACAGTTGTATAAAAGATTTTGCTTTAAAAAAAACACGGAAAGTACATTTTTGATTAATTAAAAAGTTTAAAGATGCTTTATTTGACTTTTTACTAATTTTCTTGACAAATGTTGTAAATAGAGGGGGCGGCGATTTCCCCGTTGGCCCCGGGCGGCGAAAACCCACGCTACGCCACTGGGTTTTTATTTGAATTTCTAAGTTATTGAAATTTTGTAAACACGCTCTAGACACTGTGTCAGATGGTTTGTCAGATTTTCGCAAAAAATAGCCATGTTTTTTTGAAAACTGTTTTTGTGAGCCCGATTGTGAACACTGATCCGTTAGACAGAAGGCCTTGACGCCAGTCTTTAAGAAAACATGTGTTTTTTGACAGTCACTCTATATTGTTTATGTTCCAATTTGATTTCCGAAGAAGATTGTGTCGTGATTTTGTCAAAATATGGACGAAATTGAGAAGGAAAAGATAGCGGCCTTGCCATCACAATTACTTGTTACGACAGTATGCCACCCCATGGAATATGCGAAGGTGCTCATTCAACTCGGATACGAACCATTGCCGCCACGCCGGTCGACGACACTCTTCGGCCGACCCGCGATGATATTACCTAACGTCTTTCAATACATCAAGTACATCAAAACGTCCGACGGCTTCTTTGGTTGCTACCGAGGCCTGTCAGCGCGAGTGCTCGGCCTCATCGCCTCAAGTCAGTTGACGTCCAAGGTCATCTTCGCGTGTGGCATCAACCTCCCAGAAATCAATGACCCTCCCAATATTATTACGGACGAAGAGCCCAAAGCGGAGGACTACTTCAAGCTCGGTCGACGAGACATGATCATGCACACGGCCTCCGTTATCATCTCGTACCCATTCCATGTTGTCTCTGTTAGAATGATGGCTTCATTCATCGGCAAAGAAGAAAACTACAGCTCTTTAGTTGGTGCTATTGTTTCAGTGTACAAAGATGACGGAATACTTGGCTTTTTCCACGGAATAGTTCCAAAACTGCTCGGAGACTTAACCTGTGTGGCTGTCACAGGCCTCCTGGCATACTATGTTAATAAGTATATTGTGAAAACAAAGGATCTACGATACTACACGGTCCCCCTCTTGACATTTGTGACAAGTACTATAACTTACCCACTGGTTGTGGTGTCGACATGCATGGCTGTAGCTGGCTGCAGCCTGAAGGCTGGCAATCCTCCAGTCATGCCCAAGTACCCATCGTGGCAGGCGTGCTGGAGAGACCTGATGCGCAACAAGCAACACAAACGGGGCTCATCGCTTATCTTTAGGTATTACATTGCCCCTGTTGGAGCTCTGCAACAGCTTCAATAGGCTGCTACATTGCATTTATCTAATAGCTTTTATTTACTAAGTGTTATTCCACTTTCACCAAAGTAGATTCAACATGCACAAACCTACCAAGTCAATGATTGTAATAAATTGTCTTGCTTCCTATCACCTAGATTTAAGTTGACCTAAGTTCAGTACAGAAAGCATAAGTTTCAGTTTTTTTAGAAATATGTTGCATTTGTATCCAATTTAATCTAAAAAAATCTGTTAAAGCTTGTGCCAATGAAGCCATTTCATACGATACCCCAATTCAAAATTTGGACCATAGACCAAAATATATGGTTTTATTTTTAACTCCATACCTCCACATGTTTCCGAGATAAAGGGTCTTAGTCTTGACAGACGGAAAAACAACAAAGTGATCCTATAGGGGTTCCTTTTTTTTTTCTTTTAGGTATGGAACCCTAAAAATTAAGTAGGTTAATAAAGTAATCAAAATTTATATATGTGAGACTGGGGGATATTACACTATATTATCATATAATAAAACACATGATCGTAGATCTAGTACATTGCCGCTTTTGTAAGATCATTTTGCAGTATGCTGTCAAAATGATCATTGGGCTACATCTAGGCTCATATATCTATCCTTTAAAAGGTTTTTTATTATAGTACTTGGTGTTTACAGTAAGTAATATCACAGAGTGCTATAAATACTGGATAATATTTTGGGAGCAATTAATTACATGATTTGTTCAAGTGTTTTCCTAAGGACACTGATAACTTGGTAGGTTAGTAAATGGAATGTGTAAATAGTATAAATGTTGTATCATGTGGAGATTTGTTGCAGATTCTGCTAGATTGTTGATAAAGGAATGATTAATATTGAAATAAATATATTTTGTTTGTCAACAGTTTTATTATTAACTTAGCATAAGTACTAATATTTTAATTTAGCTAAAGTCTGGGCTTTGATAAATTCGTCAACTAATTCTTTATTCAGTGCTGCAACAGCTCTTCTATAGATGGCTGGAGCAGCTTGGACTCTGTTTTCAATTTCAAACTGCATATAATCCATCCAAAGCTTTAAACAATCTTTTCCATGGTGTTGCACAGCACATTCAAAATATTTCTCAATATTTTTCACATTTATTTTCTCCTGTTTTCTTTCTATATTAATCATCACATAGTGCAGTTCCAGCTGTGTTGGAGGCGCTGTAATCAAGTCTTCGTACATGTTTCTTGCAGCTTTCAAACCAGTTAGGTCATAAGTTTTTTGTAGAAGTTTTGGTTTGATTGCTAGTAATGATGATGACTCTATGTTCTGGAACTTTTTATGCAGATTTTGAAGCTGAAAAAAAGTATTTAGCTGACCCAATGCTATACATTGTTAGGGCAATTTATACTTATTGGAAAATGTATTCAGGATGCCGCTGCTGCTAAGTGCTGCTGTTACTCACAGTGGCAGTAGGAAAGCTATTTTTTACATATAGCATGAAACCCGTCTGTTTAGAGTCTCGGTAAATAAAGCAGACACCCTGCAAAAGCGAGGCAACCCCAGCAGCATCCTGAATATGTTAATGTTTTGGACTCGCAGGCAGTCCTGTGCAAGTTGTGCAACACAAAATTCAGAGGGTGTTCAGGTACGTATTCGCACGCAGCGGTCGGCGACGCCAAGAGTAGGCTATTAAAGCGGTAGGTATGGAAGATTTTGTAGGGAGTGATTTATCTGTTACGTAGTAACTACTATACTTATATATGTCGCAGGGAATTACGCTATTTTTGAGTGGAGCTAGTCCAAGGCTACTTGTGTAAAAAGATTTACAATATGATTTGACAATTGTAATTTTATAGATTATTGAGCAATGAGCAAACCTTATAGTCACAATAACCATTACGCATGAGCAAGTAACTTTTATGTAGGTATCTCTAAACTATGGACTGTGCTATGCTCGGAGTTTCTCTGCGTGATCGAATCAGAAACGAGGAGATCCGTAGGAGAACCAAAGTAACCGACATAGCTTTCAAAATTGCTAAACTTAAGTGGCAGTGGGCGGGGCACATTGCTCGTAGAACAGATGGCCGTTGGGGCAGTAAAGTTCTCGAGTGGCGACCACGCACCGGAAAACGTAGTGTAGGCAGGCCTCCCACTCGGTGGACCGATGACCTGGTGAAGGTCGCGGGAAGCCGCTGGATGCGGGCAGCGCAGAACCGGTCGTCGTGGAGATCCTTGGGGGAGGCCTATGTCCAGCAGTGGACATCCTTCGACTGATATGATGATCTCTAAACTATGTAGTTTATTTTTAAGAAAACACTACATTTTCCTATGTCCAGCAGTGGACGTCCTTCGACTGATATGATGATCTCTAAACTATGTAGTTTATTTTTAAGAAAACACTTTACATTTTGTTAACATTTTTGGCCATTTCCAAACAAATCGATTTTATATACCAATTTTCAATGATATTTTTTTTTATTTGGGGGATTGTTACCTCTCTTACCATCTCTCTAGAATTCACTTGGTCCAGCATCATATTCCATAGGTACACGACATCTTCAGGTTTCAAGACTTTAGTAGCTTCTTGTATGAGTACAAGGGTTTTCTTCTCATCAGACTTGCTGAGGTGAATTTTCTCCTCCCATATTATTCTAGCCTGTGGGTTGTTCTTTGATGCTGTGTCTAAAATCTGCGAAGCAAAACATATATGTAGAAGGATTCAAATGTAAGATTTATACACTCACTCTCAATAAAATCGCACCACCTAGTTTTTCTGAGTACATTTTCATAGACATGGGGGCTCCAAGTAAGCATATAATAATTTATATAAAAATTATAGACTAAAGCTCGCCTGTGGTTCTATGCGGAATGCTCAGTGGCCTAGGCACTAAAGCATTTAGCTTACCAGGCTAGGGCTGGTTCTCGAAATCGTAAAGCTCCGGACACGCGAGTTAAAAAGAAAGCCTTCAATAAAGCCGCCAAGTCCTACAAAAAGACGCTTCGTGGGGCACGCCATGACCATATAAGCCGTAAGATAAGATAAAAACTTGCCTCCTACACTTCTGGGAGTAGGTGTTTGGGTCCTTGGCTAAATCGGTCAAGGCGAACTTTTTCCGCTCGTCTTTTCCTCCACTGCTGAAACTGATGGATTAAAGGCTCACACGGCAACTGAGAAGGCAAATCCATTTGCCTATATGTTTGCCAAAAATTCACGTATTGATACACTGTATAGAATATCACCCCAATTATCTTATCTCCTTGCGATACTACAATGCCCCCTATAAGTGTCAAGCAAAAGGAGGTACTTAAAACACTTCGCAATATTGACGTGAACAAAGCCAGTGAACCTAACGGTATACTGCACTCCTGAGTTGTCTCCTGTTCTGACATGTCTGTACCGCCTCTCTTTTGAAACGGGTATAGTCCCAAAGTCCTGGAAGCTGGCCAACGTGCAGCTGGTGCCCAAAAAAGGCAGTCGTACCGATTCCGCAAACTACCGCCCTATAGCAATCACCTCCGTAATCTGTAAGATTATTGAGCGCGTATTGAACACCCGCATTCTGGCATGCCTAGAAGGCAATGACCTCGTTAGTGATCGACAATACGGAATTCGCCGAGGTTGATCCACTGGAGATGTTTTAGTGTATGCTACGCATATATGGGGCGAGGTCATCGTGAAGCATGGTGAAGCTTCTGCTGTGTCTCTCGACATCTCGTACGCATTTGCTAGCATCTGGCAAGCTTCCTTCTTATGGTCTTCCTGTGTAACTGGGTAGCTGATTTCCTGAGGGAACGGTCTATTCGAGTGGTCGTTGCTGGCTGTTCCTCAGACCTATTGGCGATTGATGCCGTGGCACCTCAGGGATCTGTTCTTTCCGCAACACAATTTTTGCTTCACATAAATGATCTGTTGAAACCCGGTATTATTGGGTATGCGGACGATAGCACGGTTGTGGAAAAATACCAGTCTAGTGCACGAGCTAACAGCACTGATACGCAGTTTCTGAGAGAGGCCCTGATAGAGCGCATAAATCTATCACTTTGTGTGATTGGGGTGATTCCAACCTCGTAAATTTTAATGCCTCAAAGACACAGGTGTGTCTTCTCCGCCAAAAAGAGTCCATTCACCTTGTCTCCAACTCTCCGGAATGAATCGATTCAGATATCTGATCACCTGGAACTTCTCGGCGTGGATTTAAATCCAACGATCGATCCGTCGATTTAACACCCAATCTTAATTTCGGTCGTTACAATGAGTCCAAGGCAAAAGCTGCTGCAATGAAGCTGGGCATTCTCCCTAAGGTGAGACGGTACTTCACACCTGGACAGCTGCTTACTTTATATCAAGCACAGGTTTGCTCATGTACAGAGTACTGTTCACACTTATGGGATGGATCAGCCCGTTATCACCTGGATACCTTGGATGCCATCGACCGACGCGCACGGACTCAACAAACTCCAAAGCCTTGAAGCATCGCCGCAAAGTCGCCTGTCTATCGGTATTCAATCGAATTCATTTCGGAGTGCGCGCAAGAACTTCATGATCTCATTCCCCCAGCTCCATTCCGTCGGTTAACGAGACACATTTGTTGATGTTCCACCTTTTCGCACGAAGCGTTACGCTGCCTTATTTATTATGCGTACAGCGAAGAAGTGGAACTCCTTGCCTGCGTCAGTGTTTTCCGATTCCTATAATTTGGAGATCTTCAAGGCAAGAGTGAATAGGCATTATTTGAGTATGCGTGTACCATCCTCGACTGCATCATCACTTCCTTTCAGATGAGTTGCAGTCAAACGCACTCAAATTTTTAATAAAAAAAAAAATTTTCCTTTTTAAGCTAAAAAAATTGACCAAGAGCACATTCTGCAGATCCACGGGAGCTCAGTAAACTGCTCAGGAGAGTGCATACACTAAAGTTCCATTCATTTTGTAGACAAACATCATGTTCTTTGTTTTGAAAGTCTACCTAATCCCGGAGGATCTGCATAATTGTCTCTTTGAAAAATTTCTAATCAGAACTCTAACCTACTGATACCACTTTTTAGTTTTCTTCATTTAAAAAAGTAACTGTGCTTATTTGGAGCCCCAAAACTAAGAAAATATAGGTGGTGTGATTTTTTTCGGAATGAGTAAAGGTAGAAAGGCAAGATAACACAGAATATTCAAATCATATGTGAAAGGAGTTATCATGCAATAAAAAGGGCGTTAATTGGCATTGTTAAAAAATATGAGTTTTTTACTTATTTTTTTACTAGCTTTTGCCTGCGGCTTGGCCCGCGTGGACATCGTTTGTATGATTGAATGTATCGTTTGTCTTTGAGAGAAAGTGGTTGTTGCTGATCCCCTTCGATGATGGTACAGGAAATGCAGGGCGACGCGGAGGTTGTAGAGACAAGGAAAACAGCCGTGATATCTTCAGTCTTGAACAATTTCAGTGGTTGATTTGCTTATGGGAGCTCGAGGGAGGTCTAGTTGTTACTCGGTGGCTTGTCGAAAATGTTGGATTTGAATGAATACGCTCTATGACGCCTACGCTATATTTATATTAAATTTCCAGAGCGGGATGGCGCCATAGGAGGAAGCGAGACGGAAGATGGTGCACTTACCCACCCCTTTGGAGCAATACCGTACAGAGAGCCGCCTACGACCAATTTCCGCGCCGCGCCGTTTTGAAATAACGGTCGCGGAGGCAGCTCGCTGCTTACCAAAAACCTTTTACCTCTCCTCAGGGGTTCTACCAGGCTTCCATCTCGCCACCTTTACCAAACTAATTACCTAGACCTCCCTCTAAGCCTCCCCAAGCAAAACACAGTTACAAAACACATTTATTTAGAAAACATACAAAAGGCTTATAAAACAAGATAACTTAAAAACTACAACTTAACTATGTATATCTATGTACATATAACAATTCCAAAATAAAACGTATCGCACTTTAAGACATACACAAATTTACAATCAACAAAATTTATCAACAAGTAACTTTACGTTTTTGAGTGTCCATCGTGCACATTCTCCCGCCGTCACCTTCGTGATCCAGCACTGGTAGCACGATGATCTTCTTGGTGGGCCGCCTCAGCACGCGTCCTCGGCTCGTGGTCACCTCCACCACGCGCACTTCGCCATCCTCGCCCGGGAACGTCCGGGTGATGCGTCCTCTGGGCCAGCAGTTGCGTGGCAGGTTGCTGTCGGCGATGACCACCAGGTCACCGATTTTGGGGGCCTCTCCGGAGGCCCTGGGCTCCCGCCGGTGTTGGAGTGTGGGGAGGTACTCTCTCACCCACCGCCGCCAGAAGTTGTCGGCTAGCAGCTGTGCGCGCCTCCAGTGCGTGCGCGCGTTGATGTCTTCGGGAGTGAACGTGCCCGGGGGTGGCACATGACAGTTGGGCCCGACTAGGATGTGATTCGGGGTCAGCGCCTCGGGCTCCGCTGAGTCGACGCTCACGTGGGTCAGCGGTCTCGAGTTCACCACATTCTCGCACTCCACCAGCAGGGTATGGAGTGTTTCCTCGCTCGGCCGCTGCTCCTGCAGCGTGGCTCGCAGCGCCTCCTTGACTGTGCGCACCATGCGCTCCCAGGCGCCTGCCATGAAGGGGGCTGAGGGTGGCATGAACCGCCACACGATGTGCTGCGCGCTGGCTTCCGCTCCCATGGTCTCGACTGCTGCAGCCAGCTCTCGATCCGCCGCCTTGAAGTTGGTCGCGTTGTCACTCCAGACTTCTTTGGGCGGTCCCCGCCGCGCGATGAAACGCCGGAGCGCTGATATGGCTGAGTCGGCGCTCAGCGACGCGGCAATCTCCAGGTGCACGGCGCGCGACGTCAGACACGTGAATAGGGCCACGTATCGCTTCTCGGTGCGGCGCCCCACAGTCACAGTCACCGGACCGAAGTAGTCTAGGCCGGTAAACGTGAAGGGGCGCGCGTGATGCGCCAGGCGGCCCGCCGGCAGGTTGCCAGTCGACGGGCTGGCGGGTTTCGCCTTCCTCAGGCGACAGGCAGGGCAGCTTCGCAGGACTTCTTTGACTGTAGGCCGGATGCGCGTGACCCATAGTCGCTGGCGCGCCTCGTTCACCACCAGCTCCACTCCGCCGTGGCTCAGCCGCTCGTGCAGGTGTTGCAGGTACAGGCGGGTGTAGGGGTGCCTGCCGTCCAGCACTGCGGGGCTTGCAGCTTCTTCTGATATGTCGACGGCCTTCTCCACTCGTCCTTTGAGTCGCAGGATTCCGTCGGTGCCCACCGTAATACTTAGGGCGGCTAGCTTATCGTCGCCGGTAGGTAGGGCTCCTCTCTCGATTCTCCGTCTCTCTCTCGCATACGAGTCTTCCTGCGCTGCTCGCACCCATAGCCTTTCTGCGCGTATGAGTAGGTGCGCTTCGATTCCCATGAAGCGGTCCGGCGTGTCGACTGAAAGGCTTTTTTTCAGTTTCTTTTTCTTTTTAGCCTCTCCCCACGTAGGATCTCTGTTTTCATTTTTGGCAGTTCGCTTCCTCTTCGCGGCTGCAATGTGTTGTGTGCGGCCTCGGCATCGCTCGACGAACTGTAGAACACGCGCTGTTGCTCGGATGAGGCGTGTCCAGCGTGAAAATCTCGCTACGTCGGGCAGGTGGGCGTGGCTTCGTAGCGTCGTAGTCGTCGTAGTCGCGTAGCAAGCTTCTCGTTCTTCCCCGGTGACTGAGGCCGCGGCGCGTCGGTTTTCTTGCGGCCAGCATTCCTCAGGTTGATATAGGAACTCGGGGCCGTGAAACCATCTGTGTGCGGCGCCGAAGTCCGCCGGGGTGGCTCGCGTAGCATCATCAGCGACGTTATGGGCTGTTGGGACCCATCTCCACTCGTTTTTCTTCGTCGTTTCTTCGATTTCTGCCAGCCGGTGTGCCACAAAGCACTTGAATGCTCGCGGCTCGGCTCGTATCCATGCGAGAGCCGTGCGAGAATCGGACCAGTAGTGTCGCGCCTCTGCTTCCCAGTCGTGTTCGCGCGCGACAGTGTGGGCTAGTCGCGCTCCCAGCAGCGCCGCCTGCAGCTCGAGCCTCGGGATCGACACGGGTTTGAGTGGTGTCACCCGGCTCTTAGCGGCAGCCAGCACGACGCTCACGCTTCCATCGGACCTCTCGTTCCGCCAGTACACAGCGGCGGCGTAGGCTTCCTCGCTCGCGTCGACAAAGGTGTGGAGCGCCCGCTTGGTCACGGCGCCCGTGTCGTAACAGCGTGGGATGCGTAGCCGCTCCGTAGCGCGTAGCGTGCGTAGCCACTCGTACCATTTTTCGTGTAGCTCGTCTGGCAGATCGGCGTCCCAGTTAGTGTGGTAGCGCCAGGTGTCTTGCATGATGCGCTTGGCCGGCGTAGTTACAGGTGCTATTAGCCCCAGCGGATCGTATAGGGACATGATCACGCTGAGGGCCTCTCGTTTCGTCGGCGCGCGCAGCCCGTCGATGACTTCCAGTGGCGCCCTCTTGCGGTTGAGTCTGAAGCCTAGGTTGTCCGGCCCTACTTCCCAGAGCAGGCCCAGTGTTCGCTCTGTCTCGCTCCCGCCGATAGGGATGGTAGCCTCCGCCTCGTTCGTAGCGTAGTGACGGAGCACGGAGGGCGAGTTGGATGCCCACCCGCGCAACTCAAAGCCGGCCTGCCGATGGATGTGTTCGACCGCCGTGGCTGTCTCGAGGGCCTCTCCGTCTGTCCCGTAGCTGGCGATGTAGTCATCCATATAGTGACTTTTCACTATAGCCTGCGCCGCCTCCGGGAACTGTTCTGCATAGTCAGCTGCGTTTTTGTTTTTGACGAAGAGAGCTGTGCACGGCGATGAGGTCGCACCGAACACCACGCTCGTCATTCGGTATTCTGACGGCGGCACATCTCCTCTCTCGCTCCCTCTCCACAGGAAGCGCAGGGCGTCTCTGTCTTCTGGTTTTATGCGTATTTGCATAAACATCTCGCGAATGTCCGCAGTCACAGCGTACGGGCTCTGCCGGAAGCGCATAACTACGCCGGGCAGAGATTGTAGTAGGTCGGGCCCGGGCAGCAGCGCGTCGTTCAGGCTTCTCCCCTCAGTTCTGGCAGCTGCGTCGTGCACAAGACGTATCTTCGGCTTGTCTGGGTTGACCACAGCGAAGTGAGGTAGGTACCACACCTTTCCAGGTGTAGGCTGCGTCGTGGCGGGCTCGGCGTACCCCTTGGTAAAGAGGTTCTGCATCCTTTCTTCATACTTTGTTTTCAGATCAGGATCTCGATCTAGGCGCTTCTCGATGTTGAGCAGCCTCTTCTTTGCATTGCCATAGTTGTCGGGCATTATTGTGTTGTCTTCTTTCCATAGAAGGCCAGTTTGGAAGCGACCATCTGGGAGGCGTGTGGTTGTCTCCTCTAGCAAGCGTAGCGCTCGCTGCTCCGGGTCATCGCGCGTCTTCCTTGGCTCAACGCCCAGCGACTCCAGGGCGAAGTATCTCCGCATAGCATTTTCCATTTCGTCGCTGGATTCCTCCTTGGTAGACAGATACCCGCAAAACGAAACGGGCTCTGTGTGCGACGAGCGGCACCCGTGTAGCACCCACCCGAGTTGTGTGAGTGAGGCTACGGGTCGGTCTCTCCGTCCTGCTCGCACATCGCGCGACACGATGAGTTCCCAGTTATCTTGCCCGATGAGAACTTTCGGCTTGGCATTCTGGTACATCAGTTCATGTCTGAGGTCCTCCAGGTGTGGGCAGTCCTCCAGGTCTTCTTCGTCGAGCGACTGAGTAGTGAAATCGAGTCGCTCGACCGTGCGTGCCCCTTGCAGTTCGTAAGAATCGAGTGAGTATTTCCCTCTCACTCGCACGTCGACTGTTTTGCTGCTTTCGTGCTTGCGCCGCGTGCCGTTGACTCCTATGACCCACAGGTTGTTAGTGGGCCCTTCCAGGCCGAGGGACTCGACGATGTCTTCGTCAATGATGGTGATAGTACTGCCCTCGTCCAGCAGCGCGTACGTCTCGACAGTGTTTCGCGGACCGGTGAGAACGATCGGCGCGATTTTCAAGTAGGCCCGGCGTGAGCCCGCCCGAGTGGAGTGGGCGAACTCGAGGGCCGACGCGACTTCTTCCGCCTTCTTGGGTTCTTCTCTCGGCCGCTCTGAATGCAGCAGCGAGTGATGGGGAGCGCGACAGCCGTTTGTTCCACACGGCTTCGCTCGGCAACTGAAGCGTCTGTGGTTGCTCCTCACACACCGGAAGCATTGGCGGTGCCGGCGTACCAGGTCCCAGCGTCCGTTGACATCAGCCTCGACGAACTGTCGGCACTCCAACAGTTTGTGACTGCCGCTGCACTGTGGGCATGTCGTGGTTGTAGGCGTAGTTGCCGTTGCAGCAAAGTTTTTCTCTACGATCTTCTTTCTCGCTCTCTCTCGTGGCGTCTCGGCTGGTGTTGTTTCAGCCGGAGCGTAGGGGCCGCATTTGTCCGCCTCTTCGTTGAGAAAAGATGCCAGTTTTTTGAGGTCTGGCGTGTTGTCTTCTCGCGCTGCGAAGTCATACCACTTGTTTCGGAGTATCGGTGAAATCTTCTCAAGAATTGTGCGTACCAGCTCGGGATTGCATAGGTACGCGTCTCTCCGCAGCGCCTCGATGGTGGCCACAACATTTGCTACTTTGTTCGCAAAAATACACACTTCTCGTGGGCTGTCTCCTATGCGGGATAGCGCGCGGGTTTTCTCAATCTCGCGCAGGACTAGCGCTTCTGCTCGTCCGAACCGCCGTTCCAGAGCCTCGACGATTTTTCTGGGTTCCGTGCTGCTGATTAGTAAGCAGCTGGCAGCTTCCTTTGCTGCTCCGGTGAGGCTCTTTCGAATTCTTGCGACGTTTTCTGTTCTTGTGAAATTTGTTTCTGTTTCGACGAATGCTGTCTTAAATGCAAGCCAGCTATCACTTCTCCCGTCGAAACCAGGCAGCTCCTGGAGATATCTGGGCGCCCCTCTCGCCGATGTGCGAATGACGCTCTGTAGGGCCGCTGCGAGGGCCGCAATGTCGGTTTGCGGCGCAGCCGGCTCGGTTTTCTGAGGGGTGCTCTCCGGTTTCGCGGACTCCTCCCCACCCTGCCCCACGGGTTCTCGTGAGGCCGCAGGCCGCAGTCGTTCGGTCACCGCAGGCCCCGGTTGGGTGTGAGCGTGTCCTTTCGCTCCTGTGTGCTTTTCCATCCATTCAGCCACTCGCTCTGAGCCCTGCCTGACTTCTTCGTCAGCCGATTCATCTGCAGGGTCCAGCTCCTGGTCAGAGTCCTCCATAATTCTCCGCAAATGTGCCTCCTCTAAGGCCCGTTCCGCCGCGATTGCTTTGACCGCCAGCTCAGCCAGCCTCTCCTTGGCTTCCAGTTCCGCGAGGAACCTCTTGCGAGAAGCCTTGGAGCGGTCTGACCTAACTGATTTAGGTCGGGTCTCCACAACCGTGACGTCAGCCTCGGTGTTCGTAGTTTCCGTTACGGTTTCCCCAGTTTGCGTAGTGCCGTGGCTCCAGGTCGCTGTTTCTCCCGAAGTCGTGTTTCCCGTACCTTCAGTTGTGGTATTTTCAGAATCCGTCGTCTCTTGGGCAGCCTGCTTGGACGCGGTCTTGGAACGCGTGGATCTCGTCATGGCGGCGTGGCTCGACGACGTAGTTCTTCAGGTTTTTTCTCTTCAGTCCAGGGATCCGGCTTCACGAAGGACCATAAAATGTTGCTGATCCCCTTCGATGATGGTACAGGAAATGCAGGGCGACGCGGAGGTTGTAGAGACAAGGAAAACAGCCGTGATATCTTCAGTCTTGAACAATTTCAGTGGTTGATTTGCTTATGGGAGCTCGAGGGAGGTCTCGTTGTTACTCGGTGGCTTGTCGAAAATGTTGGATTTGAATGAATACGCTCTATGACGCCTACGCTATATTTATATTAAATTTCCAGAGCGGGATGGCGCCATAGGAGGAAGCGAGACGGAAGATGGTGCACTTACCCACCCCTTTGGAGCAATACCGTACAGAGAGCCGCCTACGACCAATTTCCGCGCCGCGCCGTTTTGAAATAACGGTCGCGGAGGCAGCTCGCTGCTTACCAAAAACCTTTTACCTCTCCTCAGGGGTTCTACCAGGCTTCCATCTCGCCACCTTTACCAAACTAATTACCTAGACCTCCCTCTAAGCCTCCCCAAGCAAAACACAGTTACAAAACACATTTATTTAGAAAACATACAAAAGGCTTATAAAACAAGATAACTTAAAAACTACAACTTAACTATCTATATCTATGTACATATAACAATTCCAAAATAAAACGTATCGCACTTTAAGACATACACAAATTTACAATCAACAAAATTTATCAACAAGTAACTTTACGTTTTTGAGTGTCCATCGTGCACAGTGGTTATTTTCTCCAGATCCCTATCCCAGATCGGGCTATTCTTATTAGCAATCTATATTATTTCCCACTCCCTTAACCATCTCTGTCCAAAAAATCACAACAAACCATTGTTCTGTTGCGATGTTTCACGACATAAAAAAATTGCGTTTTCCTTCCCCGTGACACAGGCTACCTGCATGCCCAATTTCATCAAGATTGGTCAAGGTGTAGAACCGTGAAAAGGTAACAAACAAATAAACACATTTTCACATCCTTACTAATATTATTAATATTTTAAATGTGAAAATGTGTTTGTTTGTCACCTTTTCACGCTTCAACACCTTGATCAATCTTTATGAAATTTGGCATGCAGGTAGCATGTGTAACGGGGAAGGACATAGGCTACTTTTTATCCCTTTCCATTGACACAGACAACCGGCATGCCAAATTTCATCAAGATTGGTCGAGGTGTTGAAGGTGAAAAGGTAACAAATAAAAAAACACATTTTCACATTTCTAATATTCTACTTTTCGTGTGAAAGCGTGTTTATATATATTTTATCCAATGGCGTGCCACTTGAACCGCGCTTTCTAATATTAGAAAGAATATATTATTTGAAGAAACTAATTTAATATACTTTTTGTTTTCTTTTATTCACTGGTTTTTTTTTCAAATGTTTGTGGTGACGTCACAGCCCAAATACTATGAGAAAAAACCAGCCAAGTGCGAATCAAACTCGCGCACTAAGGGTTCCGTACCAAAAACTATTTTTTCATCTACAGCGCCATCTACAGGTATAGGTAAAAGGGAACTAATTTCTACAGTATCACTAAAATAAAATAAACTATGTAGAAAATACTACTAGATCCCACTAGTTATCGCTAGTTTCTAAACAATAGCGGACTTTAAAAATTTCCTATAACAACAGAAGGACTTTAGATTTTCTCAGATTTTTCCTGTAATCTATGTATTTCCCGCGACCTTCACCAGGTCATCGGTCCACCGAGTGGGAGGCCTGCCTACACTACGCTTTCCGGTGCGTGGTCGCCACTCGAGAACTTTACTGCCCCAACGGCCATCTGTTCTACGAGCAATGTGCCCCGCCCACTGCCACTTAAGTTTAGCAATTCTGAGAGCTATGTCGGTTACTTTGGTTCTCTTACGGATCTCCTCGTTTCTGATTCGATCACGCAGAGAAACTCCGAGCATAGCACGCTCCATTGCCCTTTGGGTGACCTTGAGCCTTCTTATGAGGCCCATAGTAAGCGACCATGTCGCTGGATGCGGGCAGCGCAAAACCGGTCGTCGTGGAGATCCTTGGGGGAGGCCTATGTCCAGCAGTGGACTTCCTTCGGCTGTTATGATAATGTATTTAATCTCATATACTTACCTACTGAGATTTTTTCTAAATTTTAGGCCCACTAGTTTTAGAGATAAGGGGGGAGAAGGTCAATTTTCGCCTATATTCTTAAATAATGTCAAAACTAATTAGGTATCTTAAAATTATAAAAAAAAAAATTGATTCTCACAACAAGCCCTTTCATTTGATATGTCACACAATATAGTTTGTAAAACTTTTTTTAAATATTTTCTTTATTATTTTACGTTACATTTGAATAGCAGTGGGCGGGGTGGGGCACATAGCTCGTAGAACAAATGGCCGTTGGGGCAGTAAAACCTAATCACTCCAGGAGTGCCAACAGAAGTGAAAACTTTTTACAGTTTTATAAGTTTTGACCCTGCGATTGTTCCTGGTATGTAACTGACAGGTTACAATACAGTGTCGCGAGTTCAATGCTTTTTCCTATCTCAAATATGCCCAACACGCCTAAAGAAGTTTTCACTTCAAGAAATGTATAATTTAAAAACTAAATTTTGCAGTTGGTAATAGGACATTTTTTAAGGAAAGTCAATGAATTTTTTACAAATCCAATTGCATATCGACAGTTGGTCGACTATAATACTCCTAAAAACTTAGAAAGCCTACTTAGACGTGATAGTTTTCTTTTGAAAAGGATTGTTATGTCCTACTCGCGCCCATGCAAGGGCCCAGACCAACATGGGCTAAGGGTGTCGCCTTCGACGGATACGTCTGGGAAGACAACATCATCATCATGTCCTACTAATTACTTTTTTTTTTCAGATGTCCTGAAACAGCGGTTTAGCTGGTGGGGGGAGGGGGGACTTGATTGTAACAAAAATTTGTACTTTAAAGCTTCATATCAGCTCCTATACGTCTCCACCGAGGGGCTCGAACACTGACCCTTCGAGTTTCTTCGCAGGCGTGTGCAGGTTTCCTCACGATGTTTTCCTTCACCGTAAGAGTATCGTCGGATAAACGTACATTGAAACACGAAAACACATTGGTACGTGGCAGGATTCGCACCACGACCTCCCGGAGTGGAGGAAGCGACTTTAAAGCTTAATATTTCGCAAACGGATCCTTGAATCGAAATATGAATGATTTAGCAAACCCTCAGTAGTTCAGTAAGTTCAGTAAGACCTACTCCACGATACCCCGTGCGATAGTTACGTTACCGACAAATAAATCACCCCCTCCCTCTTTGTATGTAGGGATTTCAACATTATATTGTACCACTTTGTCAGCGTGACTAACCCAAGCCAAATTACAGCTTTCTAGTACTAATAGTCTCTGAGCTAAGCTGCGGACAGACGGACAGACGTGGCGAAACTATAGGTACGTTAGTACTAATATATTATATTCTTTGCTATAAGGGTCCCCTTGTTGACTACGGAACCCTAAAAAGGCCCCAGTACTAGTTTCAATTGACGATTTTGAATAGAATTAAGTAATTTTTAGTATATGCTTACAGTATAAAATCTTTATATCTGTGTCTTAATGGTTCTTTTATTTACGTGCCTTGTAGAAAAATCTGATGGCAGTGACGTCATCGTAGGCCATCTAGGGAAATCTCATTTTAACGAACTCTACCAAATCACTTGAAATTTCTTAAAACTATAAACTGAATATGATCGCAGAAGCTACTCCTCGAAATGGTTTTCGCATTAATACCAATGCCAATTACGTATTCATTTCATTCCATAACAATGCACAGGATCTCCGAGATAAGCTGACTCAGCATAGATTTTTGACTCTCTGTTCGTATGCTTGGCTAACCAAGCCTGCTATTTATTCTAAAACTGTACTGAGCTCTCCTGTGGAACACCTACTAACTTTTATTTTCCTCAAAACTTACTCAATACGTTTATTGCACTCACCTCCAACATTTCCTCATCTGACTTTTCACCCTCTAGTTTCAACATTTCTAAACCAAAGGCATACATGTCAGTAGTCAGAAGTGCGGTTTCGAGACCGTAAATCCAGGCGTGTTTCACAGCATTTATCCTCTGCAAGTCTGTGCACACACTCTCACTAGCACGAAGCAATTCGTGGATGTATTTTGAGCATAACTTTTGATCTGGGAACTGCAAATGAATAATTGTTAGAGGTTGTTGAGACTAGCATCGTCGCAGCCCCACCATCAAGCAGCGGCGACCTGACGTGGAGCGCTGGCCGGTTCGGACCACGCCCGCACGACACAATGACAGAGACTTTGATAGAAGCCAAAAGCCAAAATAACCTTTTTTAATTAATATGCTAAAAGCACTTTACTAACTAAAAAACTAAAGTAATATATAGACATACTTTTTATCAAAAAATACGAATATTTTTATTTAATGTTATGCGTCATAGACATACCGTTTTATTTTTGACTAGCTGTGCCCGCGGCTTCGTCAGCGTGGAGGTTTTGAATTTTCCCACAGGATTTCTTAAATTTTCCGAGATAAAAAGTATGCTATATTATGTTAACCCGGGCTATAAGGAACCACCATACAAAATTTCATCAAAATAGGCCTGGTAGTTTTTGCGTGATGTGCGAACAAACAGACAGACAAAAATTCCAATAGTTGTTATTTTGGCCTCTATATCGTTAGTAATATCCACCACAATTATTATTTTCCAAAAATATTTTATGTACAGACACGGCCCCGTTACAGTTTTATTATATCGATAATATTTATAGTTTGCGTTGTTTTTTTTGGTTCATGCGGATTTAGTGAAATAACTATATAAAACAGCGTAATGCTATCGCTAAATACTGTAAGCCCATACGTAATACTATCGCTAAATACTGTAAGCTATACGTAATGCTATTGCTAAATACTGTAAGCCCATACTTAATGCTATCGCTAAACACTGTAAGCCCATACGTAATGCTATCGCTAAATACTGTAAGCCATACGTAATGCTATTGCTAAATACTGTAAGCTCATACGTAATGCTATCGCTAAATACTGTAAGCCCATACGTTATGCTATCGCTAAATACTGTAAGCCCATATGGAATACTATCGCTAAATACTGTAAGCCATACGTTATGCTATGGCTAAATACTGTAAGCCCATACGTAATGCTATCGCTAAATACTGTAAGCCCATACGTAATGCTATCGCTAAATACTGTAAGCCATACGTAATGCTATCGCTAAATACTGTAAGCCCATACGTAATGCTATCGCTAAATACTGTAAGCCCATACGTAATGCTATCGCTAAATACTATCAGCCCATACGTAATGCTATCGCTAAATACTGTAAGCCCATACGTAATGCTATCGCTAAATACTATCAGCCCATACGTAATGCTATCGCTAAATACTGTAAGCCCATACGTAATGCTATCGCTAAATACTGTAAGCCCATACGTAATGGTTGGAATGGAGGGGTCATGCCGATTCAGTATACGTAAAGGTATAAATGAAACGGTATAGCATAAGGATATCGAAAATTTATCGGTTTACTCTACCGTTTTCATTCATTATCACATCACCCGAAAGGCGTCCACTGCTGGACAAAGGCCTTCCCCAACGATTTCCACGACGACTGGTCCTGCACTGCCCGCATCCAGCTGCTTTTTTCACGGTTTCCACGACAAACGTTTTCAGTGGTTGTTATTTTTTAAGAACACAATCTTTCAATCAATTAAGCAACGAGGAAGTAACTAGAGGTATTCAAACCATCTGATCATCTTAGTTAGTTCTTAAATTTAAAACTTCTGTTTATGTATTTCGCAATTTTATTTTAGCAAGTATGATAATATGTTTTATGCTGTAAGGTTACATTGTAGATTTTCATAAACATAATTTTTTTCTCTATATTTATATGCATGCAATTGGTTAGCCCTTAGCATTATATCACCTGATGATTAGATCGAATTTAAATAATATATAAATACAAACCCGTTGCAAAGCTTCCTCATAAACTCCAATAAAATAATTAACTTCTTTTGAAAAATCAGTTTCCTCTTCTAAAAATTCCTCTGTCTCCTGCCAATGACAGCCCTAAACGGAAGAAAAAATAAATTTAAAATCCTTAGATAAGGACAAACACTAAACCTAAGAAGAAACATTACCTGCAGCTCTTTAGCAGCAACATAAGACCAAACTTCTTTATTACTTCTCCTTGACCATATCTCTCTCTTCATATCCTCGATAGTGCTTGGCACATCAAACTTCATAGTTGTATCAAATAGTTTAAACAAAAATGTTTTATTTTCTATTTTTTTTGCTGCATGCTTCCAGACCACATCTGCCCTTTTCAGACACTTCTCCTAAAAGAAAATAATATGTTGAAATCACACCAGGTCCAAGTGACTGTTAAGCTAGAATTTGCATAGGCAAAAGGTGGAAACTTCCATCCTTAATTCAAAATTTACTTAATCATACAAAAATGTCTAACCACTGAACATATATGAATGAAATTCGCCACACAAGTAGTTTTACTGGAATGACTTGTATTAACCCTGCAAAATTCCCTTTTCAAATCCAAACGTTACTTAAGAGGGAAGAATAGCATGCACTCTCCGTTCAAGAAGAGAAAAATGTTTTTTTCACCTCTGAATATTATCTGATCATAATGATTTTTGAAAAATATGTTATTGACACATTCTTGCCTCATATGGCAGTTAGATTAGCACACTAGGGCCGCCAATACAAATAAATAATTTACTCATTATGGACTTTAACCGAAATCATTGAGTATTTGGCGCATATAGGGGGGCAACTATAGCTTAATTGTTATCTTATAGCTATAAATATTAGTAACAAGTTATTTTTTTAAAAACTGTTAAAAGTGGCCACTTCAAGCAGTTTTGCAAAAAATTAAGGTTCATAAGAATTAGTCAATTATTTATTTCTATTTGCAGCGCTAGTGTTCTAACCAAACCACATTAAGGATATTACAATAATTGTTACCTTTTCATCCTCTTCTTTAGCATGCAAAGCTAATATGAGTTCAATTTCCAAGAGCTCCAAATAGAGCATATCCGACTCAGGATGCCTTTTAATTCCCTTCAGCAGGAATTCTCGGGCAAGATTGGGATTTTCCTGCTCCTTACTCTCCCATTTGCTTGCCAGCACCCAAGCTTTTGGCTTGTCACCGTGTATCTGTGGCAGGCATATTGTATGATTAGTTATTTTACAAATGGTCCAGCAAATTGTATAATTCATCTGTATATAAACGGTCAGGCAAATTGTAAAATGCTGTAGGCAGATTGTAAAATGCGATTCAGGCAAATTGTGAAATTCTGTATGCAGATTGTAAATGAGCGAGAAAAGCGAGCAATGTTAGGTTTAGTCAGGTTTCAAAATTTCAAGATGTTTATTTAAAATAGGTGCAAATTACACTCTTTCTGATAGTCATGAAATAGTAATAACATAACCATACATGTCGTTTGTGAAAAACGTCAAATAAATTATGTCAAATCATTGATATAAAACAGATTAGGTATGTCATTAGAACATGACAACAATATGACACAAGAAGTTATACATTAAACATCATTAATGCCTTTGACAATAGTAGGCTAGTTCACACGGACAGCAACCGGTCACAAGTATAACGCGAGAGTCAGCCATCGCTCCTCTCAACCATATTAGAGGGAAAGGAATGACCCGTTTGATTGATTATACAATCAAACTTAATTAATCCCCCCCCCCCCCCCGAGTAGCAGAAATCTGCGATTGGCATATTAGAATTTGCCTGACCATTTGTAAAATTAAAAATTAGACTGCCTGCGAGCTTTCTACAATTAGTACATAGCTAATGACTATTGACTGACTGACTAAAAACATATCTTTCCTTTTGAATCTGCCACAATGATAAGTGATGAATGAGCAAGGGCACTTAAAAGCAATCTCTCTTACTCTAGCGATAAGTAATGGATGGAAAAATTAGATTTTGCAAGGACAAAAAATGTCTCCAACATAGCCTTCTCTTTAAACAATTTCCGTAAGTGGATTTTAACTGATAAAAATACATAATCATAGTACTTTCAAGTTTCATGAAAAATTGACTTCCATCCCTCCACGGATCAGATCAATGGATCTTCCCGCGTCAACAGCTGACCGGGGCCGTTTGTTTTGCGTCAATGACGTCAGTTGCGAAGCATTTTGCAATTTTGCGGTTATTTGTTTAGCAATTAAAATCGGAAAAGTGTGAATCAGACTAGCACTCGAGGGTTCCATACCACCACACCTTTCCACACACAGCCGCGGTGTGTACTGAGGAGCACTGGAGCCCCTGGAGCAGTGATCCCACATAAAATTATGTTATCTAATAATTATTCCATTTTACAGTAGTATTTAAATACCCATAACACAAAGAACAATACTATGAACATATGTAAACAAACTGATAATTAGTAAATATGTATGTACGAGTGGGCCTCATGGTTGTGGTCAGACGCGAGCGGGCGGAGCTCTTGTGAGTATCCACAAAGTACTTTTCTATGGAGTATCGCCCCTAAAATGCTATATACAAAATTTGTACATAGGAACGAATGAGAACTATCTAGGCTTGTACGCGTGAGACAGGGCCTTTTCTATGCAAAATAAAGTGAATACGAGTGGCACTTCAGCAGAGTTGCACCAAATCTAACCGAAATGCAGGGTTACTTTCACAGTGCAGTAAGCTTAGCAGCGCTGTTAACGTTCACTGCAACATTAGATGATGCGTAAAAATTATTTACAGGGACCGGGATAGAACTGCTATTCACAAACAAAAGACATCAACACAAGCGACAAAAATATGTCAGCACCATAATCACACCTGTTACCATTTTACAAACACATTTTTATATGGAGAACCCCCCTTATTTTTCAATTTTTCTATTTTTTAGTATTTGTTGTAAAGCAGCAATAGAAATACACATTCTGTGAAACCTTCAACTATCTCCTATTATGGTTCACGCAATACAGCCTGCTGACAGACAGGCAGATAAACAAACAGCAGAGGCGTAGTAATACCCTTTGGGTGCAGGGAACCCAAAAAAACAGAATTAATAAACATTTATAAAGGAATAGTTTACCTGTAGCATCTGTACAAGGACATTAGATATACAATGTTCATAACCAACTCCCCTACAAAACTTAATGTACTCAAAGTAAATCTCAATATCATCCTGAAATCTGGATATAAACTGTTTGAAGAGCTTATTCAATCTGTTTGTTATAGCATACTCAATATCAGTCTTTTTCTGGCTTATATGATGTTTCTTGCGCCTGAGCCTGATTTCTTCAAGCAATGTTAGCTCGTATGCTATGTAATGTACATAATCTTCTTTTTGCTTGACCCTTCTCTGGACTTTATATTCAAATTCTTTGCGTTTTCTTGATATTTCCCTGTAAATGAATAAAAATAGAGTAAAAGTTTATTCTATGAATAAGAAATTGAACATTCCAGTGGTTCCATTTGTCCAATCCAATATATACAGTATGATTTAGAACAATAAGGTTATGTTTATTTAGGTATATCAACGTTTTATACGCAAGATCTTAAAAAGTCTAAGGTAAACTTATGGTTGGGGTGGGTAAACTTGAAAGGGCTACTATACAAAAAAACTCTAAGTAAAAAATTAAAGGAATTGGGTATAAAATTGAAATAAATACCTACCAGAACAGTTATTAATGAACTTACTTTATCTCTTCATCGTTGAACAAATTAGTCCTTTTCATCTGTTCTAACTCATTTATCATATTCTCAATACGTTGGTTCACTAGTTCTGCCATTTTTGATGATTATTTCACAGAAAGTCGTCTCAAACAATCCCACACCACAAGCACTGAGCAGCATAGATGAACTAGAACATAGAATATAGATGAACTAGAATATGTCCAGCTGAGCAGAGCAGAGCAGACCACAGATCACTACTATTAGTGAGCAGACTAGCAGAACCCTACTTTACCTACTTTGTCTGTGGAGCATGTAAATTTTTTTTTTCTTCGCCCTTTTAGGGCAGGCTAAGGCTCATTGGCCATACCGCCTAGTCTTCAGTATATGTTTTTCAGTAGTATTAACTTGTAGAATTCACGTCTTCAGTAATTTTCAGTATATTTTGCAGGTTACGTAGTCAAAAGCTCATTATATTGGTCCAATCCAGATGTCCAGTCCATTTTCTTTTGTTTTCAATATGATTTTTTCTTCACTATTTTCTCCTGTCAATCTTTATAAGTGTTCAGTAACTTTTCATTGTTCAAGATCACTGTTTTTTCACGTTCACATCATATCATTGTCTATAAACTAACCTAACCTACATACTCAAGCAAAATGATAGCACTTTTGCTAAAGCTTGCTCGGACTTCTTGTGGGAACTCGAAACACAGTATACACACTTTTATTTCATTATCCTACACAAAAAACACATAAATGATACTTCGCTGATAAATACACTATCAATATTATCAACAGGACCAGTTTTCACGTTATCGTGTTGTCTAGAACAATCTATGATAAACAGAGGAGCCTTTTCTATAAATTCTTTAACGTTTAACAATGGTTCTGATCGACGACCGTAGTAAGACTGTTGAAATCTAGCATATTTTCATATAATAAAGCGATCTTGTTTTCTGCGAAATTTATGTTCAAGTTTTCGTATGGAAAGTATGTAGAATTGAGAAAAACTTTGACATCACGCAAATTACAGTGATCAAATTGAGACATATCTTCACTTGCATTGTTTTTTCTATTAGTTTGTAATCCAACGATTATATACCTAGGTTTTTCAACTTGGGATGAAGTTTTTATTGACCAAGTGTGTTTAGTAGTTTTGGTAACAATGGATATTCGTACAAGTCCCAATTTTAAAATGTCAAATGTATAGGTCGGTCTTTTTCTAACAATTTAAGGAATGTTACTCTTTCTTTGTCAGAAACTTTTACGTGTGGCACTCTCCAAACAATTTTTTGTATTTAGATATCGTTTACAACTTCACCAGTATTCAATTTTATTGCATTCAAATTAGTATTACTACGTAAAAGTACAAGTTCATGTTTACAGTTCATTAAAATATTTTTATAATCCTCTGCAAAACCAAGAATATTGCATAGAGGTATTGAGGCTGAAAAGCTTCCTCCATATACATTTTTCGAGCCAATAATATCCCATCCCCAGGCTTTCGACATTTTGGATTCAGTTTCATTCATTGATATTAAAGATTTTATGGTTGTAGTAATACCAGCGTTTTTTATTCTATCTATTTCAATACCATTTAGCTCGTATCGAATATCTTGAAACATGTAAAGAAGAGGATTATTCGTAAATTGAACACTAGACACCTTTTCTTTCGTCTCTCGTTTAACAACCTGCACGACACCTTCCAAGTATAATGTACTAGCTGACGGGAGAATATACAGATCCTGTTGGTTGATTGGAATACGAATTTCATCATTTCTATTAAAACTTGTCACGTATGGTTTATACGAATGATATTCTATGCTTTCGATAGAATTATCATAAGCAGGAGTACTCGTTATGTTTAATAAATTCATTTTAGTAATCCAATTTGTTTTAAAAATAGTTTATTTTCAGCTGTCAGTTTATTTTTTTTATAACTTGTTCCTCTTGCGAATACTTTTTTAAGACTGATGTTTTTGATACATGGTTTTGTGTATTTATTGTAATCAATCATTTTTTCTTTAAACTTAAATACAGTTGAACGAACCTCTTCTCCTCGTAAGTTAACCAAATTATTATGTATGTCTAATATTCGTATGTTTAAACAATTAATATTGTTTCGGTTAACCGGAAAATAAATAATATTTTTCGGTATTTCTATAATTCGATAACCAGGAGCTACATTAGGTGCAAATTCATGTATTATATGACTAGATATTGGTTAGGTTAGGTTAGGTTAGGTTAGGTTAGGTTAGGTTAGGTTAGGTTAGGTTTTTTTTTTTTTTTTTACTACTACCTCCAACATTATCGGAGACTTTGTACAGCTATTGTTCTCTTTCATTCCAGTTCCATCATCTATTCCTCTCGTACTTTTATTCCTCATACTTTGTCTTTCTATCATTCATCATCTTTCATTACTTTATGGGTGGGACTCCCATCTAATTTATCTATTTGCCCTAATCTGCTACTTCCATCTTTTTGTTGTTTTTGGGATCAATGACAGGGTAAACACTTATTTATTAACACTTTTAGATTACCTTACTAAATACATTTTATCATATGTTATTACAACTATTGCTTACAACTATATTTTTATTTCCAACTTACATTTTATGCTATACTATAATATGCTCATGATATTATGATAGCATATTTTCTTATATACTATAATTACTTTTATAGCATTATCAATAATTCTGAGCCAATAGTTAGTGAGTTTCGGAAGAAATAACAAGATTTTCGACGCGGTTCCTCCCCTACCAGAACCCCCAACGACCCCCCCGGTTAATATGTCAGCTACCCCTATGGCTTCCAATCCTTTTTGAGCCTTCAGCCTTAACAAAGTATCAGCTTTGCCTTGGCGAGATAAGGATTTAATTTTATCTCTGGCTTTGACAGTCAGGGGATTGATATGAAGGCAGTCGGAGTTTTTGACAGTCCAGAAGGTACAGAAGGTACAGAAAGCCGCCATGGGGTCACTAAGGGCTTCAGGCGAAGAAACCCCGCGCCGCAATGTCACCCTTGTTTCTCTATTGATCGTGCTAAAGTGAGTGAGCTCGCCCGGGACGCCCTTAGCAATAAGCCACGGACGTCCGGGCCAGCGCATCCCACTTTAGGCGTGTTGGGCAGTTTTGGCTGAAAGCGTTATGGTCCGAATTCTCAATTTTAGCCCTGAGGCAATTTCGGCATTCAGGTGGGGCGCCGCTAAGCCTATCCTCACATTCCGCACTGAGGTGGGGGCCGCCACAGTGGCTGCACAGGTCAGACGGCTCTTTGCAGAACCGCCTGCCGTGCCCGTATCCCAGGCAGCGCGTGCACTGGACCAGCGGGGATTGATCTTTGGCTACGATGCGCTGGAGGTCGATATGGACGAGCCCTGTTTCCGTCACTCTTCGCCAGATAATTGGTGATACACTTATCACTATGTGGCTTGTGTGCGGATTTCTTGCTCTTCTCCTATATTTAACCTCCAGTCGGTCCTCCCCAGCGTCGAGGTCGCGAAAAACGTCCCTATTCTGATTCCTCAGGGCCTTGAGGACGTCCTCGTCTGTATTCACCTGTAGGACGTCCCTGAGGACGACCAGAGGGTCTTTGTTTTTTACCTCCTCGACGCTGAGGGCCGTTTCATCTCGTCCCAGCCGGTCCATGATCTTATTTCTTTCTTCCTTAGTTTCGAAGCCCATAACGATCTTTCTGTCCTTGGCTTTCCGCACCCTTTCGACTCGGACCCAGCCCTCCTTCGCGTCAACAATTTTCCTAACTTTGTCTAGGACCTCCTCCCCGGTTTCCATGTCGTCCTTGGAGGTGACTATGATGGAGTGGAGCGTTTTGTGTCCGTTTTGCGGTTTGCCTTTCTGAGTGGCGGCTACGCTCGCGTAGCTTTTCACTTGGTCTAAGGCCATCTTTTGACCCTCCAAGGACTCCTTTAGTTGCTCCATGGCCTTAGTGTTTTCTCTCAGCAACTTTGAGTGCTCCTCGAGACGGGAAATCATGTCGGGGTCGGAGTTGACCATGAACGTGGCGTCGGAGACGGACGCCTCCGGCTCCACCCTCACGGCCTTCTCCTTTCCCTTTTGTTTGTCAAGAACTCCCACGACCTCCTCCACCACCGGTATTTTAGTAGCCTTGTCAGCTTCCTTAACCAGTTGGTAGAGTCGGTCGAGGGCTTCTACGATGCTGTTCTTGATCTCCGTCTTCAAATTTCGAGAAGCACTCAGATTTAGTTTTCCCTTTGTAAGGCTCGCCTTGGCTTCTGCAGTGCGGCTTTCAAACGTTTTTACTTTTTGAGGATCCGGGGAGGCTCTACTCTTGTCCGTCAGTTTGGTGCTCGTAGAACCAGTCTTTTTGGTAGCATCCGTCGAGTCGGAGTACGAGGCCTCCCACTGGTTGATGCTACGCCTTACGTTGGTTCTAGGTCCAAGTTTGGCAGGCGATTTTTTGGCTTCGGCACCGGTCGCTTTTTGGGGAGTCCTGGCAGTATACATGTCGGAGGTATGCGTCTAAAATAACAAAAAATAAAATAAAATATAAAACAAAACAGAAAAATAATTAAAAATTTTTTGACTCTACCTGGAGTCACTATTTGGTGACCTATATAGTCTAGGAATTTACTGTCAATATACTTAAAAACTAACACAAAATATTACACAATAAAAAGAATTTAGTTTTAGGTAGAGTCGTTAGAGTAGGGGCCCAATAAGACCTGGTCAATTTTATAGAGTCAATAAAATAACAAAATATAAAAGTTTAATAAGTATCTACTACTAACACTAACGATACTTATAATAACTGTTTACAATTATTAACAACGAAATAAGGCAGAATAAGTGAGCAATTTTAGCTAGGTAGAGTTACAAGAGTGGCCCAATAAGGCCGCCGTCAATTCAATTAGTCAAAAATAGTATGTATAATGATCAAAACAAGACTTACAAATGATAGCTTCAAAAATTTTAACGTTTAAAAGTTTTTCAAGTTTATAACTCTACCTAGAGTCAGTCTCTATAATTAAAAATATAGCTATTGCTGAGCCCCACAGTACGCAAAAAGTCGCGTTGGAAACGGTGCACGGGTTCCGGAGATATCGGGGCTTGAAAATTTTCAATATGGCCGCCAAGATGGCGGCTACAGACTAAAAATGGTTTTTAGAGGTCAGTTTTGAACGCAGGAGAGCGGGAAAAAGACCTACGGTATGCGCGTAGTCAGGAGCATCGTTTAAAACATTAAAAATGATCCAAATTTTTAGGCTCTACATAGAGTTTTGCTCTACCATAAGATGAGGTCGCCTCTCCCAACTCTTACATAGAAAATCGCGTCCTTCTGCGATCAAAACTCTCCAAGTTATTGGCAAAAAGAATTTCCAAGATGGCCGCCAAGATGGCGGACCGAAAATTAAAATACCCGTATCTCCGTTATTTCTTGTCAGATCAAGCCGAGTTTGGGCTCGTTTTAAAGGGCTCGGCAATAGCTATTTGATGAGCATACACAGATTAAATTTAAATGGCAGCCTGATTTTACATTCACAAAAAACATAAAAAATACACAAAAAATAGAAAATTTAGTAAATAGTCAGGAATTTTTCACCGTCAGGCCGCAGTATGCTTAGTCTTAAATTTAAGGGGTGATTCGGTGAGTCCAGCTATGTTCTTTCTTCGACCACGTGGCAGGTCCAAAATTTCAAAAATTTTTAACTCAAAATTTTTCAGGGGGATGTCCAAAATTTTTTACCACTTATTAAGTTCATTTAACACTATTTTTTGGGATATTAAAAATATGGGGTCGCAGCGGTCAAGAAGAAGATATGAATTTTCAAAAATTTCCAAAAATTTTAAAAGTCTATAAATAGCGAACCGAGTGGACAATTTTTTCAGTCTAAACGGCGAAAGTTTGCGTCCAGTTGTAGGAAGAATCCCGCATCACCAAAACCAGCCGCACGCCTCTGGGTCTGCAACCTCGTGCCACGTGGTTTTTGGGTTTTCCGGTCACAGCTCCGTCCCCTTTGACCGGAAAAATCCAAAATTTTGCAGAGAAGTAGTTCTTCCAGGCCCCGATGTTATGGCTTCAAAAAATCAGTATGTCGCAGCGACTAATCAGCCAGCGTACGCACTCAAAGTTTCAAAATTTTGAAAATTTCTTGTTTTACACTTATAAAAATTTCACTGATAAAGTGTCACTATAACTTTTTTCACTATCAGGTAGCACTTGTTTTTCTGCGTAAAACGGTGTATTACACGATATCGTAGCTACAAAAAATCCATTTTTTATTAATTTTCGAAGAAAAATCCGAGCGCGGAGCAGCGCTGGCAGCGACCGTATTGCGCGGGGGGTTGCGCGCGACTGGGTTAGGTTAGGTTAGGTTAGGTTAGGTTAGGTTAGGTTAGGTTAGGTTACCTGCGGGACCTCCTGGCCAGCTACTTGGAGGATCGGGCGGTCCTCGTTGTGGATAAAACTGGCCGACTACGGCGGTTCGGCGTCGGGGCCGGTGTTCCACAGGGGTCGGTCCTAGGACCACTCCTCTGGAACATCGGATTCGATTGGCTCCTGCGGGGAACCCTCCTCCGTGGCACGAGTGTCATCTGCTATGCGGATGACACTCTCCTCACTGCCCGGGGAGCGACCTTCAGGGAGGCGGCCAACTTGGCCTCGGCGGGTGGAGCCTTGGTCGCAGGGAGGATCCGCCGCCTAGGGTTGAGGGTGGCGCTACACAAGACCGAGGCCGTGTTTTTCCATGGGCCTCGGCAGCGCACCCCGCCTGACGCCCATATCTTCGTGGAAGGCGTCAGGATCGGTGTGAAGGCCCAGATAAAATATCTGGGCCTTACTCTTGACAGCAGGTGGCGCTTCGGTCCGCACTTTAGCGGACTGTCCTCGCGCCTGTTGAAGGCCGCGGACGCTCTCTCGTGGCTCCTCCCGAACCTCGGGGGGCCCAGCGCGCGATGCCGGCGACTGTACGCCGGCATCCTTAGGAGTATGGCCCTTTACGGTGCCCCCATCTGGGCGGACACCCTCCTCAGGAGGGAGAATGCCGCTGCCATCCGATGGGCCCAAAGGGCCATTGCACAGCGGGTAGCTAGGGCCTACCGTTCAGTTAGTTTTTCGGCGGCGTGCGCTCTGGCTGGCACACCTCCCTGGGAACTCGAGGCGTGGGTGCTCGCCAGAGTGTACGAGTGGACAGCAAGGCAGAGGGTGCTCGGGGAGCGCCCAGCTTTGGAAGAGCGGGAGGCCGTTCGGCGGGAGGCGAGGGCTGCAATCGTCCAGCACTGGGCGGAGGACCTTGCCACCGCGACATTCGGCCGCCGAACGCTGGATGCGCTTGGGCCAGTCTTGCAGGACTGGCTCGAGCGCAGGCATGGCTTCCTCTCGTTCCGTCTGGTGCAGGTGTTGTCCGGGCATGGCTGCTTTGGATCGTACCTGCACCGCATTGGAAGGGAGGGAACCCAATCGTGCCACGAATGCGGTGCGGCGGTGGACACGGCGCAGCACACACTTGAAGTGTGCCCGTCGTGGTCCGAGCCACGTCGCGACCTAGTTGCGGCGGTCGGGCGGGACCTCTCGCTTCCCAGCGTGGTCAAAGCCATGTTGGAGGGCGAGGGGACATGGGCGGCAGTTGCCTCCTTCTGCGAACACGTTATAACACAGAAGGAGGCGGCGGAGCGCGCACGGGAGGACGACCCTCTCGCAGCGCCGCTCCGCAGGCGGAGAAGGGGCAGAAGAAGACGCTTACACAACCGTCTTCACCCTGCCGGTGGTGATTAGCGGGCGACAGGCGTGGGGGCGCTTTCGCCCGCATTGCACTAATCACCACCCTCGCCGACGGGAATGGCCGAGCACTCACGGTCATTCCCGGGCCCCTCCCTGTGCGGAGGGGCGTGAAGGGCCTGCCGTAAAGGCGGGCAGTCGCCGGCGGAGGACTGGACGTAAAGGCTCTGCCGGTTTCCCAGTCCTCTGCCACTCGGGCGATGCGGGAGTGCCGTGGGGTTTTAGCCGGTAAGAGTCCGGCATAACCCGTCGGCCTCCCCCAGCGGACGGGTATCCATGAGGATCTCCCCACGTAAAAAAAAAAAAAAAAAAAGGTTAGGTTAGGTTAGGTTAGGTTGGGATGCAAGTCGGGTTCCTCCTCGTGTGCCAAACTGCTGCTTGTCCCTTTGGATACGTCTGGAGGGAACAGCAGCATCTTTTGGCTGGTGCATCCTGGGCGCTTGTCAATTATATCTCCTTGTGGGATATAATTGACTCGCGGCGAATACCCGACAAGCGGGAGGTATGCGTGTTCTGGGTTAAGTCACAGACACGCATACGGGCGCACGCCTCGCTCTACTTTTAGAGTGCTGGCGTAGCGTGGAAGTATACCGTAATCCTTCGGGGGCGGGGGCCTTGCCTTAAATGGCCGGGCTGCGAGGAGACAACCTCTATAAAAAATATTGCGGGCGAGGAGACAACCTCGTTAAAAAACATTGCGGGCCGTGAGAGGAGGGTTTTGCCCTCAGCTCACGGAAAAGGTGGGACTGCGGGGGAGGAGGAGTGTCGGTATTGCGATGCGCCGCTCTCCCTATCCTCCGCAGCCGAGCGGGGTTGAGGAGTTGGAGGCAGGACCGTGGAGGGAGAGGAGTGTTGGTATTACGATGCGCCTCTCTCCCTGCCCTCCGCGGTCCTGCCTGGGCCTGCCGAAAGGTGGGCGGTCGCCGGTGGGGGACTGAAAGTGAAGGCTCTGCCGGTTTCCCAGTCCTCTGCCACTCGGGCGAAGCGGGAGTGCCGTGGGGTTTTAGCCGGTAAGAGTCCGGCATAACCCGTCGGCCTCCTCCAGCAGACGGGTATCCATGAGGATTTCCCCACGTAAAAAAAAAAAAAAAAAAAAAAAAAAAAAAAGGTTAGGTTAGGTTAGGTTAGGTTAGGTTAGGTTAGGTTAGCGGCGAATACCCGACATGCGGGAGGTATGCGTGTTCTGGGTTAAGTCACAGACACGCATACGGGCGCACGCCTCGCTCTACTTTTAGAGTGCTGGCGTAGCGTGGAAGTATACCGTAATCCTTCGGGGGCGGGGGCCTTGCCTTAAATGGCTGGGCTGCGAGGAGACAACCTCTATAAAAAATATTGCGGGCGAGGAGACAACCTCGTTAAAAAACATTGCGGGCCGTGAGAGGAGGGTTTTTCCCTCCGCTCACGGAAAAGGTGGGACTGCGGGGGAGGAGGAGTGTCGGTATTGCGATGCGCCGCTCTCCCTATCCTCCGCAGCCGAGCGGGGTTGAGGAGTTGGAGGCAGGACCGTGGAGGGAGAGGAGTGTTGGTATTACGATGCGCCTCTCTCCCTGCCCTCCGCGGTTCTGCCTGGGCCTGCCGAAAGGTGGGCGGTCGCCGGTGGGGGACTGGAAGTAAAGGCTCTGCCGGTTTCCCAGTCCTCTGCCACTCGGGCGAAGCGGGAGTGCCGTGGGGTTTTAGCCGGTAAGAGTCCGGCATAACCCGTCGGCCTCCTCCAGCGGACGGGTATCCATGAGGATTTCCCCACGTAAAAAAAAAAAAAAAAAAAAAAAAGGTTAGGTTAGGTTAGGTTTTTTTTTTTTTTTTTTTTTTTTGTCTTCTACCTCCAACGTTATCGGAGTCTTTCTAAGTCTAATTTACTCTTTCATACCAGTTCTCGCTTTTATTCCTCTCGCACTTTTATTCCTCATACTTAATCTTTCTTGCATCCATCGCCTTTCAGTACTTTTATGGGTGGGACTCCCATCTAATTTGGTCTATGCTACTTCTTTTTGTTTTATTCTTTATTTTGGGGTCAGTGATGCAGTACACAGCCAGTTTCTTTATTTTACATTATTATCTTTCTTACTTTATATATTCTTACATTTATTTTTATATAACTGTTACTTACATCTATTTATATATATATATATATCATCTTTATAGACTATGCTAAACTTTAATATACTACATTATATTATGTCAGCATATTTACTTATGCGCTTTTATTCCTTTTTATAACAATATTTGCTATTTTTATACAGTATTCTAAAAACTTTTCCCTATCTTTACTTCTCATTATTTCCGCTATATTTTCTGATTTTAGCTGTACATCTAATTTGTTCTCTAGGTTAAGTCTTTCAACGGCGTGTATAGGGCATTCCAGCAAAATGTGGAGGACTGACTCGTCAACTTCAGGATCACAGATGCACGATGGGCTCCCCTTACACTTGAAACGATTCAAGTATTCGGAGAACCCACCGTGCCCCGTCAACACTTGCGTACTGGTGCCGCTGATTCTGATCTTGCGGATTATATTGTACGCCGCTTTAGCGTCGGGGAAGAACAACTTAGTTACTGAGGCAGTATCTCCGGTTTTATATCTATGATTCCATTCGTCAAGCGAGGCCGTACGTATGCCTCGCCTGACGAATGAGACCGGGCACATGTCATAATCTGGCCTCCTCTTGGAACCCACAGCAGCTTCCTTGGCGAGTAGGTCGGCCCTCTCGTTGCCCTCCAACCCCGCGTGAGCCTTTATCCAGAATAAAATCACAGTTTTGTTCTGACGGGATAGGGATTTAATGTTATCCCTGGCTTCTACCGCTAAGGGATGGAGGCAGTTGGGGTTCCTAACTGTCAGGAGTGCCGCCATTGAGTCGCTGATGATTCCAAATGAGGAGGCCTCATACTTATTTGCCATTGTTGTTGCCCTGTTTATTGCCAACAGCTCAGCCTGGTAGACCGTGCAATACTTAGGTAGAGCAAGCTTGAGGGCCCCGATCTCAGCCCCATCTCTCCATACAGATAAAGCGGCGCCCACCTTGCCCTCAAGCTTGCTCCCATCCGTAAATATTCGAATTTCAAGGTTGTTGTGTTCATCCACTTGTTCCTGGTTGGCCAGGTGCACGATCTCCAGGCTTTCGCGTTCTGCTGGATGTGGCATCTTAATAGCCGGGGCCATCCGTTCGACCTCCCTGTCTCCCAGTTCCTGCCGGGGTAACCCCCTCCTGGCCTCGTATAGCGAGGCCGCCTCTCGGACTCGGAGATCAAGGGGGAGCATCCCGGTTAGGACCAGTGCGGAGTTCAGGGAGACCGTGCGGTATGCCTTACACATCTTCTGGGCCACTCCACGCTGGACCGTAGCGAGTTGCCTTATGGTTAACAGTTTGTTAGCTGCCGATGCCCAGACACTCGCGGCGTACAATACAATGGGCTCTATTGCTGCCACGTAGATTGTTCTAATTATCTCCGGGTGGAGACCCCAGCTTATTCTTGCTGCCCTTGCCAACTGCTTATATACGTTGATTGCTTTCTTGCAGGCATTCGCGACGTGGGTATTGAAAGTCAATTTCTCGTCTATGGTGACACCTAACATTTTGATTTCCTTGGACATGCCAATGTCGATCCCCCCCATGCTCAGGCGTGGTGTGTCATATTTGAGCTTTTTAGTTATTGTCATTGCTGATGTCTTATTTGCGGCAAACCTAAGCTTATTCTCGACACCCCACCCCAGAACATGCGCGAGAGCGGCATTGGCAATTCCTTCCACTTCCCCTGCCGTATCACCATCAAAGACTAGGACGACGTCGTCTGCGAATGCCTGGCAGTGGCAACCTTTTATCTTAAGGCTTTTCAGGAGGGGGTCTAACAGGATATTCTATAATATTGGACCGCCGATGGAGCCTTGGACGCATCCTTTATTCGTTGGTTTGCTATACTCCTCCCCCCCATACCTCACCATGATCATTCTGTCATTGAGGTAGCTGTCGATGACCCGTCTCAAGCCTAAGGGGCACCTTTCTTCAGCCAGTCGGATCCTTATGGCAGGCCACCAGGCGTTGTCAAAGGCCCCCTCTATGTCCAATGACACCAATGTTACAATTCTCTTTTTGTCCAACTTGCTTTGAATGTATTGCATCAGATCATAGAGGGAGTCCTCAGTGCTCCTCTGTGGCATGAACCCGTACTGACTGGTGCTGATCCTCGGCAGTATATAAAACTTGAGACGGGCCACCAACATTTTTTCATAAATCTTACCCAGCACGGGCAGCAGTCCAATGGGCCTATAAGCTTTAGGGGTGGTGTAGCTTCCTTTCCCGGGTTTTCTTAGAACAATGACCACTGCTTTCTTCCAGGTTTTCGGAAAGTAATAGTGCTCTAGACATTTATTGAGGAAGGCAAGGAAGAGGTCAGGGTTGTTGTTTATAGCCTGACAGCATATGTCGGCAGTGAGACCGTCCACGCCAGGGGCCTTTTTTGGGTTGAAGGACTCGCTTGCCTGTTCCAGTTCAGCCATGGTAAAGGGTGGATCACACAGAACATCTTGTTCTCCAGCGTTTATGCTTTCGGCTTTCGACCTGGTTTGGCTGTGTGAGGTGCTGTCACTGGTTGTGAGGTCTTCTGGGTAAAAAGTTTCCGCAAGTAATTTGACGGAACCCTTTGCGTCCAATACCTCTCCATTCTTCTCCAGTGGCAACTCCTCATCTCTGCGCGTTGTCCTTCCTATCACCCTGTAGATCCCCTCCCAGACCCCTTCCCTGTCCTGCTTACAGCAGAACTCCTTCCAGCTCTCGGTCTGAGCTTTGGCTGCCTCCTGTTCATACTCCTCCTTTTGTTTGAGGTATTCCTCAATGACCTTCGACCTGCGGACCGGAGCGGCACACCTTATTCTGCGTTTCTTGGTAGCTACTTCTTTTTTCAGGTCAGCGAGTTTTTCGGACCACCACGGCAATGTCTTCAAGTCTTCTTTGGATTTTTTAAGAGGCATTGATTGTGTGCAGGCATCTTGTATAGCTTTTGTTAGGTTATCTGCCATTTTATCAATTTGCTCCACTGCACTTATTTCCTCTACTTCCGTTTTTATAACTTTATATACAAGCATGGACTCGTTCAGCTTTTCTCGAAACTTTGACCAGTCTGCCTTTTTGGTATTATATTTCCTGGTCGTCCTAGATATTTTAATGCCTGTAGATTTTTGCAATCTTATATCGAAGACGATGCCGTTGTGGTCCGAACTCGTAAGATCTTCAGCAATTTCCCAGTTAGCTACCAAGTCCAGCACGTCTGTCGAACAGGCCGTTATATCGACGTGGCTGCAGTAGCGCTTTCCTCCACGCACAGTGTCGAAGGTCGGAGTATCCCCCCTATTGAGGATGTGCAGCTCTAGCTCTCCGAGAGCTCCTAATACATCATCTCCCCTGTAGTCAGGTGACAGGCTTCCCCACCAGATATTCTTAGCGTTCACGTCGCCTCCAACTATTAATTTTTTAGGTTTTAACTCTTGCTCTATTGCTTTCAGGTGGGCCAAATATGGGCCGAGCGGCTCTGGCTCCGGTTCGAAATAGAGGGATACGAGCGTTATCTCCCAGGCACTGGTTTGGATCCCCACCACCACGATGTTATTGGTGGTGAGTTTCGGGTACTGTTTGACATTAACGTCGGGGTCGAAGACAGCTATTGCTGCCTTAACAGTCCCGTCTCCTGTACCAGTGCTCTGGAAGATTCTTACTCCTTTGTGACTCCTCATTTCCTTCTCTCGGCCCACATATGGCTCCTGTAGGAGCGCTACTGTTGTTTTACGCTTCTTTGCCTCCGTGAGCAGTTCATATGTAGCCAATTTTTTGCGTTGGAGGTTGGACTGTATCACGCTGTAATGGGTGAAGTCGCCAGGGACGCCCTCAGCAGTAAGCCACGGACATTCGAGCCAGCCCGTCCCACTTCAAACGCGTTGGGCAATTTTGGCTGAAGGCGTTGTGGTCCGTGTGCTGGAGCTTAGCCCTGACGCAATTCCGACACTCGGCTGGGGCACCGGTAAGCCTGTGTTCACACTCCGCACTGAGGTGGGGGCCGCCGCAGTGGCTGCACAGGTCAGCCGGCTCTTTGCAGAACCGTCTGCCGTGCCCATACCCCAGGCAGCGTGTGCACTGTACCAAAGGGGAGTGATCTTTGGCAACGATACGCTGGAGATCAATGTGAACAAACCCTTTTTCGATCACCCTTCGCCAAATAATTGGCGACACACTCATCACTATGTGGCAGGTGTGGGGGTTTCTCGTTCTCCTCCTATACCTAATCTCCATACGATCTTCCTCAGCGTCGAGGTCGCGAAAAACACCTCGGTTTTGATTCTTCAAGGCTTTTAGAACATCGTCGTCAGTGTTCATCTGCAGCACGTCCTTGAGAATCACCAACGGATCCTTGTTTTTCACCTCCTCGACGCTGAGAGCCGTTCCTTCTTTGCCTAATCTGTCTACCACTTTCTTCCTCTCCTCTTTCGTTTCGAAACCCATGACAATTTTCCGGTCCTTTGCTTTTCTAATTCTTTCCACTCTTACCCAGCCTTCTTTGGCATCAATCACTTTTCTGACTTTATTCAGAACTTCCTCCCCGGTCTCAGTTTCGTCCCTGGAGGTAACCACTATGGAGTGGATCGTTTTCGCGTTGGGAATGGACTTAACGCTTTCTGTTGCGGCTACACTTGCGTAGCTTCTGGCTTGCTCCATAGCTTCCCTTTGGTCCTCCAGGGACTTTTTCAACTCTTCCATCCGCTTGGTGTTCTCTATTATTAACCTAGAGTGCTCCTCGAGACGGCTTGTCAAGCTGGGCTCGGAGTTGATCATGAAGGTAGCGTCGGAGACGGACGCCTCCGGCTCTACCTCCACTGTCCTCCCCTTCTCTCCATGTGTTCCCGAGGCCCCACCGACGCCGCTCACGCCCGGCATTTTTGAGGCTGCCTCAGCCTCCTTTACCAGATGGTAAAGACGGTCCAGAGCCTCGGTAATACTGTTTTTGATATCCGTCTTAAGGTTTCGAGAAGCACCCAGGTTAAGTTTGCCAGTCAGCAGACAAGCTTTCGCTTCGGCTGTGCGGCTTTCATATGTCTTGCCTTTACTGTCCAGGGAGGCTGTACTTTTTTTAGTGATCGACGATCTCAGTTTGGAGCTGACCTGCTTGGTCGAATTTAGTGTCTTGGAGGTCGAGTCAGTTTTCGAGGACTCCCATTCCCCGATGCTTCGCCTAACATTATTTCCTGATCCGGGTTTCGGAGGCGACTTTTTGCAGTCGGCACCAGTGCCTTTGGGGGGAGTCCTGAGTGAAAACATTCTGGAGGTATGCGTCTGTGATTATAACAATATACAGTAAAAGATAAAATAATAAGGTAACCTAATATTAGTAACACAAGAAAACAGTAAAATAAGGTGGATTTAGGGTTGACTCTACCAAGTCACTCAATCAATATCAAACAATCACTATATAGTGTTTAAAGAAATTGTAGTCAAATACCTAACTCTAACAAATTGTAAAAGAAAACAGTAAAAATATAATTAATATAGAGTTGTTATGTGGGGCCCAATAAGGCTCGGTCATATGCAGAATCAACAATAAAGCAAAACAATATAGCAGAGATAATGTTAATTAACTTACTCAACGTCTGAAAAGACCTCGGTCAATTTAATATAATGCTCTACGTAGAGTCCCTGTTTGGTGACGTATACTCTACCCTGAGGTAGTAATCATTACCATTTTTATGAATACAATTTCAAATAGTCAAAAAATACAAAAATAAAATAAAAGTAAAATCTAAAAAGAGTCAGAACTCTACATAGAGTCAATCTCTATTAATAAAAAGGTAGCTATTGCTGAGCCCTTTAGTCCACAAAAAGTCGCGTCAGAATCGGTGCAGTGGTTCCGGAGATACGGGACTTTTTATATTTCCAATATGGCGGCCAAAATGGCGGCCACGGACAGAAAGTGATTTTTTGAGGTCAGTTTTGATCGTAGAAGGACGGGAAAAAGACCAGTGATACAAGCGTGCTTAGGAGCGTCGTATTAAACACTGAGACGGGTTCTAATTTTTTGGTGCTCTACATAGAGTTTTGACTCTTTAACACGATAGTATCACTGCTCCTGATGCAGACACAAAAAACCGCGTCCTTCTACGATAAAATCTCCTGGAGTAATTTGAAAAAGAAAATTTTCAAGATGGCCGCCAAGATGGCCGACAAAAGTTTATACTGCTCCTATCTCCGTTTCCCCTGGTCGAATCAGGCCGAGTTTGGGCTCATTTTAAAGGGCTCAGCAAGAGCTATAGGGTAAGGCTACACAAGTAAAATATAATTTAAAACCTAATTTAACACAAGCAAAAAACACAAAAAATTTACAAAAAACACAGAAAAAAGTGAAATAAAAGACAAAAAACAGAATTTTTTCACCGTCAGTCCTCAGTATACTTAAAATGTAAAATTTTGAAAGTATTTTGGTGCTTCCAGAAATTCTCCTTCTTCGGCCACGTGTCAGGTACGAAATTTCAAAAATTCATAAGTCAAAAACTTTTATCTTAAAGGTGTCGAAATTTTTTGACCACATATTAGGCTCAGTTAGAAGTATATTTTGAGACTTTAAAAATATGGTGTCACCACTCCCAAAAAAGAGATATAAATGTTCAAAAATTTCAAAAAATTTAAAAAGTTTATAAAACACGAACCGCTTGAGAAAACTTGTCGGACTAAACGGCGAAGTATTATATCAGGCTGCTCGAAGAAAATGGCACCTCCAAAAGTAGCCGCACGCTCCTGGATCTGCGACCTCGTGCCACGTGGTTTTTGATGTTTTCAGATGTGGCTCCGCCCCCGCTGAAGGGAAAAATCCAGAAGTTGGCAGCAATGTAGTCCTTCACCGCACCGATGTTTCCGCACCAAAAAACCAGTAGGTCACCGATCCAAATAAGGTGCCGTACGAGGTGAAAGTTTTAAAATTTTTGAAAAATGCACTTTTTGATGAATAACAATTTTTCTGGGAAATCGTCGAAAAAGTTCTTTACACCAAAAGATACCTCGTCACTCTCCGCGTGTAACGATGTATCGTACGTCACTATAACTTCACAAAATCCATTTTTTAGTGATTTTTAAAGCAAAATCCGAGCGCGGAGCAGCGCTGGCAGCGACCGTATTGCGCGGGGGGTGGTTAGGTTAGGTTAGGTTAGGTTAGGTTAGGTTTTTTTTTTTTTTTTTTTTTATGTCTGTTCTTCTGTTTTCCTCTGATATGGATGTCAGAGACTTTTTACATCAGAACACTTTTAGATCTTTCGATTTTTATTCTGTTGGATGGGTAATGAGCAACATATTATGTTGTTGTCATTGCTGGTTAGTGTATATGTTTTTTATTATTTAGTGTAAATGTGGTGACTGCGCATAGATACATAGTATAATATTCCTTTTTGCTACTTCATTTCTTTTTCTTTTTTTTTCTTATTTATTTTTAATTTTCTGTTCTTTTTTTTCTTTTCTTTTCTTTTTTTTTTACATATATTTTTTTTTTGTATATAGCATTTTTTTTTATTTTTTTTTTAATCGTTTTTTGTACATAAAGATGTATATACAGTGATACACAGTTTATAGCACTTTTCTTACATCTAGAGTATATAATACTAACACTGATTTCCCAGAAATCGTGTTTACATTATTACTAATTAATACTATATTTTCTTTTACTTTTATTCTTTTTTAAATTTTCTAATATAAGCACGAATCTCAGATTTAGCCTATATTGTTATCTAGTTTTGTTTCTACTTATTGCCTTTCTAGCGATAATTTTACAGTAATTCAAAAACTTTGCTCTTATATCTTTACTATTCATAATTTCGTGTATAGATTCTCTTTCTATTTTTCTATTAATTTCTATTTCTAGTTCGCTTTTCTGTTTACAATTTTGGGGACAGTCTACTATGAGATGTATAATGCTCTCCTCGACATCGGGGTCGCAAATACATCCCGAGCTGTCTTTACATTTGAATTTTTGTAGGTAACTGGAGAATCCTCCGTGCCCAGTCACCACCTGAATTAAAACTGGATCTAGTTTAACTTTACACAGGGTATGATATGCGCTGATGGCGTTTGGCAGAAATAGCTTTGTGATGGCAGCCGTATCCCCTCCAGAGTAAATCTCCTCCCAGAAAGACAGAGTCTCCAACCGCAGGGATCTACGTACAAACGAGATTGGACATTTATCGTAATGCGAAGATGTTTTCAAATTAAGTGCTGCGTGTTTGGCCAACTCGTCTGCACGTTCGTTCCCCGGTATACCAACGTGTGCCCGTATCCAGTACAAGCTGACCTCTTTTCCTTGACGCTGGATTTTACTTAGGTTTTTCCTGATGTCAAAGGCTAGGGGATGGAGGGTTTCACAATTTCTTAATAATTCCATGGAAGAACGTGAGTCACTTAGTATGTTCCACTGCTTTTCGTCTCTCTCTATAATAATTTCGGTCGACTTCAGCAGGGCGTATAACTCTGCCTGGAATACCGTACAGTATGGCTCTAATTTGTACTTTTTCGCCTCTACCTCGGTGGAGTTGTCCCAGATGGAGAGAGCCGCACCCACTTTGCCTTCTATTTTGCTGCCGTGTGTGAAAATCATTTTTCCAGCCAGTTGGATTGGGTCATCTTTTTCGTCAGGCAGCTCTTCCAGGCACTTAAAGTCGACTTCAATCACGCCGGCTGGGTGGGGAGCCCGCATGAAACATACTCTCTCTTCTACTCTGCGATCACCGAGCAGTTGTTTTTGCGGTCTTCCTCGCTTGGCTTCATACAAAAGTCTTGCTTCCCGTATACGTAGCTCCAGTGGTAATATGCGGGCCAGTAGCAGTGCTGCGTTTAGCGACACGGTACGATAACTCTTGCAAATCTTCTGAGCAAATCCCCTCTGTACCGTGTGAAGTAATTTCTGGATTGAAATCTTTTTTGCCGCCGCCGACCATGCACTGGAAGCATACATAACGATCGGCTCTATCACCGCCACATAAATGGTCCTGATGACCTCCGAGCACAGACCCCATGTGATTTTTGCTGATCTTGCCAGTTGTTTATAAATATTTATTGCCTTTTTACAGACATGGTTTACATGCTGTTTAAAGGTCAATTTGTGGTCGATGATCAGTCCAAGTATTTTTATTTGCTCCACAAATGCTATGTCCATGCCTCCCATTCTCAATCGTGGGGAATCATACTTTAATTTTTTCGTGACCACCATAGCGTAAGTTTTATGTACTGAAAATTTTAGTTTATTTTGCATTCCCCATTCATGAATTTGGTCGAGTACTGCATTTGCTTGCTGTTCTATTTGGGAGCCCGTGTTCCCGGAAAACACCAGGACAACGTCATCAGCGAACGCTTGTACGTGGACTCCCTCGGTATCCAGCTCATCCAACAGTGGGTTCAGCAATATGTTCCAGAACGCCGGTCCCCCAATCGATCCCTGCACGCATCCTTTTGTGGTTTCTGTTTTTATTTCCTGGCCTGCGTATCTTACATTGACTTTACGGTCTTGGAAGTAGGTATTAACAAGACGCCTTAAGTTAATTGGGCAGCATTTCTCTTTAAGCTGACATTGCACCGCAGGCCACCATGCACTGTCGAACGCACCTTCAATATCTAGTGAGACAACAACACTGATGAGTTTCTTACGTATGTTGTCCTTAAGGTGTCCAGTAAGGTCGTACAGTGCATCCTCGGTGCTGCGCTGCGGTACAAAGCCGTATTGCCTAGTATTTAACCTGGGAAATATGTGCCATCGAATTCGTTTTATCATAATTTTTTCAAAGATTTTTCCCAGTATCGAAAGAAGTCCAATTGGCCGATATGATTTGGGATGTATATAGTTGGTTTTGCCAGGTTTCCGCAGAACCACAATATTTGCTACCTTCCAGATGTTAGGGAAATATGACAGCTCTAGGCACTTATTAATTAACTCAAGAAATACAGTAGGTTTGGTATTAATGGCGGCGATGCAGATATCTGCTGTAAATCCATCAGGTCCAGGAGCCTTTTTGGGATTGAATGTCTGCATAGTTTGTATTAGCTCTGACATTGTTATGGGTGGATCCATTTTGTCTTCAGGTGTTGGGGTGGTGGACTTCTCTGCTTTCAATCTTGTAACGCAATGAACAGGGCTATCATCCTCCCTGGCATCGTCAGGAAAGAAGGTTTCTGACAACCATCTTGCTGAATTCTCAGAATTCAGCGTGATACCGTTTCTGACCAAGGGTAGGTCTTCCTGTCTTTTTGCAGTGCACCTGATAACTCTGTATATTCCATCCCATAGGCTTTCCCGGTCCTGAGTAGTACAAAATTTTTTCCAGCTTATTATCTGGGCTTTCTCAGCCTCCTCTTCGTAATCTCTTTTAGCTTCGAGGAACTCGTGGATCACAATTTGTTTCCTCTTAGGAGCAGCACAGGAAATTCTCCTTTTCAGAGTGGTCATATGGTTTTTAAGTGCAGTGAGTTCAGGGCTCCACCATGGCGTTTTTAATTTCGTTACCGTATTAACTTCAGGTATCGTCCTTTTACATGCATCGCTTATAATATTGCTATACATATTAACTTTTTCGTCAAGTTTTTGGATGTTGTCAAGAGCCCTAATATCTTCAACATCCACTTTTCCTTCAATTTGTTTTAGGATAATTTCGCTAAAATCAGACCAACGAGCCTTTTTGGTGTTATAAATTCTATTTCTTTGGAGCCTGCGAGCTACACGTGGATTGCCCAGTGAGAGTAAGAATGTGATGGCATTGTGGTCGGAACTTGTCATATTTTGGTCGACTGTCCATTCGGAGACCAGATGGAGCATTTCTAATTTACACGCTGTAATATCGACATGGCTCGTGTATAGCTTTCCGCCTCGAATGGTCTCAAACGTTGGGACAGTCCCTTCGTTCAGGATGTGGAAGCCCATTTCCTCAAGTTCCCCTGACAATGTTTCGCCACGGTGATTTTCTGATTCACTCCCCCACCAGGCACTCCAGGCATTACAATCTCCGCCAATGATTATGTTGTTTGTTTCTAACACTCCGCAGGCCTTCCTTAGCTCTTTTATATACGGCTCTATTGGCTGATCCCCTTCAAAGTAGAAACTTATGACCCCGACCCTCCATGCATCTGTCTTCAACAATGCCACTGCGAAGTTTTCAGTTGTGGCCAGTGGTTTTTCATAAATCTCCACATCATTGTCAAACACCACGATGGCCGCTTTGACGGGTTTGTCAGTTCTCTGAACACACTGCACTATTCGCATGCCCGGACATGGTTTAACTTCACCCAGCGCACCCACATAAGGCTCCTGAATCATGGCCCAGCTAGTTTTCTTCTTGTTTGCCTCTATAACGAGCTCTCGGAGTGCTAGTTTTTTTCTCTGTAGGTTGGCTTGGGTAATTTTATAGAGTTTTAAAGAGGACCCGGCGTTCTGATCTACGTTGCTGACCCTGGAGACCTTAGCAATATGCTACGCTGGACCTTGCTATAAGGTCCCATTTCTTTTTTACTGGGCAACCTGCATCGAAAGCATTATGGCAGGTCTTGTCAATTTTTGCCGCCTTACAATTACGACATGTTGCTTCAGATCCCGCCAGCCATACAGGACAGTCGGCTCGCATATGCGGATCTCCACAGTGACTACATAAATCAACACTCTCTTTGCACAGCTTGCGTCCATGACCGAACCCCAAACAGCGTGTGCATTGGACTAGAGGTGTTTGGTCCTGCACTGTGATCCGCTGGAGGTCAATGTGGACCGATCCTGCAGCTATCAGTTTCTGCCATACCAAGGGTGACACTTGCAGTACCACGTGAGATTCGTGCGGATTTCTGCACTTCCTTCTATACCGTGGTAGGACTCTATAGTCTTCAGGTTTTATATCTCTCAGAATGTGATCGTTCTGCTTTTTTAGTGCCTGGACTATCTCCTCGTCGGTGTTGTAAGCCAGGACATCCTTCAGTACAACAAGTGGGTCTTTGTTTTTAGCTTCTTCCACCTTGAGTTCTAGCTTCGACGTCACAATTCTTTCTTTTATTCTATTTAACTCATCCTTGGTTTGGCAGCCTATTATAACTTTTTGGTCACGGGCTTTTCTGAGGCGGTCGACCTTTAATCCTGTGGTCTTTGCGTCCACTGCCGTCCGAATTTTGTTAATAACTGCATCGCTGGTATCTTTGTCCTGTTGAGAGGTGACTATAATGGAGTGTACTGAGGCTGCTGTGGTGACCGGTGCTCTCGCGGTTACTTGCGCGTAGCTGGACATATTCATTCCGGTCGAGTCCGGCATCGTTTGCCATTTCTTAATTTCGTCATTAAGCGATTGAACTTTGTTATTTATTTCCACGGTCATTTTTTTTTGTTCTTTTAGATCTGATATCAGTTCTGGGTCTACTGCCCCATTAGAAGTTGAGGTTCTTGGATCTTTTAACTTTTCAGCTACTTCGAACATAATTATTGACCGGAGATCCTCAATTTGTTTCTGTACCGCGCTTATGCTAGTTCTGGAATCCAAGTCGGTCAGTGTCCTTGTCAGCTCCGTCACTTTTTTGTTATGTTCTTCCTCTTTTTTGAGAAGATCCCCAGCATATTTTGCTTTTAGACGGTCCATTTCCGCATTTTGTGATAGGCGGGTGTCGTTAAGCCTTAAGATTATGTCATACATCCCTGAGAGTGATGCTACAACAGACTCTCTAATACTGGTCTTAAGGTTACCGGATTGTTCCAATTGCTCCTTAGCATCTTGGTAGAGCCTGTTTGCCGCAGTTGAAAGGGAGTCAAGTGGGCTGTCCATAGCGGATGCTAGGTTACCAGATGCAGCAGGAGATGGTAAGGCTTGTTTCGGTGTTTGGTGTGTCTCGTGTAGTTCCACGTAGTTCTGGACTCTACCTTTTGGGACGACTGGTTGCTGCTTTGTTCCCCTGGGAGGAGCACCGGTTTGGGGTTTCAGCCCACCATCAGTCTGCTTACCCTTTGGAAGCATCACTCGGGCGTCAAACGTAGTCAAAAGTCACAGTATATATAATATGTAATATAACGCTCTATATAGCGTTTAAATTATTTAAAACCCTTACTAACTATGGTTAATAACACAATAATAAAGCAATATTTAAGACTAAATAATAAAAATAAAAAATAGAAAATAAAAATACAATACTTAGTATTTGACTCTACATAGAGTCCGTCTCTATACATTCATTAGATAGCCCTAAACAAGTCTTATAATAAGCAAAAAACCGCGTTAAGATCGGTGGGCGCGTTTAGGAGCTACAAGGTTTTTAATATTTCCAATATGGCGGACAAAATGGCCGCCAAAGTTGAAAATCACCGTATTTTGGTCAATTTTAATGCTAGGAAGACGCGGTTTGGACTAGAGATAATTACAAGGTAAGACCTATACCCCAGCAACTCGTCCAGGAGAAAAAATTTTTGGACTCTATGTAGAGTATCTTGCTCTACTATTCGATAGCAAAGGTAACGGCCTCACATAAATCGAAAACCCCGTTTCAATCGGTCAATTTCTTAGAATGTTATAGCGGTTTTAAGATTTCCAAGATGGCGGACAAGATGGCCGCCCTATGCACAACTTTGGCTGTATTGCGTCGAAATTGACCGTGTTTGGGCTCGTTGGATCGGGCTCCACAAGCTCTATCCAATTATCCAACAGTTATACCGAAATATTTTCCCCCTGATTTATAATTTGCTAAAAACTACAGAAAAAACATATAAAATTGCATAAAAAATGTTAAAAATACAAGAAAAAATTTACAAAAAAATTACTTAATCTACTAAAACACGACAAATTTTTTACAAGATAAATTTCTATCACCTGACCAAATTTAGGGGTAGCACGTGACTACCCTAAAAAAGAAAAAATTTATATTAATTAAACTGTTCATCAGAAAATTTTGAATTTTTTTTTCATTTGTAGAGTCCATTATTGTCTTCTATAACGTAATTTAAAAACTGCAGGTCAACGATCGCTTTCAAAAGATATGAATTTTCAAAATTTCACTATTTACAAAAAACCTTATAATTTGGTCAAAAATTGTTTTTTTTTCAAAATTCAAAGTTGCGTAACACTGCACTCACCACTGTCCACAATTTCGCGTAGAATGTTTTAGTCGGATCCTCCTGGATCACCGACCTCGTGTCCACGTGGTTTGAGGTTTTTTAAGATTTTCTCCGAAAATAGGCACGGCAAAAATCCAAATTTGGCACTTATAGGTGGGGCACTTTAAAGCACAGAATTATGCGAAATAAAAATCATAGGTCACGCCGACTAATCGTGCGGCGTACGCACTGAAAGTTTTCAAAAACATACTTTTCCAAGTTTTTTGTCAATATTATTTCGAAAAATAATCTCTCCCAAAATTCACTTATGCACTTTGATGGTGTTTATTTTTCTGCACATTTTGATATATAGCACTAGTAAATCGAAGCACTTTTACTATTTTTTTCGAATTTTAAAAGAAATTTTCGAGCGCGGAGTAGTGTTGCACGTGTGCGTTTGGCGCGGGGGGAAGCGCGCTGGTTAGGTTAGGTTAGGTTAGGTTAGGTTAGGTTAGGTTAGGTTAGGTTAGGTTAGGTTGGGGATCCCCCCACAGTGCTGGCTTCCTCGTAGCGTTCCCCGGGCAACGTCGCGCCTGACCACCGTAACGGAGTGGCAGGCCGGCGGCTAACGAGCACTGTGCTGTCGTAGCTTTTCTTGCGGTACCTACGACTTTGAGTTGCGTTCATAAATATGTCAGAGCCTTTGCGGGACGCCTCCGGGCGTTTCAATAAAAAAGGCCCTTCTCAGGGCCAACCTAAAGTCCCTTCCCAGGGCACACCAAAAGGCCCTTTTCAGGGCCAACCCGACGACGCTACTGCGTCGGAAGCTAGTCGCTCACCATCTGCGGCTAGCTCATTTAGAAGGCCGGACGAGGTGTTAGACTTTGAGTCTGATATCGAGTCCATGCGGGACGCGTCGGACGAGGGTTCGACGGTCGTAGAAGATGACCGTCAAGCGCGGAAGAGGGCCTACTTGCGGCAAGGGTCCGGGGTCTCCTCGGACTCGGTTAAAAGTAAGCAGAGACGGAAACTGAAGGCTAAAAAATCTAATCCAGCTGTCACCCACAATGTTGGCTTGGAGGACGCCCAACGCCAACTTAACTTGGCAAGACGGGTGCAGCTCCAACAGGATTTGGAGGAGCAGGTAGCCACCAAAGAGCAGCAGGCGCGTGCCGACAGGGCCAGGGCCGGGTATGGCGCGTCCAACGTCTTGTACGCGGACCACTCTCTTGCAGAGCTGGAGCGGATGGCAAAAGAGGACCAGGAGGAGATTGTTGAAGTTGCTTCTAAGTCCTCCAACTTAAAGGGCACTTTCCAAAAGGCCCTGAAATGCCGGGCCGCAAGTATGCGCGGTATCGTTCGGGAGCTGGTGCAGCGCACGGCGACCGACGAGACGCAGCAACTGCAGGCGAAGGTAGATCGACTGCAGGCGGAGGTCAGCCAGCTGCACAAAAAGCTGGCTGAAACCACGGCCCGGCCTGCTCAGGCCTCACAAAGACCGGTGTCTGAGGCCCCCCTCTCGAACCTTGAGGACATCATCCGCAAGGTTGTAATGGAGGAGAGGGCGCTCACCAGAGCCTGCTTCGCTGGCATTGAAGACCGGCTCTTGCCGGAGAGGCGTCTCCGACCGCCGCTCGCGGCGGACAAGACGCTGAGCAGGCCGGGGCCGTCGGCGGCTCCAGCACCGATGGAGCAGCCCCAGAACCCGAAGCCCTCTAAGGGCAAAGGCAAGGGGAAGAAAACTGCGGTCCCACCGGCTCCAACCACGAGCTCAGAAAGGGAGGTTGAGCCAGCTGCTACTCAAGCAGCCCCTCAAGTCCCCCAGAGGGAGGATCCTCTTCTGCCTTCCACTACCCCGTCCAATCAGTCGTGGACGGAGGTGGTCGGGAGGCGGAAAAGAAAACCCAAAAATACGCCTTCGGTCGCCACCCCCATCACTGCCCCTCCCGGTCAGTCCAAAGTGACTGACAAGGGAAAGGGGAAGGGAAGGGGAAAAAAGTCGGCCCCCAAGCCCGCCACCGCTGCTGCCATAGCTAAAAGGGCCCCCGCCGGTGGGAGGAAACTAGTTCCTCCCAAAACCGCGGCCGTCGTGGTGACACTCACCCCGGAGGCCGCGGAGCGGGGCGAGACATACGAGTCCGTGCTGAAGCGGGCTCGTACCAACGCCGATCCCTCTCAATTGGGTATTGAGAGGGTTACGTGCCGCCGGACACAAACTGGGGCTCGAATTTTTGAGTTCCCGGGGGCACAAGGCAGCACCAAAGCGGACCTCTTCGCAACAAAGTTGCAAGAGGTAATCGCGGACGCGGCCAAGGTCACAAGACCTGTTAAGTCCGCGGCCTTGGAGGTGACCGATCTGGACGACTCGGTCACCAAAGAGGAGGTGGTGGAGGCGGTAGCTGCAGCGGGAGGCTGCAGTGTCGCAGCAGTACAGGGCCGGACCATTAGGCCTGGCCGCGGCGGCATGGGTGCCATTCGCCTTGAGTGCCCAGTCACCGCGGCCAAGGCCGTCCTGGCTAAGGGACGACTGCTGGTAGGTTTCAGCTCGGCTGTGGTCCGGGCGCTTGAGGAGCAGCCCCTCCGCTGCTTCAAGTGCTTCGGGATCGGCCACACCCGGGCTCTTTGTCCGTCCGATACGGACAGGGCGAGCATGTGCTACCGGTGCGGGAATGAGGGGCACAAGGCCGCCTCTTGCAGAGCCGCCACGCCGCATTGCGCGGTGTGTGCCGCCAGTGGTCGCCCAGCGGACCACGTGATGAGTGGGAGGAAGTGCAAACCTCCCACAAAGAAGGGCAAAGCGCAGGCGTCAACTCGGTCTGCTGCTGCCATTGCAGCTCCAACTCCAGCGGCGGCCGACGAGGGGGGTGTGATGTCCGAATAAATGGAAGTCGTACATCGCATCCTCCAGACAAACACCAACCACTGCAAAGCGGCCCAGGACCTGCTGGTTCAGGTCATGGCCGAGTGGTTGGTGGACGTGGCGGTAGTCGCCGAGCCCTACTCAGTCCCTGGCCGCTGGCTGGGTGATAGGGACGGCTCGGTGGCACTAGTGGCGCGGTCTTCCACGGACTCCCCTCCCCTCTCGCTGTTAGAGAGGGGACCGGGATACGTGGCCGCCGCATGGGGAGACATAGTCTTGGTGGGGGTCTACTTCTCCCCAAACAGTCCCCTTTCGGACTTCGAGAACTTTCTCGAAGTCCTTGCTGCAGTAGCCGGTAGGATGGCGCCGCGTCAGGTCTCCATACTGGGAGACTTTAATGCGAAGTCGGTGGTCTGGGGCAACCTGGCCACCGATGTACAGGGACGCGCTGTCGAATTTTGGGCGGCGTCGAGCGGTTTGTCCCTTTTAAACAGAGGGACAGTTCACACGTGCGTGCGGCGGGAGGGAGGGTCAATAGTGGACCTCACTTTCGCCACCCCTGCTTTAGCCGCCCGCATCGTAGACTGGCGGGTGGAGCTGGTGGAGACTCTATCGGACCACAGATACGTGCGGTTCGATATCTCCACCCAGAGCCCCCAGGGGATGGCCCCCTCGGGACAATCCCCGTTCCAACGGTGGGCACTCACCCGCCTGGACCGGGAGGCGGCCAGAGAGTCAGCATTCATCCAAGACTGGTTCTCGCCCCCTGTCGATGGCCTGCACGTGGACGCCGCGGCAGCCCAACTGAGGGAGTCCCTGACCGAGGTGTGCAACTCCAGCATGCCTCGGTCTCACCGCCCGCCTCCTCGACGTGCCGTCTACTGGTGGTCTGAGGAGTTGGCCGGGCTCAGGGCCACCTGTGTGGCAGCCAGGAGGGCCTACACAAGGAGCCGACGACGGCACCCACGTGACCCGGCCAACGAAGACCGCCTCTACGAATCATACGTAGAGGCAAAGAGGGTGCTCAAGTCGGCAATGGGTGCCGCCCAGGATTCGGCGAGAGCCGAATTGCTGGAGGGTCTCGAAAACGACCCATATGGGAGACCGTACAAGGCGGCGCGTAACAAGCTGCGCCCCTGTGGTCCCCCATTAACTGAGACCCTTGAGCCGACATTGCTGGACGGGGTGGTGCAGTCCCTGTTTCCGTGCAGGGACAGCTTCGCCCCACCAGTAATGGACCCCCCACGAGGGGCAGCTCTGCCAGAAGAGGAGGTCCCTCCGGTCACGGAGGCGGAATTGGAAGCGGCGGCTCTCCGCTTGCGCGCCAAAAAGACGGCTCCCGGTCCGGACGGTGTCCCCGCAAGGGTGGTGGCCATCGCCACTACCCAAATGGAGAAAAGATTTCGGGACCTCTTTAGCGCGTGTTTCACGTCTGGGAGGTTCCCGAAACCTTGGAAGGAGGGCCAATTGTGCCTCCTTCGAAAGGAGGGGCGCCCGGCAGAATCCCCCTCGGCATACCGGCCCATCGTCCTGTTGGATGAGGTCGGTAAGATGTTCGAGGGGATAGTCGCCGCCCGCATAAACTACCACCTGCGGGTGGTTGGGCCGGACCTGTCGGATTCTCAGTTCGGTTTTCGGGCAGAGCGTTCGACAGTGGATGCCCTGACCCGGCTCAAGGGCCAGGTGAAGGAGGCCATGGAAACGGGGGATGGATTGTTGGCTGTGTCATTCGACATAGCCAACGCCTTCAACTCCATCCCCCACTCCACCATCTTAGAGGCACTCCGGTTCCATGGAGTGCCTCAATACCTGCGGGACCTCCTGGCAAGCTACTTGGAGGACCGGGCGGTCCTCCTTGTAGATAAGACTGGCCAACTACGGCGGTTTAGCGTCATGTCCGGCGTTCCACAGGGGTCGGTTTTAGGACCACTCCTCTGGAACGTCGGGTTTGATTGGCTCCTGCGGGGAACCCTCCTCCGTGGTACGAGTGTCATCTGCTATGCGGATGACACTCTCCTCACTGCCCGGGGAGCGACCTTCAGGGAGGCGGCCAACTTGGCCTCGGCGGGTGGAGCCTTGGTCGCAGGGAGGATCCGCCGCCTAGGGTTGAGGGTAGCGCTACACAAGACCGAGGCCGTGTTTTTCCATGGGCCTCGGCAGCGCACCCCGCCTGACGCCCATATCTTCGTGGAGGGCGTCAGGATCGGTGTGAGGGCCCAGATGAAATATCTGGGCCTTACTCTTGACAGCAGGTGGCGCTTCGGTCCGCACTTTAGCGGACTGTCCTCGCGTCTGTTGAAGGCCGCGGACGCCCTCTCGTGGCTCCTCCCGAACCTCGGGGGGCCCAGCGCGCGATGCCGGCGACTGTACGCCGGCATCCTTAGGAGTATGGCCCTTTACGGTGCCCCCATCTGGGCGGACACTCTCCTCAGGAGGGAGAACGCCGCTGCCATCCGATGGCCCCAAAGGGCCATTGCACAGCGGGTAGCTAGGGCCTACCGTTCTGTAAGTTTTTCGGCGGCGTGCGCTCTGGCTGGCACACCTCCCTGGGAACTCGAGGCGTGGGTGCTCGCCAGAGTGTACGAGTGGACAGCAAGGCAGAGGGTGCTCGGGGAGCGCCCAGCTTTGGAAGAGCGGGAGGCCGTTCGGCGGGAGGCGAGGGCTGCTATTGTCCAGCACTGGGCGGAGGACCTTGCCACCGCGACATTCGGCCGCCGAACGCTGGATGCGCTTGGGCCAGTCTTGCAGGACTGGCTCGAGCGCAGGCACGGTTTCCTCTCGTTCCGTCTGGTGCAGGTGTTGTCCGGGCATGGCTGCTTTGGATCGTACCTGTACCGCATTGGAAGGGAGGGAACCCAATCGTGCCACGAATGCGGTGCGGCGGTGGACACGGCGCAGCACACACTTGAAGTGTGCCCGTCGTGGTCCGAGCCACGTCGCGACTTAGTTGCGGCGGTCGGGCGGGACCTCTCGCTCCCCAGCGTGGTCAAAGCCATGTTGGAGGGCGAGGGGACATGGGCGGCAGTTGCCTCCTTCTGCGAACACGTTATATCACAGAAGGAGGCGGCGGAGCGCACACGGGAGGACGACCCTCTCGCGGCGCCGCTCCGCAGGCGGAGAAGGGGCAGAAGAAGACGCTTACACAACCGTCTTCACCATGCCGGTGGTGATTAGCGGGCGATAGGCGTGGGGGCGCTATCGTCCGCATTGCACTAATCACCACCCTCGTCGACGGGAATGGCCGAGCACTCACGGTCATTCCCGGGCCCCTCCCTGTGCGGAGGGGCGTGAAGGGCCTGCTGTAAAGGTGGGCAGTCGCCGGTGGAGGACTGGACGTAAAGGCTCTGCCGGTTTCCCAGTCCTCTGCCACTCGGGCGATGCGGGAGTGCCGTGGGGTTTTAGCCGGTAAGAGTCCGGCATAACCCGTCGGCCTCCCCCAGCGGACGGGTATCCATGAGGATCTCCCCACGAAAAAAAAAAAAAAAAAAAAAAGGTTAGGTTAGGTTAGGTTAGGTTTTTTTTTTTTTTTTTTTTTTTTTTTTTTTTGTTTTTTTTTTTTTTTTTACACCTCCAACATGATTGGAGTCTTTTTCTAGCTGGGTTTCTCTTTCATACTAGTTCACGCATCTATGCTTCTCGTACTTTCATTCTTCATACTTTGTCTTTCTTTCATTCATCATCTTTTGCTGCTTTTTATGGGTGGGATTCCCATCTATTTATTTTCCTAATCTACCATTTTACTGCTACTTTTTTATTACTTTACTTACTTCTTTACTTACTTCTTACTTTTTCTTTCTTTTAAAATTTTTATCCTTTTCAATTTTTTATGGGTATTTGTAAATAACTCAACAATCTTTCTTTATTTTACAATGAGGATGGTTTTCACAGCAATTTTCACTTACTTATTTCAATTACATCTATTTATTATTTCTATTTCTTATTTTAGCGCTTTTATTTCTTAACTTTACTATATTTTTATGACTATTTTAGCATACATCAATATGTTAATTAGTCATTTTTCTTTAACTAACAATTTTTCTTATTTACCTTAATTACTATCTTTTTTATATATTCTATAAATAAGTCACTATACTTTTTACTTTTTATTAACAACTGTAGGTTCTCTAACTCAATCTTATAGCCCGTTTTCATTTCCAATTCTTGCCTATCTCTACCATATATGGGACATTCCAGCAGTAAGTGTGGGACTGTTTCGTTTACACTTGGATCGCAGATACACGATGGGTCCTCCCTGCACTTGAAACGTGTCAGGTACTCCGAGAACCCACCGTGCCCAGTTAATGCTTGGGTCAGCTCTTTGGTAACCTTTAGCCTTCTCACCGTCCCATGGGCCTCGATAGCATCCGGGAAGAACAATTTCGTGGTGGATGCAGTTTGTCCATCACAGTACCTCCGGTTCCACTCCTCAAGCGTCTCCATTCGGATCATTCGCTTGACAAATGAGACCGGGCACTTGTCGTAGTCCGGCGCACGTTTGAGCTTCAAGGCGGCCTCTTTTGCGAGGAAGTCGGCTCTCTCGTTGCCCTCCAACCCTGCGTGAGATTTTATCCAGAACAAGGAGACGCTCTTGTTCTGGAGCTTACTGTGGCGGATGGCGTCTCTCGTTTCTACAGCAAGGGGGTGAAGGGCTTCGGTATTCACGACTGTTTGGAGAGCCGCCATTGAGTCGCTGTATATTGCGTATGTGTTTTCCCTTCGCCGGACCACTTCCCTCATTGCTTGGCACATGGCGAGGAGCTCGGCCTGATAGACGGTGCAATAGGATGGCAAAGCAAGCTTGAGGGCTCTGATCTCGTGCTCACCATTCCAAATGGATAGAGCGGCTCCGACTTTGCCCTCAATCTTGCTGCCATCTGTAAAAATGCGAACGTCGTAATCGCTTTGCATCCTGTAATCTTCTTCGTCCACCAGGTACCCGAGCTCCACACCCCTACGTTCCGCCGGATGGGGAGCCTCTAGTGCTGGTGCCATTCGCTCGATCTCTCCGCCCCCAAGTGCTGGATGGGGTACCCCCTTTTTGGCCTCGTATAGCGAGGCCACCTCGCGGACTCGGAGGTCAAGTGGAAGTATCCCAGCCAGCACCAGTGACGCATTCAGCGAGACCGTGCGATAGGCTCGACACAATTTCTGCGCGAAGCTCCGTTGGACCGTGTTTAGGCTCTTTTGCACTCCAAGTTTCCGCACTGCTGGCGCCCACGCGCTTGCCGCATACAAGACCACAGGTTCCACCACCGCCGTGTAGATGGAGCGTATGACTTCAGGATGGAGGCCCCAGCTTATCCTGGCAGCTCTAGAGAGCTGCTGGTACACTCGCACTGCTTTTGTGCAGACTTTATTGACGTGCTGGTTAAACGTCATCCCGCTGTCAATGGTGAGCCCCAACAATTTTATCTCCTTTTGGATAGCGATGTCTATACCACCCATGCTCAGACGTGGGGTGCCGTGTTTCAGCTTGCGTGTTATTAGCATGGCATTTGTTTTATGCGGTGCAAAGTTTAGTTTATTTACGACACCCCACGCCCGAACATACTCAAGAGCAGCATTGGCTCGTTCCTGCATTTCAGTGGCCGTATCACCATCGAACAGCAGGACAACGTCGTCAGCAAACGCCTGGCACCGATGGTTTCTTTCCTGTAAGCCTTTGAGCAAGGGATCCAGGAGGAGGTTCCACAATAAAGGACCGGCAATCGATCCTTGAATACATCCTTTTTCGGTTTTGGCCCTGTGCTCCGCACCTGCATACCTCAACTTTACCACCCTTTCGCTCAAATAACTCTCCATGACCCTCCTCAAGTTCACCGGACATTTTTCCTCAGCCAATCGTACTTTTATTGCCGGCCACCATGCATTATCGAAGGCTCCCTCTATATCCAAGGAGACAAGAAGGACAATTTTCTTCTTATTTAATTTGTCCTGTATATACTGTGTCAGATTATAGAGGGAGTCCTCGGTGCTCTTTTGGGGCATAAAGCCGTACTGGCTGGCATTCATGTTGGGTAGTAAGTGATACTTGAGTCGGGCTACTAACATCTTCTCATAGATCTTCCCTAACACTGGCAGTAGACCGATTGGCCTGTGAGATTTCGGGGTGTTGTAGTTGTCCCTTCCAGGTTTACGGAGCACAATCACCGTCGCTTCCTTCCATAGTCGAGGGAAATAGCAGAGCGCCAGGCATTTGTTTAGCAGGCTTAAAAACAATTCTGGGTCATTTGCAATTAGATGGCCACATATGTCCGCCGTTAGCCCATCTGAACCCGGAGCTTTTTTGGGATTAAAGGATTTTACGGCTCTATTGAGCTCGTCAAGTGTGAAAGGAGGGTCACAAGGTTCAACTTGGTTCCCAGCCTTTATTTCGTCCGCTCTGTTCCGTATCCTTTTGTGTTCTTCGTTGTCATCCTCCGTCCGATCCTCCGGGTAAAGAGTATCAACTAGGTATTTTGCCGAGCTTTCTGCGTTCAAGGTCCTGCCCCCTCTAATCATTGGTGGATCTTCTTCCCTTTTTTCCGCTCTCTTCAGCACTCGGTAAATCCCCTCCCACACTCCCTCCGAGTCTTGCTTTTCACAAAAACTCTTCCAACTCTTGACCTGTGCTTTGACTGCTTCCGACTCATACTGTTCCTTCTGTTTCAGGTACTCCTCAACAACCTTTGCTTTCCGGACTGGGGCTGCACATCGGATTCTCCTCTTTTTAGTGGTGACTTCTTTTTTCATGCGAGCAAGGTCATCGGACCACCACGGCAAGGTTAGCTTCTCCACTTTTTTCTTTTTGGGCAGTGATTGCATGCACGCTTCCACTGTAGCTGTTGTTAGTATTCCTACTGTTTCATCTATTTCTTCTTTGTGGGTGATGTTTTCTATTCTATTTAATGTCATGTTGTAATTTTGTTTTATTTGACCCAACTTATCGTGAAATTGGCTCCAATCAGCTTTTTTGGTGTTGAAAGTTCTAGTGGTTCTATTTGTTATTGGCGCCGTGGATTTTTTGAGTTCTATACTAAACTCTATGCCGTTGTGGTCCGATCCTGTCAAGTCCTCCAGTACTCTCCACTTGTCCGTTAGTACCAGCATATCCGATGAGCAGACCGTTATGTCTACACAGCTGGTGTAGTGCTGTTGCCCTCTTATTACGTCAAAGGTTGGAGTTGTACCCTTGTTCAGTATTTGCAGTCCAAGCTGGTCAAGAGTCCCCAACATCTCATCTCCCCTAGCATCCGTCTCCTTACTACCCCACCAGATGTTCCAGGCATTTGTATCTCCCCCCATTATTATCCTGTCAGGTCCCATCTTGCTTTCCACCTTTTTGAGAACTTCCAAATACGGTTGCAGTGGTTGGTTTGGCTCGAAGTAGAACGAGACTAGCGTGATCTTCCAGGCACTGGTCTGGATCCCCACCACGACGATGTTTTCCGTGGTGATTTCTGGGTACTGTATTACTGCTAGAGTTGGATCAAAAACAGCAATTGCAGCTTTAACAGTCCCGTCTCCATGACCAGTGCTCTGGAATATTCTCGCTCCTCGAAACCCGTTCATCTTTTTTGTTCCACCTACGTAGGGCTCCTGAATTAGCGCTACGGCTGCCTTACGCTTTGTAGCTTCAATCATCAGCTCATTTGTGGCTAATTTTTTCCTCTGGAGGTTTGCCTGCAACACCTTGTATCCCTTAAGTTCCACCTGGGCGCCTTTAGCAGTAGGCTACGGATGCTCGGGCCAATCTATCCCACTTCTTCCGAACCTGACATTCTTGGCTAAATGCGTTGTGGTCGCTTCTTTCACTCTTTGCTTTTACGCAGTTTCGACATTCCGGTGAGTCACCTGCCAGCCACCCGGGACATTCGGCTCTAAAGTGTGGACCTCCGCAATGACTGCATAGGTCGGTCGGTTCTTTACAGAATCGGCGGCCGTGTCCATACCCCAGGCAGCGCGTACACTGTACCAGTGGTGACTGGTCCTCCACATAGATTGACTGCAAATCAATGCGTACCTTGCCTAGTGCCAGGATCCGGTTCCATATTATGGGGGAAGTGGTGAGGACTATATTGTTGGTAAGGGGATTTCTAGCTTTTCTTTTATATTTTACAGCCATTCTGTCTTCCTCGCCGTCGAGTCCTTGAGTGATAGTTTTATTTTGGTTTCTTAGGGCTTTCAGTAGGTCCTCATCCGAGTGACTACAGAGGACCCCTTTTAGAACTATCATTGGATCCTTATTTTTCATTTCCTCGACGACGAGGTGCTCTCCTGAATTTTCCAATCGCTCTCTTACTAAATTCCTTTCTTCTTTTGTCTTACACCCCATTATTATTTTCCTATCTTTAGCTTTTCTTATCTTCTCAATCTCTATCCAGCCTTCTTTTGCATTTACTGCTTTCCTTATTTTGTCCATGACCTCCTCACTTGTTTCTTGGTCATCTGCAGAGGTAACCACGATTGAGTGCAACGCTGTCCTTTGCGGGGTTTGTCTCTTTAGCGGATCTGCTGCTACTACACTCGCATACGAGGCTTTTTCTATGGCTTCCCTCTGTTTCTCAATGGTGTTTTTTAGTTCTTCATTTGCTTTTGAGACTTTTTTAAAAGTATTTTTCTGTGCCTCAAAGGCTTCTTTTAAGTCTACTATCATTTTACCATTCTCTTTGATCAGACTGGTCTGCTCGTCTATTTTTCCCATTAACAAGGTGTTTTGATCTGTGTTTATCAAAAAAGTAGAGTCAGTGGTAACTTCCGGCTCTACACTCCTGTTTGCTACCTTTTCCTCCCTGCTCATTTTCTTGTTGTTTTCCGCTTCGGCGTCCTTCACTAATTGGTAAAGACGTTCAAGTGCCTCAGTAACCGCGTTTTTTATTTCGGTTTTTGTGTTTCTGGAGGCGTTGATATGAAGTTTAGCCTTCACCAAGCAGGCTTTTGCCTCAGCGGTTCGGTCTGTGAAAGAGTGTTTTGTTGGCGGTGTGTTACCAGCGGCAGATCTTTTACTGTCCTGAGACAGCGTGCGTCTTTTGGTAATGTTTGCAGTACCAGCCTGCTTTGTCCTTGCTGTAGTAGGTGTGATGGAGACAGTTTTTGCTGCTTCTTCCCAACCATCAATGCTTTTCCTGACGTTGCCGTTTCCGCTGGGAACCGCCGCCCCGGCCTTGGAGGGTGGTGGAACACCTTCATTTGGTTTTGGTGGTGTTCTGATACTAAACATCTTAGTTAGGGGGTATGCGTTCAAGTCAATAATAAAATGCAAATTGGTAATATAAAATTGTTTACGGGAAAGTACTTTAGATAAAAGAGAAAGAAAGAGTCAGAGAAACCCAGCAGTCAACAATGAACATAAAATTTTATACTAATAACTAATAAGTGTCAATTTACAATAAAACTTAAGATTAATATATGTAGAGTAGAAAACTCTGTCAATATCAGTCAATCTTCTCAGAATTTCCTCAAAATTTATACAATAGTTAGGTCTAGAATAATTTAGTTAATAATTAAATAATATTACATAAAATAAAAATTTTTCTCTACATAGAGTAGAGGTAGAGTCAAAAGTATATACAATTTATGTAGTGCTAACAAAGTCCTTATAAGAGAAAAAAGAATGGTCTGAATCGGACCAGTAGTTTCTGAGAAAACTTAACTTTAATATTTACAATATGGCGGACAAAATGGCCGCCGTAAATTAAAATTGCTCTGGAGAGCTGAGTTTTTCACGTAGAACGTTGCGGTTTTCCGCAGTGTGTCCAGCCTGGCACTGACCACTCCACCGTAATGAAAAATGATATTAGAAATTTTGACTCTAGGTAGAGTCCTAGAGTCGCTTGCCGTGTGAGTAGAGTGGTGAAGATGCCAAAGCCGAAAACCCCGCACAAATCCGCTTCAAACTAGTCGAGTTATACAGGTTTGAAGATTTTCAAGATGGCGGACAAAATGGCCGCCAGAAATTGAAAGTGTCCGTATCTCCTTTGTATATACACTAAAAGGGCCGAGTTTGGGCTCGTTTTTTGGGGTTTTTGATTCTCTATAATGTTAAATTGTTTTTGTAATTTTAAAAACAACCCCTAAATAATAATATACAAAAAAGACAAGAAAATTCACAAAAAATAACATAAAATGTACAATTTTAATAACTAAAATCTACAAAAAATTTTGCATATATAGGTTAATACTCCTAAACTTTCTGCATTAAAATTTTTTGGCAGGGGTTGATTTTCACCCTACCACGTGTCAACCCTTAAATTTAAAAAATTTATATTTTAAAAAGTAAAAAGCAGAAAATTATAAAATTTTTATTGTGTAAACTATGACTTAGTATCTATTTAAATATACAATAAAAAATGTTTGGTACCGATCTTGATCACGAGATATTAAATTTTGAAATTTTGAAATTTTTAGAAAGGTCCACAACTTACTGAATGTTCCAAATTTTTAAAATCCAAAAACGGGAAGGGTCTTCTTATTGTAAACACGATTTTTTGAGTCCATCAGAAACAGCCGCACGGATCGGGATCAGTGACCTCGTGGCCACGTGGTTTCGGGTTTTTTGAATATAGCTCCTCCCTCCTTGCAGTGAAAAATCCAAAAGTAGGCTCCCCTGTTAGGGCTCCTTAGTGCGCACAAAACGACGAGAAAAAAGTGACATGTCACAGCGACTGAGAGAGCGCCGCACGCCTCCAAAGTTTAAAATTTTTTTAAAATATTCACTTTTTTGGGAATAACATTTCCAATTTTTTCTTCCGGCTGAAAATTTTTGCACAGAATGATGCGCCACACTTTTACGCACAAAATGGTGTATAACACTTGATGGTACAGTAAAAATTTACAACTTTTAGGATTTTTTGAATGAAATTTTTTGCGCGGAGCAGCCTTAGACGTGTGCTCACTGCGCGGGGGGTGGCGCGCGACTCGGTTAGGTTAGGTTAGGTTAGGTTAGGTTAGGTTAGGTTAGGTTAGGTTAGGTTAGGTTAGGTTAGGTTAGGTTAGGTTAGGTTAGGTTAGGTTAGGTTAGGTTAGGTTAGGTTAGGTTAGGTTAGGTTAGGTTAGGTTAGGTTAGTTTAGGTTAGGTTAGGTTAGGTTAGGTTAGGTTAGGTTAGGTTAGGTTAGGTTAGGTTAGGTTAGGTTAGGTTAGGTTAGGTTAGGTTAGGTTAGGTTCTCCTGCGGGGAACCCTCCTCCGTGGCACGAGTGTCATCTGCTATGCGGATGACACTCTCCTCACTGCCCGGGGAGCGACCTTCAGGGAGGCGGCCAACTTGGCCTCGGCGGGTGGAGCCTTGGTCGCAGGGAGGATCCGCCGCCTAGGGTTGAGGGTGGCGCTACACAAGACCGAGGCCGTGTTTTTCCATGGGCCTCGGCAGCGCACCCCGCCTGACGCCCATATCTTCGTGGAGGGCGTCAGGATCGGTGTGAAAGCCCAGATGAAATATCTGGGCCTTACTCTTGACAGCAGGTGGCGCTTCGGTCCGCACTTTAGCGGACTGTCGTCGCGCCTGTTGAAGGCCGCGGACGCCCTCTCATGGCTCCTCCCGAACCTTGGGGGGCCCAGCGCGCGATGCCGGCGACTGTACGCCGGCATCCTGAGGAGCATGGCCCTTTACGGTGCCCCCATCTGGGCGGATTCCCTTCTCAGGAGGGAGAATGCCGCTGCAATCCGATGGCCCCAAAGGGCCATAGCACAGCGGGTGGCTAGGGCTTATCGCTCGGTGAGCTTTTCGGCGGCGTGCGCTCTGGCTGGTACACCTCCCTGGGAGCTCGAGGCGTGGGTGCTCGCCAGAGTGTACGAGTGGACAGCGGGGCGGAGGGCGCTCGGGGAGCGCCCAGCTATGGAAGAACGGGAGGCCGTTCGGCGGGAGGCGAGGTCCGCAATCGTCCAGCACTGGGCAGAGGACCTCGCTAACGCGACATTCGGCCGCCGAACGCTGGACGCGCTTGGGCCAGTCTTGCAGGACTGGCTCGAGCGAAGGCACGGTTTCCTCTCGTTCCGTCTGGTGCAGGTGTTGTCCGGGCACGGCTGCTTCGGATCGTACCTGTACCGGATTGGAAGGGAGGGAACCCAATCGTGCCACGAATGCGGTGCGGCGGTGGACACGGCGCAGCACACACTTGAAGTGTGCCCGTCGTGGTCCGAGCCACGTCGCGACTTAGTTGCGGCGGTCGGGCGGGACCTCTCGCTCCCCAGCGTGGTCAAAGCCATGTTGGAGGGCGAGGGGACATGGGCGGCAGTTGCCTCCTTCTGCGAACACGTTATATCACAGAAGGAGGCGGCGGAGCGCGCACGGGAGGACGACCCTCTCGCAGCGCCGCTCCGCAGGCGGAGAAGGGGCAGGAGAAGACGGTTGCACGACCGTCTTCACCCTGCCGGTGGTGATTAGCGGGCGACAGGCGTGGGGGCGCTTTCGCCCGCATTGCACTAATCACCACCCTCGCCGACGGGAATGGCCGAGCACTCACGGTCATTCCCGGGCCCCTCCCTGTGCGGAGGGGCGTGAAGGGCCTGCTGTAAAGGTGGGCAGTCGCCGGTGGAGGACTGGACGTAAAGGCTCTGCCAGTTTCCCAGTCCTCCGCCATTCGGGCGATGCGGGAGTGCCGTGGGGTTTTAGCCGGTAAGAGTCCGGCATAACCCGTCGGCCTCCCCCAGCGGACGGGTATCCATGAGGATTTCCCCACAAAAAAAAAAAAAAAAAAAAAAAAAAAAAAAAAAAAAAAAAAAAAAAAGGTTAGGTTAGGTTAGGTTAGGTTAGGTTAGGTTAGGTTAGGTTAGGTTAGGTTAGGTTAGGTTAGGTTAGGTTCCCCCCCGTTGTGCTGCCACCTTGACGTGGTGGGGGGGTTTGCGCGTCCCAAGGACCTCCAAGGCTATGCCAGATAGGTTTTACCATACTGGACAGGCTTGGAGCGAGAGACCAGACGAAGAGCAGCATGAGGAGGCTCCTCTGCGGCTTCTCTGTTTAGCAGAGAAGTCAGCTGATGGATGTCGGGTGGGCTCGGCGTGTACTCACCTACTGTTGAGCAGGCTACGGCCACTACCCCTTTAAAGGGCGAGTTCTAGCCAGCTTCCCCAGCCCGTTCCCGCGGTCTCACTTCAACGACCCAAATTTGGCTAATTTGTGGTATGTTGTGGGGCTGCGACCGGGGGGCTTGCCTTAATTGGCCGGCCCGCGGAAGGAAAACCTTGACATCAAACCCGTCAGCGAAGACGTAAAAACCTGTGGATACCTGGGGACCTCCACAGTATATACCCCACTCCACTTTCGAGTTGACCGGGATGGGCGTAACCCGGGGAGTGTCTGTAATTCGACCCTACTCGTGGGAACAAAAATGGAGACTAATAAAAAGGACGAGGAGATAGATGTTGAGAAGTTGACGGAAAGGGAGGATGGCCAGGTGGGCCAGAATGTAATAGGACGTGACAACGGAAATGGGGTAGGTAACTCCACCCCAAGTCACCGTAGAAGGGGCAACAAAGGCCTAAAACCTAAAAAAGGTTCATGGAAAACATACTCCAGTAAGTACTCAACGGAGAAGGCTTTAGAGGATTTAGAAAGAAAAAGCGAGGAGTCCATGGAGGAATCTACAGGAGGGTCGGACACTGACTCTACAGTGATAAGTTCATCGGCCACTGGATCTGTCTCGATAACACGGGGCAAAAAGCGACCATTAGAGGCATCGAACCTTGACAAGGCGAATCAAGCATTACATGCTGTAAAAAGCTCTGCTAAACGTGGCAGGGGCCGCCCGCCAACTACTGGCCACTATGTAGGACTGGCCCAGGCAAAGGCCGATTTCCTCAAAACAAAGAGAGATGAACTTGACCTTATGGCGGAAGAGATAATATGCCAATCGCTAAAGGACGCTCAGGTAGGACCAAACTCGATCGCGTCCTTGCCTGCTGAGCAAATAAAAAAAGAGGTAGAGCGCAGCGTCAAACTGATTAATGACGTTGCAAATAAGTCACGGAATCTCAAGGGCACCTTTGTACGTGCTCTGAAAGTAACGGCTGCAACGATACAGGAGGCTGTGACAGTCTTGAGCGCACGAACTGTTACCGAAGAGTCAATTGCACTACGTGCAGACAATATCCGGTTGCAGACGGAAGTAGACGCACTACGCGAGGACATGGCCAAACTTCGGCTAGATTTGGAGAGCACGAAGACATCGACCGCGCCCTCCCAACCAGACCGTAGCGTGGAGGAATTTAAGTCATCAATCATGGCCGATATTGGTTTCATGATCGATGCTAAACTAAAAGGTCTGGAGAATAGACTTCTCCCAGAAAGAAGACTTCGTCCTCCATTAAGGGCGGATGCACGCCTATCGGTTGCTCAGGTGGAATTGCCCTCGTCTGGCATGAGTGAGCATGAGCCAGTTAACGCGTTGGCAGTCCCGACTTCGAAAAAGGCAGTGCGTAGGGGGAAAAAAGTCCAAAAGCAAGGAGGCTTGGATACCTCTCAAGCTACTCAAAGCCTCACACCTCTTCCATCAGTGCCAGACATGGACGAAGGATGGTCAATGGTGGTGAGAAGAGGCAAAACGAAGAGCAAAGAGACACCCCAGGCCTCCAAAGCCAAGGAAAATAAGGAAAAAAAGATAAGACTTCGTGCTCCACGCTCGAATGCAGTGGTAATCACCCTACCACCGGAGGCGACTGATGAGGGTCTCACATATGAGAAAGTCCTTTCTGTGGCAAAGGCAAAGGTGGATCTAAAAAGTCTCGGAATATCAGGCTTGAAGTTCCGAAAGGCGGCCACCGGAGCCAGGATGCTGGAAGTTCCCGGTAAGGAGAGTAGTGAGAAAGCCAATCTTCTTGCTACAAAGCTCAAGGAGGTTCTGCCTGAGAACGTACGAGTAGCTAGGCCCACAAAATGTGCGGAACTCCGCCTTTCGGGGCTTGATGATTCCGTCACAAGTGAAGATGTTTCAACTGCTATCTCAGAAACAGGGGGTTGCTCTCGGGAGTATGTGAAGGTCACCGAAATCCGAGTAGGCCTATTTGGCCTGGGCTCAACTTTGGCCCGGTGTCCGGTGGCTGCGGCTCAGAAATTGGTCAATGCTGGACGATTGCTCGTTGGGTGGAGCTCAGCTCATGTGGAGTTGCTTGAGCCAAGGCCTATGAAGTGTTATAGGTGTCTCGAAATTGGGCACACTGGGGTTCAATGCAAATCGGAGGTAGACCGCAGCAAACTGTGCTTTCGGTGCGGGGCACAGGGGCATATGGCTGCAGCGTGTGACAAAGAACCTCATTGCCCACTATGTGAGGAAGCAAAGAGGCCGGCTAATCACCAGATAGGAGGCAGAAGATGTGCGCCTCCTAAAAGTGGCTTTAAGAAAGGTGCTCGCAAGAGCCCGGCACCAGTCCAGACGCCGCCGCAAGCGAAACGTAAGGAGGACGCGATGGAAACAACATAACAATGGCTCCCATAATACGTTTCCTCCAGGCGAACCTCAACCACTGTACTGGTGCGCAGGATCTCTTCCTACAATCTATGTTGGAGTGGTCAATCGATGCGGCAGTAGCTTCGGAGCCTTACTGGGTCTCGAACCAATCTAACTGGGCGGGGGATACAGAGGGTTCCGTAGCCTTGGTAGTACCGGCAAGCTCGAAGTCTCCGACTTTGTCAGTTAGGGAGAGAGGAACGGGGTACATTGCTGCGGTTTGGGGAGAAGTTACTCTGATTGGGGTATATTTTTCCCCAAATAAGCCACTTTGCGAGTTTGAGACATTCCTGGACCGCTTGGGGGGCGCTGTAAGACGGATCTCACCGGGCCAGGTGGTTGTTTTCGGGGATTTTAACGCCAAAAACGTTGTGTGGGGGTCTCCGCAAACTGACGCGCGCGGCGAATTAGTAGAGGAATGGGTGGCGTTGCTAGGCCTGACCCTTCTCAACAGGGGCTCCGCTTGGACCTGCGTCAGAGGGCTAGGCGGGTCTAGAGTTGATCTCACATTTGCCACCCCTACCTTTGCATCACGAGTCAGGAACTGGCGTGTTGTGGACGAGGTGGAGAATTTGTCAGATCATCCTTACATCCGATTTGAGGTCTACCCTTCATCTGAGTTAGAAGAGGTTTTGGGTCAAGCAGGTGATGTCTCAAGGTTTCCGCGCTGGGCGCTGGCGCAATTAGACAGGGATTTGCTAGTGGAGGCTTCTATCGTTCAAGCTTGGACTTTACAGTCTACTGAGCTTCTGGAGGTGAACGACGAAGCTCACCGATCTCAAGGGGTCATGACACGGATCTGCGACGCGGCCATGCCTCGCGCCAAAAGACGGCCTCCTAAGCGGTCTGTGTATTGGTGGTCGCAAGAAATAGCAGATCTGCGTGAATCCTGCGCATCTGCTCGACGCCAATACACCAGATACCGAAGGCTAAGTGTTCGAGATCAGGATACTGAAGATCAGCTGCACGAGTCCTATTTGACTGCCAAGAAGTCTCTGCAGCTGTCCATCAGCAGAGCCAAAACTCGATGTAGAGAGGAAATTCTCAAGGGACTCGACAGGGATCCATGGGGGCGTCCATATCGTACAGCGCGGAACAAACTCCGTGCGCAGGCGCCTCCGCTTACTGAGACTCTGCAACCTCAACTGCTGGAAAACGTGGTAACATCCCTGTTCCCCGCATCCGCGGAGCACACTGCTCCAGCGATGGCGAGACAACGCCGAGAAGAAAACGAGACCAACGCTGAGGAGGTGTCTCCAGTGTCACCCACCGAGATGAGAGTTGCTATTCTCAAACTTCGGGCTAAGAATACTGCACCGGGACCTGATGGCATACCTGGCCGAGCTCTGGCAATAGCCCTTAATGAGCTGGAGGAGTACTTTACTGCACTACTTGACAAGTGCCTGGAGATGAGACAGTTCCCATCCTGCTGGAAAAAAGGCCGGCTGGTGCTGCTCAAGAAGGAGGGGCGCCCAGCAGAATCGCCATCTGCCTATCGCCCCATTGTATTGCTGGACGAGGCTGGAAAACTCTTCGAGCGTATCTTGGCCTCTCGCATCGTCCGACACTTGCGCAGTGTTGGTCCCGATTTGGCTGATTGCCAGTTTGGATTTAGGGAGGGCCGGTCGACAATCGATGCGATTAAACGACTTAAGACCCTCTCGGAGGAGACAGTGGCAAGCGGAGACGTGTTGATGGCGGTGTCGTTGGACATAGCCAACGCCTTCAATACGCTCCCCTTCAGCTGCATTGAGGAGGCACTTCGATATCATCGAATGCCTCTCTATATTCGAAGGATAATCGGGATCTACCTGCACGACAGGGAAATAATGTACCTGGGGCGAGATGGTAACATCCATCGGAGGACAATGAAGTGTGGTGTCCCGCAGGGTTCAGTCTTAGGGCCACTTCTGTGGAACATTGGATACGACTGGGCTCTGCGGGGTTCTTTACCGCGTGGTCTGGACGTCATCTGCTATGCAGATGACACACTCATTACGGCGCGGGGTAGGAGCTACGAGCGAGCGGTGGCACTAGTCACTGTAGGAGTGGAGCGCATGGTCAATAGAATTCAGATGCTGGGCCTGCGGGTGGCCTTAAATAAAACCGAAGCAGTGTGTTTTCACGGGGCTCGAAACGGACCTCCCGCAGGTGCCACCCTATCGATCGGAGGAGTCCACGTTGAGGTTAAGCCCAGTATGAAATACTTGGGATTGGTACTTGACAGCAAGTGGAACTTCCGGGAGCATTTCCAGCGCCTAGCTCCCAAACTTATCGGGACCGCATCTGCTCTCGGAAGACTTCTGCCGAATGTGGGAGGGCCGAGCATTGTCTGTCGACGCCTATACATGGGTGTAGTAAGATCAATGGCACTGTATGGGGCACCTGTATGGGTGAATACTCTGAATGCGCAAAATAAGGCTCAGCTATTCAGGCCTCAAAGAGTCATGGCAATCAGAGCCATAAGAGGTTATCGTACGGTGTCACATGAGGCAGCGTGCGTGTTGGCGGGTGCGCCTCCCTGGGACCTGGACGCAAAACTCCTAGCGGAGGTCTACGAGCAATACACAGAGGAGCGTCGACAAGGCACTGCTCCTTCTACTGAGGAGATTGAACAATGGAGGAAGGATGCCCGCCGGTCATTGCTGAGGAAATGGAAGGAGCGTCTCGCTGAGCCAAGAGCCGGCCTGCGAGCCGTGGAGGCTGTTCGTCCAATTCTAAAGAAGTGGATGAATAGACGCCACGGTTCGCTTACCTTCCGACTAGTGCAGGTACTCTCGGGGCACGGATGTTTCGCTAGATATCTGTGCCACATTGCCGGAAGAGAGCCGACTGCGACGTGTCAACATTGCAACAGTGGTGAGGACACGTCGCAGCATACTTTGGAGGTGTGCCCAGCCTGGGCGCAAGAACGGGCATCTCTCACATCAGTGGTGGGGACTGACCTCTCGCTGCCGGTTTTGGTAAAAGCCATGATCGGCAGCGGGAGGTCATGGGAAGCAGCAGTCACCTTCTGTGAACAGGTAATGTCACAGAAGGAAATGGACGAGCGAGCGAGGGAGGAAGATGCCACATCGGCCCCGTGCAGGCGCAGAAGGACGGGGCGGAGAAGGCGAACATTTGCTCGTCTTCTGCCGCTTCGATAAGAGCCACCCGTAGCCTACGGGTCGGGGAGCCCGTGGCCCGAATGAACGATGGCCTACGGCAGGAATGGGCTGTTTGGTGTTCCGACACCCCATTCCATAAAAGGAGAACAGGGACGTGGGGACCCTGTTAGATTTAGGAGGGTCTGCGAAAGCGGACGGGCAACGGCGGGGTCGCGGAAGATTGCGAAAGTGTTCCCGTGGCCCCGCCTTAGTTGCGAGGAGGAACACCGTGGAGGTTTTAGTGAGTATTCCCGCCATCTAGGTGGGCGAGTCCCACATATCCCAGTCGCTCTTCCCCGAGCGACTGGTCGAACTCGTAAATGAGTTTCCTCCACGGAAAAAAAAAAAAAAAAAAAAAAAAAAAAAAAAAAGGTTAGGTTAGGTTCCCCCCCAACGGGTTCCTTGCCTTGTCGTGGCGGGGGGGCTCTTCGCTGTGAACATCACGCGGCGAAGCTAAATGGGAACCCAAGCGCGCGGCGACGGAGTATAAGCCGCGCGCCCAGGAGTCGCTCCTATCGGGCCTGCCTGCAGTGCCCGAGAAAAGGATGCGAAAGGTGGTGGCGCTCCTATCGAGCTCTGGCAACAGTGCACGAGAAAAGGAGGCCAGGTGGGGCTGTGAGAGGAAGGGTTTGCCCTCTGCGGCCATAGAGGTGGGGCTTGGGAGTAAGGGCAGGACCGCGGAGGGAGAGGAGTGCTGGTATTACGATGCGCCACTCTCCCTGCCCTCCGCGGCCCTGGTGGAGCGCCGCACCACGAATGCGGCACAGGAGGGGCTGCGGGAAATGGGGGCTCGGTGTTTTCCCCACACACCGATCATTCGTTTCTTCGCGGCCAAGTTGCGGTTAGCGACGGGCCTGACACCTTTTCCGTCGAGGGGCTTGGGAGGCTGGTAGTTCCCAGTACCTGCTTTCCGACCCCCATGGCCTCTTGGCAATGGACTGGGGGAGTCTGCTGCCACTACATTTGAGGCCGAGTAGGAAGGCGTGCCTGGTGTTCCGGTGCGCCTTGAACGAAATGGAGGGCAGACTTTCTGCTCCTCTCCAAGGAGGGCCAGCCTTTCTGGTAGGCAACCGCCGTC